>JAPPVO010000031.1:177856052-178454139 GCA_030407325.1 Camellia japonica
TGATTTTGAATGAATGTTTTCTAACTGAAAGTGTTTACCAAATTATTCGATGGTTCTCCATTTTGTGTACTAAAAATACATATTTTGATACTTTAAATACCAAATTTGAACTTTAATTTCAGTTTTAGAATTTCTGAATTTTCGTGGTCCGCTCGAGCGGGGGAAGTCCCGCTCGAGCGTGAAAATCGACCTCCCAGTAGTTTTCAAACTTTACAGTCCGCTCGAGCGGCCAAAGTGGCGCTCGAGCGGAGACCCATTTTCAGCATGTTTTGGAAAATTACATTGGTTCACACTTTTATTCTCATCTCTTTCCAATGCATTCTAGACATGATTTACGACTTAATAAAGAATAATAAGCTACTAATCAACATAGATTAGTTAGTTAAAGAATGAATCATTGATCTAGTGGTAATTGTTTAATGAGCCAAGTAAAGGATCAATCTATTTGGAAAAGAAGGACTTAGTAATGAGAGAATATGTGAAATAAGAACTCGGTTTATTTAAATGAGAAAGAATAAGCGTAGTAGAACCTCGGACTATTTAGACGGAAAAAGATAAGAAAAGTCAAGTTTGACCAAGGAAGTAATATTGTATTTCAATGTGTATGTGTTATGTGCTTGTGTAGGTCACGCGCCATTGTCTGCCTGATTTATCTGATATGTCCAGTCTATCTGATTTGCCTCTGCAGCCCTCTGTGAGTAATAACTTAGTAAAGTTATGTTCAATTGTATCTACCTTCTGTGTGATGAAACAAGATCTGTTTTCTGAAATGATATTTCTGTATGAATGAATGGTCGTCCAATGTTTTCTGAAATGTATTCGTGACATTCTTAGCCTCAAATATGTTTTGTTTCGTCCCTTTATGGGCCAATTGTACGTCTCATGAGAGCTAATAAATGTATCACGTATGCTTACGCATGACTTATGATTTCTGTATATGATCTGGACAAATTATGATTCTGACACAAACTAAATTATGATTTCGGAATCTGTAACTGTTATGAACTACTGGATTCTATTTTATGTAACTGTTATGGACAACATTCATTAAACCCTTTACTCTGTTATTATTCACTGGGCTTTAGCTTATTGTATTATTTATGTATGTAGGTGATCAGGCGCATGACCAGGCTAGAGGCTTCTGTCTAGAATCCGTGTGTCAGCCAACCTATGTGCCTCCCATGGAGGTTCCGGATATGCTAAGTGTTGTCGTTATGTAATGTAAAGTTTAAGTATGTTTTCTTGTTTGGTTCTTCAAGTCATATATATATATATATATATATATATATGTGTGTAAATAAAAAGTTTAAAATTTTTCTGTCTCATATAAGTCTGCACAGCTCAATGGACGTTGTATATTCTTAATTGCTTCCGCTAGCCCCTTATATTATGTTAATCTGTTCAGAGGCCGTAGGTAATCCTTGGATTACTGGCCGGTTACGGTGCCGAACCTATAGGGGCAGGTTTGGGTCGTGACAAATAGTGAAGAAGAAAAAAGTAAAGGAAAAAACAGTGAAGAAAAAAGAAAACAAACAAAAGAGAAAAACGAAATAAAGAAAAAAAAAACAACAACAACAAAGGAAAATAATAGAGGAATGATTTGATTTACTTGGTCTCGTTTGTTAAACTTAAAACTTAAACTCATGAGTTGAGTTGTTTTGTTTCAAAACTTTTAATTTGTTTAAACTATTCCAAGTAGTTTATAATTTGTTTTGCCTGAATCATAGTTCATTCTGTTATTTTGTTATGTTGTAACCAGATGATATTGTATGTACGATTCATTCAGAGGAGTTCCAGATAAAATCATACATGCCATAGAAAAAGCATCATCCATTTGCAACCAAATTGAAACGCAGTGCGTTGTGTTCATTATTTCAACACGTGGGTAAATTGGCCTTCACTTTACTACACTGCCTTGATTGTTTTGATTTTACGTATCTCTGTGTAGAATCCATGTTTATTTCTAATTCCTACTTATGCGATTTGTTTGTTCTTTTCTTTAATCAATCCAACCTTTCCTCATCTCGCGTGTGACACGTTAACATTGTACCTTTGGTTAAAAAACAACGGGTGTGCCCGTTGTTCACACCACCTTTCCTCCTCTCGTGTGTGACGCGTTAGGATTGTACCCCCGGTTAAAAACAGTAGGTGCACCCGTTGTTCACACCACATTTCCTCCTCTCGCGTGTGACGCGTTAGGATTGTACCTCCGGTTAAAAATAGTGGGTGCGCTCGCTGTTCACACCATCTTTTCTCCTCTCACATGTGATGCATTAGGATTGTACCTTCAGTTAAAAAAAATGGGTGCGCCCGTTGTTCACACCACCTTTCCTCTTCTTGCATGTGAGGCAATAGGATTGTACCTTCGGTTAAAAACAACGGGTGCGCTCGTTGTTCACACCATCTTTCCTCCTCTCGCATGTGACGCGTTAGGATTGTACCTTCGGTAAAAAATAACGGGTGCGCCTATTGTTCACACCACCTTTACTCCTCTCGCGTGTGACGCGTTAGGATTGTACCTCCGGTCAAAAATAGCGGGTGCGCCCGTTGTTCACACCACCTTTCCTCCTCTCGCGTGTGATGTGTTAGGATTGTACTTTCGGTTAAAAACATTGGGTGTATCCCGGTGTTCACACCACCTTTTCTCCTCTCACGTGTGACGCGTGAGGATTGTACCTCGGTTAAAAACATCAGGTGCACCTAGTGTTCACACCATCTTTCCTCTTCTCGTGTGTGACGCGTGAGGATTGTACCTCGGTTAAAAACATCGGGTGCGCCCGTTGTTCACACCTTCTCCTCCTATCGTGTGCAACGCGTTAGGATTGTTCAAATCGGTTAAAAACATCGGGTGCACCCGGTGTTCACACGACCTTTCCTCCTCTCGCGTGCGATGCGTCAGGATTGTTTACCCTGGTTAAAAACATCAGGTGCACCTGTTTGTTCACACCACCCTTCCTCCTCTCGTGTGAGACGCATTAGGATCTCGGTTGAGACCTTGGGTGTGCTCAATGGTTACGTCGCCTTTCCCCCTTCCTACGCGAGGCATAGTTAGGTCTGTATTTTCTTACATCCTTTTCTACATGAGATATAAGCTGGTTTGTGCTTTCTTTGTGCTTTTCACGTGAGACGTGCCTGTTTATTCACTTCTTTCCGTGTGGAACACAGCATGATTTGTTTTGCTTTGATTTGCATTTTCATTCAAACGTTACTTTCTTGTTTAGCTTGTGGCATTGTTTATTGCTTCATTTACATTATGTTTCATCGCATTGCTTCATTGTATGATCATAAGTTATTTGTTGCATTTCATTTTTGAATTTTGCCCTCGAGTTCAATCTTTACATTTGTGTCTTGATTTCTTTCATGAGCCTTGTAGCCTCGTAAAATGGGTCATCTCTGGGCTTTGACATTCACTCACGTCACTTTATGACTTCGAGATCTGTCAAATAGGGACAACTGTGGACACCCCATTTTTGACCGCCCGCAAGGCTCGAGTGCTTTGTCTGGTATACTCGATGATGAAAGTGTTGTTGTGTGTGGTTCGAGGTCTCAACGAAGGGGCCATGTTTTAAGCTTCGAAACTATCTCAAACCTTCTATATTTCCACTGATTATATCCAAGAAATTCGTTTTACACATTGCGCCACCCTACGATGAGGTTGAAATAGAAAAATAGGGGAACGCATTGAGGCCCAGTCGTGCCTTAGTGAGGGCCAACCGTGGCTATTGAGGGCCGACCGTGCCTTAGTAGTGAGAAACACTATTCTGGGCAGGAGGCCGCCAGCTGTCTATTTTTAAAGATATTTATGTCTCCTCTTGCTCAAATTCTATAAAAATGACCATATATCTCTATTTTGAGAGTTGAAAATTTTCAAGAAAGCCTCTATATCACCTTGAGAGCTCCCTCTTCTCCTTTCTTCTTATGCAAGCAACACTTAGAGTTAACCTATCACCTTAAACCTATATTCGTACACTATATACACCTTCACACCTTAGTCTAGGAACCTTGGTTGAGCCTTAAACACCATAATTCAAGCTTAAGAGTGTATTGAGACGTAGTTTGAATCACAAGCAAAAGATTACTTCTTTGAGAAGTATAAGCTTGTCATCCTATCTTTTACTTCTTGTTCTTTCATTTGTTATATAGTTCTTGTAGTTTCATGTTGCTTTGATTCTATTTTAAGTGTTTAAGTTTAGGTTTGGAGAGCTACCAAAAGGGTAGAGAGAGTTTCCTTTTTCTACACATTTACCTATAGCTCAAACCCTTACTTTCACACTCTTTTTCTTTGCCCGCTAAACTGATTTTCAGAGTTAAAAAAGGGCTAAAAATCATGCTTTGAGGTTTCAAAAATGGAGGGGTTAGCCACCCCTCCTTGTTCTTGCTTACTAGCCTTATTTTTTCTCTTTGTTGATTAGCTTGTTAGGCTCTTTTCATGCATTTTTAGCTGTTGTTTTTCATCTATTTAGGGTTGTTTTTGGGCTATCTTAAATTGTTTAAATAGTTCATGCTTTGATTAGCTTGGTTGTTGTCTCATAAGTATGCCTACATAGCTTGTAGTATATTATTCTAAGCTTTTCTTCAATTCATTTCCATGTTTAAGGACCTCATTTTAATAATCAACTTGCCATTCATCTCTTTTATTTGAGAGTTGTTTCAATCGGTTGACGGTTATTCAATACATGAATTAGCGATTTATGCTTAATGGCTTAATCTCTACGGAGGTTCATTGCCAACAGTGTAGTCTCTTTTTCATGTTGAGAATCACCTCCCGTTTGACATACTTCTCACTTAGTGGGCATAACAATCATCTTGGACTTAATCGATTAAAGGATGATAAAGACTAATGAATTTGGTTTAAAATGAACCAACTCATATAAAGAAAATGAATTATATTGCTTAGGATTCGGCCAGACGTTATGCCGAGTCCGTTGTGTCAAGGGTTGTCTTACATCAATTCATGATGTTTTGACAAGTCTTAGAGCGTGTCTACTTCCCTCTTTGAGTTCATCCTATGATAGGAGAGAGGGTGTAGACACCCCATTTTTGACCGACCTTAAGACTCAGACGTCACTGGTTGAGCGCTCGGTGATGTTGCATACTGTGCTCGTTCAGAAGTCCCAGAGTCGCGGCCGTGCGCCCCGCCTCCAAACTTCCGAATCCTCTTTTGTGCCTTGTCTCGGTTTGCGAACCAGACTCGGTTTTCTCTGTTTTCTTTCCTGAGGGAAGGGAGTAGTCCTGTAGACTATCTCTCGGTGGCCGTGCGCTACTCTTCGTGGCCGTAGGCCATTTTGCCCATTTCGGAGCCCGGTTCCCGGTTTTCGGGGCCGTCAGGCCGTGTGCCTCGGCTCGGGACCGGCCAACCATCTCCGATTTCTCCGGTTCTTGGCTAGTACCTCTGTTTTATTATTTTAAGGAACACTGGGGCCCCCGATGCCCACTTCGTGGCCGTATGCCACTTTCGGTGCCTGCAGCCGGTTTTCGGGACCCCGAACTGCGTGATTTGGGCCCCGAGCATTCATTTTGCATCGGTTTTCTCCGGTTCTTGGCATGTACCTCTGTTTCATCATAACAAGGCACACTGGGGCCCCTGATGCCCACTTCGTGGCCGTATGCCACTTTCGGTGCTTATAGCCGGTTTTCGGGCCCCGAACCTCGCGGTTTGGCCCCCGAGCATTCATTTCGCATCGGATTTCTCCGGTTTTTGGCGTGTGCCTCTGTTTTGTCATACCGAGAAACCCTGGGGTCTCAGATACCCACTTCGCTGCTGAACACCACTTCCGATGCCTACAGCCCATTTTCGGGACCCCGAACTGCGCGGTTTGGGCCCCGAGCGTTCATTTTTCATTAGTTTTTGTTCAATTTTGGCAGGTACCTCTGTTTCAGCATTAGGAAGATCACTGGAGGGTAGAAGGCCAGCAATTATCCCAGATAACCAGTTTCACTCCTCCGGCGCCCGTTTTGCTCACTTCCGGGCCAATGTTGAACACCCTGGGGTTATTTTCTTCCAACCAAAGCTACATATTTGTGATGAGGGCACATGGGAGGACACCAAAAACTACTGGTCAGCCAGAAATTCCAGGTTTCATTTTTGAGCCCCTCTTTCCAGCTCTATGTTGTGGCTCCTGCTTCAGTGTTGCCAATTTCCGACCTTGGAACCTTGTTCTACACATATGGGAGGACACCAAAAAGTACTGGTTGGCCAGCAATTGTTACATTCATTTTTGAGCCTCTCCTTCAAGTTCAATGTTGTGACTCCTGTTTCAGAGTTGCCAAATTCCAACCTTGGAACCTTGTTCTACACACATGGGAGGACACCAAAAAGTGGTGGTCGGCCAGAAATTCAACACTTCATTTTTTGGGGTGGCTGGCCGGCCATGGGAGGTGGCTGGCCAGCCATGAGGGGTGGCTGGCCGGCCACTTGCAGCAAAACCACCTGGCCGGCCTGCTTCCTGCTTTCCAGCCCTTTACAGCTGTCCGGATGCTTTTTGAAATATCTCACCCCTCCGGGAGATATTTTGGGAGGGAAAGTTTGTCTCCATTTCCCTCCCCTTTTACACCCTTTCTTGCCTATTTAAAGGGCTGCCCTCCTCCTTTCCTAGGGTTGGACAATTTCTTCTCAAGGCTTCTTCTCCATTTGAGCCCATTTCCATAGCCAAAAACCTCAAAAACTTCCAAGTTCCTAGGCTAATCCTTCATCAACCCTTAGCTCCACCATCCCCACTACCATTCCAGCAGCAAGGAAGTGTTCTCCAGTGGCTAAGAAGCAACAAATTCAGGCCAAGAGGTAGCAACAATTGGATCTTCAAGGGTAAGTCTCCAAATCTCTTTTTGTAGCATAATTTTGCTTCCTATTTCTACCCTATTTCCTTTCAGTTTTTGGGCTTTGACCCCTACTGGTTTTAGGCTTATTTTGAGCCCCTCTACAACTTTGTAGAAGGGCTCAACTTCATTTGGTGTCTCCATGATACACTTGTTTCAATATCTAGCTTGTATGCCACAATCTTGTATGCTATTTTTAGCCTATTTGCATTTGTTTTTGGGGCTCCGACCCCTACTGGTTTTGTGCTTATTTTGAGCCCCTCTACAACATTGTAGAAGGGCTCAACCTTGTTTGGCCATTCTATATACCACCTCCCTTTGAAATCCACTTTAGGCCCTAATTCTTGTATGTTTTATAGCCTTTTGTGCTTTTGGTTTTAGCTCTTGTTCAGAACTGAAATGGGTCTTATTTTGACCCCCTCTACATGTTTCATGAAGAAAGTTTTGTTGTTTGGTGTATTCTTTGCATGTCTCTTGTTATAACCTCTTTTGAGCTCCATTTTGCATGGAATTGTTAGCATGTTTGTATATTGATTTTGGGGTTTCCATAAACTGAATATATGCTTATTTTTGGCCCCTCTCCAATTTTGTAGAACTGTTTTTTCTGGTTTGAGCATTGTATATACTACTTGCTTTGTAATTCCTCTCTTTTTCCCCGTTTTTGCAAGCTATTTTTGCCATGCTTGTGGTTGTTATTTAGCCTTGCTTTGTACTGAAAAAATGCCATATTTGGGGCTGCCTTGCTACTGTTTTTGCTTTCATGTATCAATTTTGCATGTATAGCATAACTGTAGGCCATTTCGGGGGCTAAATATCACATTTCGGGAGCATTCTGGGCATCGGGTGCATTTTTATTACTATTTTGGGGCTGTTTTCCCTTCATTTAGTTGCTGGAATTTGTTTTGCGTGTTTGCATATCATTTCCCATGTCATTCATGCCTTATTGCATTGCCTCGGTTTGCGTGCCCGTCGGGCACGCACTTCGAGGCACTCCGTTTTCATTCACCGGCATCTTATGTGAGCGCGGCTGAGGCCCTCTCATGTTAGTGTAAGCCTAATCTACATTTTTTCATGCCTGTATGTCATCGCCTCGGTGTGCGTGCCTGTGGGCACACATTTCGAGGCACTTCGGTTGTATCCGATTTCCATTTCATCATCGCCTCGGTATGCGTGCCTGTGGGCACACATTTCGAGGCATTTCGATTTTATCCGATTTCCACTTCATATCATCGCCTCGGTGTGCGTGCCTGTGGGCACACATTCCGAGGCATTTCGGTTTTATCCGATTTCCACTTCATTTCCATCTCATTTCATCATCGCCTCGGTGTGCGTGCCCGTGTGCACGCATTTCGAGGCACTTCGGTTTTATCTGATTTCTCATTTCATCATCGCCTAGGTGTACGTGCATGTGGGCACACATTTCGAGGCACTTCGGTTTTATCCGATTTCTCATTTTATCATCGCCTCGGTGTGCGTGCCTGTGGGCACACATTTCGAGGCACTTCGGTTTTATCCGATTTTTCCATTTCATCATCGCCTCGGTGTGCGTGCCTGTGGGCACACATTTCGAGGCACTTCGGTTTTATCCGATTTCCATTTCATCATCGCCTCGGTGTGCGTGCCTGTGGGCACACATTTCGAGGCACTTCGATTTTATCCGATTCTCATTTCATCATCGCCTCGGTGTGCGTGCCCGTGTGCACGCATTTCGAGACACTTCGATTTTATCCGATTTGCATTCCACATCATCGCCTCGGTTTGCGTGCCCGCGTGCACGCTTTTCGAGGCGTCTCATTTTCATCTCATGTTCACAGCATAGTGCATACCAGGTCGTATCTTAGATTGTATTCATGTATTTTCTCGATTTGCGTGCCCGTGTGCACGCATTGCGAGACATCTCATTCTCATAGCATTGTACATGCTAGAACTGTATATTAGTTGCATTTCATGCATATCAGGCATATTGCATCATGTTTGGGATAGGAGTTAGCCCGGGCACGGGAAACGAGGCACGTTTCGTACTCCGAGTGACGGAACGGGTCTCAATTCCCAAGTCGCCGATACTCCGGATTACCCATGATGGAGTTAGGTTTTCATTGTAGCATTCATCCGCATTCATCCCATATTGAGTTGTGCAATCCGATTCCTCGACCATCATGCATCGGTATGCGTGATTGGTGGCACGAGGATCGAGGCATGCATATATTTGTGAAATACATTGCTATGCCCTTTTCCTGCTCTCAGTTGCAGCAAAATCAAGGATCAACAACTTTTCAGAGTTTGGCACGCATTTCGAGAAAAGTGCAAACAGAGGCTAATTGGGGCATCCCAGTGGATTTCCGCGCCAGAGCAGCCCGGCATACATTATTCATCAGAAGCAAGGCAGTCCCTGGCTTGCATGCCAGTTTTACTTTTTTGTAGTTAATCTGTACATTAATTAGAAATCTGTATTATTTCGGACTGTATTATTATTTATTCGGACCCTCTGCGCGAGGGCATAACTGTAATAAGTGTGGGTGTGTGCGATGTATGTCTTCCAACCCCCATTTCTTTCTCCCTTTTATTTATCCGCTTACGATGGTTAGATATAGGGCATATTTCAATTAGCATACAGTATGATAGCATGTTGCATCATTCATCTGTTTTGCACGCACCGGGCTCGGCGCATCATACAAACTGCATTTGTATTTCAATTCCAAATTGAATACATGATAACTGTTGCATTTCATATGCCATATTTAGAATAGCCGAGCCTGCTATAGTTGCATTATTGCATGCGCTGCATTAGGCATTTCTGTATAAATTAGGATCATGCATGATTTTTAATTAGTTTCCTGTTTTGGCTTGGAGTATTAGGTGAGTTGTTATGCTTTAGCATCCTTGCATGAGTGTGAGTGTTGCCATGATAGCATGCTTACCATGAGGCTATATGCTTATGTAATATAACTGCCTTGAATGCCTGTGGGTGGAGGTTGAGTTACTTGGATTGGACAATTCATTGACTGTTTGTTTTAAGCCCACTAGATAGTGGCAAAATCACGTTTTCTAAGCCCACCTGAGGGTGGCAAATCCACGTCTTAGCCTACTTGCGAGTAGCACCATCAAACCATTTTCAAACAAACAAACATGAAATGTTTTGTTCCAATTCAGGCGGCTCAGTCTATACTTATTCGCTGCGAGCATCACATAGTAACCTAGGCTAATAACCGGAATAAGAGCATACAAGGTTTTCAAAATAAGATATCATGGTTAGTAGAGGCCGGTCTTTGACCGGGCGAGCGGGGGTGCTCACGATGTGACCTTCCCCAATCGTACCCAAGTTCCCGAGCCAACTTTGGTGATGACGGATACGTGGCCTTTGGCACCGAGTCAGGGTTTCCTAAATTTCCCATTTTTAAAATATTTAGGTGGCGACTCTGTATCTGGCGAAGCAGTCCATGTTTGGCACTTCTTTCAAAAAAATCTGTTTTCAAAACGATTTGCCGGATTTGGACTCTTTGGTTCAAGATTGAGAACCGTGACATTTGAGTCCTTGAACTGTAGTGACCCCAATATGAACAGAACGGGACTTAACCCTCCCGGGGCGTTCGGGGGACGTCTACAGAGGGGTGATTATTGTTCATTTCATTTATTGATTTTTGTCCAAATTATACCCGAAATCATCAAGCAATCAACTTGCTCATTGATGGTTTTGGAAACAATTCTAACCTTCTCTCGAGGCTTTCCCATGACAGAGAAGTGTAGGAGGGACAAACAGAGTCCAGAACACTCTATCTACACTGTTTTCATTTCAAAGCACAAAACATAATTTGGCATGAAATTGAGGCACGGCTGGCCTTCTGTAGGCTCTGTCGGGCTTCATTGAGGGCCGGCCGGTCATCAATGTTTGGTTAGCAGTGCATTTTGCAAAAAATAGAAGGCAATGGCTGAAGGTGAAACAGAGCAAGCCAAGGCAGACAGCGCTGTTCTTGGACCTTATGCATGCAACCCTTATGTATTAACGCTCCGTGCATTGTTGTAATTAATTTGTTTATTTATTATTGTTATAATTAGTGTTGTTAATTATTAGTGTTGTAATTATTAATCTGATTTATTTGTAATTATTATAGCTAATTAGCTTACTTATCTTGGTTATCCTTGTTGTAATAGCATAATTAGCTAGTTAATTCTTTAATTTATTCATTCATTCGATTTTGTAATAAGTAGTTTAATTCGAACTTTCGGACTTTGATTCGCACCCTCTTGCATGAGGGCAACTATGTAATAAGTTATATGTCTTCCAACCCCACGTCTTTCTCCCTTTTACTTACTTGCTTACAATGGTTAGTATAGGAACATCATTTTTCAAATTAGCATTCTTATGCTTTGCATCCATTATCTTGCATGCATCCAAGGCTCGACTCATCATGCTAACTCAATATCAATGTTCAAATCCATTACTTGACTATGTGCTTTCTTGCCTATCTTGAATGGAATCATATGCCATATTCATAGTTGAGTCTATGAAATGCATAATGCATGCGTTGCATTAGTCATATTGCATTTAATTAGGAACATGCATATTTTTCTAATAATTTTGCTTTGTTTTGGCTCAGAGTACTAGGTGAGCTTTCATTGCTTTAGTATATTGCATGAATGTGGTTATTGCCATATCAAAACATACTTCCATGAGGCTAAGTGCTTAGATGATAAACTGTTTGAATGCATGTGGATGAAGGCTAGTTGCTTGAATTGGAATAATTTGAGTAATGTTTATAGGCGATCACTTTTTCAAGTAGTACATATTCGAAATAATTTTGCAAACAAACATGAAATCAAATGTCCCAATTCTTGCAAACATTAGTCTATACCTTATGTGCACATCATATAGTAAATTAGCCTAATAACCAGAATAAGACCATATAATGTAAATAAAAATCATATCATGATTAGTAGAGGCCGATCTTTGATCAGGCGAGTAGGGTGCTCAATTCACGACCTTCCCCTCTCATACCTAAGTTTCTGAGCTAAGACACTTTAGTGATGACGGACTAATGGCCTTTGGCACGAGTCTTGGGTTTCCTAAATTTTTCAAAAATATTTAGGTGGCGACTCTGAAATCTATCAAAGCAGACCGTTTTTTGCATTTTATTCAAAACATCAATTTTCCAAAAAGGATTGCCGGATTTGGACTTTACTTGTGAGATCAGATTCAAAACAACAAGTGGAGTCTGAACTGTAGGGCCTGTCGTATTCTGAAAGGGGAGCAAAAAGTCGAGCTACACCTCAAAATCTCGGCGTTTGCGGCTCTGAGTTCTACCGGCTGGTGCATTTGGTGGAGCACGACGTTGGTGTCGACGCAGAGATGGTGGAATAAGCTGGGAGGCAGAGGTGGATGACTGCTCTACTAGATTTGAAAAAGATGCCTAGTCTGGCCTTGGTAATGAAGTGACTGGTAGAATTGTGGCAGATGGAGGAGTCTTGCTTCGGCAGGGAACGTCGGGTAGAGTAGACTTATAGGTGGGAATGTAATTCACCAGGAGAGGGGATTTGCATTTTTAGATGGGAAGATCCAAAAGCTTCTTAAGACCTGGGCTTGGGAAGAAGGTCTGGCAAAAGTCCTTTGATGGCTGGAAAGGACTGCAAGAGAGAGCAACAAAACATTAGTACTGATAGACGAATTGGCAAGTCTTAATAAAGATAAGTTATAGGATGACTCAGTTCTTACCCTCATCCTCTCTAAACATTGATCGGCGCAGAACAAAGAGATGAAGATCATCATATGGCGCAAACTCCCAGTTGCCCGAGACGATCAAATAGTCGTCTCCAGCACCCTTGTTGGAGTCTGGGAGGTCGGCTATAAGTTTGTAGGTAGTGGATCTAGGCTTGAGATAGTACATATAGCCTTTGTCAGACTTAAGGCTACATATTGTGTAACAAAATTGAATGTCGGCTAGTGTGATACTAGCTTTTTCTCAGTGTGCTAATTCTATTATCCCATTGATAACCCTATACAAGTTGATGGCCAGCTGTATAGGGTTAAGCTTGTAGTAATGAAGGATTTCCCTAAAAATGGTGTCTAAGAGAAGCTAAAGTCCATACTCAATGAAAGCAACCACAGGGAAAGGCATGGAATTCGTATCTGGCATGATAGATTCCTCATTGCCAACCAACCTAATTTGGACGTCGGTTGGGATGGAGAACTCTTGCCTGAAGTATTCTAGTTTGGCCTTTAGCTCGACTTTTCGTGCTTCTTTCGAAAGACGATAAGCCCTATAGTTCGAATTCTCGTGGTTCTGAATCTGATTCCACAAGTGCAATGTGAAATAGAAAACACAAAAGAGTCTAAATCCGGCAAATCTTTTGGAAAATCGATTTTGAATCAAAATACCAAAAATGGACTGCTCTGCCAGATACAGAGTCATCACCTAAATATTTTTGGGAAATTGAGAAACCCATGACTCGTGCCAAAGGCCACGTATCCGTCATCACCAAGATTGTCTCGGCTCGGGAACTTAGGTACAAGAGGGGAATGTCATGAATTAAGTACCCCCACTCGCCCGATCAAAGATCGGCCTCTACTAATTATGATGTGATTCTTATTTACATTATATGCTCTTGTTCCAATTTATTAGGCTAACTTACTATGTGATGTGTGCACAAGTACAACAATTTTGCCAAAACTGGAACATTTGATTTCATGTTTGTTTTTTAAAAGAGATTGTGAATATGCCACTTGAAAAAGTGGGCTCAAATGTTCATTAATTAAACTATCCCAATTCAAGCAACTAGCCTTCATCCACAAGCATTCAAACAGTTTATCACTTAAGCACTTAGCCTCATGGTAAACATGCTTTGACATAGTAACAACCACACTCATGCGATATGCTAAAACAAATAAAAGCTCATCTAGTACTCCAAGAAAAAAAAATATGACAGAGTTAAAAAAATGCATGATCCTAACTATGCAATGTGACTAATACAACGCATGCAATATGCAATTTACTAGGCTCGGCTACTAATATGGCGTATGAATCAATTTGATACCATGCGGTCTAAGCACGTATTCAAAGAAGTATTAACTAACAATGCAAGTTAGAATGATGCACCGAACTCAATGCATGCAAGACAATGGATGCAAGGCATGAGAGATGCTAAATGAAACATAATGCCCTAAACTAATCATCATAAGCAGGTAAATAAAAGGGAGAAAGATGTGTGGTTGGAAGACATACACATTATTACAATTGTGCCCTCGCACAGGAGGGTCCGAATAAACTAACTAGCTAAGCTAATTACTATGAATTAACTAACTATTATAACAACAAATTTTACCAACTATTCTAGCTAATTAAAGAATTACAACGCAAAATTAATCAATCTAACTAATTAATTAATTACAACAAATTAACTAGCTACTCTAATTAATTAATTACAACACAAATTAACACAAATTAATAATTACAACACAAAGTGAATTAATTTACTACACCAAATGAACTAGCTAGCTAGTTATTACAAGTCCACAAGCGAACGGGCCTCAATAAGTAAGGAAAATGCTTATGCATGCACAGATTTCCACCAGAAAGGCCCACTGTTCTACTGCCAGAATGCCTCTGTTGCACAATTAGAACATCTTTTCACCTCAGCCTCTGCTCTGTTCTGTTGCAAAAAGTTGTTGCCTAGTTTGACAAAAGTGGCTGGCAGGCCAAAAGTGGTGGCCGGTCGGCCACAAATGGTAGCCTGCCGTCCAAAAGAAGTGGCCTGCCTGCCAGAAAAAGTGGCTGGCTGGCCACTAAAGCTTGGTTCCTCCTGCTACAACAGAGGACAAACAGAGCATCCTTAGCGGATGTTTGTATACCTTACCCCTCCTTATCATCAAACAGCTCAAAATAGTGGCAAGCTCAATTCGCAAGCTATCAATTGACGCAATTTCATTGCATGATGGCCTATGAACCAAGGTGTACAATTTCAATAAATGCACAATAAAAGACTCTCAAACCTTCTCCCTATCGTGGATTGATCAAGGGAAGTGGTTGACCTTGGAAACTTGAACCGTTTCATCACTAGCAAGTATGAAATGCCTCAAGTTTCCGTGTGTTCAATTAACGTCCGATTGAACACCAAATTGCTTATTATCTTGCATCATTTTTAATCCCAATTTTATTACTTCATTTTAATTACCATCTATTCCTTAGTTTATTAAGTCTAAAAGTGAAGATTAAGTCCTCTAATGGAAAGGGGTACCAAACCAAGTGTTGTGTTAGGCATGAGAGAAGTGTCATGTCGTTGGTAATGAACCCCCAAAGAGATTAGACCATTAAACACAATATCTCTATCTCAAGCTTAAACAAGCAAGTAGTTTGAAACAACTTTCAAAGCAAAGAAAAAGCCAAAAAAAAAAAAAAGGGGGAGGTTGTAGAGGTGATTACATATGAATACAAGTATGGAAAGCAAAAAATAAACACTATCAACTCAAATAGGTTGGTGGCCAAGGCCTAAACCACCAAGCCTATGAGAACAATTACACTACAAGCATGCTAGACAAAGCTCAAATGTAATGAACAACTAAAAATAATCCTAAAACATGTTGGAATTAAGACAAAAATAACTAAAACAATAAGCTACAACATAGAGCAAGTTAAGCTAGTAAGCAAGCACAAGGAGGGGAGGCAACCCCCTTCATTTTTGGGACTTCAAAACATGATTTTAGCCTCTGAAAAACCTTTGGAAATCAGTGGTAAAAAGCTCAAAAAAAGGTGTTGTGAAGATGGGAAACACAAGGGCAAAGGCCTAAGAAGTTAGGTGCAAAGAAGGGTGATCCACCCCTCTACCCTTAATGGCCTTAAACCATAAGTTTCAGCCCAAAAATACAGGGTATAAATAGTCCAAAAACAATCCAAAAATAGTAAGAAAAATAGCAAATAAATCAAAGAAACAAGCCAAGACTTATACCTCTTGAAGAGGAGAACCCTTTCTAAGTGACAAACCAACACTTACACACCCTCAAGAGCTCAAAGTAAGCTCAAAAGTACCTCAACTCAAATACTACAAGGTTTGGTTTAGAGTGTATAGACAAATGCTTAAGAATTTGCAAAAGAGAGAGGGAATTGTAGAGAGAGAAATATTTTTGCTCCAAAATTTCAAACTCTCAAAAATGGAAAGGGAGGTCTTCTATTTATAGAAAAATACGAAACTCCCTCAGAAATATCCATACATAAACGTGTGGGCAGATGCATGCACTTGTGGAAATAACTAGCACAGCTGGCATAAATATCTACAAAAACACACAAGTGGCCGGCAGGCCACACAAATGGCTGGCAGCCCACATTGGTGGCTGGTAGCCCACACTAGTGGGCCTGCAGGTCCTAGGGTTTTTAGGCATGAAAAAATGTGGTTTTGGTCCAAAACAAGGCAAAAGGTGTGTAGGGTTTGAAAGCTCAAAGCTATGGGATTCTGCCGAGGACTTTGAGCACTTGACAAGCATATACAAATTCATCATTGGGTGCACAAGCGGTGACACCCAAGTCATAAAGGCGGTCAAAAATGGGATGTCTACAGCCGAGGTGTCTACCCCATCTAAACATACCCATAATATCGGCTTAAAAGTATTTGGTGCTGGAGTTCAGAGAAAAGTGATTGGCAAAGGGTTAAAGACCTCGGCTAAACCCTAGAGAGCACTAGGCTGAGGATTGTGAAGGTTTATGGGGAAATTGGTTCCAGTTTTCAAAAGAAACAGAGTTCTAAGATCAAATCCCAAACCTAAACTATGGCGAAGCAAGAATCAAATGCAACAAATCTGAAAACAATCAAGAAAAACAGAAAGGGAACATGATTTAGTATAAAAAAGAGCAACAATGTGGCGAGCACAGTGGTAAACAGTGACGATCCAAGAACATAAAAAATTACAAACACTAAGTGAGTGTGTGCGAGGCAGTGTGCAAGAACCATAGGCAATTTGAATACTCAAGAACTCAGGAACAAATTATGATGCAAGGACAAGAAATTATGACCAAAGCATGAAGATAGAGTTAGAGTACAACTATAAAAACGAATTCAATGGCAATAGATACAGTATTGGTATATATTCAGAACAATGGAAGACAGAATTAAAAGAGAGTGAGATTAAGAGCTTACCAAATGGGGCCGAGAACACGAATGTTGGAATGAGGTTCGCCAAAGTTGGATGATGATAACGATTGTGACCAGACAATGCAAAACTCGCCGGAAGTGGTGAACGGAACGGGTACAAAGAGCTCGTGAACGCAACAATGGAAGTTTTTGGAAATGTAGAGAGAGAAAATCTTGAGCAAAAGAGAGAATGCGAGATTGCGAAGTGAAGAGACAGAGAGAGAAAGAAGAAGTTTTGTCAAAAATATGAAAATGTTGCAAAACATAATGAGATGCCTTGGACGATGTGCTTGTCAGGCGGTGCAGGCAGAAATGGCGCACCCTGCTAATGCATGTCAGGCATGAATCAATGAGGAAAGGACGCATATGAAACGGTTGGAAAGGCTGTGCGTGACAGCTCATGCACAGCTAGAACTCTTGTAATTCTTGAAGTAATGAGGCCATAACCTCGGCTAGAGGAGCAACCTCGGATGAGATGCTTAAAGAACTGAGTTCTTGGTTCTTGAGTCTTGGGAAAGTGGGCAGCTAAGTCCTAGTTTTGCTGAAGCCAATGAGTCATGATATCGGTCAAAGAGCAAAATGAATTTTTAGCCGACATGCTATATGGACGAACGATGTAGGTTCCATTACCTCAGATTGCCGAGGTAATAGAACCTAGAGGGCAGTTATGGGGAAGTATTTTGTGAAAGACAGCACGTGGCAAAGGTGACGCCGAAGTGTCAGCCAAGGTGCCACGTGGCCTAGTCACGTGCCGAAATGATCTCGGCTAGGCCGAGGTTGTCTGCGAAGATATCGGAATCTGAGATAAGCAAATAAGGGACAAGAGTCCTAGAACAGAGGAAGATCTCAGTCTGGATAAAGATAAGCCTCAAGAAAAGTTTATCTCTATCGAGATGAGGGTCCCGAATGAGCATTGAGTCTGATTCCATTGAAGTGAGGCTTCTAATGGGATCAGGTCACTGCTGGTTATAAAAGTAAGGTACCCACGTGGGTCTGAGATAAGTTCTTTCTTGTGAGTTTAAGCACAATTTGCTATCTTTGAGAGATATTGATTACTGACTTGATCGTCGGAGTACTCCCGAGTGGACGAACCATCGCCAAATTCTCATCTTCTTGTGTAGGTTGTTGGACTTAATCTATTCTACCGGTACTCTCCAGCTAAATTCTCTGTTTGATTGTGTGGTTAGAAATCAACACCCACAATTACAAATACATATGCCACCAACACAAGGAAACTTCCTCCATCAATCAATCTGAAAAGTTAATCTACATCAACAATAAATTACAAAATTGCCTTCTCTGCAAATATACAAAACAACCGAAGATCGAAACAACCTAAGCTTTTCCTTAGCAGCATCCACTTTTTTGTTGTTGTTTGTTTGTTTCTCTCTAATTGGCTGTTTCTGTTTGTTATTGGTTTTTTTTATGGCTATGGTGGTTGTGC
The DNA here is from genome assembly GCA_030407325.1 of Camellia japonica. NCBI lineage: Eukaryota > Viridiplantae > Streptophyta > Magnoliopsida > Ericales > Theaceae > Camellia > Camellia japonica. The sequence goes on from JAPPVO010000031.1 coordinate 177,874,423, forward strand.
TACATATATACTAGTTAAATAAAAGGTCGTTCATGAAAGTAAAACAAAACGGTTCGTCAAAGATTAAAATAAAAGGTCCGTGCAAGGCACGGCCCATCAAGGACTAAAATAAAAAATTTGTACGAAAAAATTGTAAATTAATTAAATTATTTAAACTGATTATTTGTATATTATATTTTATGAGATGTAAAGACTACTTAACTTTTTATTAATTTTAGGCACCAAAATTTAAATAAAGCATTTTTATATATTTTATACATTTTAATATTTTAATTTAAAACTTGTTTTCGGCTGCAATATTAATGATTAAATTTTATTACGCAATACTAATAACAGGGAAAATCACACTTTATTCCCATTAACTATTGCTCTATTTTACTTTATCTCTTAAACTAAAAATTGTAATACTTGACCTCCATTATCTATGAATTTTTTTTTCGATCTATACCTCTGTGACTAAAATACCATTTCAATAGTATGATAATTTACGACTTACCTCATTAAACTATTGCTCAATATCATTTTACCTCCTTAACTAAAAAATTCAAAATTTTTTAATCTTAATTATTAATGTGCATCAATGTAAACATTCTATTAAGTACTTGTTTTATAAATAGATGAAAAATTGATATGTAAGTTGCACATGACATCTCAAATAGAATACTTAAAATGATATTATTAGTCTATTTGATTTAATTTTTAAAAGCTATTTTTAAGTTTTTGAGTTTTTTTCTTTTTTTCTTTTTTTCTTTTTTTGGTTAATCTTTAGTGAGCATATTTCATAATATTTTTTTTTGTTTGAGATACTTTTGTCATTAAAATTCAAATCAGAAAAAATTAATAGATGAGGGGGTTGAGTGTTATAATTTTTTAAAGGGGTGAAATAATATGGAACAATAGTTGAGGGGGTTAAAATGCAATTTGCCCATATTTATATTAAATTGATAAATACATAGATAAATTACAATCACACTCCTTAAGGTTTGTTTAAAATATAAATTGCTTCCTATAATTCTGAAAATTACATCTCACTCCTTCCAATTTCAAATCACATAACAAATTACCCATTTTATATATAAATCATCAAGTCAATTTATAGTTTTGATAAAGTCAGAAATATATTTTAAATTTTAATAATTTTATTGTTGCATAGTAGATAATAATTAAAGCACCTAACAAGGGAAGTATTTATAATTTCTAAAATTATAAAGAACAATTTATTTTTTAAACAAATTTCAAAGAGTACATTTGTAATTTACCCTAAATACAATACGTAGAGATTTATATATAAAAAAAGAAGAAGAAGAAGAAGAAGAAGAAGAAGAAAACAGACAGACAGACAGACAGAATTTAAAAAAATAGAAATACAAGGTTCAACCTCTCTTGTAAATAATATCAAAAGAAGGGACAAATTGGAAAAATGGAAATACAAGTTCTCAAGCACTTCTTATATATATAGATATTAGTTTTAAAAAAAAAAGGGAGTATTTACACATAAATCCTATTTTATAAATTTATATTCTAGTAAGTTCAAAATTAGATTTTTTTTTTTTTTTTTTGGACCTTTAAGTTCTATTAAATTTTTAATAATTAGAATTACCATTCAAATAATAATTGCTCATCATTTGTGACTGTCTATAAAGAAATATGATTATGTGACATTTATTTTGATTCTTAAAACTTTAAAACATCAATTTTAAAACTAAAAAAATTATTTGCAAAATTTTAAATTTTCTGAAAAAATTTAAAAAACTAAATTTTTTTTGGTACAAAATTGAAAATTTTCTATTTATAAAGGAGCATGATGATGGAACATTACTGTGCAAAACTAAAAAAATTGATAATGTTCTAACTTTTAAAACTGAAAAAAAAAAAAGGACATTGTAATATTCTTTGTTTTAAAACTTGAAGAAACTAAATTTCTCAGTTTTACTGGATCGTTTCACAAATTGAGAAATTGTCAAATTTCATATAGCTAAAAAAATAATATTTTATTTTTATAAAATTCAATATTGGTCTTGTTTATCATTTTGTGGACTCTAGAAATATAAATTTTATTAAAAACAAATGTGTATAATAAAACTATGAAGTTTTGTAAGTTTTAAAATAACAAAATAAAAGTAATAAGTTAGGAGAAGTTATCTAGTGTTCTTGGGGCATGGTCATGTGTTGCCTAGAAGAGCTGTGATTGATGGAGATGGTGGAGTCCACAATTGTGTTGGGGTATGGGACATAATATTTGATAATTGGTGGATAATTTTGTCATGAAGTGCACTTGAAACACTTAATAATTTTTCATAACACTTAATAAATTGACATTTCAATTCCTTTCGCTTTTTTATAAAAGTAAAGCAGTCATATAAATAAAAATCAATTGAAAATAGGACATTATTGGTTAAAAACAATGGAGTAGGACTTAAAGGAACATCAACCTTATAAATTTTGCGTAATTAATCCTTAAAAAAAAGGAACGTGCAAGGCACTGTCAAATGTTAAAATTAAAAAAATTTTATAAAAAAATATAAATTAATTAGATTATTTAAACTGATTATTTGTGTACTCTCTTTTATGAGAAGCATAGACGACTTCGCTTATAAATTTTAAGCACCAAAATTTAATTGAAATATTTTTATGTGTTTTATATATCTTAATATTGTAATATTTTATTTTAAATGTAAAAATAAATGCAACATCAATTATAGGGTAAATTACACTTTAGTCCGCCCAACTATTGGCCGTATCAATTTATCCATTGAACTAAAAATTGTAATAGCTCACCTCCATCATCTATTAATTTTTTTCAATTTGAACTTTTATGACAAAAATACCATTTCAACAATAGGATAATTTACACATTACCACCTTGAACTATTATCCAATATCACTTGACCTCCTCAACTAAAAAATGCTACATTTTTTCACCCTAAACTAATAATTTGTATCAATTTAAACATTCTATTAAGGACTTATTTTTTAAATAGATAAAAAGTTGATATGTGAGTTGCACATCTAAAATGGAATACTTACAATTAGTTTAAATCTCAAAATTTATTTTTTAAGTTTTTAATTATTTTTTTTAATCTCTAGTGAACGGTTTTCATATTAAAAAATAAAAAATAAAAAATTTAGATACTTTTGTCATTTTAAGATTAAATTGAAAAAAAGCTAATAGATGAGGGGGTTTAGTGTTATAATTTTTAGTTTAAGGGGTAAAATGCACACTCCAAGTTTTGCTTAAAATATGAATTACTTCGTATGGTTCTTAAAATTACATCTCGCCCCTTCCAATTTCTATTCACATAATAAATTATTCATTTTATTTATAAATCATTAAGTCAATTAATAATTTTAATGATATGATAAATATATTTCAATTAATAATTTTAATAATTTTATTATTATTTAAGAGACAACAATTAAAAATTCTGACAAGGAAAGTATTTATAATTTCTATAATTATAGAAAACAATATGTATTTTAAACAAATCTCAAAGTTATATTTGTAATTTATCCTAAATTTATTAGATAAAGATCAATACCGAGAACTATAATAACAGCAAAAATAAGGGAAAAATTGAAAGGGTTGGCTAAAATAATTTTCAAAATAAATTGTGACGGAAATCTAATTTGATCAAGTGATTATCGATATCTGATCAACTTCATTTTATTGTAAAGATGAGGTACTCGACGAGTTTTACACATTAAATGATTCTGATCATCAACATGAGCCTGAATCCGAGCCCACCAGTGCTGAACAGCTTCCTCTGGTTATTAGAGAGGAGTCAGGTCCTTACGGACCATGACTTGTAGTTTTTATTGTGTAATGAGATAACGTTGAACTGAGACATCCATTTTTTATTTTGAACTATACTAGCATCTTGCTGCTTCTGATACAATTTTCCATGGCTACAACATCACAAGCTTCCTTTGTCTGAACTGGATTCTCCCAACAAAGAGAGATGGCATATGCCCTTTTTAACAAAGAGTAACAGCAAGGTTTCTCATATTACATCTTAAATTCCATCCAACAGAGTCGTCACCAGTATGATTGTTAAACCAAATCCATACTGTTATGAAAGTAGAGAGAGCAGAGAAAAGAGAAACTCTATATTGAATTGAATGAATAATACAATAGGAGAAGCCTGTATACATAGGCAGAAAAGAAACCTAGATAGGTACAGAAAAAGATAGAGATACAAGAAGATAGAGATAAGTATAGAAGGAGATAGAGATAGAGATATATCTACAATACAAATAGATAAGTATAATAATATACAGCTATAATAATATACAGTTAACACCCCCCCTCAAGGTCAAGATGGTAAGGCATATATCAACTTGAGCTTGGAGAGGAGATCAGAGAAGTGGCTTGGAAGATGAGCTTTAGTGAAGAGGTTAGCAGTCTAGTCAAAAGAGATAACAAAAAGAAGACGAACAAGGCCACTAGTAACATGCTGGCGTATGAAATGGCAATCAATCTCAATATGCTTGGTGCGATCATGGAAGACATCATTATGTGCAATTTGAATAGCACTCTGATTGTCACAATGAAGATTGGTGGTAGCAGAATGAGAAACTCTCATGTCAGAAAGAGGCCAACAAAGCCACACAAGCTCCTGAGTAGTGTCAGTAAGAGCACGATACTCAGTCTCGGTACTAGAATGAGCAATAAGAGTGTGCTTCTTGCTACACCAGGAAATAAGAGAGTTGCCCAAGAAAAAGCAAAACTCAGTAATAGAACAACGGTCAGTAGGATCCCCTGCCCAATTGGCATCAGAAAATGCATGCAGTTGTAGGAAAAAGTGAGAGGAGTAGTGAAGACCATAAAACAAAGTTCCTTTGAGATAGCGCAAAATGTGAACCAAAACATCATAGTGTGGAGAACGAGGAGCAACCATGAACTGACTGACAATGTGAACAACATAAGCAATATCTAGACAAGTAACCATGAAATAGACAAGACTGCCAACTAGCTGACGATATAAAGTGGCATCAGTCAATAAAGAACCGTCAAGGGATGTAAGACAAGTCTAAGGATCAACTGGAGTAGTGATAATCTTGCAATCGGTAAGGCCAGCACGAGCTAAGAGATTAGAAGTATACTTGGCCTGGTAAGAAAATAACCAGAGAAATCTTAGGAAATTTCCAAGCCAAGGAAATAGCTAAGCAAACCCAAATCTTTCATCTCAAACTGGCGATTGAGAAACTATTTGAGACTAGAAAGGCCCACTATGTCATCTCCAATGATAATCATATCATCCACATAGAGGAGAAAGAGAATAGTACCACGCTCCATCTTATGTATGAACAAGGCAGAATCATGGGCACTGGAGGAAAACCAAAGTCACGAATGGTGGAGCTGAACTTGGCAAACCATGCACACGGAGCTTGCTTCAAACCATACAAAGTATGGCGAAGTTTGCAAACTTTGTTTGATGGAACAGAAGAACAATGAGGAGCTTGCATATAAACTTTCTCAGTGAGGTCACCATTGAGAAATGCATTCTTGACATCCATCTGAAAAAGACTCTAGCGGCAAGTAGTAGCAACTGCAAGTAAGCTGCGAACTAAAGTAAGACGAGCAACAGGAGCAAATGTTTCCTCATAGTCAATCCCATATTCTTAAGTAAATCCCCGAGCTACAAGGCGAGCTTTGTAATGCTCAATGGAACCATCAGAAAGAGTTTTGAGCTTATAAACCCATTTGCAACTAACAGTACTCCTTTCAGGAGGAAGATCAACCACATTCCAGGTATGAGTTTTATTGAAAACCTGCAGTTCATCAGTCATAGCTTATTGCCAAAGAGGGTTAGAACAAGCTTCTCGATAGGAAGTAGGTTCATAGGCGGAAAAAGTAGTGGAACCAACAATATAATCACGGAGGTTGCCTTACCTATAGCGATCCCGATTTTCCCTCCATTGTCTATTGTATTCCGGACTCGGTTTGTGATTAAGTGTTGTTGTTGTCTATGTTATATTTCCATCCTTCGATTCTTTGTATTGGAGTTTTGGGATGTGTTGGGAAGGTTTGAAACATGTTGGTTGTGTTTAGAAACATAGAGTTGATGCCCAGATTTTGGCCTCCACACTCGAGCGGGGCTTTTCACGCTCGAGCGGACCCTTTTGCTTTTGCTCCTCCGCTCGAGCGAGCAGTTTGACGCTCGAGCGGGATTATTCCACCTTCAGTACTTTTCCTACAGGTCATCGGACGCTCGAGCGTCCACTTTCACGCTTGAGCGGGGACCTTCGTTGGCAGAACTTCTGGAAGTGTGCATTCAACGCTCGAGCGGCGCTTTTGACACTCGAGCGGAAGTCTGTGTCTGATGCTCGAGCGGGGCGTTCCACGCTCGAGCAGACTGTGATGTATATCAGTCCGAGATGAAGCTTTTTGAACCACTTTTTCGACCCTCTCTCTCTCTAACTTTTCAAAACCCTCATTTGAGAGCTCCTCTCTCTAGAATACATCTTCTCTCTACGAAATCATCTAGCTCTAGTGATCTTCCACCCTAGTCCCTTTGTAAAAACTATGGAGCTTGGCGTGGCCTTCGTTTTGATCCGAAAAAGTTGGTGATCGGAGCATCTTGAGTTTTGTCCTTCTTCTCCTTTGAGCTCCAAAATTTGAGGTAGGGATAACCTACTCCTTTCTATGAGTTTTAACATAGATGTTATGTATTTTGTATAGATGGTGTTGTTTTTGGGGTTTTTGGATGAAGTTAGGGTTTTGAAATTGAAATTATGAAAGAGAGGTTTTCTATTTTTGGGGTTCCAAGTGTATGAGTGGTCCCTTGTAACAAGTCCGCGGGGGACCTCGATGCTACAGTTCGGACTCGTCTTGGTTACTCGTCTTGGTTTCAGTCTTCTCTCATCGAAGAGCATGAGTTCCTCAAACCTACTCTGCTGCCAATCTACTTCGGCTATTTGACACTCAGCCAGCACTCGCAAAGACGGAACCTCAATTTCGATAGGTAGAACGGCCTCAATTCCATAAACCAATGAATACGGAGTCGCCCCAGTAGAAGTTCTAATTGAAGTTCGGTAGCCTCATGTAGACGTCCCCGAACGCCCCGGGAGGGTTAAGGTCCCGTTCCGTTCATATCGGGTTCACTACAGTTCGGACTCAAATTGTCACGGTTCTTAATCTGAACCAAAGAGTCCAACTCTGGCAAATCGTTTGAGAAAACAGATTTTTGAAAAGAAGTGCCAAACATGGACTGCTTTGCCAGATTACAGAGTCGCCACCTAAATATTTTTAAAATGGGAAATTTAGGAAACCCTGACTCGGTGCTGAAGGCCACATGTCCGTCATCACCAAAGTGATCTTGGCTCGGGAGCTTAGGTACGATCGGGGAAGGTCAGCTATGAGCACCCCCTTTCGCCCGGTTCGAAGACCGGCCTCTACTAACCGTGATATCCGATTTTGAAAACATTACATGCTCTTATACCGGTTATTAGCCTAGATTTACTACGTTATGCGCACAGCAAACAAGTATAGACTAGGTTGCCTAATTTGGAAATAATCATTGCATATCCGTTTTATCTCGAAAAACGTGTTGGTTTTGCTACTCGCAAGTAGGCTAAAATACGGATTTCAATGAGTTATTCCAACTCAAGCAATCCAACCTCCACCTACAGGCATTCAAACAGTTTAACTCACATAAGCACTTAGCCGCATAGTAAGCATACTGTCATGGCAACATTCACACGCATGTGGTATGCTAAAGCGTAAATACTTACATCGTACTCCGTGCCAAAACAAGAAACTAGTTAGCAAGCATGCGTGTCCTAGTTCATGTTAAGTGGCTAATGCAACACAGACATAGATGCAATCTAGAGTAGGCTCGGCTAACCCTAAACATGGCGTATGAAATGCGCGAGTAGCACGTATTCAATTTGGAAATTGAAAGTACGATGCAGTTTGTATGATGTACCGAGCCCGGTGTATGTAAACAAATGCATGAATGCACGCATGCATTGCATAAGGTATGCTAATTTAAATGTGCCCTAATCTACCAACATAAGCGGGTAAATAAAAGGGAGAAAGAAGTGGGGATTGGAAGACATACACCCACTCACACACACTTATTACAGATTTGCCCTCACTCGGAGGGACCGAAAGAATATACAAATTAATTAACTACGCAAGCTAATTAAATATTACAAATTAATCAAATAAATTAATTAATCTAATTAAACAGTAAACCGCCTCGGGATGAGGACCGGATGCAACACGCGCTCGGGACTGGCTTGGAATCGCACTGCCATGCACGGATTGCCTCTGTTTCCTCTGCTCTCCTCCTCAGAAAATTACCAAAGTCCCAGGAGTGCCTCTCAGGGCACTGGGGAGTACCACCGGCTGGGATAGAGCACCACCGGCTGAAGGAGGAGGCCACCGGCACTGGATTTATCCATCGGCTGCAAATTGACTGCCGGTCGGCACTAAACCCTGCCGGCCGGCACAAAATACCTGCAGAACCTGCAACTCACAGCAGCAGAGGGCAAAACTTACATGGCAATGCAATTCAAGATATTTATGCACTATACACACCCCTTATCATGTTTTTGACTCAAGGGGGCATGTGCCTCGATTCCCGGACCACCAATCGCGCATTTCCATGCATGATGGCCCTAAGAACCAAGAATGCAACTTTGATTTCAAATGCATGCAATGCAAACAAGCAAACAAGGGTGCTCAACCTCCATCATACTTCACTTCAAGAGGCCAAATATGCACAATACAAATGCAACCCTAAACATGTCAACTAGACATGCAACATGGACTATGCAATATGTTCATGCAAAGGGTTCAAGCAAGCATGCAAGATAAGCATGCAAACCAATGGAAGGATGGTCTTATACATGAATTAGGCAACTCAAATAGTCCTAAAATCAGTGGTCAAAGTGCCCAAAAATGAAGGTTAAAATACACACACACATGCATGCAATTATGATCCAACACTTAGACACAAACATGGCAACTCTCGAGCACACTTGAAATGAGTTAAACATGGACAATTAGCATGCATATAAAGCTCTGAAAATCATGCAAAACATGATGCCAAATCATGCAACAAAGCAAGCTAAACATGCAACAAATGGCCCAAGTCTTCAAAGCAAGTCTATGAAGCATTGAACCACACCTATGCAAGGCAATTATGGCATGCATTAATCAACCCAAAACAGATTTTTAGCATGTCAAATTAGGCCCAAAGGACCACTTAGATGGCATCTAAGAGGCTTGAAATCAAAGGCATGTATTAAGGCCAAAACATGGAGCATTCAACACATGCTTTTAAAGCATTAAAGAGGCCACTAAGGCAAGCATACAAGCACACCAAAGGGACTGAAATAGCATGCTAGGTGGTTCCAAACTACCAAAATGAGGTAAGTAATACATGTTACACATGCATACTCAAAGGCTAGCAAGCCTAAAATGCAAAGGGGCCATATAATGCATGCCAAGATCAACCCAAATGACTATGGACAGAGCTAAAACATGGCAAAATAAGTACAAAACATTCACAAATCTAAGCCTAAAGCATGCTCAAATTAGGGCTAACAACCTATGGCATGTTAAGGCAATACAAGGCATTACATGGCAACTATGCTAAGCATGCATAAGGGACCAAAACCAACTTAAAATCATGTTATATCATGGCAATGTAAGCATGAAAAACAAACCAAACATGCTCAACACACACTTAAGCACAAGCTCCCTCAAGAAGCCAAATCTTGTCCTTTTCAAGGACATCAAGGAGAGGGGGTGGCCCTCCCCTTTTGGAGACTTCAAGGCACCATCTCCACCACTGAAATCCCTCAAGATTTCAGTGGTGGAGAGGCCCAAGCACCAAAGTCTCGGATCTCTCACAAAATAGCACAAAAAGGGCCCTTTTCAAGACCTAAGGGTGGTCAAACTTGCCCAAACCACCAAACACTCTTAATAAACAATAAAGAGGCTTAAAAAACAGAACTTTTATGTGTTAATCACTAAGCACAAAAACAGTTCTAAGCTAGGTAAAAACAAGGTGCAAAAATGGGGTAAAAAGAGAGTTAGTGTCTTACCCTTGGAGCCTCTTCAACAAAGATGATGTGTTGGCTTCCTTGAGCTTCAAACCAGCCAAAACTTCAAGAATAAGCTCTGATTTTGGAGGACACCAAGGAAAGGTGGAAGACTAGGTGTTTTAGTGCAATAATGTGAACCAAAACACCTAGAATACCAAAGGGAAAGAGAGAGATAGGATGTGTATCTATTCTAACCCTAGAAACCAGAGCTTGGTTCTCTCTAAAATGGCTAAAATTTTTGTAACCTAAGCCAAGAAGAGGAGTGGTCCTCTTATAGGCAAGCAAAGCTTGCAAAGCTTACAAGCTAAGCTAACTAAGAGGGTCATCCCTCCATACACGTGTATGGAGGGGAACCAAAACTATACAGCTGTCTGAAAATATCTCAAAAAGCAACTGCACAGTGTCCGGCCGGCAAAGAGTGTCATTTTGACAAAACTTAGTGCCGGTCGGCACAAAAGAGTGCCGGTCGGCACAATAAAGTGCCGATGGCAACACCAGCCAGCCGGTGGCCTCTAGCCACAGCCGGTGGTATGTGGGGATGCCTCACAAAGCATTCCCTGCCCTTCCAAGGCAAAACACAAGTTTTGGTGCAAAACCAAACACAAAACGGTCGAGTTCGGAAGTCCTGAGGCAAGGCGCACGAGCCGAGAACTCCGGGAACTCCAAACGAACGCAAACATGGATAATCACCGAGTGTTCCAGCGGTGACGTCCAGGTCTTGAGGACGGTCAAAAATGGGGTGTCTACAGTTGCCCCTCTTTGACAGAACTCGAAAGTCATAACAATGACGGGAGTGAATGTCAAAGCCCAGAGACGACCCATTTTTGACAAGGCCGAAGACTTGGACAAACATACAAAGCGCAAATGGTTGAACTCGCAAGCTGCCTACGTATCCCTTAGGAATCAAACCAGCGTAGTTCAGGCACAGGCATACAAGCCGCAGATAAGGTATGCGCCCGTAGGCGGGGGCAAGATGCAACTGACGATGCAAAAGGCCGAGCATAACTTATGATCATGCAAAGAAAGCTGTAACGAAGCACACATGCGACAGTTATAAGCTAGCATACGCCAAACTACACTACAATGTAGAAAGGATGTAAGAGAATTATGCAATTCTCGATACGTCTCACTCGGAGGATACAATACCTGTGCGGCTCGTCCGGTTGCACCGGCCTCAAATGAGCCGTACATACAATATCGTGCCTGCAAAGAAAGCAAACTTAGCAGGTGCAATATTGTTAGCAATATGCATGATAATGCAAATGATGAATGCAAAATGATATGCAAAATATACAAAACTATGTATAAAAAAGTGCAAATGATAATGCAATGCAATTGAAACTATATACAAACTACGCGTAGGGCAATTGAATCATGATTCAATCATGAGCGGTTCGAAACCACACGAATGTCAAATAGATTGATGGAGGTAACAAGTCCGTCTCCCATAGAACGATGTCTGATCTATGAGTACTTCGCACGGACACAAGAACAAGTATTGGGTGGAATGACATAAGTGGGGAAACGACCCGCTGAGGAGGGAATAATGATCCTAATGCCGGACGCAATAATTACACTACAATGCAATGGAAATGGATACAATGGATATGGCACGCGGGCCAAACCGAATCTTGCCTAGGAAAGGCATGTACGCATACGAACCGCGTCTAACACAGGAAATGTGCCGCAACCCTCAAACCAAGCTCATCAAGGAATAGGCGCGTACACAAAAACTGTGCTTCGACGTGAAAAGTAGGGACACATACCAGACCAAGCTCAACCTGGAAAGGCGCAAGCCATAGATGGAAGTGATGCAATGGATGCATGCAACTACAATGCAATGGAAATGGATATGGATACAATGGATATGGCACGCGGGCCAAACTGAATCTTGCCTAGGAAAGGCATGTACGCATACGAACCGCGTCTAACACAGGAAACGTGTCGCAACCCTCAAACCAAGCTCATCAAGGAATAGGCGCGTACACAAAAACTGTGCTTCGACGTGAAAAGTAGGGGCACATACCAGACCAAGCTCAACCTGGAAAGGCGCAAGCCATAGATGGAAGTGATGCAATGGATGCATGCAACTAAAATGGAATGGAAATGCATGACATGTGCATGTGCTTTTTTTTTTGTTATTTTTTTGTTTGAAATGCATGACATATGCAATATACATGATGATGCATGACAAATGCATGTTGTTGTTTTTTTGTTTTTTTTTTGAAATGCATGACATATGCAATATTTTACAATGATGCATGACAATGTATTATGATGCAACGACTACGGTTGCAGCTTTCCCTATCTTACCAACAAGGCAATATACTAGGTTGGTTCAGTATCCAGAATTGAGGCGTAAACACGCCGCCTCAACCTATGGGGCTTCCATACGGATTTCAAGCCGAGGGTACACCCCCTGGGTATTTAAACTAGACTTTAGTCTCGGAAATTCCGAACCTTTGCGTTCTAGGCATAAGCCGTTCAAACTCTAGTTTTCACCGTCCCAGTTGGTCTTCTAGGAACTCACCGCAAACACAGACAGGTGGCTTTACCAGACCACCGAAAGTCGTTCGGGCACGACAAACACCAAAGGAATTGCACCTTCAAAGGATTTAAGGTCTCCTAGACCGGGATGCAAAATGTATGCATTTGAAATGCACATGATGCTTGATGTTTGAAATGCGCGCCAACGCACGGCTTTTGAGATGCATAACAATGCAAATGGACGGGTTTAAGGTCTCGTCAGACCGTGCGTGTTTTCGGTCCCGCCGGACCATGCGTGCACAGGACGGTGTGATGCGCAAGATAGCGCGATTGAATGCATGCAAAATGCAATGAGATGGGCAAAATAGCGCGATGTGTTTAGACAACGCGAGTGCACAAGACAGTGCGATATGATGCATGCCAAATGCGATGGGGTGCACCTCAATGCACCGAAGGTCTTGCACCTCCCGAGGATTTAAGGTCTCCTAGACCGTCGCGTGTTTTTGGTCCCGCCGGACCCAAGTGTGCTAAACGGTGCGCAACGCATGTGAGATACGCATGCCCATGCAAATGAGGCATGCACGTCGATGCGAATGAGAAATGAAGTACGATGAGGTACACGTGCCCCAAAAGATGGAAAATGAAGTGCAATGAGGTACGCGTGCCTCAAAAGATGCAAGACAATGCAAAGCCGGTGCGCCAAACGGCGCGATGCGCAAAATAGCGCGAATGAAATGTAATGCACAAGATAGTGCGCTGCGCAAAATGGCGCGACGCGTTAGACAACGCGAGTGCACAAGATAGTGCGATGCATGCCAAATGCGATGGGGTGCACCTCAATGCACCGAAGGTCTTGCACCTCCCGAGGATTTAAGGTCTCCTAGACCGTCATGTGTTTTTGGTCCCGCTGGACTCGAGTGTGGCAACTGTGCGAATGTGACACGCGTGCCACAAGGGATGCAAAACAATGCAAGTGAGAATGAAATGAATCATGAGGCACGCATACCTCATTGGTGTGAAATGAAATGCAAAATGAGGCACGCGTACCTCAATGATGGAAAACGAAATGCGAAACGAGGCATGCGTACCTCGAGATACAATGAAATGCAAAATGAGGCACGCATACCTCATCAGATGGAAAAAGGAATGTAAAACGAGGCACGCGTACCTCGAAATGCGATGAAATACAATATGAGGCATGCATACCTCATCGGATGGAAAATGGAATGCAAAACGAGGCACGCGTACCTCGAAATGCGATGAAATGCAAGATGAGGCACGCATACCTCATCGGATGGAAAAAGGAATGCAAAACGAGGCACGCGTACCTCGAAATGCGATGAAATGCAAGATGAGGCACGCATGTGTAACAACGCCCGCGGGGGACCTCGCTACAGCTCGGACTCTTCCGTTTTTGTTTGGATTGCGGTTCGTAATCCGAACCAAAGAGTCCACCTCTGGCAAATCGTTTTTGAGAAAAACAGATTTTTGAAAAAAGTAGTGCCAAACATGGACTGCTTTGCCAGATTACAGAGTCGCCACCTAAATATTTTTTAATGGGGGAATTTAGGAAACCCTGACTCGGTGCCGAAGGCCACGTGTCCGTCATCACCAAATGTCTTGGCTCGGGAGCTTGGGTACGATCGGGGAAGGTCAGCTATGAGCACCCCCTTTCGCCCGGTCTGAAGACCGGCCTCTACTAACCGTGATATCCAATTTTGAAAACGTTATGTGTTCTTATTCCAATTATTAGCCTAGAATTACTATGTTATGCGCACAGCAAACAAGTATAGACTAGATCGCCTAATTTGGAAACAAACATTGCATATCCGTTCGTTTTGAAAATGCTTTGGAATTTGCTACTCGCAAGTAGGCTAAAACACGGATTTCAATGAGTTTTCCAACTCAAGCAACCCAACCTCCACCCACAGGCATTCAAACAGTAATATCACATAAGCACTTAGCCGCATGGTAAGCATACTGTCATGGCAACATTCACACGCATGCGATATGCTAAAGCGTAAAATACTTACATCGTACTCCGAGCCAAAACAGAAGCTTATCAGAAATCCATGCATGGACCTAAGCATACTGAAATGTCTAATGCAACACATGCAAGGATGCAATTTAGAGTAGGCTCGGCTAACCCTAAAAATGGCATGTGAAATGCACGAGTAACACGTATTCAATTTAGGAATTGAAATACAATGCAGTTTGTATAATGTGCCGAGCCCGATGCATGTAAACAAATGCATGAATGCACGCATGCATTGCATAAGGTATGGTAATTTAGACGTGCCCTAATCTACCATCGTAAGCGGGTAAATAAAAGGGAAGAAAGAAATGGGGATTGGAAGACATACACCGCACTCACCCACACTTATTACAATTATGCCCTCACTCGGAGGGACCGAATAATAATACAGATTAACTAACTACGCAAGCTAATTAAAATATTACAAATCAACTAAATTGATTAAATAAAATAATTAATCTAATTAAACAGTAAATCGCCTCGGGATGAGGGCCCAGTGCAGCACGCGCTCGGGACGGCTCGGAATCGCACTGTCATGCATGATTTGCCTCTGTTTCCTCTGCTCTCCTCTTCAGAAAATTACCAAAGTCTCAGGAGTGCCTCTCAGGGCACTAGGGAGTACCACCGGCTGGGGTAGAGCACCACCGGCCGAAGAAGGAGGTCATCGGCACTAGATGAAGTTATCGGCTGGAAATTTACTGCCGGTCGGCACTAAATAGTGCCGGCCGGCACTTAACACCTGCAGAACCTGCAACTCACAGCAGCAGAGGACAACAACATGCATGGCAATGTGATTCAAGGTATTTATGCACTATACACACCCCTTATCATGCTATTGACTCAAAAGGGCATGTGCCTCGATTCCCGGATCACCAATCGCGCATTTCCATGCATGATGGCCCGGAGAACCAAGTATGCAACTTTAGTTTCAAATGCAATGCAACCGAATAAACACACAAAAGTGCCCAACCTCTATCACATTTCACTTCAAGAGGCCAAGCATGCATGCTCATGTGATGCAACTCTAAGCATGTTATCTAACATGCAACATGGATTATGCAATATACCTATGCAAGCATACAAGCAAGCATACAAGACAAGCATGCAAACCAATGAAAGAATGATCTTACACATGACTTAGGCAACTCAAATAGGCCTAAAATCAGTGGCCAAAGTGCCTAGTCATGAGGATTAAACAAACACACACACATGCAAGTGTTATGATCCAAATCTTAAGCATGAACATGGCAACTCTCAAACACACTTAAAGAGACCAAACATAGACAATGAGCATGCATTGTAAAGCTCTGAAATACATGCAAAACATGGTGCCAAACCAAGTTGAAGATAAACCAAACAAAGCATGCAAATGGTCTAAGGCTTAAAGCTAGTCAAAGAGGCTTTGAACCAAACTTATGCAAGGCGATTATGGCATGCACTAAACAACTAAAAACAGGTTTTTAGTATGTCAAAACAAAGCCAAAAGGCTACTTAGATGGCATCTAAGAGGCTTGAAATCGAAGGCATGCAAAATGGCCAAAACATGGGGGCATTCAAGACATGCTTTCAAAGCGTTAAAGAGGCGACTAAGGTGAGCATACAAGCACACCAAAAGGTCTGAAATAACATGCTAGGTGGTTCCAAACCATCAAAAATGAGGCAAGCATGGCATGCTACACATTCATGCTCTTGAGGCCAACAAGCCAAATGTAAAGGGGCTATATGATGCATGCCAAGATTGACCAAAACAACTTAGGACAGAGCTAAAACATGTCAAAATAAGCATACAAGCTTCATGGATCTAGGCCTAAAACATGCTAGAAAGAAGGCATACAAACCTAGAGCAAGTTAAGGCAATACAAGGCATTACAAAGCATCTATGCGAAGCATGCAAGGAGTGCTAAAACCAACTTAAAACAGAGTTTAATCATGGCATAATAGGCATGAAAAACAGCCAAGACATGCTCAGAAGACAACCAAACATGGTGCTCCTTTGGAGGCCAAAACTTGCCCTTTTCAAGGACATCAAGGAGAGGGGGGGGCCCTCTCCTTTTGGAGGCTTCAAGGCACCATCTCCACCATTGAAATCCCTCAAGATTTCAGTGGTGGAGAGGCCCAAGCACCAAAGTCTCGGAGCTCTCACAAAATGGCCTAAAAATGACCCTTTTCAAGGCCTAAGGGTGGTCAAACCTACCCAAAGTGCAAAACACTCTTGATAAACAATAAAGAGGGTTAAAAATCAGAACTTTTATGTGTTATGGACTAAGCACAAAAACAATTCTAAGCTAGGTAAAAACAAGGTGCAAAAATGGGGTAAATAAAGTAAGTTTTGTTACCTTTGAAGACCACCTTCACAAAGGTTGGAGTTGTTGGTTCCTTGAGCTCCAAACCAGTCAAGAACTTCAAGAACAAGCCCTTAGCACCTCAGTTCCAAGAGGAAGGTGAAACACTAGGTGTTGATGTGCAATAGTAAGGCACAAACACCTAGTGTACAAAACAAGAAAGAAAGAGAGAGATAGGATAGATACACAAGACCTAACCTAAAACCAGAGCTTCTCCCCTTCCTAAAATGTCTAACTCTCTCCAAAAAAAAAATCCCTTTGGCCAAGAGAAGAGGCCTCTCTTGTATAGGCATGAAACTTACAAGTTAAGCAAGCCTAAAGGCTCATCCCTCCATACACGTGTATGGAGGGGAGCAAAAAGGTGATACAACTGTCTAAAAATATCTGATAAAGCAGCTGTACAGCGGTCGGCAGGGCAAAATGGTCATTTTGCCAAAAAGAGTGCCGACCGGCACAAAATAGTGCCGACCGGCACAATATAGTGCCGATGGCAACACCAGCCAGCCGGTGGCCTCTAGCCATAGCCGGTGGTATGTGGGGATGCCTCACAAAGCATTCCCTGCCCTTCCAAGGCAAAACACAAGTGTTTGGTGCAAAACCAGACACAAAACAGTCAAGTTCGGAGGTCCTGAGGCAGGGCGCGTAGCCGAGAACTCCGGGGACTCCAAACAAACACAAACATGGATGATCACCGAGTATTCAAGCGGTGATGTCCAAGTCTTGAGGACGGTCAAAAATAGGGTGTCTACAGCATGCCTCATCGGATGGAAAATGGAATGCAAAACGAGGCACGCGTACCTCGAAATGCGATGAAATGCAAGATGAGGCACGCATACCTCATCGGATGGAAAATAATGCAAGTCGCAAGGGACGTGCGAGACGGCGCGAGGCGGCGCACCGGAGAGTGTGATGAATGCGTGCAACACACACGGGGGAACTTTTAAATCTTATGAAAGACAAAAGGATACAAAAGGATACAGTCGTCGCATGAATTTGAGTGCCACACACAGAAGACACTGTCTGAGGTCAAAACGGAGGCCGGTTGAGCGTCGGAGATGCACTTTCTTGCACTTTCTTGAGCTATAAAGACCCAAAACCCCTCATCTAGCCTAAACAAGGCCTTGGGAACACCACCGGCTGGGCTAGGTGGTCACCGGCTGCCGCCGGCTGCCTAAACTTCTCCACCGGCACAATAATGTGCCGACCGGCAGAAAATGCCTGATCGGGGGCAGTTCTGCCATTTTGCCTCGGGCTTTATAAAATAGGGCTTGAAACCCTATTCCTTTCACTTTGCTACCGCCGAAATCACTCTCTCTATCTCTCTAGAGCTTTATTCTCTCATTTTTTCGCCGTTTTCCTCGTGTTTTCGCACCATTTTACCGTCGGATTCGCGATATCCTTCGCGTTTCGGACATTTTCACCCGATCGAAATCTCATTTCGGGATCTCCTTTGCTATTTTCACCTTTTCGGGACTTGTTCCCCTCGATTTTCTCTACATTTCCGTGTATTTTCATCTTCCGGCCTTTCCGGCCATTTTCGGCCCGCTCGGGGTTGACTTTTCCGGTTGACTTTTCACATTCCGACCCGGTTTCCATTTTCTCACCACCATTACCATGGCGGACGATGTTCCACATGTCGGGACTCCCCCGGATCACGAGATGGATCCCGGGGTCGAGCTCCTCCCGCTGAGTGAGCGCCCGTTCGATCCGGTGACCTATCGCTCGGCTATTCACGTGCTACCACCCGATGGACTTCGCCACTTCCGCGGTTTCGACCGAGCGCTGGACCCGGAGCTTCTCCTGCGCGAGCCGACCTCGCACCTGTCCTTCGGCGCTTGCGAGGTAACATCTCTACTTTGTTTTATTTTCTGCAATGTAGAATTTTCTGTCGACTGCCGTAGCTAACTGTACCTGTTAACTGCTTAATTCTGACATGCCGTATATTGTAGTTGATTGTAGATAACTTCACAACTGATATCTGCTTAGGACCAACACACATGCACACACACTGCACTAGCCTGAATCACCCAAACACACGGCACACATTGCACTTTTGACATGAACTCACCAACACCCGGTGCTTATTTGAATCTGAAAACTCGCACACATGCTAGACTTGCACTGAATCACACAAACACGCAGACGCATCACACATTGGTAATTCACTGAAACATAACGGGACCTAGCATCCGTTTGAACTTTGAAAAACACGCACACATGCTATGTTTACACTGATCCGCATGGGAGTACTGACACATCACAGGCCGTAGTCCACCTACTGGCGCACTGAAACCTGACATTTGCTTGCATCTGAAAAACGTGCACACGTGCACCAAATTTACGCTGGACCACTCAAAACACACTGACGCATCACGCGCCGTAGTTTACTGTAGGCACACCAGTACCTCGTTTCTGTTTGAATCTGAAAGACTTGCACGCATGCTAGATTTGTACTGACTTTAACTGTTTCTTCGAAACTGTACATTTCATATTGCTTTGCAACTATTTGCTTGAAAACAGGGAGATTCCCATGCCATTCGCGGGTATGGGAATGTTGCGGCTCGAGATTGGTACTTAGAGCTTCCCGAGGCGGTTCGACGCATCGTGGACGATGCGGGTTTCAGTTCCTTTTGCAGGGGACTTTCCAGGCTCTCCGCCTGCAGACCTCTCCTTGCCGCCTTGGCAGAGAGGTGGTGGGACACCACCGACTCTTTCCACCTATCCGCAGTGGGAGACATGACGATGACTCCCTACGACTTTTCGGTGCTCACCGGCATCGGGGTAGGGGGTGATCCGATCCCCTTCGACACCGACATGGACGAGTGGATCGCCGCTCAGATCTACTTGCTTGGTGAGGCGCCACCTCTAGCTCGTCTAGGCTTTGTCCGCTACTCCTGGTTTGAGGTGCAGTTCAGAGTGCAGCCTGCGTTGGTGGCGGCGGCTCCGATGACCGAGGCGGCTGTAGAGCAGTACGCACGCGGCTTTTTGATGTTTTTGCTAGGGACGACTCTCTTCGCCGACCGGGCGAACACCGTGCCTCTCTGCCTACTCAGCGCACTGGTGGACGTCCGAGACATCTTGCGATATGACTGGGGCGGCGCCGCTCTGGCCACCCTCTACGGCTACATGAGCTCAGTCTCTCGTGGCAGCGGGCAGTTGCTCCGGGGCTACTGGCGGGCTTGGGAGGTATGTCTTCTTCTCTGCTTTATATTTCTGCTCTACATACTTTCTGTATTCTGTACTGTACACACTGTAGTCTGCTTTACATTTGCTGTATACTGTACACACGGCACACACATACTCTGCTTTACACTTGCTGTATACTGTACACACGGCACACACATACTCTGCTTTTACATTACACAACACACGGCTCTGCTATTTCTGCTTTTTATTCTGTATTCTGCTTTGTCTGATAAATGCACTGGTATTTATCTTGCAGTTGTGGGTTTACGCCTACTTCCCTAGGCTCGCTCCTGTACCCGATGTAGAGACCCCTCTGGTCGTTCCTTTCTCACGTCGCTTCGACGGGAGGTGCGTGCGGAGGCCCCGGGAGACCTTCAGCTTCTTCCGCCGCTACTTTGACACCATCACCCCTGCCGAGGTATGTTTTACTTGCAGTTCATTTAAGCTTCGTCTTTTCACTGTATATTAGCAATAACAGTAGGTAACACACTGCATTTCAATTTCAGATCACGTGGCAGCCTTGGGCTCCACTGCCAGCCGTGGCGCGGGATCGGTTTGCTGGCGCCGTCGATACCTCGCGTTACCGGATTTTGCTGGAGGGCCCGGTCTGTCGGGCTTGGTACCTAGGCGAGCGCTTCTTGCGTCAGACCTTAGGGTTACCTGAGCAGATAGTCCCGGTACACCCTCCCGAGCATATGCGGGACACGGAGAGGTTCACCGCCGAGCAGATGGCGGACTACACCATCGGCTGGGAGGCAGACGGCTTCAGAGGCGAGGGCGATTACTCAGAGTACGTCCAGACCTTCATCATGCGGCCGCTGAGTGGTGGTCGCCGAGCTGAGAGAGAGAGACCTGCGGCGCCGGCGGCCGGAGCAGGAGTAGGAGGAGGAGCGCCGAGGAGGGCTCGAGTTCGCGGCAGGGGCGGGGTTCAGAGGGGACGGGGGGCCGGTTGGCCTGCTCTGCCCACTATGCTGACATACAGAGGGCAGGGTGGGGAGACCTTTCAGATCCCCTTTGCTCCTCCCCCGGCTGGTCATGAGTTAGCCGGTATTCCCGACTTGCCTCCGGTATGTATCACTTCATTTCGTATCTTGCATTGTCATTCCATTTCAGTTTATTCGATATTCCACAGAATACTGATGCATCTGATACTTTTGCAGGCATCCTCCGAGTACACCCGGCAGTCCGTGGAGTTGAATGCCTCCATGATGGGGATGCTGCAGCGGACCTTCGACATCTTGGCTCTTTACAGCATTCCGGTATGTCTTCTCTGACTGTTTCATACAATCTGATGTACTGCGCAAAACCTGATAACTGCTCACGGCACTCACACACTGTACTCATACACTGTATTCCGCACTGTATTCTGCACTGATTCACTGCTCACGGCGTTTACATACACTGTACTCATACACTGCATTCCGCACTGATTAACTGCTCACGGCATTCACATACACTGTACTCATACACTGCATTCTACACTGATTCACTGCTCACGGCATTCACATACACTGTACTTATACACTGCATTCTACACTGATTCACTGCTCAATATACTGATGCATTTGTCTTTTCATGTTGTTTCAGCCTCCCTTCCAGATTCCCCCGGTGGGTGGTGCTCCAGCTGGACCTCCCATTTCTACTCGGGATGGCAGAGCATATCCTTGTACCAGAGGGGGGCGCGTTCATGTCGGGAGTAGCTCGCGGGCTCCAGTTCCAGATGACGAGTCTGAGGAGGAGGCGGAGTCATCCGAGGAGGAGGCCGGGGGCAGCTCGGGCTCGGGCTCGGATAGTGACACTTCTGGTGATGCTCCTGGACTTCTGCCCAGGAAGAGGGCGAGGACAGATCCCCCGGCGCGAGGCCATTGATGATGCTGATGACCCAGACTTTTGTTGTTTTTTTTCTTATTTCTTTTCTTATTCTTTTCTCTTTTGTTGGTAGATAGAGTATTTTGTACTGCCGCAGGCAGATTTTGTTTCCAAAACTTATGTACTTGAAAAGATGATATGAAATGAAACAAACTTTTTGTCTAAAAGAGTATTTACATTCGTGTATATTTCATACCCTGCACTGCATTGCATCATATTACACCTCAAATGTAAATGATATTGATCTGTTGTCTGAAAATTGAGCATTTGCACTATGATAATCGGATAACCAACCAATTAACAGCAAACAACTCATACAAACCACTACTCAAACTGGACACACAACCCATACTCTGCTGGGGATTAGTCTGCATGCAGCCCATAACACAGCACTCGGTCCATTCTGCACACAGCAAACCCTGAACAAATAACCCAATCTGACAAGACGGATCACAAAACTGAAACGGTTGAAGTTGAAACTCACTCGGATGTCCCAAATTTCCTTTTCTTTCTCTTGCTTCGCACGAATGTAGAGAATGGCACAGCATCCTGAGCACAAACGATTAATCTTTGGAAGAGGGGTTTCACAACCGGGGTATCGAGCCTACAACTGAACACAGTGAAAAGGACTCAAGTGAAGAAAATAAAAGGCACACGACCTAAACACAACGAGATACACTCGGAAAAGACTCAAAGCTAAATTGAGACCGACAAATCAAAGGACACGACACACGGACGTGCTTGAAAACAAAAGACCTTGAGGAGCCAATTCCTACGGGCAGGTTTCCCACCCTTTCTGATTTGTGTGATTCTCACGCCACTCGGCCCTCAAGCTCGGTTTTTCTCTCAAAACCCTCTTGTTCACTTTTCTCTCGACTTACACCTCTCTATTCTTTATTCTCTCATTTTTCATCCCTCCCCAGGGTGATTGATGGATGAATAGGAAGCGGTGGATTCATGCCGAATACAGCTAGCTCACGGCTATTTCTTCTGATAGATAAAGTGCTTTCCTGGCAGGCGTGTTGATGACAAAGGAGAGACAGAACACCTGACTCAAACTGTGCCCCTAGTTCATTACTTTGACCATTTTTTGTTTTCTTTCTAAAACAGTTTTGATCAAAATGAACGTCAGATTAACATGCTTGTTCAATTTTTGATTTGAAAATCATGCGAATCAGGCTGTGCGCACTGAAAATTCTCCTTTTGGGTCCAAACATGGTCCTA
Organism: Camellia japonica; assembly: GCA_030407325.1. Lineage (NCBI taxonomy): Eukaryota > Viridiplantae > Streptophyta > Magnoliopsida > Ericales > Theaceae > Camellia > Camellia japonica. Next base: position 177,897,625 of record JAPPVO010000031.1, read on the forward strand.
TTTTGAAAAATGAAATAGTTTTCGAGAAAATAAGTCAACTTCAGTGAAAATTTTCAAAAACTATTTTTGCAAACAGTGAACGCTCAACGAGCGTAGAACTTACCCTCGAGATATGCAACCTCGGATCGGAGGCAATGGGAAATTGCCCCTGGCTTAAAGGGGGATAAGGCAACGGAAAGTTGCCCCTAGTTTGGGCGGTAACTCAGGGCAACTTATGGCACTGTATGGCAACGGAAAGTTGCCCCTTGCTTGGATGATGCCGCGGCACATTGTAAGCCAGTCCTTGTTGATGACGATCGGACCCTCAGTCGCGGAGGAGCCGAAGACGGTTTGAATCAATATATGGACACAGTCACCTGGAAGGTGTTGGCGGTTTGGGCTTTAAGAGGAAGTTAATCACGTAGCTCCCGGTTGCTTGTAATTGAGACTCTGGATTCGGAGGAGGCAAAGGTGATCAAAACCATGACATGGACTGAGACGCTATGGAAGCGTTGGGGGCTGGACTTCAAGATGAAGTTGCCTACGTATCCCAAACATGGGAATCAAGCCTTACGTAGTTCCGGTTAAGGTACACTCGGGTATTTTAACCTTCACTTTTAGGCTCTAACTTTTGCCAAGGCGCCCAATGCGGGTTTTCGACCTTGCGAGCTATGTTTTTCTTCTTTTTTTTTCTTATTTTCTTTTCTTTTGCATTTTCATTTCTTTTTTCTTTGCTATTTTTGGTTCTTTTTCTTTTTTGCTTTTTTTTTCTTTTCTTTTTTTTTTGCTTCTTTTTGTATTTTTTCTTTTTTGTCTTTTCTTTTCTTTGCTCTAACTTTTGCCTGGACCGCCCTTCCGGGTTTTCGGCCCAACGAGCCTCTCAATGGGTAAAAGTGTAGCAAACCCATGCCAAATGGTTTTTGAAATGGAAGCCCTCTGTATCCGGGAGAGCGGCTGTTGGGTTGATTTGCAGGAAAAGTCCATCACGGTTGCTTCTCGAGCTTTGCTTGGTGGGATCTGATCTCCCTGATCTGACTTTGAGGCCTCTTGCTCGAGGGCTGCTTCAAAATGGGCCACACAGGCGTTTCATGGCACTGTTGAATGTTCTGAACGGATTCCGGTTCACAACAGATAAATCGAATCTTGAGGCCGAGAGCGATCCTGGGCTACACAATCTCAAGAGCGATTCCACACAAGTCTTCGCGAGACTGCGCAAAATATTTTTTTTTTTAAAGTTTTTAAGAAAGCGACAAATCGCTCGTGCTGAAGATAGTGTGGAATCAGTCTGGATCAGGCCAGGGTCCTTCTCAGTACTCACGCCGACAAGCATAAATTCACTCATGAAAAGCTTAGCATGCGCTCCTTTTCTCAAAATGATCAAAATTTTACAAAACCCGAGGAATTACTTCCTCTCCGTTTTCATCACCGCAGTGTTTGAAAAGGGTTTTATGAAAAGCTTAGGTCATCATAACGATGTTTAAGGCACAAGAGAGTAGGCGGTACGTGCTGTCGTTCCATTCACACCCTCTGGCGCGGCTAACTCGAATAGCAACAATTACGACACATGATGGCCACGGCTGTTTCATTCAGATTTGTTGGCATAACTGGCTCCCTGACAGAAACAGACTCAAAAAGCAAAAACAACTGTTTATAAGATAAAACGGTGTTTGAGGCAACAACCCCGAAATCACCATGGTACTCTATACAAGAGGGACTGACTCATTACAATTAGACAGACCCTTAAGCAAAAGGAATGTCTCAAAACAATGAGACAGGCTCAAGACAAAACAGAAGACTGACTCGACACCCAAGTCAGAATTTACAGAAATTAATAGGTGCCCAAAAATGCGTGCCAAACGCCACATCCAAAAATGCGCCAAGCATTGCCCACAGGCGGTTCACCTTCTGATTACATACTCGCAGTATCTGTGTCCTCAAAATCCAAGAACTCCGTAGTGACTGACTTGGCCGAGGTGGGTGGGAGGATAACCTCGTTGTCAATCAGATCCTGCACCTCGTGACGGAGGCGAAAACAATTGTCAGTGGCATGGCCTGTCTGCTGATGGTACGCACAGTACAGAGAAGCATCATGTGCGGCAGGGAGATTCTTCGGTAGGGGCCGGGGCTCCAAGGGTTTGAGATGCCCCTTTTTGGCCAAAATCAACAGTGCCCTAGACAGAGGCATGTAAAGAGGGTGGAAGACCCTGTGCCCTCGGGGCAGATACTTCGGGGCCTGAGCACTCTTGCTAGATGCACTAGCGAACGGATTGGCGGGAGCGGCCTTGGATTTCTGATCCTTCCTGAATGCAAGGTTGGAAGCGGGAAGAACTGTTTTGGCATGACGGGGCCTATCCCGATTCTCTAATTGACTGAAACTGCCCTCAGGCGGAGTGGGGAAAGCACCCTCCACAGCTTTTGACATAACTGCGGATATCTGTTGCTTGTTCATCACTCTGGCTTTCAAAGCCTCTACTGCCCACAGCAGTTGTTCGATAGGGTCGGCATCTGTCTTCATCTTGCCTTTATCTCTGGCCTCGGCCTGATCTAGAGTTTGGTTTGCTGCGTCGTTACCATAACTGGAGGTCATCTCCGGTTGGTTGAGTTCAATCACAATTCGTCCCAGTAGCGGGGGCTCCTGGGGTACAAAGCCTCCGACGTATGGTGCGGCTGGCGGCGAAACTGTCATTCCATAGGCGAGATCCGTCACGGATCTTTGAAGATCACCTATCATCCCCATTAGTTCAAACGTAGTGGGCTCGCGAGCCTGATATAGCTGAGGGGCCCAAACCGGGTGCGCGGCCGGCGATCTGGGCGGATGCGGCATGTCAACGGATAGTCTCATCATGTAGGGTGATTCCTTGATCCAACGCGGCCGTCATGACCACGATTTCTTCTGAATTCTGCGTCATGCTAAGTCTTGCCGCAGCAAGGGGAAGACACTAACTGTTCTGGATTAGCTCTCTGAATCTCTGAACTGAAACGGAAAACAAGCAGTATTTCAGCCCCAAACAGATCAAACACGGATGTAGCCGGACAACTGTACTCTACTACTGATCACTGTTCCCCAGAATCACTATTCAAAGCTAAACTGATACCCGCAGATACAACTGATTCTCAACAACTGTTACCGGTGCCCTCGGGCCGGATACCCAAACTTGCAAACTGATATATGCGTTCCCTACAGAGATACACTCTAAAAAGCACATAGCAGATAAAATGAGAGCCAATACACCCCTATGTTGGGATAGGGTTTCCCTGTCCTATTTTGTCAGGAGCTAGGGTTTCACTACGCACGCAGCGGTTTCAAACAACCTATATCGGGTAAGCAACCTGTCCTAGTTTGGAATGGTCACTATGGATTTCGATATGCACTAGGTCGAATGGTCAGAAGGGGTGCCCCGGTGAAACCGGGGTTTGTGTTCCCATACTGGCAGAGCCCGCAACCGGTCAGCCTTATGGACATGCCTTGACAAGACAAGCCTCCGGCAAACCGCTCAGGAATAGCAGATGGCCAACACGGTGTCCTAGGCACACCAAATGCAAATGCAATGCAAAGAGACACATAAACGTAGTCAAAACAAGATATCACGAGTTTGAGTCAAGCTCTCTAAAGTCCCCAGCAGAGTCGCCAGAAACTGTAGACGTCCCCGAACGCCCCGGGAGGGTTAAGGTCCCGTTCCGTTCATATGGGGTTCACTACAGTTCGGACTCAAATTGTCACGGTTCTTAATCTGAACCAAAGAGTCCAACTCTGGCAAATCGTTTGAGAAAACAGATTTTTGAAAAGAAGTGCCAAACATGGACTGCTTTGCCAGATTACAGAGTCGCCACCTAAATATTTTTAAAATGGGAAATTTAGGAAACCCTGACTCGGTGCCGAAGGCCACGTGTCCGTCATCACCAAAGTGATCTTGGCTCGGGAGCTTGGGTACGATCGGGGAAGGTCAGCTATGAGCACCCCTTTCGCCCGGTTCGAAGACCGGCCTCTACTAACCGTGATATCCGATTTTGAAAACATTACATGCTCTTATATACCGGTTATTAGCCTAGATTTACTACGTTATGCGCACATCAAACAAGTATAGACTAGGTTGCCTAATTTGGAAATAATCATTGCATATCCGTTTTATCTCGAAAAACGTGTTGGTTTTGCTACTCGCAAGTAGGCTAAAATACGGATTTCAATGAGTTATTCCAACTCAAGCAATCCAACCTCCACCCACAGGCATTCAAACAGTTTAACTCACATAAGCACTTAGCCGCATGGTAAGCATACTGTCATGGCAACATTCACACGCATGTGGTATGCTAAAGCGTAAATACTTACATCGTACTCTGTGCCAAAACAAGAAACTAGTTAGCAAGCATGCGTGTCCTAGTTCATGTTAAGTGGCTAATGCAACACAGACATAGATGCAATCTAGAGTAGGCTCGGCTAACCCTAAACATGGCGTATGAAATGCGCGAGTAGCACGTATTCAATTTGGAAATTGAAAGTACGATGCAGTTTGTATGATGTACCGAGCCCGGTGTATGTAAACAAATGCATGAATGCACGCATGCATTGCATAAGGTATGCTAATTTAAATGTGCCCTAATCTACCAACATAAGCGGGTAAATAAAAGGGAGAAAGAAGTGGGGATTGGAAGACATACACCCACTCACACACACTTATTACAGATTTGCCCTCACTCGGAGGGACCGAAAGAATATACAAATTAATTAACTACGCAAGCTAATTAAATATTACAAATTAATCAAATAAATTAATTAATCTAATTAAACAGTAAACCGCCTCGGGATGAGGACCGGATGCAACACGCGCTCGGGACTGGCTTGGAATCGCACTGCCATGCACGGATTGCCTCTGTTTCCTCTGCTCTCCTCCTCAGAAAATTACCAAAGTCCCAGGAGTGCCTCTCAGGGCACTGGGGAGTACCACCGGCTGGGATAGAGCACCACCGGCTGAAGGAGGAGGCCACCGGCACTGGATTTATCCATCGGCTGCAAATTGACTGCCGTCGGCACTAAACCCTGCCGGCCGGCACAAAAATACCTGCAGAACCTGCAACTCACAGCAGCAGAGGGCAAAACTTACATGGCAATGCAATTCAAGATATTTATGCACTATACACCCCCTTATCATGTTTTTGACTCAAGGGGCATGTGCCTCGATTCCCGGACCACCAATCGCGCATTTCTATGCATGATGGCCCTAAGAACCAAGAATGCAACTTTGATTTCAAATGCATGCAATGCAAACAAGCAAACAAGGGTGCTCAACCTCCATCATACTTCACTTCAAGAGGCCAAATATGCACAATACAAATGCAACCCTAAACATGTCAACTAGACATGCAACATGGACTATGCAATATGTTCATGCAAAGGGTTCAAGCAAGCATGCAAGATAAGCATGCAAACCAATGGAAGGATGGTCTTATACATGAATTAGGCAACTCAAATAGTCCTAAAATCAGTGGTCAAAGTGCCCAAAAATGAAGGTTAAAATACACACACATGCATGCAATTATGATCCAACACTTAGACACAAACATGGCAACTCTCGAGCACACTTGAAATGAGTTAAACATGGACAATTAGCATGCATATAAAGCTCTGAAAATCATGCAAAACATGATGCCAAATCATGCAACAAAGCAAGCTAAACATGCAACAAATGGCCCAAGTCTTCAAAGCAAGTCTATGAAGCATTAAACCACACCTATGCAAGGCAATTATGGCATGCATTAATCAACCCAAAACAGATTTTTAGCATGTCAAATTAGGCCCAAAGGACCACTTAGATGGCATCTAAGAGGCTTGAAATCAAAGGCATGTATTAAGGCCAAAACATGGAGCATTCAACACATGCTTTTAAAGCATTAAAGAGGCCACTAAGGCAAGCATACAAGCACACCAAAGGGACTGAAATAGCATGCTAGGTGGTTCCAAACTACCAAAATGAGGTAAGTAATACATGTTACACATGCATACTCAAAGGCTAGCAAGCCTAAAATGCAAAGGGGCCATATAATGCATGCCAAGATCAACCCAAATGACTATGGACAGAGCTAAAACATGGCAAAATAAGTACAAAACATTCACAAATCTAAGCCTAAAGCATGCTCAAATTAGGGCTAACAACCTATGGCATGTTAAGGCAATACAAGGCATTACATGGCAACTATGCTAAGCATGCATAAGGGACCAAAACCAACTTAAAATCATGTTATATCATGGCAATGTAAGCATGAAAAACAAACCAAACATGCTCAACACACACTTAAGCACAAGCTCCCTCAAGAAGCCAAATCTTGTCCTTTTCAAGGACATCAAGGAGAGGGGGTGGCCCTCCCCTTTTGGAGACTTCAAGGCACCATCTCCACCACTGAAATCCCTCAAGATTTCAGTGGTGGAGAGGCCCAAGCACCAAAGTCTCGGATCTCTCACAAAATAGCACAAAAAGGGCCCTTTTCAAGACCTAAGGGTGGTCAAACTTGCCCAAACCACCAAACACTCTTAATAAACAATAAAGAGGCTTAAAAAGCAGAAATTTTATGTGTTAATCACTAGGCACAAAAACAGTTCTAAGCTAGGTAAAAACAAGGTGCAAAAATGGGGTAAAAAGAGAGTTAGTGTCTTACCCTTGGAACCTCTTCAACAAAGATGATGTGTTGGCTTCCTTGAGCTTCAAACCAGCCAAAACTTCAAGAATAAGCTCTGATTTTGGAGGACACCAAGGAAAGGTGGAAGACTAGGTGTTTTAGTGCAATAATGTGAACCAAAACACCTAGAATACCAAAGGGAAAGAGAGAGATAGGATGTGTATCTATTCTAACCCTAGAAACCAGAGCTTGGTTCTCTCTAAAATGGCTAAAATTTTTGTAACCTAAGCCAAGAAGAGGAGTGGTCCTCTTATAGGCAAGCAAAGCTTGCAAAGCTTACAAGCTAAGCTAACTAAGAGGGTCATCCCTCCATACACGTGTATGGAGGGGAACCAAAACTATACAGCTGTCTGAAAATATCTCAAAAAGCAACTGCACAGTGTCCGGCCGGCAAAGAGTGTCATTTTGACAAAACTTAGTGCCGGTCGGCACAAAAGAGTGCCGGTCGGCACAATAAAGTGCCGATGGCAACACCAGCCAGCCGGTGGCCTCTAGCCACAGCCGGTGGTATGTGGGGATGCCTCACAAAGCATTCCTGCCCTTCCAAGGCAAAACACAAGTTTTTGGTGCAAAACCAAACACAAAACGGTCGAGTTCGGAAGTCCTGAGGCAAGGCGCGCGAGCCGAGAACTCCGGGAACTCCAAACGAACGCAAACATGGATAATCACCGAGTGTTCCAGCGGTGACGTCCAGGTCTTGAGGACGGTCAAAAATGGGGTGTCTACACCTCATAAAGCAAACGGCAGTTTATCTGGCCAGTCCCGGTAGGTTTCCACCATCTTCTGCAATATGTGTTTGATGTTCTTATTGGCGGCCTCAATTGCTCCATTGGTTTGTGGCCGGTATGTGGATGACTTATGAAAAGCCACATTGTATTTTTCCAACAAATCGATCACTTCCTTCTTGAAGTGGGAACCGTTATCTGAAATAATCTCGTTTGGGACTCCGTAGCGACAGATGATGTTGTTTCTGATAAACTTCGCGACAGTGAAGCCTTCAACACCGCATAAGATTGGGCCTCGACCCACTTTGTAAAATAATCTATCGCGACCAGATGAACTCATGCCCATTCGACCCCTTCGGAGTGACAGCCCCGATCACATCGATTCCCCAAACTGAAAATGGCCATGGTGAAGTCATATTGTACAGCTTCGACGGCGGGATGTTCATGCGGTTTGCATGGATCTGACATTTGTGGCATCGCCGAACAAAGCCATACAATCCTCCTCCATGGTGGACCAGTAGTAACCCTGCTGAGGATCTTCCGAGCCAACATTACTCCATTCATATGCGCACCACATTCCTCCATGGATGGCCTCCATCAGGCGTTCGATTCTTCAGTTCTACACACAGCTTATGCATTCCCAGATGACCTCTCTTATACAGTTACCCCCGCAGATGATGAACTGAACAGCCATTCTTCTGATTGCCCTTTTATCCTTGGCATTTGCCCCTGGTGGATACTCCTCTTTCTCCAAGAAGTTCCAAATGTCGTAATACCAAGGGTTTCGTCCTGAACCTCATCTATAGCAGCAATTGATTCATACGCTGGCACAAACTTCTGGTCAATGATGACTGGACGCATCCGGACTCCAAACGGGATGTCTATCATGGAAGATAGAGTTGCTAGTGAATCTGCGAACCTGTTGTTCTCTCTTGCTAGATGAGCAAAGTTTAGCTTCTCAAACCGAGGAATTAACAAATCCAAGGCTGGTGGTACATTATCATCTTTTCTTCTTTGACTTTCCAGTCTCCTTTTGCTTGAGACACAACAAGGTTCGAGTCCCCGATGACGTCCCGTTTTGCCCCTAGTTCCAGGGCTGCTTCTAGACCGGCAATGCATGCCTCATATTCTGCTTCGTTGTTCGAGACTTTGAACCGGAGTTTGAATGCTAGAGGAATACGGGAGTTGTCGGGTGCTATCAACAACACTCCTATCCCATACCCGTACTGGTTTGACGCTCCGTCAAAGTACATCGTCCAAGTTTCATCTTCGATGTGCAAAATGGCCTCATCTGGAAATAAGTACTCAACTGCTTCACCCCCTTCCACTGGATGATCGGCTAAGAACTCTGCCACTGCTCTTCCCTTGACTGACTTGCGTGTCACATATTTCAGATCGAATTCGGAAAGCAACAGCAACCAGCGAGCTAGCCTACCCGTAAGTGCCGGTTTCTCGAAAAGATATTTGATGGGATCCAGTCGTGAAACCAACATTACGGGGTGAGCTAACAGGTAGTGCCGCAGTTTCCTGGTAGCCCATACCAAGGCTAAGCAAGCCTTCTCCAACGGTGTGTAGCGAGTTTCATACTCCAACATCTTCTTGCTCAGATAGTAGACGGCCCTCTCCACCTTATCCTCCGATTCTTGTGCGAGCATACAGCCCATGGTAGTTTCGGTCACTGAAAGGTACAATATCAACGGTCTTCCCGGTTCTGGTGGTGACAACACGGGTGGGTTCTGTAAGTATTTCTTGATCTGTTCAAAAGCAGCTTGGCATCGGCCGTCCCATTGGAATTTCTTTCCTTTCTTCAGGAGACCAAAAAGTGGTTCACAAGTCAAGGTTAATTTTGAGATAAACCGTCTTATGAATTGCACTTTACCCAGAAAGCCTCGCACCTCCTTTTCAGTCATTGGTGGTGGCATTTCTAAGATGGCCTTGATTTTGGAAGGGTCGACTTCGATGCCCCTGTGTAATTAGAAACCCCAGCATTTTTGCTGTAACACCGAACGTACACTTTTGAGGATTCAACCGCAACCGAATTCTCTGATCCTTTGGAAAACTTTTGCAAGGCGGTGTAGTGGCCCTCTCTTTCTTTGGACTTGACAATCATGTCGTCCACGTACACCTCAACCTCTTTGTGGATCATGTCATGCAATATCGTGGTCGCGGCCCGTTGATATGTTGCTCCGGCATTCTTCAACCCAAATGGCATCACTCTGTAGCAGTAAGTCCCCCACGGGGTGGTGAAAGCAGTCTTTCCCGGTCTTCAGGTGCCATTACTATCTGATTGTAGCCTGAGAAGCCATCCATAAACGAAAGCAAAGCATGCCCCGCTGTGAAATCTACCAATCATCAATATGCGGCAAGGGAAAATCGTCCTTCGGACTGGCTCTGTTCAAATCCCTGAAATCCACATACTCGGATCCTGCCATCTTTCTTCGGCACTGGAACAATGTTGGCCAACCAAGTCGGGTATTCGGATACCAGCAGGAAGCCTGCATCGATTTGCTTGGTGACCTCTTCCTTAATCTTGATGGCCCAGTCAGGGCGGATCCTTCTGAGTTTCTGTTTACAGGTCGGGCCTCGGGGTCAAGAGGGATCCGGTGCTGTACAATCTCAGGATCGATTCCAGGCATGTCTTCGTAGGACCACGCGAAAACATCTTTGAAATCTTTTAATAAAGCGACTAAGCGCTCGCGTTCCTCCGAAGACAACGTGGACCCGATCTGGACCAGCCGCGGGTCCTTCTCAGTACCAATATTCACAGTAGTGATTTCATCAACTAAAGGTTTAACAAATCTTTCCTGCTCTTGATCAATTAATCGTTGCAAAACCGGAGGAATTTCTTCCTCGTCGTTTTCGTCAAAATTTTGAAAGTCCTGATTCAAGCAATATATCAAAGGCACAGAAAAGTACTCAGAAACCACATCCATATCATTCTCATTATGTACTTCCAAACCGTCCGATTCTTCTGTTACAACAGACTCAAAAGAGAAAGAAAAAGACGACCTGGACAGGACTGTGGCATCCGGGTTATCACCCCCAGGAATACCGGACTCAGACTCAGTTGAGCTGGAACCTGATTCCGACTCACAAGACTCGGTGGAATCAGATTCCGGCTCACTACCTGACCCGGTGCTGCTCGACAAAAATCCCTCTTCGTACTGCCAAACGAGAGAGGGTGCGATGGATGCATCCAAAATAGTTGATGGTAGGCCCGCAGCCGTTTCATTCCCGATCATGGACACCGAGGAGTTATCCCCCAAGCACTTCTGTTCGATCGGAGGATCTGAAAGTAGACATAGTGCTACCCCTCCCCCATTTCTCATGTCCATTTCCTTGCTCTGTTCAACCTCAACTGTCGGGTCTGTCTGCTCTCGGCAACATCATCCCCAGTATATTGGTCAAAGAAAATCTCGAACCCCGGCACGCGCTTCCTTTCCGCGTTCAGCCACGGCTCTGGGAAGCCACAAAACGGAAAGTCCTCCCCCTCCCGGACGAAGCGTCCGTTTAGGGTACCCTGAATGGGCCTATGCATCAGCTCAAAAGGCTTCCCCTGCTTTCGCTCTGGCTCTTCCAGCCATTTCCTTTCCTTTCCTTACCCAATCCTCCTTGGTGGGCAGATAACCCAAGCCAAAGGTGTGTGGGTTGTGTGGCACCTCGGCCAATGTGCGACGCCCTTCCGGCCACTCTTTCCCAATCCCATCCCGGGGATGTGTTGGAGCTTGTTCATGAGGTATACTGCTGAGCACTGACATATACCCCTTCGTTAGCAGCCATGATGTTCTGTACAACCCGAGCCTCAGCTAGGGTAAAACCTGATATGAACACGTCCTCCATACCATGCTCAATTTCTAGAACAGGCGTAGATACCTCCGGTGGTGGGTGAATCGATGAATTTCCAAAGACAATGGCTACTCCCTTCCCATAGGGGTACTTCACCATTTGATGCAAGGTGGACGATACCGCCTTTACCTGATGCAGCCACGGCCGCCCCAAAAGCAGGTTGAAAGTTGCAGGAACCTCTAAGACATGGAAATCTATCTCATGCTGTCCCGGCCCAACTTTAGTCTGAATTTTTACCGTCCCCATGACTTCTCTACTCGTGTTGTCGTATGCCCGAATTACCTGGGCTGTTGGTACAAAATCCGCGGTTTTCAAACCGATCGCATATGCTGTTCTTGCCGGGCAGACGTTGATGGCGGATCCGGTATCAACAAGAACCACCGGTATCCATTTATTCTTACACTCCACAGAGATGTAGAGTGGCTTGTTATGGTTTGCCCCCTCAGGTGGCAATTCCTTGTCGGAAAAAGTCAGCGTCGGGGTGGCTCCTCCCGGAAAGACTAATCCCACCAGCTGTTCTGGCGTGGTTTCTATCGAAAGCTTGGCCTTGTCCATGGCTGATAGGACAGCCTGTCTGTGCACTCGTGATGCCATAAGCAGTCCCCAGATGGAGATGTCTGCTTGTATCTTTTTTAACTGTTTGAGCACAGCCTCCTCTTCAAGTTGTTTCTCCTTCTGTTTCTCAGTCTCCCTGTCTTTCCCAGAAGCCTCTGGTTGATCTAGGTGCGGGGGTTTGAAGTACCGCCCGCTCCTTGTCATATGGTCGACTTCTCCAATGTACCAGGTGTCGTCGGGTTGGTTGTTCCCCCAATCTTCATCCGTGTGGGCAAGACATAAATCATCGTCCTCCACCACATTCCATCCGCAGCCGACAGACACCTGTCCGGCTCTGGTATGACTGTTCTCGTACTCGCGTACCTTCCATCCCTATGCTCGCAGCATTCTCTGTTTCTGTGCTCATAGCGTTTCAGTCCCCACATGGGCCTTTGCCTTCCTGATTCTCTCAGAATCTTCAAATCTTTCCTGTTCCGACTGTGTCAATACAGCTGGCTGTTCAATAATTCCTGTATTCAAAATGCTCCAATCCTGAGCGAAATTTTGACACCGGCGCTCTCCGGCGATGTACTCTGTTCTTCACCCTTCCGGCCGTCACTGACATTTTGCCCCTGCCGGGCCCTGTCCTGGTTGGAACTCTTCTACGATATCTGGTTGATCATCCAACCACCCGATAGCCTCTGCTGATTCCTCATAATCGAACCAGTTGACTATTGCGTCCCCTGGATCTTGGTCACTGTAAAACTGGGGATTGGCAAGGTCCTCTTCCACAGCCGTCAGATTATCTGTCCTCTGTCCCAAACCATCCCCTTGGATCGCACACAGCTCTGCCTCCGTCGGCAATTCCACTTCTAGCCTATCCTGGCCTATTGACAAAATGTAGTCGCTCGGACTGTACATTTTCTCAACAGAACTCCCAGATTTCTCAAACTCTGGCTCAACGACCTTCTTCTCCTTTGAAATCTCCCCTCTTCCATCCTTGGCAGTTACTACCATGGGCTTAGGTTGGGTTATGGAGATGTCCATCATGCACAAGTCAGTGCAGTTGGGAAGGAACACCTCCGGCTTAGGTAGGTGGGAAGGAGTGATATAGATGCTAGGATCGTAAGACACGACCCCAGTCTGGATGAAATTGATTCTTTTGGGAGGTGGAGCTTGGTTATGTGTAGGGAGAGGGTTTGTTGTAACATTGGGTTTCTCGGGAGGCATGATCACCCCGTTATCGATGAGATCTTGAATCTCATGACGTAATCGGTAGCACAGATCAGTGTCATGACCGTGCTGCTGGTGAAATGCGCAATACTTGGCTGGATTGTGGGTAGGGGGAAGTTTTTCCGGTAATGGCCGCGGCTCTAGGGGCTTCAAGTGCCCTTTTCTGATTAGAACCCCCAGAGCTTTGGACAGGGGCATATACAGTGGAGCGAAGGTTCTTGTATTTTTGGGTGGGTATTTGGCTGTTTGTGGATGGCTTCCGGACGCGCCGGAGAATGGCGTGGCTGCCATGGTTCTTGGAGGGAGGTTGGTGGTGACCATACTCACTTCGGAGGCTCTTGTAGTTGTAGCGCCGCTCGGGCCCGCATTAGTGTTGCGGTTGAAAGTTCTTCGGGGTTGTTCCCGGTCATTATCAATTAAGCCTTGCTTCAATGCATCCTCAATCTGTACCCCCATTTCATGTAGATCGGAAAAGGTAGGAAAGGGGAGTACAATCATCTTCTGCATTAACTTCGGCTGAAGATTGCGCACAATCATCCGAATCTGATCTTTGTCTGTGGGCCTTAAGGTCATCATCGAAGCCTTGGCCCTCCATCTGGTCACGAATTCTGAGAAGCTCTCTTTGGGCTCTTGCCTCGTTGTCTCGAGATCACGGGTCGTAATCTCGATTTGTGTATTATATGAGTATTGCGCATGAAGGCCTCAGCCATCTCGTCCCACTTTCTCTTGACGTCATCTTCAATTTGGCATACCATATGGCCGCCACACCCGACAGGGTCCGGCCGAATAAAGACAGTTCTGCAGTCTGGTGAGGCCCATTGGCCTTAAAATATCTGAAAACAATCTCAGGTGCACCATGGGGTCCCCAGACCCATCAAATCGATCGATATGAGGCATCTTGAACCTGTCAGGCAGCGTCACAGCTGCGTCGGTATATCCATCTTCAATGTCAGGGATGGTCTTGACTCCCTGGGATCTCTTCAACAACTTTTCAAGCTTGCTCAACTTCAGTGCTGTGGGATCTGTCTCGAACTCAAAAGGAGAGTCCGGTAGGTTGGTGGGTGTTTTGGGAAAACTGGGGTGGGATTGGGGGTAGGATCGGGGGTGGAGGCGGTCCTGTGGGAATGTCTGTATCATTCTGAACATTAGCTGTCTCCCCGAGGGTTGGAACTCCTGGCGGGGGAGGAACTTGTTGTGAAGCAGATGCTCCGGTTTGCTGTTGTAACCTCACGATTAACTCTGCTTGTTCATTCATAACCATGGCCTGCTGCTTGGCGAATTTTGCCTGTCGGACAGCATCCTGCTGCATCATTTTCATACTTTCTTGGAGTTAGCGCACCATCTCCTCTAAGCTGGCCATACTGTTCTGATCTAATTGAATTACCGGAATATATTCCCTCTCTGTAGGTGAAACAGAACCCTGATCCCTACTGTACTCAGGTGGGGTAGATAAGGCCCTCTGAACTGACTGCTGAACTGATGCCCTCTGCCTAACTGCACTCCGTCTAGTAACCGGGGGTAGAGAGTGGTACACTGGTTGTCCGTCTACCAGATCCTCAGATCGATGGAGTCGACGACCTCTAGTCCAGAGTGCTTGGGGAATATCTACTGGGTCAGAAGCAATCGTGCTCAACTACCTAGCAAGAAGATAAATAAAGCGTATAAGGAAATAAATAAACAGACAATGGACAGCATAACGGCGTAAAATAAATACGCAGCACACATTGGGTATCACAACATCCTGCCATAAGCTGAATACACTATCACTGATCACTGTTTCCAAATCATTGCCCCAATGATCTGAATCTGATACCCGTGGATAACTTATTCCCAAAATACTGATGCCGCAGGCCTGATTCTCAACTTGCATACTGATATGTGTGTTCCTGTAGAGATACACTCTAAAAGCACATAGCAAGTAAATGAGAGCCAAAAACACCCTATGTTGGGGTAGGGTTTCCCTGTCCTATTTTGTTAAGAGCTAGGGTTTCACTATGCCGCAGCGGTTTCAAACAACCTGACATCGGTAAGCAACCTGTCCTAGTTTGGAATGGTCACTATGGATTTCGATATGCACTGGTCGAATGGTCAAAAGGGTGCCCCGGTAAAACGGGGTTTGTGTTCCCATACTGGCAGAGCCCGCAACCGGTCAGCCTTATGGCATGCTTTGACAAAGTCAAGCCTCCGGCAAACCGCTCAGGAATAGTAGATGGCCAACACGGTGTCCTAGGCGCACCAATGCACATGCAATGCAAAGAAACACATAACTGAAAGCAAAATAAGATATCACGAGTTCGAGTCAAGCTCTTTAATTTCCCCAGCAGAGTCGCTAGAAACTGTAACAAGTCCGCGGGGGACCTCGATGCTACAGTTCGGACTCGTCTTGGTTACTGTTCTTAATCTTGAACCGAAGAGTCCAAATCCGGCAAATCGTTTTGAGAAAACAGATTTTGAAAGAAGTGCCAAACATGGACTGTTTCGCCAGATACAAAGTAGCCACCTAAATATTTTTTATGGGGGAATTTAGGAAATCCTGACTCGGTGCCAAAGGCCACGTGTCCGTCATCACCAAAGTTGCCTCGACTTGGGAACTTGGGTACGATTGGGGAAGGTCAGCTATGAGCCACCCCTCTCGCCCGATCCGAAGATCGGCCTCTACTAACCATGATATCTTGTTTTGAAAATGTTATGTGTTCTTGTTCCGGTTATTAGCCTAGAATTACTATGTGATGCGCACAGCAAACAAGTATAGACCAAATCGCCTGTATTGGAACAAAACATTTTATGTTTGTTTTGAAAATGGTTTGCGACTCGCCAGTAGGCTAAAATGCAGATTTTGCCACTCTTAAGTGGGCTTTAGAAAAGATGATTTTGCCACTATCTAGTGGGCTTAAAACTCACAGTTTTAATGTTCCAATTTAGGTAATTCAACCTCCATCCACAGGCATTCAAGCAGTTTATATCACGTAAGCAAATAGCCTCATGGTAAGCATGCTGACATGGCAACACTCACACGCATGTGAGGATGCTAAAGCAAAAGAACTTACAGAGTACTCCGAGCCAAAACAGAAACTAGTTAGTAATCATATGCATGATCCTAGTTCATGTTTAAGATGGCTAATACAACACATGCAAAATGCAACTAAGATAGGCTCGGCTAATCTACAATGACATATGGAATGCTACAACTAACACGTATTCAATTTGGATTTGAAATACAAATGCAGTTAGAATGATGCGCCGAGCCCGGTGCATGCAAAACGAATGAATGGATGCGAACATGCTACCATACTGTATGCTAATTGAAACATGCCCTAGACTAACCATCGAAAGCTAGTAAATAAAAGGGAAGAAAGACGTGGGGTTTGGAAGACATACACACACTCACGCACACTTATTACACAATTGCCCTTGCTCGGAGGGTCCGAATAAATATTACAATCCGAATAAATACTATCAAATTAACTATTACAAAACTTCTAATTAATTAACAAATTAAACGCAGAAAGAAGGTGGCCACAGCCCCGCCTCAGGATGCGTGAATGATGCATGCTTGACTCATCTCGCCCAGAAACTTGCTGCCATAGCACTACTGCCTCTGTTAACACTGCCTTGCTCCTCCGAGGACTGCCAAAGTCCAAGGGTATGCTCTTTGGATGTTGGGGGATACTACCGACCAAGTAGAAACACCACCGGCCGAAGGGGATGATCACCGGCCACTGAATAAGCTATCGGCCACAAATTCTTGGCTGGTCAGCACTGTATTTAGCCGATTGGCCAAAACTTCCTACAGAACCTGTAGTTGACAGCAGCAGAGGGCAAGCAGTGTATGGCATGGAATTTTTAGGCAAATGTATGCATGGACACACTCCCTATCACGTAATGGACACAAGGGAGCATGGCCCTCGACCCTCGGGCCATCAATTATGCATTTTGATGCATGATGGCCTAAGAGGCCAAGTTAGCAACTTGATGTAAATGCATGCAAACAAAACACATGAATGCCAACACCCTATCATGTTGAGGTCAAGGGGGGCGGCGACCGAGGATCGAGGCGCGTTACGTCACTTTGAGTACGAACGCATCTCAATTCTCATGTTTGGTTTGACACCCCAAACCAAACAATGCAATATATGTATGCAAATGTGGCTCGACTATGCGACATGAGGCTAAGTTACAAGGTATGCCAAATGCAAGGTAACCTAAACATGCAAATATAATGTACTAAGCATGCGAGATGCAATGCAATGCGACCTAAAATGTAACGTAAACATGGCACAATGCAAGCATGCAACTAAAGGTAACAAGTCAAGCATGCAACCATATACAAGAGTGGACTTAGACTGAAATGGGAGGCCCCAGCTACACCCCAAAACAGTGGCCAAAGATGCCAAAATGATGGACAACAAGCATACCAAACAAGCAAGTCAAAGGGGCCTAAAGCTAAGGCATGGAGGGCTATTCTCAAGAGCACCCAAAGGTGAGGTACATGGATACCAAACACTCATGTTAGACTCTAAAATGCATGCAAAAGATGGCACCAAAACATGCTAGGAAATGGATACAAAAGAGGAAGCATTCAAGGCCATTAAAGAGAATATCCTACTACAACCACCCCAGCCACTCATGGCATGCACTTTTCAATACAAATCAGAGTTTCGATATGTAAAATGAGCCCCCAAAATCCACTGGTATGGCAGCCTAAGTGACTTAAACAAAATGCATGCACCAAAGCTCACTTCTAGGCATAAAAGGATACATCCTCAAAACATGAAAGAGGTGATGAATGCAAGCATACAAGCATGGTTTGAGGACTGAAATGACATATAAAATGACTCCAAATTACTGAAATAGACTCAACAAAACATGCTCATGCCTCACACACTTAAAGCTCATAATGTCAAGATGCAAGGAGATCATACCAAACATGGCAAACATGATTAAATCAGTACCCCACAGACCTTAAACATGGCAAAATATGACCAAGGACTTCACAAAGCAAGGCCAAAATATGAGAGCATGGTGGTCTAATGGTATGATGCACTTCTAAACAACATGGAGGAATATAAAGCAAGTATAATATGCATGCAATGGGTCATTAATCCGACCAAGACAGAGGCAACATATGACCTAAACAACACCCAAAACATCTGATATGGAACCAAAAACAAACCAAACATGCATGTTACCCTTATGAGCCAAAACATGAACAAAATGAGAGACCAAGGGAGAGGGGTGTCCCTCCCCTATGCAAGACCTCAAACCCCCTTCTTCACCACTGAAAATCCACTGGATTTCAGTGGTGAGAAATCCAATACATAAGAGTAACCAAAGCCTAACAAAAGAACACAAAAGAGGCCAAAAGAGGCCTAAGAAGGGGAGGTCGGCCCCAAACAACCAAATGACCTTAATGAAAGATCTCAAGCATGAAAATACAAGACTTTTTTCAGTTATACACAAAGTCTAAAACAGCAAGCAAGGTAGGCAAAAATCTAGTGCAAGATTGGGGAATCTAAGTAAGAATGTTACCCTTGAAGACCCTTGAGGAACAGCAAGAAGCACCTTCCTATGATCAAAACTAGTCCAAAAACACTCAAGAACAAACCCTCTAAGCCTCTCAAGGTCGAAGTGTGTGTAATGGTGTGTGTCTTAGTGCAAAACTAAGGTCAAAACACACTTTTAGGCCACAAACACACACAAAAGAGGAAAGAGAGGGAAATTAGAGAGAGAGAGTGATGTATATCAGAATAATGTATATGCTCTAGTTTTTTCGTTCCACCCTCAACAAAGGAGGAGGGGGGCTCTATATATAGACAAAACAAAGGTTTGAAGCTTCTTAAAGAAGCTAAACAAAAAAAGGGGTCAAAGGAGGCAAAGGGGGCAAGGCTTCCTGAGGAAGCTAGGACAGCTGGCAAGCTTCTTGAGGAAGCTTTGACAAAGGGTCAAGCTTCCTCAAGAAGCTTTGACCAAAAGGGTGCAAAAAGGGCAAAACAGCCACATGTATGCCCCGGGACAGGTTAGGTTTGGTGCATTCCAGCTGGCACAGCTGGCATGCACCATGCCTAAAAAAGGTAAAAAAGTGCTACCGGCCAGAAAAGGAGGCCACCGGCCAAACAGATGGCCGGCCGGCCACACTGAATGCCGACCGGCCAATGGTATACTTTACCAATGGCCGGTAGCCTCAACACATGGCCGGTGGCCTCAAGACACGGCCGGTGGGTTGCAGGGGTAGCTAAAAAGCTACTCTCCACCCTCAGAAACAAAAACACAAGTGTTTGGTGCAAAACCGAACACAGCATAGTCGAGTTGAGAGATCCTGAGGCAAGGCGCGTAGCCGAGATCCCCGGGAACTCAAAACGAAACACGAACATGGGTAATCACCGAGTGTTCAAACGGCGATGTCCAAGTCTTGAGGACGGTCAAAAATGGGGTGTCTACATCCCTAAAATGAAGTTATGATGTTAGATTGATGAAATTGAGCCTTAGGGCCAAAGTTGGGAACAAGGGGAAAAAACCCTAATTTAATGTGATTAATTAATTTGTATAATTAATTTGAGAAAGTATAAGAATGTGAAATTGACTTGAAAACCATGAAATTGGGAAGTTATGAGATTGAATTGTGGAGTTGGATTGATTAATCACTCACTAGATAATTTATCTATTTGATAATTTATTATCTGTTTAGAAACAACTGTTTTGGGCTATCGGTGGAGGATAGTCTTGATTGTTGTAGACACTGCATAATGATTAGGTGAATTAAAACTAATCAATTGAGTATGTCATTGAATATGACGGATGGAATAACACATTGAATATGTGCTTTGCTTGATCATTGTATATGATAAGAGTTTGAATACATTGCATATGTATATTGTTTGGGAGGAGATAGGGGATGTACTCTAAGGTTTGAGAGGAGATAGGGGATGTACTCTCAAACCTGTTTGGGAGGAGATAGGGGATGGACTCCATTGATAATTAAGTTGGCCGGAGTGTCCAGGGTGAAAGTTCCGAAATCTTGATTACGTTTGCATAACGTAGATGAATTGAAGTGTTGAAGTATTATTGACATGAGTTGTAGTCTCATATTAAGTGATTATGATTGAAGTATTGTTAACATGAGTTGTAGTCTTGTTATAAACTGTCTGGATAAATAGAGAACCATATCTATGAATTAGTTTGGATAATGAAACGGAAAAAGGATTGATATATATATGTATATATTTGTGAATGTGGATTGGTTATGAAAGAGATGTACGTCTGTTTATATGAGTCAAACATTTATCAAATGCTAATGTTTTAGTTATTGCTCATATTTGGTTTAGTGTATCTCTGTTGGGCTTTGGCTCACCCTATATGGGACATCATTTTCAGGTTCAGGTGATATGCCACCTCCAAGGACGTAGCTTGGGAGGCTTAAAGGCTGAAAGATCTTTTGTTGTTATCTTTTGGTATTACATGTAAATTCAAGCCAAGGGCTTAATATGTTTTGACTTAGTACTCTCTTTTTTGTAACCAAGTGTTGGCTTGGAAAGTTATAAGCCCGCCGGGCATTTACTTTTGTTGTCAACATGTAATACTTTTGTAATGAATACTCTGATAAATAGAAATATGCTTTATTCTCTTATGTCTATGGATGTCGTGAATGTTGGGTTTATATGTATTATTTTGAGGGCGTTACAACTTGGTATCAGAGTGTACCGGGTTCGAATACTTTGGGTACATGGGAAGTGGTTAATACCACAGTGGGTTTGTCTCGCTTGTTAGAAACTTATGTATGATGTTAGGTGCTTATGTAATAACATGTTTATGTGACTAAGTGGGTATGAAATTTAGTTTCTAGGATGTTGATTGGATCCTTGGGTTTCTGGGAGTCTTGTTGGAAATGCACTTGATCACTGCCGTTTCTAACTGGAACTCGAGCAACGCCTTGGGACTGTCATTATCCGGAAATGAAATTCGTAAGTGTTTATGTGATTATATGCTTACGTGGAGTGACTTACAGTTGTCCATTGTATTAGGACGCGAGTAGAATAGCTTCAGCACATTTGTGAATGTGCTAATGTTCTTGTTACCTTTATTAGGATGTCAGGATGAGGACCTGGTGGTAGGCGTGGTAGGCGTAGGAGGTAGGAGATGCCTATACCAGATGAAATTTTGGCACAGCAGGAGGGGGTTGGTCAGGCCAATGTGACCGAGCCAGTAGGTCAGCAGGCCATAGGCGCCTTAGCCCGCGAGATGGCAGGAGCATTGAGGGAATCGATGGACATTCTCAGGGCTAAGAATCAGGTCCAGGCCCATGTGGCTGAGGCAAGGCCGTCTTTTCTGAAGAAGGAGTTCTTCCGGTCTAATCCGGACGAGTTTGTGGGTGATCCTAAAGAGCCACTTAAGGCTGACGAGTGGCTTGAGCAGATGACGAAGACGTTTGAGATGCTTGGCATCAAAGACGGAGGCTTGAGAGTGACCTTGGCGTCCTTCCAGCTGAAGGGAGACGCGGGTCAGTGGTGGAAGTTTGTTCGAGGCCGTATTGGAGGGACTTAGGAGGCTTTCGTTGATGCCTTCCAGAAGAAGTTTTTGCCTCCCGCTATTAGGGAGAAGTTGAGGGATCAATTCTGTCAGCTCAAGCAGCTGAATATACCAGTGGCCGAGTTTGAGGCCGCATTTACCAGTTTATCGAGGTTTGCACCTGAGCTAGTGGCGTCTGAGGAACGTCGTTGTCTTGAGTTCGACAAGAAGTTAAGGATCGGGCTTAAGCTTAGGGTTGCGGGGTCCATGACTCGGGAGTATGGGTGCCTTGTGGATGCTGCGGCCCATCTTGAGATTATTATGCAGGAGGAGGAAGAGAGGATGAGGGGCTCCAAGAGGAGTCAGGATGGTCAGGGGGACGGTAGGAGGCAGAGGGGTCCTAACCCTCAGCAGTCCCAGGGTGCGTTTGCGAGATCTACCTTTCCAGTGCCGAGTTCAGGCTCTGGGAGAGGCAATCAGGGAGACTTTACCTGTTACAAGTATGGTCAGCTGGGCCACAAGTCTCCAGCTTGCCCGCAGAGGGAAGGAGGACAGAGAGCAGCTTCATCTTCGGCTCGTCCGTAAAGCCAAAGTCAAGGCAAAGGCCAGCCGCTCTCTTGTTACCAGTGTGGTTAGGCGGGGCACCTAAAGATGTTTTGTCCGCAGTTGAGTGGCACATCTGGTGCATCTGGGTCGAGGCAGAGTTATCAGCCAGCTCAGTCAATTCAGGCGTCAAGGGCCAATCAGGGAGCCTCTTCGGCTCAGTCTGTGCAGCAGTCTTATGCTCCAAGGGGTGAGTAAGTAGATCAGAGGCCTTCAGGGCGCGTATATGCTGTTACAGCGCAGGATCTTGTACCGGCTCCATCTGTTGTGAGAGGTACCTTTTTGTTTTGCAACTTGGTTGCTAATGTGTTGATTGATACGGGTGCATTCCATTCCTTTATATCTGCTGCATTTGCATCTGTTTTGGGGTTGGAGTTGGCGCAGTTAGCTCCTCCTATTTGTGTTATGTCACCCATTGGGGGTGAGTTAATTTTGAAACAAGGGTGTAGAGGTTGCGATATTGAGGTCGCTGACCGCCGGCTTCCATTTTCTTTTGTAGTTATGGCTATGTCGGGTTTTAATGTGATTTTGGGTATGGACTGGTTATCGTCATACCGGGCTGTTATTGATTGCTACTGCCAGAGGGTCACTGTATGTACCTTGAGCGGGAATTGTTTTCATTTCTTGGGAGATCGGGTTGGTAGTGTTTTGCCACCAGTGTATGATTCGCGAGGACAGAGTGAGCTTAGTTGCCTTCTCACTAGCTGTATTAGTAGTGAGTGTGATGATACCCAGGCTGAGTTGCCGAGAGTGGTTTGTGAGTACTCGGACGTCTTTCCCGAGGATCTTATTAGTTTGCCACCCCATCGAGATATTGAGTTCTCTATTGACTTAGTGCCTGGCACGACACCGATTTCCATGGCACCCTATTGTTTTGCCCTAGCCGAATTGAGTAAGCTGAAGGTTCAGCTCCAGGAGTTACTAGATAAGGGTTTTATTCGCCCTAGTGCTTCACCGTGGGGAGCACCGGCCCTCTTTGCTAAAAAGAAAGATAGGGCTTTGAGACTTGTATAGATTTCCGGAAATTGAATCGGGCTATGGTTAAGAACAATTACCCTATGCCTCGTATAGATGATCTGTTTGACCAGTTGAAAGGGTCCCGTTGTTTCTCTAAGATAGACTTGAGATCGGGTTACCATCAGTTAAGGGTCAGGGAGGAGGATATCCCGAAGACGGCATTCCGTACGCGGTATGGCCATTATGAGTTTCTGGTGATGCCTTTTGGACTCACCAATGCACCGACAGTGTTTATGAACTTGATGAACCGGATCTTCCGAAAATTCTTAGATCGTTTTGTGGTCATTTTCGTGGACAACATTCTGATTTATTCACCTTCTGAGGAGGAGCACAAGGAACACTTGAGAATGGTGCTTGAGTTGCTTAGAGCCCATAAACTGTATGCTAAGTTTGGGAAGTGTGGGTTCTGGCTAAGAGAGGTTAAATTCTTAGGCCATGTGGTCTCTGGGGAAGGGGTGTCTGTAGATACATCCAAGATAGAGGCAGTGCAAGATTGGGCACAGCCTAAGAGTGTTTTTGAGATCCGCAGTTTTCTGGGATTGGCCGGTTATTACCGTCGGTTTGTGAAAGATTTCTCCAGGCTAGCTTCGCCATTGACTAGATTGACACGGAAAGGGGTCAAATTTGTATGGAGTGAGGCTTGTGAGAAGTCGTTCCAAGAGCTTAAAGTTAGACTTACCACCGCTCCAGTTTTCGTTATTCCGGAGAGGGGTTTGGGTTATGCTGTATATTGTGATGCCTCACGAGAGGGTTTGGGCTGTGTGTTGATGCAAGAGGGGAAAGTGGTAGCCTATGGCTCGCGGCAGTTGAAAACACATGAGAGAAACTACCCTACACATGACCTAGAGTTAGCAGCTGTGATTTTTGCCTTGAAAATTTGGAGGCACTACCTTTATGGTGAGAGGTTCGAGGTGTTCTCGAATCATAAGAGTCTGAAGTATCTGTTCACATAGAAAGACTTGAATTTGAGGTAGAGGAGGTGGATGGAGTTCATTGAGGATTATGATTTTGAGTTGCACTATCACCCGGGAAAGGCCAATGTTGTGACTGATGCCCTTAGTAGGAAATCCATTAGTGATGTAGCTTGTATAGCCATCCGGGAATGGGAAATGTTGGGTGCACTTGGCGAGTTTGATTTGCTTCTGGGCGAATCTGTTGAATTTGCGGCTTTGTTTTCTGTAGTTGCACAGCCTACACTTGTGAATCGAGTGTTAGAGGCCTAGAGAAGTGACCTTGAGGTAGAATCCCTCCGGGAGAAGATCTCCAGTGGGAAGGTTGAGAAGGGTTTGACTGTGTATCCTAACTTGAGTGTGAGGTACTGAGACCGCTTGTTTGTGCCGGAGTCTTGCCGAGAGGAAGTACTCCGAGAGTTTCACCATTCATGTCTTGCGGTGCATCCGGGAGGCACTAAGATGTATCGTGATCTGAGCCGCCAGTTTTGGTGGAGAGGGATGAAGAAAGATGTGGCAGTTTTTGTGTCTAGGTGCCTTACTTGTTAGCAAGTGAAGGCCGAGCATCAGAGGCCAGCGGGTTTGTTGCAACCCTTGCCTATTGCCGAGTGGAAGTGAGAGCATGTCACGATGGACGTCGTTGTAGGTCTTCCGAGGACGCAACGGGGTAGTGACGCTATTTGGGTGGTCGTAGACCGGTTGACTAAGTCAGCGCACTTTATTCCCATGCACGTGAGAGATTCGGTAGATCATCTTGCCAACTTGTATATTCGGGACATAGTGAGGTTGCACGGAGTCCCAGTGTCGATCGTCTCAGATAGAGATCCACGTTTTATTGCTAGGTTGTGGCAGAGCTTGCAGAGTGCCTTGGGCACTAGATTGACCTTTAGCACGGCTTACCATCCTCAGACTGACGGGCAGTCCGAACGTACAATTCAGATACTAGAGGATATGCTTCGAGGCTGTGTCCTTGACTTTAGTGGGTCGTGGGAGAGGCACTTGCCCTTGGTGGAGTTTTCCTACAACAATAGTTTCCAATTGAGTATTGGCATGGCACCGTTTGAGGCCTTGTATGGCCGACCGTATAGGTCTCCAATGTGTTGGGTCGAGGTGGGTGATGCACTTTTGTTGGGCCCGAAGTTGGTGCGGGAAACGACAGAGAAAGTTAAGCTTATCCGTAGGAGGCTTGTTATAGCCCAGAGTCGCCAAAAGAGTTATGCCGACCGTAGGAGGAGGCCTTTGGCATTTGAGGTGGGTGATCACGTCTTTCTGAAGATATCACCTAGGCAGGGTTTGATGAGGTTTGGGAAGAGTGGGAAATTGTCGCCTCGATTTATTGGCCCTTTTAAAATCCTTGAGCGGATTGGGGAGGTCGCATACCGTTTAGCTTTACCACCACAGTTGTCCGGAGTGCATGACGTGTTTCATGTTAGTATGCTTCGGAAGTACGAGCTGGACCCGTCACATGTATTGGATTGGACCGACTTAGAGGTAGATGAGGATGCCTCGTATGAGGAGAGACCGGTGCGGGTCTTGGATAGGCGGGACCAAGTCTTGCGAGGCAAAATGATACCCTTGGTGAAGGTTTTGTGGAAGCATCACGGAGTGGAAGAAGCCACTTGGGAACGTGAGTTGGAGGTCTATGAGAAATATCCGGACTTTTTTGTTAATGTTTAACTATGTATTGGAAATTTTATGTCTTGATGAAATCTAAAAACATTGTATATGTTTTGATTTGTAAAACATTGTAGATGATTTGATTTATGGAAGTATTGTTTGAATATACCTTGAAAATGGAAGTTTAATTTGACATTGTATATGATGAATGTGTTGTAGAAGTGCAAATGTATCATTAACACTGAATATGTTATTGAATTATGGAATATATGTGTTGAAATTGGTGAATTTCAAGGGAATGCATGTTGATAATGCATGTTGAAAGATATGTAGTAAGTTGCCTCTTGAAAAGAGATGAAATGGCCCATAATGGGTCAGGATGGTAAATATTGAATTGTAATATTGTTGAGAATTGAGAAATCATGTTTTTGAAACTTATTTATCTAATTTCAGGGACGAAATTCTTTAAAGGGGGGGGGGAGGTTATAGCGATCCCGGTTTTCCCTCCATTGTCTATTGTATTTCGGACTCGGTCCGTGGTTGAGTGTTATTGTTATCTATGTTATATTTCCGTCCTTCGATTCTTTGTATTGAAGTTTTGGTCTGTGTTGGGCAGGTTTGAAACATGTTGGTTGTGTTTAGAAACATAGAGTTGATGCCCAGATTTTAGCCTCCACGCTCGAGCGGGGCTTTTCATGCTCGAGCGAACCCTTTTGCTTTTGCTCCTCCGCTCGAGCAGGCAGTTTGACGCTCAAGCGGGATTATTCCACCTTCAGTACTTTTCCTGCAGGTCATCGGATGCTCAAGCGTCCACTTTCACGCTTAAGCGGGGACCTTCGTCTGCAGAACTTTTGGAAGTGTGCATTCAACACTCGAGCGGCGTTTTTGACGCTCGAGCAGAAGTCTGTGTCTGACGCTTGAGCGAGGCGTTCCACGCTCGAGCGGACTGTGATGTATATCAGTCCGAGATGAAGCTTTTTGAACCACTTTTTCGACTCTCTTTCTCACTCTCTAGCTTTTCAAAACCCTCATTTGAGAGCTCCTCTCTTAAGAATACATCTTCTCTATTTGAAATCATCTAGCTCTAGTGATCTTCCACCCTAATCCCTTTGTAAAAAGTGTGGAGCTTTGCGTGGCCTTCGTTTTGATCCGAAAAAGTTGGTGATCGGAGCATCTTGAGTTTTGTCCTTCTCCTTTGAGCTTCGAAATTTGAGGTAGGGATAACATACTTCTTTTTATGAGTTTTAACATAGATGTTATGTATTTTGTATAGATGGTGTTGTTTTTGGGGTTTTTGGGTAAAGTTAGGGTTTTGAAATTGAAATTATGAAAGAGGGGTTTTCTATTTTTGGGGTTCCAAGTGTATGAGTGGTCCCTAAAATGAAGTTATGGTGTTAGATTGATGAAATTGAGCCTTAGGGCCAAAGTTGGGAACAAGGGGCAAAAGCCCTAATTTAATGTGATTAATTAATTTGTACAATTAATTTGAGAAAGTATGAGACTGTGAAATTGAGTTGAAAACCATGAAATTGGGAAGTTATGAGATTGAATGGTGGAGTTGGATTGATTGATCACTCACCTTTGAAATTATAGATAATTTATCTGTTTGATAATTTATTATCTATTTAGAAATAACTGCTTTGGGCTATCGGTGGAGGATAGTCTTGATTGTTGTAGATACTGCATGATGATTAGGTGAATTAAAACTAATCAATTAAGTATGTCATTGAATATGACGGATAGAATAACACATTGAATATGTGCTTTGCTTGATCATTGTATATGATAAGTGTTTGAATACATTGCATATGTATATTATTTGGGAAGAGATAGGGGATGTACTCCAAGGTTTGAGAAGAGATAGGGGATATACTCTCAAACCTGTTTGGGAGGAGATAGGGAATGGACTCCATTGATAATTAAGTTGGCCGGAGTGTCCAGGGTGAAAGTCCCGAAATCTTGATTACGTTTGCATAACGTAGATGAATTGAAGTGTTGAAGTATTATTGGCATGAGTTGTAGTCTCATATTAAGTGATTATGATTGAAGTATTGTTAACATGAGTTGTAGTCTTGTTATAAACTGTCTGGATAAATAGAGAACCATATCTATGAATTGGTTTGGATAATGAAACGGAAAAAGGATTGATATATATATATATATATATATATATATATATATATAAGTATATATTTGTGAATGTGGATTGGTTATGAAAGAGATGTATGTCTGTTTGTATGAGTTAAACATTTATCAAATGCTAATGTTTTAGTTATTGCTCATATTTGGTTTAGTGTATCTCTGCTAGGCTTTGGCTCACCCTATATGGGACATCATTTTCAGGTTCAGGTGATATGCCACCTCCAAGGACGTAGTTTGGGAGGCTTAAAGGCTGAAAGATCTTTTGTTGTTATCTTTTGGTATTACATGTAAATTAGAGCCAAGTGCTTAATATGTTTTGAGTTAGTACTCTCTTTTTTGTAACCAAGTGTTGGCTTGGAAAGTTGTAAGCCCGTCAGGCATTTACTTTTGTTGTCAACATGTAATACTTTTGTAATGAATACTCTGATAAATAGAAATATGTTTTATTCTCTTATGTCTATGGATGTCGTGAATGTTGGGTTTATATGTATTATTTTGAGGGCGTTACATTACCCGTGTAGAGTGACGCTCTGGGGAAGGAGGAACCTCAATGGGAGGTGGAGATGAAGAAACCTCCACAAGAGCTGGAGAAGGCGTAGGACCATCACCAGATACAAGTAGGAATGGCAACATGGCGGGCCGGGGCCGGGGATCACACTCCCCGTCCCCGATCCCCGAAAGCACAAAAGTCCCCGTCCCCGTCCTCGATCCCCAGCGGGGAACCCATCATCCTCCCTGCCCCCACCCTCTAACGGGGATCGGGGATCCCCGACCCCGAAAAATCCCCGTACAAAAACAGCATCCACAACAAACAACCACAACCACAACAGATCAACAACCACAACATATACAACAGATGAACCAAAAAAAAAAAAAATGGATACTGATACACACTCACACACACACACACATACATGTGTACATATACACAGATCTGTATGGATCGTGCACAGACCCATGTCGATCGACTCAAATTTACGCTGAAACATGGCTGAAATAGCGGTGCTACGGCGAGAGAGAAGCGAGAGAGGAGGTGCTATGGCGGAGCTACGATGGAGGATGGCAGAGGAAGTGTTGCGACGGAGAACGGCGGGGCGGCTGTTCTTGAGGATGGCAGAGGAAGTGATGCGGTGGTACTGCGACGGAGGACGGCGGAGCGGTGGTTTTTGAGAATGGTGACCTTGGCGAAGGTAGAGACGCACTGGATCTGGTCTGGATCAACATGGGTTTGAGATTAGGGTTGAGAATGAGAGAGAGAGAGAGGGTCTGAGAGAGAGAGGGGAGAGAGAGAGAGAGACGGAGGGTGGGTCTGTCTGTCTCAGACATCTTTATATTTATATATATATATATATATATGAAAGGATGAGGGATATAAAAGTAAGTTTATTTCGGGGGGTAAACGGGACGGGGACGGGAACAGGGCCGGGCCGGGTCCAGGGCTGTGAGAGCTATCCCTGTCCCTGACTCGAAACTAATCTGGGGTGCATTTTTACCATCCCCGACCCATGGGGAGTATTTTTCGGGGAAAAACCATTCTAATCGGGGACGGGGAATTGGATCCCCGTCGGGCCGGGTTCAAATTGCCATCCCTAGATACAAGATCCTCAGGATGGACGATAGACGTAAGCAAATGTGGAAGCATGGAGCCAGAATCTGTATCAAATTCATTAGAAAACAAGTCTATAGAAATATCGGTAAAGGCTGGTAAGTAAGTGGACTGTGGTAGGTGAAACTAGTAAAGATTGGAAAACATTTTGTGTTCTCAGAAGACCACATAACGGGAAATACGAAGGCGCTTGGAGATAGGATCTCAACAATGACACCCTTTATGTTCTATACCATAACCCAGAAAACAACAAAGACGAGAACGAGGTTCTAATTTAGTGTGTTCATGAGGCTGGAGTAGAACAAAACAAGCAGAACCAAAAACTTTAATAGTGGTATAGTCAGGAGGAGAACCATACAAGTGCTCTTAAGGAGAAGTGTTAGCAATGACAGGTGTAGGGACGCGATTTATGGTGTGGACGGCAATGAGGGCAGCTTCCCCCCAAAATTTTTCAGGACAAGAAGAGGAGATGAGAAGAGCCCGGGTAGTGTCTAGAATATGACGGTGCTTCCGTTCGACTGGGCCATTTTGTTGGGATGTGCCCACACAGGATCGATGAGATAGTGTATCATTAGCCTGAAGAAAAGAAAGAAAATCATAATCCAAGTACTCCGTAGCATTATCAGAACGAAAAATCTTAATAGTACGAGAAAACTGAGTGCGGACCATGGCAGAGAAATCATAATAGATCTGCTTAAGTTCAGAGCGATTTTAAAAACCAAGTATAGCGAGAAAAATCATCAACAAAAATCACAAAGTATCTTGACCCCCCCCCCCCAATGGTCGGTATGGGGAAAGGTCCCCAAATATCGGAATGTACAAGATCAAAAGGAGCAATAGAAATAAAAGTACTTTGATTAAAAGGAAAAGCAAGTTGTTTAGCAATTTGACAAGATAAACAATCGACATCTTCAAGACGGGCACGACTTAACTGACCACTAGAAACCAAAGGTTTCAAACGACTAAAAGAGACATATCTTAAGCGACAATGCCAAAGATGAAAATAAGACATAGTAGATGCAGCAGAGGAAGCAATGGAAGTAACAGTAGATGATTTGTGTGGAATACGGAGATGTAGAAGCTCGAATAGACATCCATGCTTACGGCCTATCCCAAGGATCTGTCTCATCTGAGGGTCCTGTACCAAACAACCATTAGCAGAAAATGAAACGGTTAGACCAAGTTCACATAACTGACCAACAGAGATAAGGTTCAAGTGAAAAGTATGAATGTGATAAGTATCAGAAAGAGACATAGTAGAAGTAGAGATTGGGCCAATGTGACTAATAGATAGATGAGAACCATTAGCAGTGTATATAGTGGGAACAGAAAATGATGGTGATAAAGAAGAAAACATAATGGAGTCAGAAGTCATATGATTACAGCATGCGGAATCAAAATACCATAAAGAGTTACTTGAGGTCATTGAAAGAGCAGTAGAGGGGGGAGTACCAGATTTGGCGAGCACCTGGTTGATAATGGACTCAACATCATCTATAAAGAATGAAAGAGCAATGGAATCAGTGGAATGGTAAGTAGAAAAACCCTCAGAGGCAATAGTAGCAGAGCGAGAACCTTGGCCAGAGTTGGACGAATACCTAGAATGAGAAGACTTGGTCTTAGTTGAAGCAGTAGAATGAGCTCGAGGACAATTGCTTTGGAGATAACTTGGAGTAGTTTTGTGACATGTCAAGCATTTGTGAACCTAGCACTGAACAAGAGAATGATTGGTTGGCAAGTTGCGATTGCGACAATAACTGCATATACTAGAGGGTTTGGGAGATGAAGAACGCTGAGATGATGGTGTAGCAAGAACAGAATCCATGGTTTGAGATTTGAGAATCCCAAAATGAGTCTCCTCTGATAGTAGCTCGGTAATGGCTTGCTCTAAAGTAGGTAAGGGCAAACGATGAAGCAAAGAAGCATGCACGGGCTCAAAAGTGCTATGAAAAGCGATAAGAAATTGTAAGAGTCGCTGATGATTTCGATAAGTAATAAACAGTTGTGCGTCCCCAGAATGTGCCCATGTAGGCTTAGAAAGAGTTAGTTGGTCCCAAACAGATGACATCTGGGATAAGAAGGCATTGATAGACTGACCGGGTGCCTGGCGCATGTGATGAAGAGTCTGCAACCGTTGATATTGGTGAGCATGTCCAGTGGTCTAATAACGTTCCTTTAAGAAATCCCAAATTGCTTTGGCAGGAGAGGCAAGGGAATCATCATCCTGAAAACGTCCAAACTAAAGGTTGATGGAAAGAACTGAGGTAGCCCGAAACTAGGTGATAATTTGATAATTCTTATTTTCTCATTTGTCAAGACGATCATCAAAGGCAGAGTCAGTCTCATCTTCTTTCTGGTTGGGTTTGGAAAGAGCACCAATAATAATCCACCAAAGGCATTTCCCTTTAATGAAGCTAGAGAGAGCTTGGGCCCAACTAACATAATTAGACCCATCAAGTATAATAGAAACAGAATGGATGTTGTCAGTACGATCCATAATTGCCAAAACGGAGGTCACCAACAGATTCAGAAGGCCGAAAAACCTTGGGGACAGGTAGGGCTGACGTTAGCATAGAGTTGGGATGATGTCAGCAGCCAGGCAGGGGCTGAGAAGGGCTGACGTTAGCGGCTGAATAGGGCTGACATTAGTGGCTGAACCAAACAAGACACGCGGCTAAGAGAAGCCAGGCAGAAACTGAATGCGGAGTGACTGAGGTAGAAGCTGAGGATGAAGCGGTTGAGGCGGAAGCCGAGGACGAAGCGGCTGAGGCAGAAGCCGATGGTGGCTGAGGTGGAAATCGAAGGGCAAAAGCCAAGGGAAGCCGGCTGGGACGACGTGTATAGGAGCGTGGTGAGAGTGGAACCGAAGTCAACCGATGCGCCGGTCTTTGGAAGAGACAAAGAGGTTGGTATAGTCCAAACGTTGAAACAGGAATGGACTAGATACGCAGAAGCCAGCAGAAACCAATCGGGGACAGAACCAAGAAAAAAAAATGAGGCTAGAAGAGAACCCTACGCTCTGATACCATGTTATGAAAGTATAGAGAGAAGAGAAAAGAGAAACTCTATATTGAATTAAATGAATAATACGATAAGAGAAACTGTATATATAGGCAGAAAAGAAACCTAGATAGGTACAGAAAAAGATAGAGATACAAGAAGATAGAGATAAGTATAGAAGGAGATAGAGATATATCTACAGTACAAATAGATAAATATAATAATATATAGGTAACACATATGAAAGCAAAGTCTCCAATATTGTTCCAACCAACAATAGAGTTGTCGTTGTAACTGATGGTAGCGGCAGCGTTAAAGAACCACACAATCACATGCCTCTTCCTCCCCTGTTCCAACTGATAGAGTAGTTGTTGAACTTGAACAGCCACACGGGAGCATCTCCCTTGTTCCACTTAACAACTTGGCCATTGATGTTGTCAAACCACAACCCAATTTCTCCAACTTCAATCCCTCAAGCCTCATACAACTCAAGCAGAAAAATCTTAACGAGCTTCTTGTTGAATATGAAGGAATTACGGGTGTAGCTAATGCTATCAGAATCAATTTGGGGACTAGGATATATGGAGGAGATGAGGTCCAAGATATTTCACATCGACGTGAAGCTTTTGGCACAAACATGTATCCCAAGCCACCTATAAAAAGTTGTTGTCGTTTTGTTTGGGAGGCTTTGAAAAAATGCAGAATTCTAACCCTTTTTATATGCTCAAGTCTTTCCCTTGGCCTTGACAACAAAGAAAAGCTCGGGGCAAAAAGAATAGTGGTGCGACGGAGTATCCATATTTGGTGCTGCATTCTTTTCGTGCTAGTCTCAACAAGAAGTTCGTTCTGGCAGGAAAGGCTCTTCGTCAAGTTATCCAAAACAAGCAATACCAACATTCCAGTTCATGTTATGAGAAATAAAAAAAGGCAACAAGTTTCGATTTTTGAAATTGTTGTTGGTGATGTTGTTTTCTTAGACTAGGTTCCAGCTGATGGTTTGTTCATTGATGGGCACTCGCTGCAAGTCAATGAATCGAGTGTGACATGCCAAAGTAAACACGTAGAAGAAGTTAATCAACAAAATCCGTTCTTGTCATCTGGCACCACAGTTATTGATGGCTTTAGTCCAATGCTTATCACCTCTGTTGGCATGAACAGCACAAGGGGTGAGATGATGAGCACAATCGTTCATCACTCCAACCTGTAGACGTCTTTATATGCTCAACTGGCCGCGTTAACCTCAATAGTAGGATACATTAATTTGCTATTCCTTGTCCTGTTTTTCTGCATTCTTCAAATTTTATACTTCACAGGAAATACAAAAAATGAGGACGGAACTATCAAGTTCCTCGCTAGCAAGACTAAATTTCATGATGCAATCACATCTATGGTGCGACTTATGGTTGTTGTAGTAACTATTATAGTTACAATTCCCAAAGGTTCGCTGTTGTTTATCACACTTACTCTTGGTTATGCAGTGAAGAGAATTATGGCTTATGGGGTCATGGTACGAAACCCCTCTATTTGTGAGACAATGGGTACTATAACCACCATATGTACAGAAACAACGGGCATCCTTACACTCAACCATATGAAATTGATGAAGTTTTGGCTTGGCCAGGAATTTGTGGACAAAAAAGTTTCCACTCCAATTGCAGATAGTGTTTGTGAGTTGCTCTACCAAGGTGTCGGTCTAAATACCACAGACACTTTTTGCAATTCCCATTCAGGGTCTAAATTTGAGTTCTCTAACGAGTCCATTGAAAAGGCAATTCTTCCTTGGGCTGTCCAGGAACTAAACATGGATTTGGAGGAACTGAAGCAGAATTATACAATTCTCCATGTTGAACCCTTCAATTCAACAACGAAAAGAAGTGGTGTGGACGCGCCCCAAGGGCATTGCTTACCACAGTTCGGACTCAATGTCACGGTTCTTAATCTGATCTTGCAAAGTGCAATGCAAGACTGGTAAATCACCAAAGAGTCCAAATCTGAAAAATCGTTTTGGAAAACTGATTTTTAAGAAAGAAGTGCCAAACATGGACTGCTTTGCCAGATACAGAGTCGCCACCTAAATATTTTATTTTGGGGGAATTTAGGAAACCCTGACTCGTGCCTAAGGCCACGTGTCCGTCATCACCAAAATTGCCTCGGCTCGGGAATTTGGGTACGATTGGGGAAGGTCATCTATGAGCACCCCCGCTCGCCCGATCAAAGATCGGCCACTACTAAACATGATATCTTGTTTTTGAAAACATATGCGTTCTTGTTCCGGTTAATTAGCTAGAACTACTATGTGATGCGCACAACACACAAGTATAGACTAGATCGCCTAATTTGGAACAAAGCATCGCATATCCGTTTGTTTGGAAAATGGTATGAGGTTTGCTACTCGCAAGTAGGCTAAAACACGGATTTCAATGAATTGATCCAATTCAAGTAATCCAACCTTCACCCACAGGCATTCAGGCAATTATATCACATAAGCAATTAGCCTCATGGCAAGCATGCTGTCATGATAACACTCACACATATGCAAGATGCTAAAGCATAAACACTCACAGTGTACTCCGAGCCAAAACAAGAAATTAGTTAGAAATCATGCATGATCCTAGTTCATGTTGAAATGGCTAATGCATCGCATGCAAAGTGCAACTAGAATAGGCTCGGCTAATTTAAAATGGCATGTGAGATGCGACAATTCGATACATGTATTCAACTTGGAATTGAAATACAATGCAGTTAGTATGATGCACCGAGCCCGGTGCATGCAATACAAATGAATGATGCAGACATGCAAGCATAAGATATGCTAAATGAAACATGCCCTAAAACTAACCATCGTAAGCGGTGAAGTAAAAGGGAGAAAGAAATGGGGGTTGGAAGACATGCATCGCACACACGCACGCTTATTACATAATTGCGCCCTCTCAACGGAGGGTCCAAAAGAATAATACAAATCAAATAATTAACTAACTAACTAACAAGCTAATTAATTAATTACAAAACCACTTAACTAATTAAACAAATTAATTAAGCTATGAAAATAGTAAATCAGCCTCGGGAAGAGGGACAAATGCATACTTGATTGGCTTCGCTCGGAAACCCATCGCCATGCTACATGTTGCCTCTGTCTGCACTGCTCTGCACCTCTGGAAACTGTGTCAACTTCTGTGACACTTCTGAACTACTTTGGGGAAATGCTGAGAGTCCATCGGCCAAGAGATAGGGCCATCGGCCAAGGAAAGCTGGTCATCGACCAAAGCTAAGGATCTCGGCCAACAATTTGTAGCCGGTCAGCACTGAATATGGTCGGTCGACCATGTCTTCCTGTGAAATGCTCCTATTGCTGCAGCAGAGGACAAACAGAGCATGGCAATGCATTTGCAAGACAATGTGTGCACAACCACCCTCCCCATCATGTCATAAACTCAAGGGAGTATAGTTCTCGACCCTCGGACCATCAATCACGTATTTCAATGCATGCTAGCCAAAGGAGCCGAATGTGCAATTAATATCAAATGAAATGCACAAAAACACACAAGGGGCCCCAAACTCTATCATGCTTGATCAAAAGGCAAGGGATGCACATACAATGCTATGCAACCTAAGCATGCAAGCAAGCATGCAAGCAACTCAAGCATGATGCAAATCCAATGCAACATAACATGTTAATGACAATGCCATACAAGGCTAATGGTGACAAGCATGCCAAATGCAATGTAACCCAAACAAGTATACAAGATGCAACATGAACATTCAAGCATGCAAGGCATGCAAAGGTGGACAAGTATGCAACAATATACAAAATGAGACAAGCATGTGACAACATGATAAAGGGATGAGCATGCAACAAGCATGCAACATACTAGCATGCAACAACATGCAAGGTACTAAATATGCAACAAGCATGCGACAACATGCAAGGCAAGCATGCAACAACATGCAAAGGATGGACTTAAACCAAAATGGATAGCTCTCAAATTGGCCGAAATCAGTGGCCATAGTGATGAAACAAAGACATGAAATACACATACAAACATGCATGCTAATTAGCCTAAAGACTAAGGCATGAAAGGACAACTCTTAAGCACACTTAAAAGAGACAAATATGAACATGTGACAAACATGTTAAGCTCTGAAATCATGCATGGAAAGGTGCCAAATCAATCAAACTACACGAGTAAAGCATGTAAGAAGGCCCAAAGCTTGAGGCTAGCCAAGGGACTCAAACCATGGCCACACAAAACAAGCCCCAAAGGGCCAAGGGGACCTAAAACAGTCCCAAGGTAGGTCTAAATAAGAGCAAAAACAAGCTCGAAACTAGCCAACACAAGCCAGAACACAACGCCAAAAACATGAGGCATGCAAGGCTACCAAAGAGGGTGTTACACTACACCTATCAAAACCAAACATGGGATGACTTAAGCCAATAAAATCAGAGTTATGGCATGTTAGAATGAGCCCAAAAACCCACTTAGATGGCATCCCAAAGGCCTAAGCATGATGGCATACATAATGACACATTCATGAAGCATAAAACACAAACCCTTTAAAGCATTAAAGGAGTGATAAGTGCAAGCATGGAGCATGAAACATGGACTGAAATAACATAAAAAAGTGATGCCAAATCACTGAAATGGCCCAAGTAAAGCATGTTAGTGACTTGGACCCTCAAAGCTAACAAGCTAAAATGCATGGTGGCTATACAAAGCATAGCATACTGTAGACACCCCATTTTTGACCGTCCATAAGACTTGGACGCGACTGATGGTTTACATGGTGGAGAAAATTGTACAGGGGAAAGGTCTAATTTCTTCGGCAAAGAGAGAGAGTCAAATCTCAACTTCATACCACTGTTCTGGACCAAAACAATCTTGATCAAAAGATTTTAGACTTAAAACCCTCTCTTTCAAAACGTTTTTGAAAATAAAGTTTCTGCGATGTTCCGATGCTCGCATTTTGCCAAACGTCGCGCTTTTCGGTAAACTGAGCAAGGACAAAGTGGAAATGAATGAAAGAGAGATGAAATCTTTGAAAAATATTTCAAAACACCTTACTTAGGGGTTTGGAGTTGAAGAAAAGAGGAGAAGAGGGAAGAAATCCAGTTGGGGGTAAAACGGGCATGAACCGTTAAGAGAGAGTCGAGCAGCCCTCGCTGAATCGGGCCTATTCATTTGGATGCTTGGAATCAAGCTATGAGGCCACCACCGTTGGAAAGCTTACTCCCGGGGCTTCATTTTGCACTCAAGAATCTCTTAAATTCAATTCCGGACGGAGGAGATATGGTTGATTGAAGTAGGGTATCACTCCGGTTAGACCGAAATCTGCGCGGCTTCACAGAAACTGGCATAACTTTTTCCACAGGAGGAATTTTGATGCAAGGTTTGCGCCATTGGAAATCTAACTTCTGGGGCTTCAATTTGGACACTTGAATGGCCACATTTGGACATCCCAAGCACCCACCGGCTACTTTTCTTTCTGGCAGCACACTTTTTTTGCCCTGAATGTAGCTGGCCGGCCAGAAAACCCAGAAAAAGTAGCCGGCCGGCCACTTTTCTAAAAAAATGATTTTTTTTTCCTTTTTAAATTAGCCGACCATTCTTGCCCCTGGGAGTGTATTCTAGCCATATATTTTGTTTCCCACTACACCCATGTCCGAGGGTTTGGCCATTTTGGGGGGAAACTTGGTTGGTTTTCCCCCCTTTTTTTCCCCCCATTTTCCCCTCTTTTTGCCTATATAACAGCAGCCCTAGCTCTGGTTTTTAGGGTTAAAAAAACTACTTTGAGCCTCTTGTATTGAAGCTCTCCCTCTCTACACTTTAACTCTCTAAAACTCCAAGTTCCTACCCCCTTTACTCTACAACCCATAGCACAACCAATCCAACCTCCATTCCAACACTTGGAGCTGGTTTTTCAGAGGCAAAGAGCATCCAAACTTGGTCCAAAAGGCTGTCAAGGTTGAGTCTTCAAGGGTAAGTCCTCCTCCCCTCTTTTTGACCCTTTTCTTGGTTCATTTCTTAGCCCTATTTTCTTGCTGTTTTGGGATCCGACCCTAACTGAAAGGGTCATTTTTTTGAGCCATTCTTCATGTTTATTTAAGGGCTCAACCCTGTTTGAGCCCCCAATTGTGCACTTGCTTCAATACCCTCCTGTATGCCATTATTTTGCATGGTATTTTTAGCATATGTGTAATCTGTTTTTGAGCATGATATAAACTGTAGTTAGGCCTATTTTGAGCCCCTCTTCAACATTGAAGAAGGGATCAACCTTGTTTGGGACCTCCATGTATGACTTGTTTCATTGCCCCTCTTTGGTCCCCATTTTTGCATGCTTTGTTAGCCTACCTTTATTTTGTTTTTAAGCCATGATCAGAACTGAAAATGGTCATATTTTGACCCCCTGGACATATCTCATTCAGGGTCTTTGGCTGTTTGGTGAATTCTTTGTATACCTCATGTTATAGCCTCTTGTTGGCCTACTTCTTGCATGGCATTTTTAGCATGTTTGCATATTGTTTTGGGGGTTGTCATCTACTGAAAAACAGCATTTTTTTAGGCCCTATTCAGTGTTGTAGAAGGGTCTTTTGCCATTTGGGCTTTGCATCTATCACTTGCTTCATTGCCTCCCTTGCGGAGCCATTTTTGTATGCCATTTTAGCCCTACTTGTGATTGCTTTTTGGCCATGTTTTGAACTGTAAAAATGCTTGTCTCAGGGCTTCCTAGCTTCTGTCTTCACACTTCATGTACGAATCATGCATGTATTGCATAGCTATAGGCCATTTCATGTGCTTAATTCCATGTTTCGGGACTCGTTCCTTGCATCGGGCGTCATTTCGCCTTGTTTCGGGGCTGTTTTCCCCCTCATTTTGCTACTGATTTTTTCATGTTTGCATATCATATTCCATGTCTTTGCCATGTCTCATTAGAGTGGCATTTCGGTGCCTGAGGGTCGGTCCTCGGCTTGCGTGCACGCGTGCACGCATTTCGAGTTGTCTTGTTTTCATCTGATGGCCTCCTATGTGAGTGTGGCTGAGGCTCTCTCATGTTGGTGTAAGCCCATTATTGCATTGCGTATGCCATTTCACCCATAGCATTGTGTATGCCCGGTTGTGTATTACCTCGTGTAACGTGTATGCCATTCCATAACATTGTGCATGATTAGGATTGTATATTAGTTGCATTTCATGCATGTCATGCATATCGCCTCGTGTTCGGGATAGGAGTTACCCCGGGCACGGGAAACGAGATGCGTTTCGTACTCCGAGTAATGGAATGTATCTCAATTCCCAAGTCACCGACGCTCCGAATTATCCGTGATGGAGTTAGGTTTTGTTGTAGCATTCATATGCATTCATCCTATATTGAGTTGTGCAATTCGGCTCCTCGGCCATCATGCATCGATATGCGTGATTGGTGGTACGAGGATCGAGGCATGCATATATTTGTGAAATACATTGCTATGCCCCTTTCCTGCTCTCTGTTGCAGCAAAATCAAGAATCAGCAAATTTTCGGGACTTGGCGCGCATTTCAAGAAAAGGTGTAAACAGAGGCTAATTGGGGCATCCCGGTGGATTTCCGCGCAAGGCAGCCCAAACATACATCATTCATCAGAATCAAGGCAGTCCCTGGCTTGCATGCCAGTTTTATTATTTTCTTAGTTAATTTGTTAATTAATTAGGAATTTGTACATATTTGGACTGTAATATTTATTTGGACTGTACTATTCTTTTATTCGGGACTGTATATTTATTTGGACCCTCTGCGCGAGGGCATAATTGTAATAAGTGTGCGTGGGTGTGATGTATGTCTTCCAACCCCACGTCTTTCTTCCCTTTTATTTACCTGCTTATGATGGTTAGATTAGGGCATGTTTCAATTAGCATACAGTATGACAGCATGTTTGCATCATTCATCTGTTTTGCACGCACCGGGCTCGGCGCATCATACAAACTGCATTTGTATTTCAATTCCAAATTGAATACGTGTTAGTTGTAGCATTCCATATGCCATGTTTAGAATAGCCGAGCCTGCTATAGTTGCATCTTTGCATGTGTTGCATTAGGCATTTCTGTATATTTAGGATCATGCATGATTTCTAATGAGCTTCTGTTTTGGCTTGGAGTACTCGGTGAGTTTTATGCTTTAGCATCCTTGCATGCGTGTGAGTGACTGCCATGAATAGCATGCTTACCATGAGGCTATGTGCTTATGTGATATAACTGCCTTGAATGCCTGTGGGTGGAGGTTGGGTTATTTGGATTGGAACAATTCATCAAATGTTTGTTTTAAGCCCACTAGATAGTGGCAAAATCATGTTTTCTAAGCCCACCTGAGGGGCAAATCCACGTCTTAGCCTACCTGCGGGTAGCACCATCAAACCATTTTCAAACAAACAAACATGAAATGTTTTGTTCCAATTCAGGCGACTCAGTCTATACTTGTATGCTGTGCGCATCACATAGTAAATCTAGGCTAATAACCGGAATAAGAACGCACAATGTTTTCAAAACAAGATATCATGGTTAGTAGAGGCCGGTCTTTGACCGGGCGAGCGGGGGTGCTCACGAAGTGGCCTTCCCCAATCGTACCCAAGTTCCCGAGCCGAGGCAACTTTGGTGATGACGGACACTTGGCCTTCGGCACCGAGTCAGGGTTTCCTAAATTTCCCATTAAAAAAACATTTAGGTGGCGACTCTGTATCTGGCAAAGCAGTCCATGTTTGGCACTTCTTTCAAAAAATCTGTTTTCAAAATCGATTTGCCGGATTTGGACTCTTTGGTTCAAGATTAAGAACCGTGACATTTGAGCCCTTGAACTGTAGTGACCCCAATATGAACAGAACGGGACTTAACCCTCCCGGGGCGTTCGGGGACGTCTACAGTTTCTGGCGACTTTGCTGGGAAGTTAGAGAACTTGACTCGAACTCATGATATCTGGTTTTGACTGCACTTGTGTGTTTCTTTGCATTGCATTTGCATTGGTGCGCCTTGGACACCGTGTTTGCCATCTGCCATTCCCAAACGATTTGCCGAAGGCTTGTCTTGTCAAGGCATGACCATAAGGCTGATCGGCTGTGGGCTCTGACAGCATGGGAACACAAACCCTGATTTTACCGGGGCACCCTTTTTGACCATTCGACCTAGTGCATATCGAAATCCGTAGTGACCATTCCAAACTAGGACAGGTTGCTTACCCGATATAGGTTGTTTGAAACCGCTACGTGCGTAGTGAAACCCTAGCTCCTGACAAAATAGGACAGGGAAACCCTACCCCAACATAGGGGTGTTTTGGCTCTCACTTGTCTGCTATGTGCTTTTAGAGTGTGTCTCTATAGGAATGCATGTATCAGTCTACAAGTTTGGGCATCAGGCCTGCGGGCACCAGTTCAGTACTTTGAGAATCAGTTTACCTGAGGGTATCAGTTTACGGGCAGAATTCTGTGGGGGCACAGTCATTCAGCCCGGCTCATATGGGTTATCGTGAAATCAGGCTGAGATGCTGCATGTTTTCTCTTTTGCTAGGTAGTCCTGGAACTACAGCTTCAGAAGGCTTCGATATCCCCCGGGTACATTAGACTAGTGCTGATGGACTTTGTTAAGTCAGAGATTCAATTCAAGGGCAACCAGTGTTCTTTCGCTGAGGCAAGGCAAAGAAGGGCCAGACAGGGCTCATTGGTTCATCTGATCCGACAGTCACCAGTCACATCATCAGTAGACCCGTGATGGCACAGGGTTCGGAAGAATTTGTGGCCGTGATAGCAGCGCCAAATTAGGGAACTGCCATGCAGGCTGAGACCAGTATTGAAACGCAGCGCCCATTTGGGGCATCTGCCTCACATCCAGCTTTGGGACCCCAGCCGAACTTTGACCCAATTCCGCCAACTGAAGATTTGCAGGGTCCAGATCCTCAAGAAGGGTTAGCTCAAGC
The DNA here is from genome assembly GCA_030407325.1 of Camellia japonica. NCBI lineage: Eukaryota > Viridiplantae > Streptophyta > Magnoliopsida > Ericales > Theaceae > Camellia > Camellia japonica. The sequence goes on from JAPPVO010000031.1 coordinate 177,939,979, forward strand.
CCGAGTTTTCAGACCCTTGGTGCAGCCTAATGAGAGGCATTATCCCCTTGATGCTAATGACCTCGATCTGACCGCAGTGAAAATTGCGAACCTTGAGAAGCAATTCAAAAAGGCACAGGGCCTTAACTCCATTCCCGACATTGAGGACGGGCACACCGAGTCTGCTGTACGGCTCCCAGATAGATTCAAAATGCCACATATTGACCGTTTCGACGGGTCTGGGGATCCAATGGTACATATCCGACTTTTCTTAGATGTCCTAAAGCCGATGGGTCTGACTAAGCCACAGAAACTCTCTCTGTATGGAAGAACTCTGTCCGGTGTAGCAGCCACTTGGTACGCTAGTTGGAGGACAAAGTGAAGCAAAACTAGAAGAATTGGCTGAGGCCTTTGTCGATCAGTATTCCTACAATACCCAAGTTGAAATGACCATCCAAGAGCTTGAAGCAACCCGCCAAAACCCAAAAGCCTTTTGTGAAATTTGTTGCGAGGTGGAGAAGCAAAGGCAGCACAAATGACAAATCGCCGCCCTTCTGAGAGGGATCAAGTGCAGATGATGGTGCGGAACCTCGAGCACGATATGTTTGCAGAAATTGATAGTGCTCCGCTATTCACTTTCAAAAGTTTGCATGAACTGGGGGTTCAGTCGAGAATGCGTTCACAGCGGGATCATTCCCAGAACAAGTGAACCGACAAGGAGGGCGATTGCAAGGAGTACCAATGTCGGAAGTAGCACTATTCCCGAACCCACTGAAATCGATACAGTCACCACAGCCAACCCTTTTGCCAATCCAAGCCTGCAAATAGCCGACCCAGCCCGAGCTCAGGGCAGAACTTTCACCCCCCTCTATATGAGCCTGACTAGCGCACTAAAACTCCTGATGGAAAAAGGGCATCTCAAACCCCTCGATCCTCAACCTCTTCCCGACCCACTCCCAGCCAGACATAACCCTGCCAAGTACTGTATGTACCATCAGCAGCCGTGGTCATGGCACCGACCGTTGCTACCGCCTTCGTCATGAGGTCCAAAATCTCATCAAACAACCGATGATAGCTCCACCTTCAGACCCAATGACCAAACATCTCCTGCCTACCTCAATCTCATCCATATACTGCCATCCACCTATGACCCCAGCATATACATCACCCCGGCCCATCTACCCAAACCTGAGGTGTTTATCCCAGAAAGCATGGACTTATGCATGATGGATGCACCTGGACCCCAATCATCTCAAACCCGTGAGCCCACTACTTCTGAGCTAAAGAGAATGATTGAAGATCTTCAGAAAACTGTGACAGATTTGGCCTCTGGGACATTGGGTCCGTCATCAGCCACATCACATACCAGGGAGTTCATGTCAAAAGGCTTCCCAGTCTTGGACCAAGCTGCATTTGAGGAATGCCAATCCCTTGGCAAAGTGGAGGCGAGTGGAAAGAACAAGATAGGGGCGGGCATAGATCCCCATGAACATCTTATGTTTGCTGTTAAGGCTTTGAAAGCCGAGGGACTGAACAAAGAGCAAGTCCTCGCAGTTGTTGCAAAAACTGTGGATGACACTTTCGCTACTCAAGTCAGGGGCAGTCCGAATCAAAGGAAAAACCGGGAGAAGGGTCGTTGTATCAGAAACGTTCCTTTCAGCTATAATCCTCCACTCAGAAGAGATCAGCAAACCAGGCCAGCACCTGCCAATCTCTTTGCTGGTGCGCCTAGCAGAAATCCACAAACCCAGAAGTACCAACCCCGAGGTCAGAGGGTCTTCCATGCCCTCCACATGCCTTTATCCAAAGCTTTCCAAATCCTTGTTGGACAAGGCCATCTCAAACCCCTTGAGCCTCGGCCTCTCCCGAACCCTCTTCTGGCTACACATGATGCTACCCAGTACTGCGCATACCATCAGCAAACTGGCCATACTACCGACAACTGCTTCCGTCTTCGCCATGAAGTACAGGATCTGTTTGACAATAGGGTTGTCCTCCCGCCAAGCTCTGCAAAGTCTATCGGCACTTGATTAGTGAACTTGTGGGGGATAATGTGATGTGATCGAGGGATGAACCACCTGCGGGCAGCGCTCAGTTTACTCCAAATATGGTGGATGGCACACACTGTTCTGAGCAATGTGCAAATACCAGTTTTTGTGTTTTCTGACTTGGGTATTGGGTCAATTTTGTTGTTTTGTTTTGAGTCTGTCTTTTTGTTTTGAGTCAGTCTCTTTTATTTTGGGTCTGTCTTGTTGTATTGAGTCAGTCCTGTTGTATAGGAGTCGGGTGATTCCGAGGGTGTTACCTCGGGCGTCACCATTTTGTTTCGCGTTTGTCTTTTTGTTTTGTTTTGAGTCTGTTTCTGCCAGGGAGCCAGTTATGCCAACAGATTTTGAATGAAACAGCAGTGATTTTCACGCTCTCACATTTGCTTCTGCCGTGTGCTAGTTGTGCCGGGATTTGAATGAAATGGCAGTGCATTCCACCTGCTCTCTTGTGCCTTGAAGTCATTGTAATGACCTGAGTTTTTTGAAACCTTTTGAACACTGCGGTAAAAACAAAGAGGGAGGAATTCCTCGGGATTTGCAAAACTTTGATCAAACTGAGAGAAAGAGAGGCGTGCTAAGCCCTTAATGAATGAAATCATGCTTGTTGGAGTGAGTACTGAGAAGGACCCTGGCTTGATCCAGACTGGTTTCACACTATCTTCAGCGCAAGCGATTTGTCGCTTTCTTAAAAATTTTCAAAAACAAAATGTTTTGCGCAGTCCTGTGAAGACCTGTGTGGAGTCGCTCTTGAGATTGTGCAGCCTAGGATCGCTCTCAGCCTCGAGACTCAACCCCTTTTGCTTCCAAACCTTGAACTTGAATTTAGAACGTTCAACGGTCAACTACGATGTGAGGCCTGTGTGGCCAGATTTGAAGCAGCCCTCGAACAAGAGGCACCAAAGTCAGATCAAGAAGATCAGACCTCATCAGAAGAAGCTTGCGAAGCTAAATCAGAAGCACCCCTCGAACTAGGGCAAAATGTCCGATATGCTCGAAGAGCCGAAGATGGATCCTTCTGCGAATCAATACAGCAGTCATTTTCCGGGAGTCAGATGACTTCAGGATCTCAAAACCATTTGGCATGGACCAGCTACACTTTTACCCTTTGAGGGGCTCGCTGGGCCAAAAACCCGAAAGGGCGACCCAGGCAAAAGTTAGAGCAAGACAAAAAAAATATATACAAAAAATGCAAAAAGAAAAAAAAAAAGAGAGAAAAATACAAAAAAAAAGAGAAAAAGAGAAAAAAAAAGAAAGAAAAAAGAAGAAAAGAAATGAAAATGAAAAGAAAAGAAAAACAAAGCTCGTAAGGTTGACAACCTGCAACAGGCGCCTTGGCAAAAGTTAGAGCATAAAAAGGAGAGGTTAAATACCCGAGTGTACCTTAACCCCGAACTACGTAAGGCTTGATTCCCATCTTTGGGATACGTAGGCAACTTCATTCTGAAGTCCAGCCGTAAAACAATTCAAATTCAATTGTGTCCATGTAATGGTTTTGATTATCTTTGCCTTCTCTGTATCCGAGAGTCCGGTTGTGTTCGTCGCTCCGAGGACTGACTACAATGCGCTGCAGTACCATTCAAACAAGGGGCAACTTTCCGTTGCCATTCAATGCGCCGCGGTGCCATTCAAACAAGGGGCAACTTTCCGTTGCCATTCAATGCGCTGTGGTGCCGTTCAAACGAGGGGCAACTTTCCGTTGCCATGCAACTCTCTTCAAGCAAGGGGCAATTTTCCTTCGGATCTGAGGTTGTGCATCTCGAGAGTGGGTTCTATGCTCGTTGAGCAGTGGCCGATTGCAAAAACGGCTTTTGAGAATTTTTACTGAGGTTGACTATTTTCTCGAAAATCATTCTATCTTTTCCAAAACTGGACCATTTCTTGGACCCAAAAAGGAAAATTTTCAGTGCTCATAGCCTGACTTGCATGACTTTAAATCAAAAATCGAACAAGCATGTTAATCTAACTCTCATTTTGGTCAAAACCGTTTTAGTAGAAAGCAAAGGCAAAAAACGGTCAAAATGATGAACTAAGGGCACAGTTGAGTCAGGTATTCTGTCTTTTCTCCTTTGTCAAAATACTTGCCAGAAAGGGCACCATACTTGCCAAGAAGGGCACTCTACCTGTCGGAAAAGGGCACAACTGAAGCTAACAACGAAGGGCTGAAAGCTCTCTCACCCTCCAAGCAACGAGGTATCAAGCCACGTGCAAAGCACGAACTGGAATGGGGCAAGATATTCCACTTCCTCATCTGGACATATCTGATCACGTCCAAACTCCCCGGCAGAGCATCGTCAACCGAGGTCAGCTGTAGATTTACTACACACCCAGTTGTAGCGCAACCCCTCTGTGGGAGGAATTCACTAGCTGTGAGCGGAAGAAAGAAGAATCTAGCTGAGTGCTAGGGGCGAGAGCCTTCAACTTGCTGTTTATCCATCAACCACCCAGGGGAGGGATTGAAAAATGAGAGATTGAAGAATAGAGAGATGTGCGATGAGAGAAAAAGTGAGAAAAGGGCTTTTTCAGAAAAACAGAGCTTGAGGGCCGAGTGATGTGAGAACCACAAATGAGAAAGGGTGGGAAACAATACCCGGAGAAACTGGCTCCTCGCAAACTGAGATATCTCTCGTCTTTGGAACACGTCTGTGTGTCGTGTCTTGTGTCTTTGTTTGTCTCAATTCTTGTTTTGAGTCGTTTTGAGTGTCAATGGATGTGTTTACGTTGTTTTATCTTTTGTTTTCCGTTGTTGAGTCGTAGTGCGTCGTGTTTAGTCGTAGGCTCAATACCCCGGTCAAGAACTCATCTCTCAATTTCAAAAAAATAAAATCGTTTCGCGCTCCGAGTGCCATGCCATTCTCCACAATTGTGCAAAACAGGATTGGTTCTTTCATAAAGCCACCCCCGATTAGTGTGAACAGTAGAACAAGGGCCTATCTGAAGCTATTTAGGTTCCGGACTGCAAAGCAAAAGAAAAGAGGGAAAATTTGGAGCATCTTAGTATGTTTCAACCTTAGCAAAATCCGAGACTGCATTCCAGGTGCACCTTCTCAGGCCTCGCCGTTTCTCTGGAGTATAGTGTATCTCGACCCCAAGTGAAAGCCTGCTTCAAGTCAGAATGGCAGTCCAAGCAGCACCCGAGGGTTTCACATGCAGATGTTATCTCTCGCCAATATGAATAGGGTGTGCCCTTTTTGAGCTGAGTATGTTGTGAAGTCCTCTAAGAGGCAAATCAGAGGCACCAGAGTACATATTTGATGCTCCTCTATTGCATAGAATGTGAGCTTTCATATACATTGTTGTTGCATGCGTGCCGCACATCGTTATGATTCATGCATAGAATATGCTTGCTTTCAGTATTGCATAGACAATGCCCCCATACTTGCATAGAAGCTACATTTTATCGCACTGTCTTGTGCACTTACACTTTGCATCTCACTTGCACTGTCTTGTGCATTGTGGCTGTATCTCACTCGTACTATCTTGTGCATTGCATATCAATCGCGCTGTTTAGCGTTCGCACTGTCTTGTGCATTTCAAATCAATCGCGCTATTTTGCGCATCGCACTGTTCTGTGCAGTTTACATTCGCGCTATTTTGCGCACCTCAATCGCACTGTTTTGTGCAGTTTACATTCGCGCTATTTTCCACATCGCACTGTTTTGTGCAGTTTACATTCGCACTATTTTGCGCATCGCACTGTTTTGTGCAATTTATCATTCGCGCTATTTTACGCACCTCAATCGCACTATTTTGTGCAGTTTACATTCGCGCTATTTTGTGCACCTCAATAGCACTGTTCTGTGCAGTTTACATTCGCGCTATTTTGCGCACCTCAATCGCACTGTTTTCTGCAGCTTACATTCGCGCTATTTTGCGTACCGCACTATTTTGTGCAGTTTATCATTCTCGCTATTTTGCAACCTCAATCGCACTATTTTGTGCATTGTATCATTTGCGCTATCTTGCGCGTCCCACCTACACTTGTTAGTGCATTACACTTCACTCGCGCTATTTTGCGCATCGCACTATTTTGTGCACATTACTTGCATTGTGTATGCATTGCATCACGCTATCTTGCGCACCTTACCTGCACTTGTTAGTGCATTGCATCGCGCTATCTTGCGCACTTTATCTGTATCGCACTGTTTTGTGTATTCACTCTGCATCGTACTGTCTTGTGCACTCTCCGGTCTAGGAGACCTTAAATCCTATATCTTCCTTCGCACTATCTTGTGCACTCTCTGGTCTAGGAGACCTTAAATCCTCTAAAGGTGCAATCCTTTGGTGTTTGTCGTGCCCGAACGACTTCCGGTGGTCTGGTATAGCCACATGCCTGTGTTTGCGGTGAGTTCCTAGGAGACCAACTGAGACGGTGGAAACTAGAGTTCGAATGGCTTATGCCTAGAACGCAAAGGTTCGGGATTTCCGAGACTAAAGTTTGGTTTAAATACCCAGGGGTATATCATCGGCTTGAAATCTGTATGGCAGCCCCATAGATTTAGATAGCATCTGTATGCACCTCAATTCTGGATACTGATCCAACCTAGTCTGTCACCCTGTCGGAGAATAGGGAAAGCTGCGACCATAGTCATGGAGAAAAGTAGTACCTGCAGTTCAACCAAGAAGAAGTGAAAGATCCCCAATAGCATGAGGTAAGTCATTGCCAATTGCTCCTGTAAGGTACCTTTACCTCTCAGCTATTACATTGCATTTTAGCCACTACATTACAGTGCATTGCATGAATCCTCAATTTTCAAACCGGCTTCGCGTAGCGTATAAGTCCAATCTTCAAACCGGCTTCGCGTAGCGTATAAGTCCAATCTTCAAACTGGCTTCGCGTAGCGTATAAGTCCAATCTTCAAACCAGCTTCGCGTAGCGTATAAGTCCAATTTTCAAACCGGCTAAGTCCAATCTTCAAACCGACTTCGCGTAGCGTATAAGTCCAATCTTCAAATCGGCTTCGCGTAGCGTATAAGTCCAATTTTCAAAATCTTCCTGCATATCATTTTGTATCCTACCCCTGAACTACGCTAGTTTGATTCCTTGCAAAGGGATACGTAGGCAGCCTGCGGGCACAACTATTTATTTATCTATATTTTGTTTGTTTGTCCAAGTCTTCGGCCTTGTCAAAAATGGGTCGTCTCTGGGCTTTGACATTCACTCCCGTCATTGTTATGACTATCGAGTTCTGTCAAAGAGGGGCAACTGTAGACACCCCATTTTTGACCGTCCATAAGACTTGGACGCGACTGATGGTTTACATGGTAGAGAAAATTGTGCAGGGAAAAGGTCCAATTTCTTCGGCAAAGAGAGAGAGTCAAATCTCAACTTCATACCCCTGTTCTAGACCAAAACAATCTTGATCAAAAGATTTTAAACTTAAAACCCTCTCTTTCAAAACGTTTTTGAAAATAAAGTTTCTACGATGTTCCGATGCTCGCATTTTGTCAAACGTCGCGCTTTTCGGTAAACCGAGCAAGGACAAAGTGGAAATGAATGAAAGAGAGATGAAATCTTTGAAAAATCTTTCAAAACACCTTACTTAGGGGTTTGGAGTTGAAGAAAAGAGGAGAAGAGGGAAGAAATCCAGTTGGGGGTAAAACGGGCATGAACCGTTAAGAGAGAGTCGAGCAGCCCTCGCCAAATTGGGCCTATTCATTTGGATGCTTGGAATAAAGCTATGAGGGCACCACCGTTGGAAAGCTTACTCCTGGGGCTTCATTTTGCACTCAAGAATCTCCTAAATTCAATTCCGGACGGAGGAGATATGGTTGATTGAAGTAGGGCATCACTCCGGTTGGACCGAAATCTGCGCGGCTTCACGGAAACTGGCATAACGTTTTCCACAGGAGGAATTTTGATGCAAGGTTTGTGCCATTGGAAAGCTAACTTCCGGGGCTTCAATTTGGACACTTTAATGGCCACATTTGGACTTCCCAGGCACCCAACAGCTACTTTTCTTTCCGGCAGCCCACTTTTTTTGCCCTGAATGTAGCTAGCCGGCCAGAAATGCCAGAAAAAGTAGCTGGCCGGCCAGAAAACCCAGAAAAAGTAGCCGGCCGGCCACTTTTCTAAAAAAATGATTTTTTTTTTTCCTTTTTAAACTAGCCGACCATTCTTGCCCTGGGAGTGTATTCTAGCCATATATTTTGTTTCCCACTACACCCATGTCCGAGGGTTTGGCCATTTTGGGGGAAACTTGGTTGGTTTTCCCCCCTTTTTTTCCCCCCATTTTCCCCTCTTTTTGCCTATATAACAGCAGCCCTAGCTCTGGTTTTTAGGGTTAAAAAAACTACTTTGAGCCTCTTGTATTGAAGCTCTCCTCTCTACACTTTAACTCTCTAAAACTCCAAGTTCCTACCCCCTTTACTCTACAACCCATAGCACAACCAATCCAACCTCCATTCCAACACTTGGAGCTGGTTTTTCAGAGGCAAAGAGCATCCAAACTTGGTCCAAAAGGCTGTCAAGGTTGAGTCTTCAAGGGTAAGTCCTCCTCCCCTCTTTTTGACCCTTTTCTTGGTTCATTTCTTAGCCCTATTTTCTTGCTGTTTTGGGCTCCGACCCTAACTGAAAGGGTCATTTTTTTGAGCCATTCTTCATGTTTGTTTAAGGGCTCAACCCTGTTTGAGCCCCCCATTGTGTACTTGCTTCAATACCCTCTTGTATGCCATTATTTTGCATGGTATTTTTAGCATATGTGTAATCTGTTTTGAGCATGATATAAACTGTAGTTAGGCCTATTTTGAGCCCCTCTTCAACATTGAAGAAGGGCTCAACCTTGTTTGGGACCTCCATGTATGACTTGTTTCATTGCCCCTCTTTGGTCTCCATTTTTTCATGCTTTGTTAGCCTACCTTGATTCTGTTTTTAAGCCATGATAAGAACTGAAAATGGCCATATTTTGACCCCCTGGACATATCTCATTCAGGGTCTTTGGCTGTTTGGTGAATTCTTTGTATACCTCATGTTATAGCCTCTTGTTGGCCTACTTCTTGCATGGCATTTTTAGCATGTTTGTATATTGTTTTGGGGGTTGTCATCTACTGAAAAACAGCATGTTTTTAGGCCCTCTTCAGTGTTTTAGAAGGGTCTTTTGCCATTTGGGCTTTGCATCTATCACTTGCTTCATTGCCTCCCTTGCGGAGCCATTTTTGTATGCCATTTTAGCCCTACTTGTGATTGCTGTTTGGCCATGTTTTGAATTGTAAAAATTCTTGTCTCGGGGCTTCCTAGCTTCTGTCTTCACACTTCATGTACGAATCATGCATGCATTGCATAGCTATAGGCCATTTCATGTGCTTAATTCCATGTTTCGGGACTCGTTCCTTGCATCGGGCGTCATTTCGCCTTGTTTCGGGCTGTTTTCCCCCTCATTTTGCTACTGATTTTTTCATGTTTGCATATCATATTCCATGTCTTTGCCATGTCTCATTAGAGTGGCATTTCGGTGCCTGAGGGTCGGTCCTCGGCTTGCGTGCACGCGTGCACGCATTTCGAGTTGTCTTGTTTTCATCTGATGGCCTCCTATGTGAGTGTGGCTGAGGCTCTCTCATGTTGGTGTAAGCCCATTATTGCATTGCGTATGCCATTTCACCCATAGCATTGTGTATGCCCGGTTGTGTATTACCTCGTGTAACGTGTATGCCATTCCATAACATTGTGCATGATTAGGATTGTATATTAGTTGCATTTCATGCATGTCATGCATATCGCCTCGTGTTCGGGATAGGAGTTACCCCGGGCACGGGAAACGAGACGCGTTTCGTACTCCGAGTAACGGAATGTATCTCAATTCCCAAGTCACCGACGCTCCGGATTATCCGTGATGGAGTTAGGTTTTGTTGTAGCATTCATATGCATTCATCCTATATTGAGTTGTGCAATTCGGCTCCTCGGCCATCATGCATCGATATGCGTGATTGGTAGTACGAGGATCGAGGCATGCATATATTTGTGAAATACATTGCTATGCCCCTTTCCTGCTCTCTGTTGCAGCAAAATCAAGAATCAGCAAATTTTCGGGACTTGGCGCGCATTTCAAGAAAAGGTGTAAACAGAGGCTAATTGGGGCATCCCAGTGGATTTCCGCGCAAGGCAGCCCAAACATACATCATTCATCAGAATCAAGGCAGTCCCTGGCTTGCATGCCAGTTTTATTATTTTCTTAGTTAATTTATTAATTAATTAGGAATTTGTACATATTTGGACTGTAATATTTATTTGGACTGTACTATTCTTTTATTCGGGACTGTATATTTATTTGGACCCTTGCGCGAGGGCATAATTGTAATAAGTGTGCGTGAGTGTGATGTATGTCTTCCAACCCCACGTCTTTCTTCCCTTTTATTTACCTGCTTATGATGGTTAGATTAGGGCATGTTTCAATTAGCATACAGTATGACAGCATGTTTGCATCATTCATCTGTTTTGCACGCACCGGGCTCGGCGCATCATACAAACTGCATTTGTATTTCAATTCCAAATTGAATACGTGTTAGTTGTAGCATTCCATATGCCATGTTTAGAATAGCCGAGCCTGCTATAGTTGCATCTTTGCATGTGTTGCATTAGGCATTTCTGTATATTTAGGATCATGCATGATTTCTAATGAGCTTCTGTTTTGGCTTGGAGTACTCGGTGAGTTTTATGCTTTAGCATCCTTGCATGCGTGTGAGTGACTGCCATGAATAGCATGCTTACCATGAGGCTATGTGCTTATGTGATATAACTGCCTTGAATGCCTATGGGTGGAGGTTGGGTTATTTGGATTGGAACAATTCATCAAATGTTTGTTTTAAGCCCACTAGATAGTGGCAAAATCATGTTTTCTAAGCCCACCTGAGGGTGGCAAATCCACGTCTTAGCCTACCTGCGGGTAGCACCATCAAACCATTTTCAAACAAACAAACATGAAATGTTTTGTTCCAATTCAGGCGACTCAGTCTATACTTGTATGCTGTGCGCATCACATAGTAAATCTAGGCTAATAACCGGAATAAGAACGCACAATGTTTTCAAAACAAGATATCATGGTTAGTAGAGGCCGGTCTTTGACCGGGCGAGCGGGGGTGCTCACGAAGTGGCCTTCTCCAATCGTACCCAAGTTCCCGAGCCGAGGCAACTTTGGTGATGACGGACACGTGGCCTTCGGCACCGAGTCAGGGTTTCCTAAATTTCCCATTAAAAAAACATTTAGGTGGCGACTCTGTATCTGGCAAAGCAATCCATGTTTGGCACTTCTTTCAAAAAATCTGTTTTCAAAATCGATTTGCCGGATTTGGACTCTTTGGTTCAAGATTAAGAACCGTGACATTTGAGCCCTTGAACTGTAGTGACCCCAATATGAACAGAACGGGACTTAACCCTCCCGGGGCGTTCGGGGACGTCTACACATACATGGTTAAAACAACTCAAATCAGAGCTCTAGCATGCTATAACAAGGCTAAAAGCTTCATGGAGTTGAGCCAAAATTATGCTAGAAAGACATGTCAAAGCATGATGCATGTTAAGGCAAATAAAAGGATTGCAAGGCAAGTACATGAAGCATGTAAGAGGCCATCAAACCAACTCAAAACAGAGGTGTATTATGGCAAAACAAAGCCTAATACATGCTGAAATGAAGCTAAAACAAGCTAAGCACACATGCTACCTACACAAGCCATTTATGCAAGCATTCAAGACAACGAGGAGAGAGGATGACCCTCTCCTATTTAGGACCTCAAAACCACCTTTCCACCACTAAAAATCCTTTAGATTTCGGTGGTAGAAAGGTCGTGCAAAGCTAAGAACAAGGGCCAAAAGGGATGGCCTAAAACAAGGCCTAACAAGGCCTTGGAGGGGGTAAACAACCCCAAACCAAAAAGTGACCTTAAAAAAAGGTCTAAAGCAAGTAAAATCAAAACTTTTATTAGTTAAGAGTTAAGCTTAAAACAATAAGAAAGATAGGCTAAAAGCTTAAGCAAGAATGGGGTATTTAAAGCAAGAATGCTCACCCTTGAAGAACACTTTCAAGAACAAGGCTCCAGTAACTTTTCTAAGCCTAAACCACCCCAAAAACTCTGAAATCAACTCCCTAGTGCCTTAGCAACAAGAGGACAGTGTTCTAGTGTGTGTTTGTGTACAATAGTAAGACAATACTACACTTTAGAGCACAAATACACACACAAATGTAAAGAGAGGGAGATATAGAGATAGATAGATACAACTCTTCTAACCCTAAATTTCAGAACCTCTGAGAAGTGAGGAGGAGCTCCCTTCTTATAGAAAACCAATTTCAAAGCTTCTTAAGCAAGCTAATCAAAGGGACAAATCCCTCCATACACGTGTATGGAGGGGGTGAATTGTGCATGCCAGCTATCACAGCTGGCATAAAATATCTGCATAAAGTAGATGAACAGGGTTCGGCCAGAAAACATGGCCGATCGACCAACACAAGGGCCGGCCGACCAAAAAGAGTGCCGATCGGCCAACACTTTTGGTCGATGGCTTCAAGCCTTGGCCGATGGGTTGAGGGGATGGCAAACAAGCCACCTTCTTCCCTTAAAAGCAAAAACACAAGTGTTTGATCCACAACCAAGCACAAAACAGACAAGTTGAGAGATCTTGAGGCAAGGCGTACGGCCGAGACCTCTGGGAACTCAAAATGAACACAGGCATGGATGATCATCGAGTGTTCAAACGATAACGTCCAAATCTTGAGGACGGTCAAAGATGGGGTGTCTACAAGTGGCATTTCAATAAGGAAGTTGGTTGACAGTATGGTCAACGTGCATTGGAAAGGGGCTGCAGAGATCGTACTCTCAATGTGTTCCCATTATTATGATTTCTCTGGAAACATCAAAGCCCTGGATGATGATGAAGATGAAAGGCATGAAATTGATCAAATAATTCAAGGTATGGCCAATAGTGGCCTCCGATGCATTGCTTTTGCACATAAGCAAGTTCTAGAAAGTTATATTGAAGACGGAGCACAAGGAAATATAATGGATAATTGCTTGACCCTTTTGGCATTGGTAGGTATAACGGATCCACACCGACCCTCAAGCCCGGTCCTGAGATTTTCGGGGCCCAAAGCCAATAATCAACTACTAAATTTCTGGGGCCCTTCACAATTTTTTTTTTTATTGAATGAAAAAAAAATTAAGGTAAAGGACAAAAGATTTGTATTAAAATCACAAAAAATACTTAGCATTACATTATAACAACTAATATATATCACTTGATCCTCGCTCTTCTTGCATTTTTAGAAGCAAATAAATCAATCAAACTTGCATAATCTAGTTTTTTTGCAAAATCATTTTCAATAGATAACAATGCTAATCCATTCAATCTTTCTTGTGACATGGTTGATTGAAGGTAATTTTTGATGATTTTTAACTTTGAAAAGCTTATTTCCTCCGATGCAACTGTAACCGAAATAGTCAAAAGTATCCTGTAAGCAACCCATGAATTTGGGAAACAATTTGCCATCAACTGCAGATGATTGAGCACTTCAATTGGCTTATTGACTTCTTTTGGCAATCTCTCTTTCAAGACTTTTAGCTCCATCAATAAATCTCTTCCATTAATATCGGAAATCTCACCATGTTTTAAAAATTCTTCAAGGTTCACACACCCCACCTTCAACGATTCATCGCTGCACTTTTTCAAGTCAAACAAAAAGCCAAAGTTTGCCTTATATACTTTGAATTGTTCGAACCTATTTTTGAGTGAACAAAGGGCTTGATCAACAAAATAAAGGAAGTAACCAACTCTAAATGATTCTTCAGCCGACTGGGTCACCTCTCCGCTAACATTCTCATCAATTGTTTCTTTCTATAAATGATGCGCTTTTCAACAAATGTAGGTTCAATTCCCAATTCACTTGCCATTTCTTTAGCTTCAACCATAGCCTCCGTGAAACCAACTTCTCTATACATTGCAACATACTTAACAAGCCCATCTAGCTGCTTTACAGCAACTGCTATATCCATATCTTCACTTCGAAGAAGCTTGCTAACAGAGTTCACATGAAACAACAAATTGTACCAAATTACAATACTAAACAAGAACTCAAAAGTCTCAAGTTCATGAGTTACCAGGGATTTAGCTTCACTTTTTGCAATCAAATCTGTGGTAGGATTGTTGTACAAGTCAACTAAAGCATCTCTTATTTTTTAAGCATGATATCTTAGTGGTTTAACACTTTCAATGCGACTTTCCCAACGCGTTTGCGACAATGACTTAACCGTGAGGCCTTCCTTTAGATTATCTTTTAAAATTACCCAACGTTGAACGGAAGATGAAAACAATACATATATGCATTGTACCACACCAAAAAAAGTTTTTTCCTTAGAGCAAGAGTTGGCCATATCACAAAGCACAAGGTTAAGACTATGACAACCACACGAGGTATAGAATGCTCTAGGATTTACTTGAAGTACTCTTGTTTGAACACCTTTGTTTTTGCCTTTCATGTTAGAGCCATTGTCATATCCTTGCCCTCTTAAGTCACCAATATCAAGTTGAAGGTTAACTAATGCTTCTTGAAGTTTATCAAAAAATCTCATCCCTGATGTATCATCCACATTCAAGAATTCCAAGAAAAACTCTTTCACTTTAATTGGACTTGTTGAATCATCCACGCATCGTATGACAAGAGACATTTGTTCTTGATGGCTTATATCCGGTGTACAATCAAGTATGACCGAAAAGTATTTTGCTAGTTTGATTATCGACAAAATTGCACTTTTGACTTCCCCGGCCAACATTTGTATCACCTCATTTTGAATTTTATGACTCAGATAATGGTAATGAATTTCACCCTTTTCTATCCGCCGCAAGTGTTGTTCCATCGTTGGATCAAACTCGCCAATCATTTCAATTATGCTTAAAAAAAGTCCATTGCTCTCTTCATAAATCTTCTCATGGCTTCCACGAAAAGGCAAATTATTCTTGGCAAGTGTTTTCACAACTGCAATTATCATCAATAAAACCCGTCTCAAGTGATCTTTTTCTTTGTTAACCTGTTCTTGTATACTTTTATCTATTGTTTGATGCTTTCCCAATCTTTCCTCCAACTCAATCCATTTGCTCATGCAAGTAATGTGCTGCGTTACCACTTTCATGGCCTTTAAGTCTCTCACCAATATTTTTCCAGTCTTTAAATCCTTCGGTAGCCAATTGAGTCTTATTTCCCTCTTACTTAAACAACTTACAACAAAAGCAAAATACAGTATCCAAAAGTTCCGAGTATATCAGCCATGTCCTATCAAATTTTTCTCCATTTGGTAAATGCCGAATGTAATGAATAGGTGAGAAATGCCTATGCCTAGAAGAATCATCCTTGGGGAAGTTGAACTCACAATTTCTTCTCACGGGACCTCTTTCGACTAAAAAATCTCGTAAATTCTGGTCAATTATTTTCCAAGTCCCTGGATCATCTATATTTGAATGCTCACATCCCGTATTCATCTCATCATCTTGATTGGCTTCTGCACTCCCAAATTCCCCATTTCCTTCTTCATCCACCAAATTTTCATTCGCATTATTCACCAAAGTTTCAAATTTTTCACTATTCAAGTCTTCAACTGATTGTTCTATTTGTTTGTCACTCGTAAAGAATTTATCAATAGCTCCTCTTTGAGACTCGACATATTTTTTGACTCTTTGCTTCTTTTTCCTTTTTGCGAATCTAGACGGATAATTTCTTTTAAGAGTCATGATGAGCTGAGATCAAAATATTTTTTTAGATCAAAATTCAAAACAAGAGCACCACCACTTAACAAAATACAAAACTTTTAAATTATGTGATGTGAACTATTAAACTTAAATGAATTCTTCTTGATGATGTAAATACCAATATTATAATAGTAATTAATTGGGTAAAAGACAAGACAAATGTTTAATTAATTGAATAGAAAAAAAAAATATTTACCTGTGCTTACTGTGTTGAGATCAAAATATTTTTTTAAATCAAAATTCAAAACAAAAGCACCACCACTTAACAAAACACACAATTTTTAAATTATGTGATGTGAACTATTATACTTAAATAAATTTTTCTTGATGATGTAAATACCAATATTATAATAGCAATTAATTGTGCAAAAGACAAGATAAATATTTAATTAATTGAATAGGAAAAAAAAATTTACCTATGCTTGTTGTGCTGAGATCAAAATATTTTTTTAAATTAAAATTCAAAACAAGAGCACCACCACTTAACAAAACACAAAATTTTTAAATTATGTGATGTGAACTATTAAACTTAAATAAATTTTTCTTGATGATGTAAACACCAATATTATAATAGTAATTAATTGTGCAAAAGATAAGATAAATATTTAATTAATTGAATAGAAAAAAAAAATAAAAAAAAATTTACCTATGCTGGTCGCTGCTTCGTTTGGGCTGCACAACTTCTTCTCCTTGCTGGTGTGTGCTATCAAAGGGAAGGTTGGATTAAGAGATGATAGGGTTAGGAACTAGAAAAAAAAAATGGGCCTTTTAGACTGTTGGGCTGGGCCTTAAACTGTTGGCTTTTTAATGGGTCAAAAAAATTAAGTTAGTTTGGGCTTTTTTTTTTTAATTTTTTTTTGAACTCAAAACACACCTAACATATTATACTAACTTATAATAGGAGGGGGCCTATTTTGAGGGGCCCTAAGCCATGGCCTTGTGAGCCTATGCCGGGCCTGCCGACCCTATGTGAAAAGCCATTTGAAAGAATTACAGTCAAAATTATCACTGGCGACAATGTTTTCACTGCTAGAGCTATAGCCACTGAATGCGGGATACTAGGGCATAGAAGGGGTGGAATTTCGCAATTACACAGCAGAGGAGCGATTATGTAAAGTTGATAAAAATCTGTGTGATGGCAAGATCCTCTACCTCTGATAAATGATGTACCAGCGTTGAAAGAAGCTAATATAGGTCTTTATATGGGGACTCGGCAAAATGAGGTAGCCGAAGCGAGCTCAGACATTGTGATTTTAGATGATAAACTTGGTTCCGTAGTCATGGTCTTAAAGTGGGGAAGATGTGTTCACAGCAACATCCAGAAATTCATTCAATTCCAACTCACTGTGAATGGTCCCGCTATTATGATCTACTTTGTTGCAGTAATTTCAGACCATAAATTCCCACTTACTACAATCCAGATACTGTGGGTGAACTTGATCGTGGACACCTTGGGTGCTCTGGCTCTAGCCACAAAGAAGCCTTCAAAGGAACTCATGGAGGAACCACCCTTGGGTCGGTTTATGCCACTCATCACCAGCATTATGTGGCGATCATTGGGATTACCATTGTTCTTCAAGTGGTGATGGTGGAATTCCTGAAGAAATTTGCAACTACAGAGAGGTTGAATTGGTGGCAGTGGGTAGTATGTATTGGTGGCAGTGGAATTCCTGAAAAAAAGATTTCTTCAGTTATTTTTTCGACTCTTCTTCTAGTACTTTCTATATTAATAGCAGTACTAGTATCTAATAAATGTTGCAAAAATTTGCGACGTTGTTAGTAATATCCACTTTGTTCTAGCAACTAATTATGATCTAATAACAAATTTTTAATATTAAAATGTCGATACACGCTTATATAATATTAGCAATAATTTTGTCCATGATCATTTTATGTTTAAATTTTTGGTTTTTAGAACTATTATGCTTCAAAAATAAAAACAATATTCAAAGAGTTTGACCAAACATAGTCAATACTCTACTGGTAAAATTCTTAAAAGAGCAATGTAAAATTTTACCCACATTTTCCAAATAAAAATAATGATTTAGTAATAGTCGCTGGAATGCTATATTAAAAATAAAATAAAATAATCAGTTATGTAAATATTGTAGTGAAAATTTTAATCAACCTAAATGCAATTCTAAACACATGCAATATTACAAGGATTTTATAATTATACTAATAAAGGAATAGGGCCTTATAGTAATTAATAGAACTTTTGAGTTAATAGTTTATTTCTATATTTCCTTCTAGGACTAAATTGATTTGGAATTAAAAGTTGAAGGATTTAATTGTCACAATTAAAACTATAAAAAATAAAATGAAATAGGTGTCAAACTTGAGAGACTATGGCTATAATTCACCCTTAATTTTTTTGTGTCATATTACTAATTCTATCATTCTGTATATTCAATTATTGTATTGTAAGTGTTCGTTAAATAAATAAGCAAATAATAAAACTTGTATTGTTTTTTTTCTTAAGACATACCAGAAGGTGCTCTTTCAAATTGTTGCATTTTATTCATCCTACCTGTGAGGATATAGAAGGTTTAATCAGATCATTTTTTAAGAAAGACACAATGCCTTGGCTTTTGTGGGCTCTTTTGAAGAAAATCAGATTCAATATTCTTTTTATTTTTTATTTCTAAATCAGAGGTCGTAGTTTGAAAAGGGGAATCAAACATTTGACCTCCTAATGAGATGTAAGAATTTTGACCAAGTAAATAGCTTTAAAAATTCTGTATATAAGGGGTCCCCATATCACATTTGGAGGAAATAAATAATAGAGCCTATTTAATCCAATAAGGGCGGTTGGCCCAATAGTAAGACTTGCCGATTAACAACAATGGAATAAGATTGCATACATCTTGTGCTTCTCAAATTTTGCTTTAGTAGTCTCGTATTTACCACTCTCTCACCATTATAATATTCACCGTTTTAATATTTAACCCCATCTAAGTTTCAAAAATATTTTTATTAAATTTAATTTCTCGTCTCTGTGAATATGAAAATCTAAAATTGCAGTGTAATTGTGCTCGGTGCTTAGTGTGACTAGTGCTTTATGCTTAATACTTGACAGTTGCTTGGAACTTGGGTAAATCCTAAACCCTAATGAATTAATATGAATTTTATTTATAAATGAATTTTTTCATGAAAAATAATGAGATAGTTTATGACAATAGTCCCACTACAGACCCCCAGTAAAACTTAACCCCAGAACCCCCAGTGACATGGCACATGAGGTGGCAGCTGATGTGGAGGATGAGTGTAAACGCAGTTGTAAGGAAAAAAAAAATGAAAAAGAAAATCTAGATATAGCGGGAACCAAACATGTCTCCACCATCTTCCCTCGTCTGTCCTCATCTGTCGCCGCCATCCTCCTCCTCCACCGTAGCTCTCCGCCGTCGGCGACGGCCATAGCTCGCCGGGAACTCTGGTTGTCCTCTGTCTATTGTTCTCTATCTTCAACTGTATCTCTGTCCGTCGCTCTCATCAATTTTCGGCTGCGTGTCTGTGTCTCCCTCATCTGTCCTCAGCTCCTCTGTCGCTCTCTATCTTACACTGTGTCTCTGTCTCGTACGTAATCTGGATCGATGGTTTACGAGGTAAAAAATCAATTTCATATGACTAATCTAAAATCTGAATAGTGAAATGAGTAAATGAGTTCTCTTTCAGTTATATGCTAATTTTGAAATTTGAAATTTGAATAATGAAATGACTAATTTGAAATCTGAACTCTGGAGTTTGTATATATGCTAATTCTCATATATGGAGTTCTCTTTCAGTTTAAATGAGTAAATGAGTATATATACGGAACTTCCTATTCTGAAATTTGTCATTTTGGACATATGAAATCTAAAATATATATGAGTAAGCTGAAATATGAGTAATTGTTATATAATCTGAAATATGAAATTTGGGCATTGTGTTATATAATATGTAATCTGTAATCTGAAATATGAGTAATTTGTCATTTTGTGAAGTTTAGTTCCATATATATATGAGTAATCTGAAATATGAAATTTGGGCATTGTGTTATATAATCATTCTGAATGGAGTTTATATAATCTGTAATCTGAAATATGAAGTTTAGTTCCATAATTGTTATATAATCAAATCAGTATTTTGTTTGGGCATTATTAGGGAACTGATATTTGTTTAATTGTTATTTCATTATGCAAAGTGGAAGAATGGAGGTTGATTCAAATGTTGGTGAGAATCCTTCAATAAATGAGGGCGAAGACGTTGAAGAACCTAAGAAGGGTATGTGTTTTAGCTAAAGGGAAGAGGTGTACACATTTTATGGCAAATATGCTAAGCATGTTGGATTTTCTATAGCTCATAGAACACAACATTTTGGAGATGATGGGCAATTAAAAATGTCACGACCCAAACCCGCCCCTACAGATTTAGCGTCATGACCGGCCAGTAATCATAGATTACCTACGGCCTCCATACAAATAAACCTTTAATGTAAAGTATGGGGCTTAGCGGAAGTCTAAAATATTATAGAATTCACCTATTGAGCCGTGCATGTATGAGGAGAGCAAATATGATAAACAAGGTTTTGTTTCAAGGTTACATCCAACATAAGTACAAGTTCATATCTTACAAAATACAACCCCAACTATGTACAAATACAAAACCATAAAACCACACAAAAGGGGTTCGACAAGCATGGCTCCACCCAAGCCTGATTACTTCACTTGGAAGCTCCACAAAAGGCTGACCCGGGGTAAACTCAAGGCTATCTAACTCTAATGTTCAGTTTGCCCACCTATAATTACATATATAAATAAATAGTGAGCTAGAGCCCAATGAGTAATAACAGAATAAAGAGGTTAAATGAATAAAGTTCGACAATAGTACAAAAACATGTCTTACAACTTTGAAATGAATCTTAAATCATTTTCAAAGGGAGGCATTCGCTATATTAGATCAAATTCACAACAAAACATTTTGATTAGCAATAATAGCATCTCTTTGCAGTAACAAAAGCCATTCGTAACATTATATGTGGTACATCCATGAAGTGACAAATATTATTCCGATGATTACATATCATACTAGCCATGGTATTGTTACCCCCAGGCAAGGGCCTAGCCATGGTATTGTTACCCCCAGGCAAAGGCTTATATTCAATGGATGCCACAATATCGATTCAAAACAGAACTTTATTCATTAGATGACATAACATTTCAATAAGCCATGCTATCAATTATCAAATCATTTTAAGAATTCATTCAATCAATCACATATCCATTTTGATAGCAAGAACATTTTCGAAAATAAAGGTAATTTGAACATATCTTTATAAGGTTATTACTCATAGTGGTTTGCGGTGACACTAAGCCTCGAACATCCACTTAAACGAAGCACATAACAAAGTACAAATGAAACTCCATTTCATTTTAATTCAATTCTCTTTATGCGTCTCTAACTTATTGTATGATTATCAGAGTCCAAATGGTGCCTAAGAATGCTTGGAATGGCATGAGGATGCAAATATACACTTAAAAGAGTTGGTAAATTTTGTTGAAAACAGGATCTCCGCTCGAGCGCAACTTCCTACGCTCGAGCAGGGGTTCAAAAACAAAGGTGGTCGCTCGAGCGTAACTTCTGTCGCTCGAGCGGTCTGTAAAAGTACTGGATGCATGAAATTCCCGCTCGATAGTCGCTCAGGCGGAAGACTGAGAAAAGGGTCCTCGCTCGAGCGCCACTTTGGTCACTCGAGTGGACTGTAAAATTTCAGAAACTTCTGGGAGCCCAAATTCCACACTCGAGCGTGGATTTCCTCGCTCGAGCGGACAACACGAATTCTGGAATTTCCAGAACTGTGTTTGAAGTTCAAACATGGTACTCAAAGCTTCAAATCTTGTGTTCTTGGTATAAAAACATGGAGAGTCACTATATAACATGAACCCACTTCCAATTTGAACCCATTTATTCAAAATCATGGTAATTTCCCAACCAATGACTCCAACCTTAATCTATAAAATAAGTTTCAATTTGAGTGTACATTTCTCCAAAACATGTTCAAAATATGATCAAGTGACATGAGAAGCATGAAAACATGAAGGATTCTCCAAATTAAGGTGTAAATGTCCCATGCATGTAGGAATTTCATGAATTCTAACTCAAATTATGCATGCATGTAAGCAATTTAGCTCTATTCTTCCATTTTTATGATTCTCATAGCTTTTTTTCTTCAATAACATGCCAATGAGTTCAAAAATGAGAGGAATTCAACTACTATATACCACATCTACATGAATTAGTGATGAATGCCATACCTAGTGTTGAATTCAAGTGTATTATGGCTCCAATCTTTGAATCTTCCACTAATTATCTACAATTCTCCTCTTTCTCTCTCTAAATGTTGAACTCTCCTCTCCTCTCTCTCAATTCTCAGCTAAATGTTTATATAAAATGAGCTCATAAGCTATTTATGTAGTGTGATTAAGTTAGCTTAATCAAATGTGGTTAAGATGAATTAATTAGGCTTAACTCTAACTAATTCAATAAGTTTATTCTAATTATTTTGATCCAAATCAAACATCAATTAAAGTTGCCATAAAATTCTAAATATTCTAATTTGCCTATTGGGCTACTCAATTTCAGTTTCTGAAGCCGTTTAGGCTCCCAATTTCCGACTCTAAGTTGTCAATTTAAACAGATATTCCATATATCAATAGATAATTATAGAATTAAACATGTAGTCACACAATTAAGCACATAATCATGCAATTAAACTTATTTAAATTATATAATGTACTAGTTTGGAGGTCAGGGTCGTCACAAAAAAACTTTGCAATTGAATGTTCTCGAGCGGGGGAGAGAAAAAAGAAATCAGAAGTCAACCCTCTGAAGCCATCTTTGTCCACAAAAATTGGTTGCAAAGCAAGGGCACGCGGTAGTGTACAAAAGGATGGGAGCTATAAAGGTTGCCAAAGTAGATCAAATTGTGAATCGGTTCAAGGCAACGAGAAAAAAATAAACAAAAGCAAAGGTAAATTGTGTATTCAACATTTTTTTTTTTACAAAGTGTATGTAAAAGCAATTCATAAATTTCAATCTTTAATTATTCTTAAAAAAATACAAGCTGCTAAGTTGCTTCGATTTAAAGCTGAAGCTCAAGCTCAAGCTCAAGCTCAAGCTAAAGCTACTACATATACACCGTATTATCCTTATATGGTTGGCACGCAAAATAGTATGTATGTACCGGTACGTGTTCGAAAAAGGACTTCATGTACTTTTAACATGTACTTTTAATTGAAAGAGGACTTCATGTACGTGTTCGAAAGAGGACTTCATGTACTTTTACAAAGTGTATTCTTCTAACATGTACTTTTAATTGAATTGTCACATGTGGCCAATGGTATTGGAGGCACGTCTCTTACTCCATCAGACTTTATAAGTGGCACAGGAAGTTTGATGAGTGCTCCAACTCAAATTTATGGTTCTGCATCTCTAATCCCATCGGCTTCTAATGCATGCACACCGGGAAGCTTGGATATTATAGACATGGTTGACTAGTTTCTATGTATTCCAACAGTTTGTTTTTGAGATTGCAAATTATGTTGTCTATTAATCTGAGTTTGAAACTTTGTTTTTGAGATTGTAGCTTATGTTGCAACTTTGTTATTGAGATTCAGCATGTGGATTTGTAAAACATGTTGTGTACTAATTATTAATGAAGTTATGTTATTATTATTATTTGTTATATAATGAAGATGTTGCAATATTTACTAATGAACAGTTTCCATGTATTCAACCATGTGTATTCAATAGTTTCCTTGTATTCAACAATGTATATTCAATAGTTTCCCTGTATTCAACCATGTAATTCAAAAGTTTCCCTGTATTCAACAATAGTTACCCTGTATTCAACAATGTCTATTCAATTAGTATTGAAGAAAGTGTACAAGTTTGAACAAGTCATTTTCCATTCCACTCACCACAAAAAGGGTACAATAATTAGGTTTCACTACACAACAAAACATAACTTCCTCTAAAACATCACAGTATCATACAAAAGTATTCAGTCCACTTGAACTTGTACATTGACATCTACTTCTACTTCTAACTTACAAATATGTATATATATGTTATTACATCTTCATAAGTGTTAAGGCACCAATTACAAGCAACACGGATAATATATATATATATATCAACTTTTGCATCTTTACGCTCTGAATTCGAAGTTGTTCGGTCATAACTTGTTCGCCGACAGTTGGCACTTCATCTCTTGGAATTTGATGACCTTTATATTCTGGATTCATAGGCAAACACCATCCGATAAAACCACAATCATTACAAGAGTAGAATAACTTGTTTTTGTTTCGATCGGTCTCAGAAATTCGAATAGTCGCCTTTTTATTACATCTACGACAATTTTTGTTGACGTATGTCAACCGATTTGAGTTGCTGCCATTGACACTTGAACTTGACATCTGCAAAAAGGGAGAAATAACAGTGACAGTGCAACAAGTCATTTTAACCATAGAAAGATGGTAAGGTGTAGTAAGTGTTGTATTTGAGCACTTGCATTTTATTTGATTTGATTCAACAAGGTGTGCTAAAGTGTAGTACGTCTGGTAAGGTGTAGCCAACAAGTCATTTTATTTGATTCAATGAACTGCTTTACTCAGTGTTATATTTAGCCATAGAAAGATAATTTCAATCCTAAGTTACATATATGTTAACAAATATTTATAATTCCAAATAAAAAAGATAATGAAAAAACATGACATCATGCATATAACATTGTATATGCATTTAATAAAAAAACATGACATCATGCCTTGATCTTATTAATTGTGATCTACACTCAAATTATTTTCTTAATTGAACTTACCTAATCCATAATGAAGAAAAGATCTACCACCTAAACGTTCCTATAGTTGATTATGATGTCAAAGACTACATGACAAAAACATATGAAGTGCCCACTCACTACTCAAAAGCTTTGTGCAAGCAAATATATATATATGACTAATATCATAAAAGTATTGTATGTAACGTATATAGGTGCATTTTGCATTTTTTTTTTTTTATAATGATAAAACTCACATATTTATGAAAGAAAAGGTGGAAACTAGGATTTGAAGGCACACCTGTTGAGAACTTGGATTTGAAGGCACACTATGGGTTGCATTTAACTTTCTATTTGATTTGGGCGTATTAGAAACTAGAAAAAGAGATGGGTTTTCATTGTCATGAAAGGCAGTAGTTGAGAAAGGGAGTTCTACTACTTATCACTTGTTTCCATAAATCATTTTCAATTACTGGCCAAAGGCTTTTCTAAAATGTGTGATTTGCCATATTTTTAAAACTAATTAAAACTAGTTTAGTTGTACCTTAGGTGACCTATACCATACAAGATACTATCTGCTTTCATTATTTTACAACCCTCATTTCAGAATTCACAAGACCAGAAGAACTTGTTATGAAGTAAATTCTTCAACAAATCATTATTACATCAAAGACATACAAGCAAATCCCATGTCAAGGTCATTGGACTGAAAATTGGACTGAAAATCATTATGAATGGGGCACATTGGACTGAAAATTGTGAAACATTGTATATAATTATATATCAAATTCACATACATATATTTATATTAACAGAAATTCACATATAGAGCTATTACGCTAACCCTGTTGGGGGATGATGATGAAGATGGGGCCAAGGTCATTGACAGTGATGAAACTTCCATGTCTGACTCTGTGAAGTTGCTCTTCACTTGCTTGTTTTTTGATTAATTTGAAGTGGGTAATGCAAGGATAGAAGAGTTTCACTTGCTTACTACTTAGAGGCTGGCAAAGTTTATTTTTTGCAGCCCCAAAAATTGGATAAGAAACTTTTTCAGGTCTTTAGAATGTAAACATTTCATTGAGGCATTTCATCGAGCAGGTTTATGGCAAGGTAAAACTCCAAATGAAAAGGCCAAATTCAAAAGGCCACAATTCCCAAATCAAAAGGCTAAATTCAAGTCCCAAATCAAAATGCCAAACTTTAATCTTTCAATTCGTTTATCAGATTGTCAAAAATAGTAAATCTAAACATTCAATCCAACTATTTTTCCCAAGCCCTAATATATATATATATATATACAATATACACAGATATAGATGCAGATACATATATATATACAGATAGATGTGTGTGTGTCAATTTTCGATCACACTGCTAGTCTGGTACTCAGCTGGAGAACACTGGCAGAATAGATTAAGCCCGACCGACTTGCAATAGAAAGAAGAGATTTCGGCGGTGGTTCGTCCACTCGAGGGCACTCCGACGATCAAGTTAGTTATCTCTCAAAGATAGAAAAAATGCTTAACTCACTATTCAGATCACAGAAAACATGCCTTAGACCCATTAGGGTGCCTCTCTTTTATAGCCAACACAAACCTAATCCCAATAGAAGCCTAGCTTCAATGGACTTAGGATTACTGCTAATCTTGGACTCCCAGTAGGATTGGGATAAACTCCCTAAGAGTTTTATCTTTACCCAAACTGAAGTCCTCTCTTATTCTAGGACTCTTTTCCCTTATCCGCTTATCCCGGATTTCGGTATCTTCGGAGATAACCTCGACCTAGCCGAGATCACCTCGACGTCATGACTAGGACACGTGGCACCTCTGCTGACATTTCGGTGTCACCTTGGCCACGTGTTGGCACTCAAAAAATATGTTCCCACAACTGCCCCCTAAGTTTTATTACCTCAGCATCCTAAGGTGATGGAAGCTATATCGTCATACCGTATAGCACGTCGGCTTACTTGCTCTTTCATCCATTACCGAGGTCATCATTCGTCGGCTCCATATGACCAAGACCTGTAATATGTTTTCACTAATGCTCCCGAACTAATAACCAAGTTCGTTCAAGTTATTTAGCCAAGATCGTCCTCCTCGCCGAGGTATTTGCTTCATTAAATCAAGAACTCCAAGAGTTTTCACACGCGCATGAGCTATACGCACAGTATTCAACCGTTTCTACCATACGTCTTTCCTCCTCTGGACCGTACCTGACACGCGCCACTAAGTCGCATCATTTTTGTGTGTGCCGTCTGACAAACACGTTGTTCCAGGCACATCAATTGCATTTTGTCGCCTCTTCGCGTTTTTGACAAAACTTCTTCCCTCTCTCCTCGTCTTCTCACTTCTTCATCATTACTTTCGCGGAAAACCCTCTCTCTCTCTTACTTTCTCAAATCCACCATTGTTTCAAGTTCTCAAGCTCTGCAACCACCGCCATTCACCTCCTCCGGCAAGGTTCTTGCTGATCTTTTTCGTTTGCTGCCATCATCTGACTCCGGCGTACTCAACACCGGCTTCATTTTTCTTCGGTGAGTCACTGTTTCTCTCCGATTTAACTTCTTTTTTTAGTTTCTTGTTTCTTTTCAATGAACTCCACTGCTTTACTTGCTGCCTTTGCAATCCTACTTATGTCTTTGATTGTTTAATTTGTATCTTGAATTCCACCATGTATCGAACATGTTTGTTTTATGATTATTTTTTTACCCAATCCATTCTTGAATGTAAACACACTGCTCACATACTTGTTGATTTCTGCCACTGCCCTTGGCCTTACACATCTGCACAAACTTTGTCACTGTTCTCTTGGTAGTTCATCACTATTCTTGATTCTGAATCTCGTTCCTGTTTGTGTTTTCTGTGTTTTCTCCAGGTTCTTGCCTTCAATCTTTGTTTCCATAGATCTGGGTTTGGGATTTGTTTGTAGAACCCACAAATTCTAGGAAAAACTGAAACAAACTCCCCTTAGATCCTTACAAACTCTTGCCCCAACATACGTCTAGGTTTTAGCCGAGGTCATCCAAATCTTCACCAAACACTTCTTTCCAAAATCCAACAACATCCCCCCGAACCGACATCATGGGTATGTGGAAGCATAGGGTAGACACCGCAACTAAATTAGAATTTTTTAGGCAGGAGTTTTCCATCCCGGCCGATGTCCATCTGAGGTTGGCTGGGGAGGACGAATCCATTATGCCTGATAGGAACTTCATGCCTTTCCTTGTTGTAGCTCTCATAGAATGTGGACTTAGGTTTCCACTTAACATCCTTTTTCGAGAAGTCCTCTATTACTATAAGCTCAACTTGATGCAACTAGCCATCAACTCCTACCGAGTTATAAATGCTATCATAGCATTAGCCAGCCGAGAAAAAGCCAGGGTAACTTTAGCCGATATCCAATACTGCTACACCATGTGTGGCCTTAGTTTAGAAAAAGGCTACATTTACTATCTCAAGTCGAGGTCAACACAATACAAACTCATTGCCAACCTCCCAGACTCCAACAAGGGAGCCGGGGACGATTACTTCATTGTCTCGGGCAACTGACAGTTCGCTCCAGACGAGGACCTTCACCTCTACCCTCTTAGCCGTACATTATTCAAAGAGGGAGATGGTAAGAGCCAAGTGTTGCATTTACTTGCTTTCAAATTTTTAGTACTTTGTTTCTTCTATATATTCTGACGTCTGTGTTTTTTTTTCTGGCAGTTCTTCCACAGCCACCCAAAGGCTTTCGCAAGTCTTTCTTTCCCAGTAAGGACCTCAAAAAGCTGTTGGATCTGCCAGTTTAGCGGCAAAGAGCTCCTTTGCTGCTCAACTTCATCCCGACTTACAAGTCGATACTTCCCGACGTCCCGAAGAAAAAGAAAAGCGAGTCTCCTCCTTCCGCCACAACTCCACCAGCAACCTCATCATTTCGGCCAGATTAGGGATCAACTTCCGATCTAGCTGAGCAACCATCAACCTCGGCCCCATATCTGATCCCTCTATCTCAACGCAAACACCGACGCCGAAGTGAAATCGTTGCCGAGATGGGTCGCAAGAAAGAAGTTGCATACGATCTTTTGGCCGACATCCCTGACATTGTTAACCCCTCAACCAGCACAATCCCAGCCTCAACCAAGGCCAAAGTCCAAAAGAATGAAGAAGGCCCAGCCTAAGGCAACGGTGACTCAAATTGACACTGAGGACACCTTGCCAATTTCAAAATTGGCCGAGAGCGAGAAGACCTCCTCTGTTGCCGAGAAAAGGCCTGCCGAGGCCAAACCGTCCTAAACAACTCAATCAAAGAGATCGAGGTCCGAGTCGGCGACGACCTCGGGGTCTATGAAACCAGATGCCCCCTGGGCTCCCACAATCACGATTGAGGACAAGTCGGTCAGGGCTGGCGACAGCGCCGATGACATTGAAGTCGGCGTTGCCCTCTCTACCGCCTTGCTCCTTCCCAATGACCTCAACCGGAACGCCAAATTTAGCAAGTACGAAAACTTCGCTTTAATGTTGCAACACTCCGTCCAAGTAAGCCCTCAACACTTGGTACTTTTTCATTTTTTGCCATTCCATACTTAGAGAGTTTTACTAACTTGTTTTTCCCACTTCTTCTAGGCGATCCAGCATGGCCACTCCTTTCCGATGCAAGCCTTTGCCATCAATAAGGAGTTGGCCAACAAGACCAAAGAGGCTATTAGCTTGCAGAAGGCCATCAACAAGGCCGAGGCAAAGATGAAGACCTTGACAGATCGGGCCGAGGCAGCCAAGAAAGCTCAAGACGAGGCCGAGGAAAAGGCTAATGCTGCAGAGGCCATTGCCAAGATCCTTGCGGCCGAAAAGAAAGAGGCTGAGGCAAAGATAATCGAGGCCCAAAAGGAGCTTCAAGATGCCCTGGCCACGAAAGAGGCCGAGATCAAGGCCGCCGATGAGAAGGCGTACGCCGAGGGGGCGGCTGACGTTAAGGAGGACTACAAAAAACAAGTGAAACAGGCATGCAACAAGGGTTTCACCCTTGGTTGGATTGCTACCCTCAAAAAGCTAGATGTCCCCGATGACTCCCCCCTCAAGAATGCTGGCGACCTCCCCCTGCCATTCCCCTCTACTCCAAGCTAATCCGAAGACAATTCTAAGTCCGAGGAGGAAGCTTTGGTCAGGAAGAAGAAGGAAGCTGCTGGGTCCAAGTCCCCAACTCTGAACGAGCAAGTCATGGACTTGTCTCAGGATGAGGAGGGTGAGGCCTCCAAAGATGCCACTCCTGAGAAGACAACATCGGACGCGTATATTGCCGACAAGAGCCTCAACCAGACTCTCAAAGAGATCGATGCTGAGCTCGAGGCTGAGAAGGCCGCCGAGAAGAGTTCCCAAATGTCCTCTGAGCCCCAAAGCCAACTAGCTAATGACGTCGAATAGTCTAGTTTCTTTTACTTCTTGTACTTTTCCTTTCTTTTGAAACAATGTAAGCTTTAATTTGGCCGACGTGCCACTTTTGTAATTCGCTTAAGTCATTCTTTTGTTGGCCGAAGTGCCCTTTCCCAAATGTAAATACAACTTCTTCTTTCAAATGCTTGTATGTTTGTCTTTTTTTTTTCTTATGCTTGTATGATTCTATACTTAGAATATTTTGCATGTCTTCAACGTAGACCTTAACTGTGTAATCTTCTCGGTATGTAACACCTCGGTTATAACTGTTGAATCAACTTGCTACTTCTTTCAATATAACATTGGCTTAACTTCAACTTGTAAATTTTAAAATTTCATCAAGTGTTAAACCAATCTCTTTTCCACACGACCTTGGCTTAACTTCAACTTGTAAATTCTAAAATTTCAAGTGTTAAACCAATCTTCCTTTAGCATAACCTCAGCTTAACTTCAATTTGTAAATTTTAAAATTTCAACAAGTGTTAAACCAACTTTTAGCTTGTAAATCCCAAATCCCAAGCATTATTCTCCAGCTATTTGCCCCCTAATGTGAACTTAAGTTCCACTTGGGTTCTCATTAAGCATGTACCAATGATCTTGTTGCCGAGATCAGATTCAAACAGAGACTGACCGAAGTCATAAACCTCGGTCTCCCTGTTAACCTGACTGATATAGGTATACTCAACTTAGTTCAACTCTATTATATGCAAGTATAATTCAACTCTGTCATATAATAAGTCTAAGTTATTCGTCATGTTTCAATCAGAAACATCGCCGACTTAGTTCAACTTTATTATATGCAAGTATAATTCAACTCTGCCATATAATGAGTCTAAGCCATTCGTCATGTTTCAATCAGAAACATCATTGACTTAGTTCAACTCTATTATATGTAAGTAGGAACTCTGCCATATAATAAGTTTAAGCCATTCGTCATGTTTCAATCATAAACATCGCCAGGTTACTGATTAGTCAAACTACACAAGTTTAAAAATCAAACTTTATTATTACTTCGGCTAATAACAAAAAGCTTTAAAAAACAAGAAAATCTAATGATAGAAAAACTTCAGATTGTAAGTATTCCATGGTCTTGGCAACTCTTTGCCTTTACTGTCTTCAAGCCGATATACCCCATTGCCTAAGACCGACCAAGATGATTCTGTAAGGTCCCTCCCAATTTGGGCCAAGCTTGCCCTCTCTGGGATCCTTCTTATTGCCGACGACCTTTCTCAGGACGAGGTCCCCAACTAGGAATTCTCTTGGGCTGACCTTCTTATTATAAGCTCTAACAAGCTGCTGCTGGTATGCCCCCAGCTGAATTGTTGTCTTCTCCCTTCTTTCTTCCAGTAGGTCCAGATCTCGGGCTAGGAATGCATCATTAGTCCCATTCTCCACTCATTGGGTTCTGATCCCTGGGATGCCGACCTCTAATAGGATTACTGCCTTTGTGACAAAAGCCATGGCAAATGGGGATTCCCCAGTTGATCTTCTCGGCGTTGTCCAATATGCCCAAACTACACTAGGCAACTCATCCACCCATTTACCCTTTGCTGCTTCCAACCTCTTCTTAATCCCATCCAAGATGGTTTTGTTGGATGCTTCTGCTTGTCCATTGCTCTGAGGGAAGCTTGGAGTGGAATAGTAGTTCTTGATTTTATACTTTGCACAGAAGCTCTTGATTAGCGTACTGTCAAACTGTGTACCATTATCTGCTACTATTGCCCTTGGGATCCCAAACCTAGTGATGATATTCTTCCATACGAAGCTCTTTACATCAACATCTCGAATCTTTCCAAGAGGCTCAGCTTCCACCCACTTCGTGAAGTAATTTGTTGCCACTAGCAGGTACTTCCTTTGTCCAGTTGCTTGAGGCAGTTGTCCAACAAGATCCATGCCCCACTGGGCAAATGGCCAAGGGTTGGACACTAGGTTTAAGTCCGCTGCTGGTTGATGTATCAAAGGTGCAAACCTCTGACACTTTTCACACTTTTTAACATAGGCTTCAACATCTCTTTGCATGTAGGGCCACCAGTATCCCTGAGTGATGGCCCTATGAGCAAGTGACCTGGCCCCAGTGTGGCTTCCACATACTCCTTCATGTATCTCATACAAGAAGTCTTTAACTTGTGAAGGATGCACACACCTCAAAAGGAGTCCAAAAAAAGATCTTCTGTAGAGATGTCCTTCTGTTGTCAGACTGAATCTTGCCGACTTCAGTCTGATCTTGTGCGCTTCTTTGTGGTCATCTGGCAATTTCTCTCTTTAAGGATTACTATTATTGTGTCCATCCAGCTTGGTCCCATCTCCACACACATTGTTTCACGCTCTGTGTTTAGTGGTTCAATGCTTGGACCTGACAAGTAGTCCACCATTATCGTCCTTGCCTCTCTAGGTTTCATTGCACTAGCCAGGTTGGCCAGAGCATCAGCATGGCTGTTGTCATCTCGGCTAACCTGCTGTAGTCGGCAATTATGGAATAAGGTTACCAGTCTGCCCACCTCCTTTGCATAGGCCGACATCATTTCGTCTCGGGCTGCGTACTCACCCGTTGCCTGGTTGACGATGAGCTGGGAGTCACAAAAGACCACTACCTCGTCGGCTTCCATTGCTACTGCCAGCTTTAATCTTGCGATCAAGGCTTCATACTCTACTTCATTGTTTGAGGCTTTAAACCCCAAACGAATGGATTGTTCCAGTATTTGCCCATCTGGCGATACTAGCACTACTCATGCCCCCGCTCCTTGTCGGTTTGAACTCCCATCGACAAACAACCGGAAGGAGTCGCCGATGTAAATACTGCATGGCTTGAGTTTCTCTTCTTTCCTCTGTTTAGCTATCCCCAACTGGGTTTCTCCTTGTTCACCTGGACCTCGACTCAACGGAGCCCGATGTGTGATGGCACCTGGTGTGAACTCGGCCACAAAGTCAGCCAAAACTTGGCCTTTGATTGTTGTTATGGGTCTGAATTCCAGGTCATACTGGCCCAATACCACTGCCCATCTGGTTATTATGCCTGTTAGGTCTCCCTGCTGCAACAGGGATTTCAAGGGATACTCAGTTAACACCACAATTTTATGGGCTTGGAAGTAATGATTCAGCTTCTTGGAAGCCATTACTAAAGCCAATGTCAACTTCTCCAAGGGCAAGTATCTGGTCTCTGCATCTGCTAGGGTTTTACTCACGTAGTAAACTGCCCTTTGCTCTCATTTCTCCTCTCTGATTGCTACTGCACTCACTGCATGGTCTGAAACTGCCAAGTACAAGAACAACTCTTCTCCAAGTACTGGATTTGAAAAAACTGGAGCTGTGGTCAAATACTTCTTTAAGTCGGCCAAGGCGACTTCGTACTCTTCTGTCCATGAGAAGTCTGTGGCTTTCTTCACTAGGCTGAAGAAAGGTTTACATTTGTCAGAACTTCTGCTAATGAATCTATTCAGGGTTGCAGCCCTTCGAGTCAACATCTGCACTTGCTTTGCCGATGTTGGGCTCTTTAACTCCAAGATGGCCTTGATCTGATCCAGGCTTGCCTCAATGCCCCTTCTAGTAACCAAATATCCTAAGAACTTATGAGATCCAACTCCAAATGCACACTTCGATGCATTGAATCGGAGCCGATATGTTCTAAAGATGTCAAAAACTACTTTTAAGTCTTCCAGATGATCCTCAGGTTCCTTGATCTTCACGACCATGTCATCTATGTATACCTCCACTGTTTTGCCTATTAGGTGCCTGAACATCTTGGTCACCAATCTCTAGTAAGTTGTCCCTGCATTTTTCAACCCAAAAGGCATTACTCTATAGCAATACAACCCTTTCGGGGTGATGAATGCAGTCTTATCCTTATCTGGGGGTGTAGACACCCCATTTTTGACCGACCTTAAGACTCAGACGTTATCGATTGAGCGCTCGGTGATGGGGCATGTTGTGCTCGTTTTGAAGTTTCGGAGTTTTGGCTGAGAGCCTTACCCTCCGAGCCTCGGAACTTTTTGTGCCTTGACTCGGTCTGCAGACTAGGTCTTGTTTTCTCTTCCCGAAGGGAGAGAGAGGTCTTGTAAACCATCACTTAGTGGTCGTAGGCTACTTTTCGTGGTCGTAAGCCACTGTTCCCATTTGGAGCCTTGTTTCCGGTTTTCGAAGCCATCGGTCGCGCGCCTCAGCTCAGGACCGCTTAACATTCTCCGTTTGGCACGGTTTTTGGAACACACCTTGTTTCCTCTATATAGAGGGACACTGTGGTTCGGGAGACCACTTTTGTGGCCGTACGTCACTTTTGGTGCTCAACAGCCTGTTTTCGAGGCACCTGGCTGCGCGCTTTGCCTCCCGAACTCTCGTTTTGCATCCGTGTTGGTTCATTTTTGGCATGAACCTTGTTTTCCTTGTTTGGGAGGTGGTACAAGGGTGGGAGACCACCTTTTCTCCTTGGAGACCACTTTCTCCCCGCCAGCCGATTTTCTTGTCGGGAAACTGGTCTCCTTGATCTTTGGGCCACATTTACTGGTCTCCCACTACACCACTGGCTTTCTTTCAGTGTGGAGACCACCAATTACCCCTGGAGACCACTTTTTTTTCTGGGAGACCACTTTGGGTGGTCGGCCGACCACTAAAAGTAGCTGGCCGACCACCTTTTCTGGTCGGCCCCTTTCCTCCTGTTTTGTCTGTTTGAGTGGGTGCGAGCTGTGTCAGCTGGAAGGCACAGACTGTATCCTCCATACACGTGTATGGAGGATCTTGAGCCTTGTTTTTTAGCTTCTTGAAGAAGCTTTGGCCTTGTTTGTCTATAAGATAGGCCCTTTCCCTCTTTGAACCAGGTTCTGAAATTTTGTTGAAGGCAAAATACATATCTCTCTCTATATCTCTACATTTTTGGTTCAAAAGTGTGTTGTTCTTGACCTATTGCACCACACCTCATAGCCATACACCTCCACCATTGATTTGAGGTTCTTGGAGGGTATTTCCAGAGGTTGAAGAGTTAGTTTTTGGTCCCAAAACTTGCTGGTTTTGCTGAGCGTCAAGGGTAACTCCTTTTCCCTCTTTTAAGCATTATTTTGATCCTTCTCTTAGCCTCATTTTCATGCTTATTTGAGCTTTGTTGTCAACTGAAAAAAGGTTCATATTTAAGTGATTTTCATGTTTGTTTAAGGCTCTTTTGGTGTTAGGGGTCATCTACCCTCTTGCATGCTCTATTTAGCCTTGTTTTGAGCCATGCCATGAGACCTTTGTATTGAGCTTTTCTTGGCCCTTTAGCCACTGAAATCCAGCTCATTTTCAGTGGTTGGCATGTGGTTTTGAGGGCCAAAATCAGATAGGGGTGACCCTCTCTCTTTTGGCCTTGTTTGCTTGCATTTTTGGCTTTCCAAGGGAGCATATATTTCCACACTTCCTAGCCTTAGTTTAGGCCCTTTTTGGTGACTTCTAGGACCTTCCTAGGCTCTGACCATGGCTGGTTTGGTCCCTTTTTGCTTGCTTCTTGCATGTGTAGAGTAATCCCTTTCATGGCTTATCAAAGGAGCATGTCATTCTTGCATGTGTTGGTCTTGTTTCAGTGGGTTTTTGGCCATCATTTGGCATTCCATGACTCTATTTTTGCCTGGTTTGGTAGCCTCTCATATGCTTCACATGCTTGTAGTGTAAATCATGTTCACTAGCTTATAATGCATGTTGTTTTGGCCCTCTATGCTAGCATATTTCGGCCATGCTCCAAACTGATTTTGTTCATATTTTGGGCTGCCTTAGCTTTGTCTTGAGGCCTCTTGGTCGAAAAATGCTAGCCATGCATACTTGTTGTGTAATAGCATTGACTAGCTTTGAGTTTGGAGGTCCCTTGCATGCTTAACTTGAGCTATTTACATGTTTTGGCATCATTGGGCATGGTATTTCAGAGCTTATAGGGGTGCTACACTTCCATATTTTCCATGCTTTAAGTGCTCTTTAGAGTTGTGCATTTATGCCTTATTTGCGAGTCATTGCATGAGCCTCACTTTTGTGCCTTTCAAGCCATCATCCCAACCCATTTTGCTACTGTTTTGGGCCTTCATAGGGTCTGTTTAGGGTTGATTTCATCATTTGAGCATCGCTTTTGTAACAACCCTCATCACTGATTACTGCTTAAGTACTGATTACTGTTAAACTGACTGAATCTGATTGATAATTGAATCGATTAAAGTACTGAACTGATTGACTGAGATCCGAGACTGAATCGACTGACTGTAACTGCTTGAATGCATTTGTCCATCTGTTAATCGTTTATCGATCTGTTCATGTTTATATGTTTAAACTGTTAATTGAAGGCCTTATCAGCGGCCGAACTGGAAACCGTTTAGTGTTTCATGATCAGTAGAATTTATCTGATTTTATGGTATAATTCTTTAAAATGTGGTTAGGAATGATTAAATTAGATTTAAACGAATTAATTGTCAAGTTTGACTTAATTACACTTTTGCCACCCCTAGTGGGACCTTTGTTTAAGAGTCTTGTAAAGCCTATTGCATTGAATCAAACATATTCCTCAGCCATTTGCTTGCTCTAGCCGAATTTAGAAGAGAGTTAGAGAGAGAGAGAATTGTTCTTGTAGTTTTGGCTTGAAATCTTGAAGAAATTGGAGTGTGGTTGCTAATTGAGCCCATAGGCTTTGAATACAAGACTTGAGGTAGGCCATTGACCTTCTCATTGTTGAGTTTAACCTTGTTCTTGCATGGTTCATGTTTAATTGAAGAGCTAAGACTTGATTGAGTTCAAATATGTTGGGTTATAGCATATATCATGCATGCATGTTTGAATTAATGAGTTTTGAGTTGGATTCATGGTAGAATTGTACATGCATGCTCATGTTTAAGCTTAAGTCCATGTTTCCAGTTTGTTTTCCAGCTATTAAGCTCGATTGAACAAGATTTGAAGCTGAAAATTGATTTAAAGATCATGCATTGCATGTTTGCAAAGTGTTCTTGAAAATGGGTTGAAAATGGCTTTGATTGATCAACTCTTGGGCCTTGCATGTGCAAATTAGCTTTTGAAACTTGTAATACATTGAGTTTAAAATGTTTTCCCAGAATTTGGGCCCAAGAGGTTGAGTTTTGGATGGTTGAATGCTTGGTTCGAACTTGGGAGACAAATCTGGAAATTCCAGATTTGGCTTCCTCGCTCGAGCGAAGGATTCCTCGCTCGAGCGAGCCCTTTGGTTTTGCAAGCTCGCTCGAGCGAGAATCGAGCGTGGTATCGCGCGTAAAAATTGAGCATCCAGTACTTTTTCTGAGCACAGACCGCTCGAGCGAAGGGAGGCTCGCTCGAGCGAAGCCTTTGATTTTGGGAGCTCGCTCGAGCGAAGGGAGGCTCGCTCGAGCGAGGGGCCTATTTCCAGCAACTTTCGAAAAATGCCTTCCAAGTGTATTTTTGCATCCTCATTCCATTCTAGGCATTCTTAGGCCTAGTTTAAGACATCTTAATGAGGATTTAGACATAGAACACACCGAGGCATATTAGGAAGATAATTATTGTACTTCCCCAACTGTTAACCTTAGTGTGTGTTCAATTGTTTAATTGTTTAGGGTTGGCCCTCGGGGACGCGCTCTAGCTGCTATTAGCCCAATCACTGTGAGTAACAACTGTGTAAAGATATGTCCAAAAATGATTATCTTCTGAACTGTTACTTTATTGAACTGCTTACCTTATTGAACTGTCTATCTTATCGAACTGTTTACTGAACTGGTTACTGAATTGACACCGTATACTGAATCGATACTGTTCACTGAACTGAACTGTTTACTGAATTGACACCGCTTACTGAATTGAACTGTCCACTGAACTGATACTGTATACTAAATGAACGTATGAGTTATATTTGGAACTGTACTATGGCATCCTTGGCACCTACTGTTTACCGATATGGAGCAAAGTGCTACACTGGGAGCCACCTCTAGAATCTACGGAGCTAAGTGCTACAGTGGGAGCCACCTCTTGAATCCACATACTGTGACAGAGAGATCTCTGTCGGTTCCCAAGTTTGGAACCACTACTGTTTACTGTTGTGATGGCCACTCGGTATTACCGATATGGAGCAAAGTGCTACACTGGGAGCCACCTCTAGAATCTACGGAGCTAAGTGCTACAGTGGGAGCCACCTCTTGAATCCACAAGTACTGTACTATTCTCTGAATTGGTACTGTTACTGCTACTGTTACTGTACTGCTACTGATGGCCATCATTTACTGTTCGGTCTGTTAAGACCCGGTCTTTTAAGACCTACCGTTTACTGTACGGTTACGCCAAGGGATGTACCACATATCACTATTTTAACTGAATGACTGTTATGGCCTGACATATGAGCCACAAACTGAATGACTGATGAACTGACTGAAATGACTGGTTTTAATACTGAAAGGACATTTATTCTTAACCCCCTTTACGCATTATATTATTCACTGGGCTTTAGCTCACTGCTCATATATATATGTAGGTGTACAGGCACCAGACTGCAGCTAGGAGCGTCAGGCAAGCTTTAGTTTTGTCAAGCCAACCACTGTGCCTCACTGCGAGGTTCCGAGCGTAATCAAGCTTAGACTGCTTTTGGGGTGTCATAGCTTCACCCAACTGTCATTGTACTGTATAGACTGTTACTGTACTGTATGGACCGATAACACTGTATTGCACTGTTTACTGTAATGTTAATAGGGATTAGGTCCCTGTACTGAGTGTTTGTAAATGTTATGCATACGGTTCTGTACCGAAAGTATAAATATAAGAAAAATCTTTTTGCATACAGACTGTCACAGCTCATTGGACATTGTTTAATTACTGTATTGGCTTCCGCCATGCCCCTGTACTCTGTATTACTGTCCTACTGTTAAGCAGGCCTTCGGTAATCTCGGATTACTGGCCGGTTACGGTGCTAAACCCATAGGGGCGGGTTTGGGTCGTGACAGAGTGGTATCAGAGCGATACTTAACCACGAGTTATACCGCACACACGTGTCCAAATGAGCTATAGGATGTCCTAGAAAAGAAATTAGGGCATTGCATAAACATGGAAAAAGTGTGTGACTGTGACATGACTGAATATGTGATAATGTGTTAATCTGTTTAAACACATGACTGCTCACATGATT
This sequence comes from Camellia japonica, assembly GCA_030407325.1. Lineage (NCBI taxonomy): Eukaryota > Viridiplantae > Streptophyta > Magnoliopsida > Ericales > Theaceae > Camellia > Camellia japonica. The sequence goes on from JAPPVO010000031.1 coordinate 177,979,052, forward strand.
GCTTACACGATAAACTGTCTAAGTATGCAACTGTTTATATTTATGATACTGTCCTGCCTAGGCTGAAATGAAACGAAACGTATATGCATACTTAAAGAAGTTAAATGGAATAACATGTAATGTTAATGTTACTACCGACTGTGGCAATTTATAAGAAAATGAACGTGTGGAAGTGAAGGGTCATGCGACCGTACCTGAATTGAAATGAAAATATACACACAACTGATATGAGATAAAACGTGTAATAAATAAGAACCTTTCCTATATTGATAATCACCCCGTTGTGTGTAACGAGGGAAAGGGCGAGGAATGTGGATGAAACTGAATTTTCCGACCGAGGATTAATAGGCTAGAATGAATGATTGAGGCCTTAATCGAAAATCTGAGGGAATAAAGGCAGACATGCGTGCCTGAATTAACTGAATATGATCTGATGGTACTGATACTGAAACCCAATGAACTGAAACCACCGGAATTTCTGGAAGGTACCGAATTACTGAAAATTGAGACTTGGGTTTAGAAACTGAGAAAATGTGTGAAGTATCCTTCGAGAAATACTTTCCCTAATGCATCCGAGATAGGAAAGTGCTAGAGTCTGAACAACTTGAGTAAGGTGATAAGACTGTGATCGAATATGAGGTAAAATTTACCCAGTTAATCCGATAGGCAACCCACATGATAGATACTGACTACAAAAGACTAGAAAGAACTGATGGTGGGTGTGACCTAGATATGTTTGACTGAATCGACGTTTTTAAAACCGTCAAAGTGTGTAGATGGCCTGGATAGAGTATAATGTCTGAGATAACGTAGCAGCTTTGAAATATCCAAATCAACATCGTCAACTGAATCAGAAAGAATGGAACAGAAGTAACGGAAGGTGAAAATGACCCCCGTGAATGAGTCTAGATCTAGACCCTAGTCCCAGAGAATGCTCGGAACACTGAAAAGACCGACGTAGGTATTACCTGAAATAGATGAAATTGCTTATGTACGAACGTTTGTGTCGGAATTGTATATTCCGTAAATTGGTATAGACTGTGAACATATTGACTGAACCGATTGAAATACCGGAATCATGAACCATATACTATGAGAACTGTCGGGACTTGTGAACAGCGAGAACTTGCTGAGTTAGGTCCTTGTATCGTATTGCAACGACTGAATGTGAACTGTTAGGTATGACCTTCTGAACTGAACTAGAACTGTTGAACATGGGATACCTTATGATTGACTGTAATTCGAGAAATTTATATGACTATGATTTGTACCGAACTGTTACGTGTCGACGGACATTATCGAATGAATGGACCCTTGAACTCGAATTATACACGCGAACTGTTTGTGTGTGAGACTGTTAAACTGTGAATTATGAATCTTTGAAATCTACCGTTGATACGGACTATATGTGTGACACTGTAAAACCTCATGCTAACATTTACCTGTGCTATGGAAACTATTTAGACTACGTACATATCTGCTTACCTTTGCTTAAGGATGTTATTAGACTGAATGGACGTATGACTGGTTACCTTAACTACCCTATCTAGCTAAACTATTTCGTATTGTACACTGAACTTGTGGAATCCGTACTGGGAATGTTAGTAGACTCTGAACATACACTTACATGACAATACCTTTGCTCGGAGTGATTGTTATGATAATTGGTGATGATTTAACTGTTGGGACTATGACTCTGGAACTGCATAACTAAATAAAGACCCCAACCGATAAACCCTAGACTGTGAATTGTGATTGTAGAAAAAATTGACATGACTGTTTGAGTAAACCTGCGAGCCTATACTTTAGTGACTGTATGACCGATCTGGAACCCTCGTAGGGCAACTCACTATTATGTGTCACCGAGAACCTTGGGTGATGTATTACCGTATACCAAATTGCTGTATTGACTGTGATGCTTGCCTCTCGATATGAATAACTGCATGCCTGTGCATTTCCTGTAAACTTATTGGGAGGAACACATTGTATATGACCTGTACTGCTTTGATATGAATTGTAATGTTACAAGATTCTGATGTCGGTTGACAAATTGTGAAACTACTGACTATGTACCTCAACGAATGGAGTGTGAACTAATGTACTTCATCTGGAGATGATAAGAATGAAACTGTTACCTAAACTGAGCTAATAGAACCGTGGGTTGATGAAACCCTTTGTGTAACTGATAGAATTTCTGTTAGATGCTTGTGCTTTGAACTTTTACTTGAAATGATTGGGCAGAACTTGCATCTGACATGACCTGGTCGAACTCTCATCGAATTGATCCGAGAAAACTCTTGTTGAGAGTTATTATCTGAATTGTTACAATGTGGGAAAAACCGGGTATGTGGCATGTGATTACTTATCCGGTATTACCGTATGACTAAGAACTTGTTTGACTAGGAAATGACTGTTTTGGTGATTACTGTACTTCAGAACTGATGGGATCTGTTAACCACAGACTGGTTTTGATCATAAACTCTGACTGTCTGGAAGTATATGTAATCTGTATGACTGCTTTCGTATTGACATGTGCTATGATTGGATCTGTGAGGACGGGAACTGATGAATAGTAAATGAATACTTACTTCAGAACTCTGCCTACTGCTACGGGAGTAATGTACAATCCGCTTTATATTCCCGATAACTCCCGAACGAACTGGACTGTCTGTGATGGATTACCGAATTGAGAACCAAATGAAACTGAGACCGAGTGAACAACTCGGAAGAGAACGAATTGAAACTCTGTAACTTAACGGGGGAAAAATAACTTATGAAACTGAGACTGGTGCAAACCTATAACCCCGATAAGTACTTGTTATAAGTAGTGTGAATACTACTATACTGTTACTGTACCGTTACTGTATTGTTACCGTTACTGTTCCGACACTGTTACGAATTACTGTGCAACTGTATTCATGTTTATGTCACGAAATAAATTTTGTTTCTGAAGTGCTATATATTGTATACTGAATGGTTGTTCGATTTCTGTTATATATTCGTGACTCTTGGTATTATGTAATATATGTTAGCTGCCCGGTATCGGGAGTTCCTTCATGGAGCTTATATCTGTCTGCACTCTGTTACCCGTACCGGAGGCCTCGTCATGGGGGCTCAGCTTCTGCACTGTATCTGTTCTGCTCTGTTCTGTATCTGCTCTGGTAGTGCTAAAGAAGATGGACATGTATCCAAACCTGTCCTGGACTGAAAACTGAAAGTGCATAAGATTCTGTTTTATTATGAAACTGTTTATGAATATGAGTATGCTCCTGTTTAGAGTGAAAAATTTCCTTTTAAGATAGGCATCATCTCTGTTGTCTTATGTTAATTCGAGTTTAGAGGACTAAACTCTTTATAAGGAGGGGAGACTGTAACAACCCTCATCACTGATTACTGCTTAAGTACTGATTACTGTTAAACTGACTGAATCTGATTGATAATTGAATCGATTAAAGTACTGAACTGATTGACTGAGATCCGAGACTGAATCGACTGACTGTAACTGCTTGAATGCATTTGTCCATCTGTTAATCGTTTATCGATCTGTTCATGTTTATATGTTTAAACTGTTAATTGAAGGCCTTATCAGCGGCCGAACTGGAAACCGTTTAGTGTTTCATGATCAGTAGAATTTATCTGATTTTATGGTATAATTCTTTAAAATGTGGTTAGGAATGATTAAATTAGATTTAAACGAATTAATTGTCAAGTTTGACTTAATTACACTTTTGCCACCCCTAGTGGGACCTTTGTTTAAGAGTCTTGTAAAGCCTATTGCATTGAATCAAACATATTCCTCAGCCATTTGCTTGCTCTAGCCGAATTTAGAAGAGAGTTAGAGAGAGAGAGAATTGTTCTTGTAGTTTTGGCTTGAAATCTTGAAGAAATTGGAGTGTGGTTGCTAATTGAGCCCATAGGCTTTGAATACAAGACTTGAGGTAGGCCATTGACCTTCTCATTGTTGAGTTTAACCTTGTTCTTGCATGGTTCATGTTTAATTGAAGAGCTAAGACTTGATTGAGTTCAAATATGTTGGGTTATAGCATATATCATGCATGCATGTTTGAATTAATGAGTTTTGAGTTGGATTCATGGTAGAATTGTACATGCATGCTCATGTTTAAGCTTAAGTCCATGTTTCCAGTTTGTTTTCCAGCTATTAAGCTCGATTGAACAAGATTTGAAGCTGAAAATTGATTTAAAGATCATGCATTGCATGTTTGCAAAGTGTTCTTGAAAATGGGTTGAAAATGGCTTTGATTGATCAACTCTTGGGCCTTGCATGTGCAAATTAGCTTTTGAAACTTGTAATACATTGAGTTTAAAATGTTTTCCCAGAATTTGGGCCCAAGAGGTTGAGTTTTGGATGGTTGAATGCTTGGTTCGAACTTGGGAGACAAATCTGGAAATTCCAGATTTGGCTTCCTCGCTCGAGCGAAGGATTCCTCGCTCGAGCGAGCCCTTTGGTTTTGCAAGCTCGCTCGAGCGAGAATCGAGCGTGGTATCGCGCGTAAAAATTGAGCATCCAGTACTTTTTCTGAGCACAGACCGCTCGAGCGAAGGGAGGCTCGCTCGAGCGAAGCCTTTGATTTTGGGAGCTCGCTCGAGCGAAGGGAGGCTCGCTCGAGCGAGGGGCCTATTTCCAGCAACTTTCGAAAAATGCCTTCCAAGTGTATTTTTGCATCCTCATTCCATTCTAGGCATTCTTAGGCCTAGTTTAAGACATCTTAATGAGGATTTAGACATAGAACACACCGAGGCATATTAGGAAGATAATTATTGTACTTCCCCAACTGTTAACCTTAGTGTGTGTTCAATTGTTTAATTGTTTAGGGTTGGCCCTCGGGGACGCGCTCTAGCTGCTATTAGCCCAATCACTGTGAGTAACAACTGTGTAAAGATATGTCCAAAAATGATTATCTTCTGAACTGTTACTTTATTGAACTGCTTACCTTATTGAACTGTCTATCTTATCGAACTGTTTACTGAACTGGTTACTGAATTGACACCGTATACTGAATCGATACTGTTCACTGAACTGAACTGTTTACTGAATTGACACCGCTTACTGAATTGAACTGTCCACTGAACTGATACTGTATACTAAATGAACGTATGAGTTATATTTGGAACTGTACTATGGCATCCTTGGCACCTACTGTTTACCGATATGGAGCAAAGTGCTACACTGGGAGCCACCTCTAGAATCTACGGAGCTAAGTGCTACAGTGGGAGCCACCTCTTGAATCCACATACTGTGACAGAGAGATCTCTGTCGGTTCCCAAGTTTGGAACCACTACTGTTTACTGTTGTGATGGCCACTCGGTATTACCGATATGGAGCAAAGTGCTACACTGGGAGCCACCTCTAGAATCTACGGAGCTAAGTGCTACAGTGGGAGCCACCTCTTGAATCCACAAGTACTGTACTATTCTCTGAATTGGTACTGTTACTGCTACTGTTACTGTACTGCTACTGATGGCCATCATTTACTGTTCGGTCTGTTAAGACCCGTCTTTTAAGACCTAACCGTTTACTGTACGGTTACGCCAAGGGATGTACCACATATCACTATTTTAACTGAATGCTGTTATGGCCTGACATATGAGCCACAAACTGAATGACTGATGAACTGACTGAAATGACTGTTTTTAATACTGAAAGACATTTATATTCTTAACCCCCTTACGCATTATATATTCACTGGCTTTAGCTCACTGCTATATATATATGTAGGTAACAGGCCCCAGACTGCAGCTAGGAGCGTCAGGCAGCTTTAGTTTTGTCAAGCCAACCACTGTGCCTCACTGCGAGGTTCGAGCGTAATCAAGCTTAGACTGCTTTGGGGTCATAGCTTCACCCAACTGTCATTGTACTGTATACTGTTTACTGTACTGTATGGACCGATAACACTGTATGCACTGTTTACTGTAATGTTAATAGGGATTAGGTCCCTGTACTGAGTGTTTGTAATGTTATGCATACGGTTCTGTACCGAAAGTAATCTATATAGAAAAAAATCTTTTTGCATACGACTGTCACACAGCTCATCATTGGACATTGTTTAATTACTGTATTGGCTTCCGCCATGCCCCTGTACTCTGTATTACTGTCCTAACTGTTAAGCAGGCCTTTCGGTAATCTCGGATTACTGGCCGGTTACGGTGCTAAACCCATAGGGCGGGCGGGTTTGGGTCGTGACAGCTTTGCATGCCTATAGTGTAATGCACTTCACTAGTTTCAATGCTTGAGCCATTCAACATGCGTTGTGTGAGTTGTTTGCATGATTCGGAGTCATTTTGGAGTCATGTTATATGCCATTTCAAAGTTGGAATGTATGCCATTGTACTCCATGTTTAGTCCTTTCAATGCATGTGCAAAGTTGTGTTTTATGCCTTAGGCTCGGGGCCATTGCATTGGGCATGTTTGCATGAGTTTTGGAGCCTTGTTTTCATCATCTTTGGCCACTGATTTGGGTGTGGCTAAGGCCCAGTCATTTTGGTTTAAGTCCATTTTTGCATTGAGTATGCCATTGTATTCCATAGCAATGAGTATGCCACATTGTCGCATGATTGATCATTGCATTGTGTATGCCTTGTTCATCTTATTGTGTATGTTAGTTCTTAGGTGCATTGTGTATGCTAAGTACCACATGCATTGAGTATGCCATTGTTAGTTCATAGCATTGTGTATGCTAGTCGCATGTTTGCATGTCATCCTTTGCATGTTTGCATCACTTAGTTGCATAGCATTTAGGTTGCATACTTAAAGTCGCAATGTGCATGCCATTGTTTGTTGCATTGTGTTCGGAATAGGAGTTAGTCCGAACACAGGAAACGAGGGACGTTTCGTACTCAAAGTGACGAAACGTGCCTCGATTCCCGGTCACCGACACTCTTGACTACCCATGACGGAGTTGTTGGCTTTAGGTGCTTGTATGTGCATTCATTTCACATTGAGTCGTGCAATTCGACTCCTCGGCCATCATGCATTGAGATGCGCGACCGGTGGCCCGAGGGTCGAGGACTACACGCCCTAGAGCTTATGCAATGACAGGGAGAGTGGTCATGCACACATGTGTTGCAAATACCTTGTCGTGCCTCTCTCTTTCCCTTTGTTGCAGAAAAATAGAAGCCAGGAGAGGAAACTGGTCGGCCAACCAGGTTTTCTGGCAGGCCGACCACCTTCTTTGGTTTCCACCACAAAAGGTGGTCGGTAGTTGGTCTCCCATGCCAATAAGCTGGTTGGCAGCCTTCCCACAGTTTCCCGGGGTGGAGTTTCATCTCTTTGGAGCTTTGTGCAAATTTCTGAAATCAATTGCAAACAAAGGCGAGCCGGGCATCGCGATGGATTTCCCGACAAGGCGACTCGAGCATGCATGCATCCTTTATCATTCAAGGCAGAGCTGAGGCAGTCCACATTCATGTAGTTTGCATGCTAGTTTAATTGCTTAATTAATTAGAGTTGTGTAATAATTAGCTGTAATTTATTATTCATTTTGGTTGTGTAATAACTAGCTTAATTAGATTAGCTTAGATTAGCTAGTTGGTGTTGTATTATTCTTTCGGACCCTCCGTCGAGAGGGCAAATTTTGTAATAAGTGTGCGTGTGTGTGATGCATGTCTTCTAACCCCCATTTCTTTCTCCCTTTTATTTACTAGCTTACGATGGTTAGTTTTAGCACATGTTTCAATTAGCATCCTTATGCTCGCATGTTTGCATCCATTCATCTATCTTGCATGCACCGGGCTCGGCGCATCATACTAACTGCATTGTATTTCAATTCTTGTTTGAATATATGTATCAAATTGCATTTCACATGACATTTTAGAATAGCCGAGTCTATCTTAGTTGCATTTTGTATGTGTTGCATTAGGCATTCTTGAAATAGCTAGGATCATGCATTGATTACTAACTAGCTTCTTTTTTGGCGCGGAGTACACTGTAAGTGTTTATGCTTTAGCATCTTGCATGAGTGTGAGTGTTGCCATGATAGCATGCTTGTCATGAGGCTATTTGCTTATGTGATATAACTGCCTGAATGCTTGTGGGTGAAGGTTGGGTTACTTGAATTGGGACAATTCATTGATTGCGAGTTTTAAGCCCACTTGAGAGTGGCAAATCACCATGTTTTCTAAGCCCACTTGAGGGTGGCAAAATCCGTATTTTAGTCTACTTGCGAGTAGCAAACCGCTTTCAAAAACAAACATGAGATGTTTTGTTCCAACTTAGGCAATCCAGTCTATACTTGTATGCTGTGTGCATCACATAGTAATTCTAGGTTAATAACTGGAATAAGAGCACATGTGTTTTCAAAAACAAGATATCATGTTAGTAAAGGCCGATCTTTGATCGGGCGAGCGGGGGTGCTCATTGCATGACCTTCCCCTCTCGTACCTAAGTTCCCGAGCCGAGGCAACTTTGGTGATGACGGACACGTGGCCTTAGGCACGAGTCAGGGTTTCCTAAATTTTCCAAAAATAAAATATTTAGGTGGCGACTCTGTATCTGGCAAAGCAGTCCATGTTTGGCACTTCTTTCTAAAAATCAGTTTTCAAAATGATTTGCCAGATTTGGACTCTTGGTGATTTATCAATCTTGCATTGCACTTTGCAAGATCAGATTAAGAACCGTGACATTTGAGTCCGAACTGTAGTGAGCCCAATGAACAAAACAGGATTTTCCCGGGACGTTCGGGCGCATCTACAGGGAGGTATATAACTATCTGATGGTACCCCCTGTATGCATCTAGGAAGCTCATCTTTCCATGCCCTGAAGTGACATCCACCAATTGGTCAATCTTGGGTAGTGGGAAACTGTCTTTGGGACAAGCCTTGTTCAGCATGACAAGGCTTGTATTACTAATTAGTTTTTTGAGTAATAAATTCTTTGAAAATTGCTATTATGTACTGCTAAACCATGATACTTTCTATCTTACCCAGCACTTCGGACTTTGCTAAGTTAACCCATTATTTTTGGTCGTGATGGATCAGGTCTATGTATTTTCATATGAGAGTCCTTTAGAAAAGTTGCTCTTAAAGTGGTATGTATACTATAATTTGTTAGAACAATCTTCTGTGTACAAAAAATAAATTAAACTAAATCAAATAAATAAAATAAATAACATACCGAAATTATTTTATCGAACCGAAGAATAATAAAAAGATGAAGTCGAGTGTGTGACACTCTGTCCTTAAGACAGATTCGTCTCGCTATGGTGCTTACGGACTAATGGCGTCTATCTCCCAAGATACAATGATCTTCACAAATTTGTAGTAGCACTCCAAACAAATTTGTCCGGCGAACTAGAACCTGAGTTCTATACTCTCTAAATTTTTCCTAAAAAATATATATGAAGAATATATGCAACAAAGCAAAGATTGGACAGCAAAAAAGGAATTTTTCAGATTGATTTTCGAATTGCCAAAAGGCTGGAACAGATCTAGTTTATAGAGACCCAAATAGGTGCAAAATTCAAACTGAACAGGTGGGTTTTAGAATTGAACAGGTACTGTTTGAATTTCAACAGATCTGCTGGACAGTTTGAACTGTACAAATTCAAATCTGTTAACTGCAGCAGTTTCTATCTGTTGGTAACTGCTGGACAGATTTAAATCTGTCTGGCAGTTTTATAATTGTACGGGTTCTAATAGATTCGAAACTGTTTAGACTGTTTGGAAAATTGGATTGGAGAAAGTAACAGATGGACATAAAAATTAAATTCAAATTGAATTAATTTCGTTAAGAATTTTTGGAAAAAGTTCAAATAAATTTTCTCCAAAAAATTAATATTAGAACTGGCCCACAACCCGCGCCCGGCACGGCTCGGACGGCACATGGTGGTTTGAGCCAAGGTTCCATTTGTCCATAACTCCTCTCTTCTACAAACTTGGGGCCCAACCTAAGTATTGTACTCTAGAGCTTATATACATACACAAGCTCTCTTAAAGTTTTAATGTGGGACAACCCATTTCAAGGAAACCCACATTTAATTCTTTAAACGTCCAATTCCACGAACCCGAAAACGACGTCAAATTCTCATTCACTCATAAATGGTTTTGACAAACCGTCTTCACCGTGTGACTTGCCATGCAGTAAGGAACACGTCACCTTTTCGGATCCACCCCAAAAGACGTTTGGGGCCCACTCAATTTTGGGGTCAAAGTTGATCCAAAATAAGCCTTATAAAACCAAATTTTCCAACATAATTTATGCTCCTCTTAAATAAGATCCTATATATTACTTGTTTCACTCTCATAATTCAATAGAGACTGATGTAGTTGGAGAATTAAGGTGTTGATTAGCAAGAATGAAATGTCGTACATACGTCGGATATTGGTCTGATTACATATATAAAGGAATTACTCAGGTTATAAAGTTGAAAAACTGCTTGAATAAAAATTTAAATCTCTTCAAAGTTACAAGGCCGAAAATAAGATTGGAAATTGAGACAATTATAATATGTAATAACAGCACAGATACTATGATGGATATTCCAACAGCCTGCCAATTGTCAACTTTTAAGTAAAGTCTCCAACCTTATTTCATCATCTGTCTTATTTTCATAATTACCCTGTTTGTACCGCCAGTTTAAAATATAAACTAAAACTATTTAGCATAATTATCCTGCTTGTAATAAAATTGTTCCAACTCTTTACACAATCTTGCTCTATGTTTACCAGTATAATCTTCATATTTTACACAAATGAAATTGTTTGCATTATTTTTCTTGTTTTCGATGCATAATTGGAATCCATGAAGGAAATGTTTACTAAGTTGCCTTTGGAAGAGGAAGTGTTGGTTAGGGGAGTTTACTTCTGAATTTTCACATTTGAGTCTGTTGGTTTGATGGTGTTGAGAATCTTGATATGCAAAAAGAAGTTGTGGCTCCTTCACTTTAGAGTATATGGCCATTCGGAATTCTAATTTTAAACACTACTACTCGGATTTTATTTTATTATTATTATTATTAATTTTTCCCCCTCATTTTACACTCTTCTCATTCATTACTAACACCACTACTTCATAGCCACCACATAATCTCCACGCCACCAACTTAAATAGAAAGGATAAATTTAAGTGTCATTTATTTACGAGTCTTAATTTATAAACTTATACTCTATTATGTTTCAGCTAACATTTTTTTTAATTTTCAAGTCTCATTAAATTTTTAATAGTCGAAATTATCTTTCAAATAATAATTATTTATCATTTATGATTATCTATAAAGAAATATGATAATTTAACATTTATTTTAATTTTCAAAAACTTTAAGACATCACTCTTCTCATTCATTGCTAACACCACTACTTCATAGCCACCACATAATCTCCACACCACCACCTTAAATAAAAAGGATAAATTTAAGTATCATTTATCTACGAGTCTTAATTTACGAACTTATACTCTATTAAGTCCCAACTAAGATATTTTGAACCTTCAAGTCCCATTAAAATTTTAATAGTCAGAATTGTCCTTCAAACAATGATTGTTCATCAATTATGATTATCTATAAAGGAACAAGATGATTTTGACATTTATTTTGATTTTCAAAAATTTTAAAACATCAACTTTCAAATTGAAAAAACAAAAAGAAAATTATGTGGAAAAAAAAAACTAATGTTTTGTTTTGAAAAAATTGAATTATTTTTTTGTGCAAAATTGAAAATTCTGTGTCTATAAAGGAACATAATGATGGAACACTGATGTGCCAAAAAAAAAAAAACTTTAAAAATGAAAAAACTGATAATGTTCTCAGTTTTAAAACTGGAAAAAACTGATAATGTTTTCAGTTTTATTGGATAGTTGAATCAAACCAATAAGTAGATAGGCAAAAATGTTTAATCTCATTCTCTGTTTTTTTATCAGTTAGTAAAATAATTATCTGGAGCATTACTATGCAAAATCGATAATATTCTTAATTTTAAAAATTGAAAAAAAAACTGATAATATTCTCAGTCTTACTAAATATGATTTATTAGTTGAAAAAATCTTAAATATGACCTAAGCTGCCATAACATTTATAAATAAGACTTTTAGATAATTAACTCTAAATTTAACGATTACTAGAATTTTGTTTCGATGACTGGATAAAATACTATTAATTTTTTAACAGTTGTTTGAGGATATGCCCTAATCACGAGGGGAGCTTTGTGAAATTATATTAAATTGTAATTTTTTAAACTTCCTTATCCTTTTATTTAATTAATTAATAGTTAATGGGTACTATTATTAGTACTCCATCAATTATGTTAGACACTTCATTTTTTAGATTTTTTTTATTACAATAATAATCTCAAATGAAATTATTAAAAATGACATTAAAAATTTTGAAACATTCCATCTCACAATTAAGTCCACACACTCACTACATCATGAGTTAGGATTTATGAGACCACCCACCTCCATCACCATCCATCCATCATCTCCAAATCTCATCTTCAAAACCTATCCACCCTCAAAACCTTGAAAACTCTTTGGCGGCAATATTCATACAGTAACGGTGGCAACCATTTGATTACAAACACTTCTCCGACAATGACAATGAGTGAAAGTTTTTTCGATAACTACAATTCCATAAAATGAGAGGAGTATAACAATAAAAGCTCAGAAGAGATTCAAAACTTTGATAGTGATCTTAGTTCAGATGATATTGACCTTGTAAGAGTAAGTTTCATGAAAAAAATGACAAAAATAATAAAAAAAAATCGTTATTTTTTCGGGACTGAACTCTCGAACATATGATCAAAATTTGGAAACACAAGTCTAAACATTGTTTATTTGTTCAGGAATAGGTAACCGAACATTTTTTATTTGTTCAGGAACTGTCACAACCCAAACCCGCCCCTATAGGTTTAGCATCGCAACCGGCCAGTAATCCTGGGATTACCAAAGGCCTCTTGACAGACTAACATATATATAGGGGCTACGGAAGCAAATATACAAAATATACGAGGTCCAATGAGCTGTGGCGACATACATGGGACAAAATAACTTGCAACTTTCATAACTACGAGTGAAATCAACAGACATAATATTTACATAACACACTTAGGCGTACATGATAAAATTCTGCCCACAACTTCACAGAACAAACATTGTCTAATACAGATTACAAAAACAGCCACAAAACTCGACTTCATCAGGAACCTCCTCGAGAGGCGCAAAGGTTGGCTGACAAAACAGAAACGTGGGCCATCAACTTTGGCCCTGATCATGTGCTGGCTCATCTACATACATAATATAAACAGTGAGCGGAAGCCCAGTGAATAATAATGGAGTAAAGGGGTTTTAATGAATGTAGTCCATACAGATTCACAAAATCATAATTCAGTTTCATAGCGGATTCATAATCATGTTTCATGCTTAATCATACGTGGTATATCCCTTAGCACTAACAGAACAGATACAGAACAGATGCAGACACATGGTGGTTATGAATAACCAGTTCCATAAAGGAATCTCCGGATCCAGGTAACAGAGAATAAACATGCTGAGCTCCATGATGGAGCCTCCGGTACGGGTAATAGAATGCAGACATATTAAGTTCCATAATGGAACCTCCGATACCAGGTAACAGTTAACAGATATCACATGATGCTAAGGATGCCACAAATACATTATCAGAAATTGGACAATCATTCATTGTACCGAACATATCATTTCAAAAAATAGATCTTAATTCATCATACAGAAAATAAATAAAGTTGAACATAACTTTACTAAGTTATTACTCACAGTTGGCTTCAGGTGCAGACAGACAGACCAGACTAATCAACGGTTATGGCACGCGACCTACACGAACATATAACAAACACACACTTGAAACACACGTTCAAAACGTACATACTTACTTTATTTGTTCTTAGTGTGTTTCTAGTCTTTAACCTCATTATGGAGTCTTATTCATGGCCTAGGAATTCCTGGGATGGAATGAGGATGCAAAAGTGCACTTGAAAAGATTTTCCAAAACTTGCTGAAAACAGGGTTTACACTCGAGCGTGGCTTTCTTCGCTCGAGCGGACATGCAAGAAGTGAAGGTTCGCTTGAGCATGAATTCTCTCGCTCGAGCATATTGTAATTTTAACAAAAGTGCTGGATGCATAAATTTCACGCTCGACGGACGCTCGACCTTTGCTCGAGCGTGAGGCACAGACCTTCGCTCGAGCATGAAGTCCCTCGCTCAAGCGGACTGCAAAACATATGAACTTCTGGCTATGTGAATTTCAACCTCGAGCGGGAATCACGTCGCTCGAGCGGAAGTGCACGCATTCAGAGTGCTCGCTCGAGCGTGAACTCTCTCGCTCGAGCGTGACTCCAAATTCTTGAACTTCCAGATTGAAGTGCAAGATGCAAAACTCAAGTGTGAAGCTTCAAAACACATTCTTTGGGCCTGAAATCTTAAGAAAACACTTGTAAACTTGTAATACATTATGAATTAAAGATCATTCCACAAAATCAAAGTCCAAGGATAAGTTAATTGTGCAAAACATAGCTTGAATCTTGAGTTAAAACACATGCAAGAAGTGACATGATTTAATTTCTTCCAAAACATGATCAATTGAGATAAAATGTTAAGAAATGTGATGAATTCACAAAACTAAGTTAAGATGAACACATGCAAGTGAGAATTCTTTGAGAACAACTTCAAAATTCCATGAAATGCACATGCATGCATAGTATGATTTCCTACTCCCTTCTTAAGCTTGATTCTTACACCTCATAGCTCAATTTACTTGATTTCAAGGATGAATTAACTCAATTACCCAATTAAGAGGGTGGATTCCTACCTTAAGTCTTGAGCTAGCAAATGTTGAAGTCAAACTTCCTCCAAGGTTGAGCACTTCTAGACCTTCTCTCAAAATTCCCACAATTCACTCTTAATTGAGCTCAAGTCTCATCAAATTCAAAAATTTTGAATTCTCTCTCTCCTTCTCACGTTTTTGGGTCTTAGGGAACTCAAAGGTGTATGTGTGATGAAGAAAATGGTGAGTGGAGAAAGCATGTGTGTTCCATGAAGCCACTAATGCCTTGATTAGGCTTAAAAACAAAATGTATTTAATTAAGGCTACTTAGTGGACATTAATTTAACCTAATTTAATCGTTCCGAACCGAATTTTAATTAAACCCACCATAAAATTCTATAAATCCTAATTAGCATATAAATCAAGTCAATTCCTGGATCGGTTGCCGATAAGGCTTCCAATTCACAAATTGAAACCAAAACGTGAATAGGTCTTTTTACGTTAAACAGATATAAACATAATTTATGCAACACACACATGCAAATTCATTCAGAATTCTCCCGTAATTACTAATTAGGCATAATTAAGTATGGATTAACGTTAATCAGAGATCAGGGTTGTTATAGGAACAAATAACCGAAGCAGGAGCAAAAGCAAGCAAACAAAGGAGGTTGGACCACTCTTGGATGGTCAACCTGTTTGTTGACTGGGGGGTCAATCAGGGAGTGAAATCCTATCCAGTTTTGCTCATACAGAGAGCATACAATTACAGTGTGACCATGGATGAATCGTAGAAAATCAACTAGAGAAGCATGAAAATAGATTGTGTTGTGTATAAAAAGATGTAATAGAAAAAAAAAAATCAAACAGATTGACAAACCTCGTAATGAAGTAGAGAAAAAATTTCTTAATCACCACAAATTTTTTTCACTAATTTTGGAAGGTTCCACTATCGTGGGTTTTGTTAGGATTTTGGGAGAGAGACTTTTTGGAGGTGTAAAGTTATGCATTTAAATGAGTAGAATGTTGTTATAATGATAATTTTGGTATTATTTAGGGAGAGAATAAATTTTAAGAGTTTTAGAATTTATAAAAAGAAATCTAAAAAAATTGAAGAGATCTAAAATAATTGATAGATTGCTAATAGCAATGCTCTGGTGAATGCATTTTGGTTTGAATTAAAAGGATTAGATTTAATGGGTTTCATAATAGCCCAATCCAAAAGAAATGACCCATTGAAAGGTCAACTGTTTTGGGCTTGAGCTAAAACAGATTTCAGCGTGGGCTTCTATTTGAGTTGAACCAGATTTCCTTTAAAATGGCCTAATAGTCTAACTTTAATTTGTTTTATTATTAGCGTTTTTTACTGGCCGGTCCTACCTTTTATAATTATTTCCCTCTTAGTCCTGTATTTTGCTCTTGTGCACCAACAGGTCCTGAGCCTTTTTTTCTTGGTACCGTTTTACCCCTCTCCTGTTTTGGCGCATTTCTGTTTGATTTTTGCCATCAAAATTTGTGTTGTGAGTATGGGTTTGTGATTTGGATTTCTATAGAACTTCACGATTTGCTAATACATTATTGTGGAGCTTCGTGATTTGTGATTTCGCGCTTGGTGTATCTTTGTAATTTGTGATTTCACGCTTGGTGAATCTTCCTATTTTGCGATTTTGCATTTGGTGTATAGTTACATTTTGTGATTTGCAATTTTGTGGAGGGAGTTCGACTGGTATGTTTGATTTTGATTTCAATTTCGATGTTTTGGTATTTTTTAGTTTGAGTTGGTGATTTTGTGATATTGTTGTTATTCTGTTGTTTTTGCAATTGAATTTGTATTTTGATCATGATATTGAAAGCTTTGTGATATGTATATGTAAAGAATTTTAGATTTTTTTTTTTTTTTTTGGGTTACAAAATTGTTTTAGGAGATGAAAAAGTTGCATAATGTAATAGTAAGATTCAAATCGAGTTACCATGTCTAATAAGTGTAAGCCTTATTCACTGTTCATGCTCTCAGTCTTTGGTAGTGTTAACTGTTAAATTTATCAGTGTTAGTTTTTGGATGTGTTTGAGTTGGTTGATAATTTTATCACTGTATTAGATTTTGTTTTAGGGTGTTTGAGTTGTTTGCTGAAATACAATTGTTGTTTGTAACAGGATTTATAGTGATGGACAATTGTTTGTTTCTTATGTGCAAGTTTAGAGGTGTGAGATTGGTTATCAAGTATAATGATGGATTTAATTTCAAGAATTTAGTATATAAATTGTGTGCAAAGTGGAGTGAGTTAGTTGGTAGTTCTTTGAATATATCGTATTTAATGCTTGGACATTCTTGTTGTGGTTTAGAAAGTGAAGAGGATTTGGAGGTTATAGTTGGACTCGCACTTTCTTGTGATATTCATTGTATTGATGTTTTTGTTAAATGTTATTCTTTGGGTGAAGGTTATATGATTTGTGATGGTGAAGCTAGTAGTAGTAGTAGTGTTGTTTGTGAAACTAATTTTTTGCCTTCATTTTATTCAAATCAATGGAAACCTTTGCTCTCCGATGGGTGGGTTAATTGTATGAAAGGAGTGGGACAAAGGTTTCTTCAAGGAGTTGTTGAATTTCGAGATGCGTTGTCAAAGTATTCTATTCATTCCGGTTTTGATTTTGATTTTGTTAAGAATGATAAGGATCGTGTCACTGTTCATTGTAAGAGAATGGCTTATTTGGGATGTTTATGAAGCGTGCATGCTAGAGTGGAAAATTCTAGTAAAGCTTTTCTTATTAAACAATTTGGTGATGTTCAGACGTGTGGATCTTCTTTTTGTACAGTTAAACATGCTAAGATGACTTCAAGTATGATTGATGGGCTAATTTCAAGTAATGTTTATAATAAGGCTTTGACATCGGTTAGTGAGGTGGTTTGTGATTTCAAGGACTATTATGGAACAGAAGTTTCTTGTCGGCGAGCTTGGATAGGTGTTGAAAAAGCAAGGGGTATTGTTTTTGATGACTATTCATCATCATTTGACGATCTTCGTTAGTATATTGATGCCGCTAATGATTGCAATCTGGGGAGTGTTTTTTATATGGAATTTGACGTTGATAGTAAAGGAATATATTTCAAATGCTTGTTTTTTGCTTTTGAGGCATGTATTCATGGTTTCAAGTATTGTCGGCATATGTTGATGCTTGATGGAACTTTCTTGAAAGGAAGACACAAAGTTGTTTATTGGCTGCTATGGCCAAAGAAGGTAATCAAGGTATATTTTGTGTCTATTTGTTATTATTATTAAAATAGTGATAATTCTATCATTTTTGTTACTGGAGAGTGTTGATTATTGAGTATGGTCAATCTATTAGTGATAAATTTATGCTGTATACTTTTGTATGTTGTATACTTTTGTTAAATTTTTATATTTATGCAATGATAAATTTATTATTCATTGATTCTATATGTTGTATGCTGTTATTGAATTTTTGTAGTTATACAATGATAAATTTTTGTAGTTATACAGTGAAGATTTGCTGGGATCTATTCAGAATCGGCATGAAAACAGTTGGCGATTTCTTTGGAAACGATGGGAGATTCGCGAAAAATCTCTTCGTTTATTTCAATTTCCAAATTGGAAATCGCCTCAGAATGGTTTCCAAATCGGAACCCTTGAGAAGGCGTGTGTGTGTCACTCGCACAGGGGAGAACTCGTGATGGCTTTGCTTCATGCGTATGGTGTGATATTGAGGGGTAAAATTGGAAACGGAAATAGGACAAGACTTGACCGGTATTAACCTATATCCATGGGACCGACTGGTAAGTCCCCCTTGTTATTATTGCCTAGTACAAAAGAAATGGCCCGTTTTAAACACACATGTTTGGGCTTTATCTTGGGCTGAACCAGATTTCTGTTAAAATGATTGTCTATAATTTAATTAGTTTGGTTATCCTAAATTATAACAGAAAGGTTATGGTACATATCCTCAAATAGTGTGTACCATACTACCATATGCACTTTATAACTAAAGAAGAAAATAGTATAATTTCATATTTTCTAAGTCATAAATAATAAAAATAAAAATAAAAAAAGTCATAACCAAACATAAAAATGTTATAACTAAATATATCAAAATAATGTCACAACTAAAGAAGAAAATTAATTGAGAAGAAAATATTGTTACTAAGGTGTCTATGGTATGGAGTATATATAATAGAATTCTCCATAACTATATATTAAAACACGTATAACGAATCCCAAAAAAAATTATATATATTTATTAAATATAATGCTCTCGATAAAAATATATATATATATATATATATATATATATATATATATCAATAAAATTTAATTATATAATATTCTATGCAAAACCCAAATAAGGGTACGGAATCTAGAACGAAGGGGGGAGGACAAGGGAAAAACATTATAAAATGGATACTCTATGCAAGAGTCATCAATAAAATGGTAACTACAAAGGTACCCAATTTAGAGCGAAAGTCAATAAAACTGTAATTACAAAGGTACCCAAACTAGAACAGAAGGTGGAAGGTGGATAAAGCACTGTTGGAAATTTTATATTTAGTGGCGTTTAAAAAACGTTGTTATAGGTGTAAAAAATGTCGTTAATTCTTTTCATGACGTTTAGTACTAAACGTCAAAGACGTGGCTGCCTCTGTAGGGTTATGTCGCTTTAAAAACGTCATTAGATTAGTATAGGCAACGTTTTTAAAAACACCACCAAATGTGATAAATAACAATAACATGACGTCATCCAGTATTTAGCGACATTTTAAAAATGCCGTGATAGATTTTTTCTTATTTTAAAAATATGACCGTTGGCACTGTAGTGGCATTTGGGAAAACGCCGTTATAGCTCTCTCTCTTTCTTTTTCTTTTTTTTTTTTTGAGATTGTGCTAATTCTGTTAGATTTAACTAAAGAACATACATGTAATAAAGCTGAAAAATAGCAATAATGTGGATAAAAATTTGTTGTTATTTCAATATATTGACTAAATTTAGGCAAACATTGCATGATTATTGTACGAGCAGGAAATAATCTTCTCGTATGATCCTGCTGATCAATTTGTACACCTCCAAACGTCGTCGCTTTGCCACCTAAAAACACAAACGTGAGCTAGTTGGCAGGAGTGTGCCGGAAACCTCTCTGATGCCTAAGTCAGCAAATAGACAATAAACACAAAAGCTCTGAGTATTCTAGAGTAAAAATTATGATACCTATACATAGGTCCTGTTATAAGCTTTTATAGATTCTGCCTGGCACAATCCTAGTAGAACTTCATCTCTCCTTAGCAGAGTCCTGTTGGGAATCACACTTCCAAGGATAATATCCATCCTGGTAACACCTTACTCACTACCAACCAAGTGAGATGGATCAAACCCCCTACCTCGGTTCGGTAGCACACTCAACCGAGCTAGAATGGCCCTACCCTACGCTGGACAGAACCAAGATGGTATTCGATCGAGATAAACCACAGTTCGATATACTACAAATTATATCCCGGTCCGAGCTGCTGTTTACATCTAGTCCATCTGTTCCAGTCCTTGGCCTGAAATCTGTACACCTCAAGACCGAGCTACTGAAGCTCTTAGCTCGGCCAGAAACGTGCCCCAACGAATTGAGGAGTCTACTTAGCTCGGCCCAATGCTTAAAATGGACCTAGCTCGGCCCAATCTATGCATATAAATTACCCTCTCAATTATTCTAAACCAAAATCAAACAACAAACACAACCAAAAAATAAAAAGAAAAAATATTGTATCACACACATGTATTGCAAACCTGTCAAATAACAAATTCAACAAAACAAGCAGAAAAATATGATTTCAACAGAACTTCTACATTAATGTTCTACAATCTTGATTAGCACAATAATAAGCAAATAATTGTAAGGTGTTGTAGAGACAGCCTCTCCAAAACATTTGAGTCTGCTACACAAGGATAGAAACGGCTGGCTCAAGCCAATGATTTAATGCAAATCTTGGCCACAAAAATGATCCAATGACCCATTAGCAATGACATAAGTCCAAAAGTATTAGCTCCACCAAAAGGTAAAGACAACCAAAATCAGAGTGATGAATTAAAAAAACAGAGAATAAACAAAAACCCATCTCTAAAACCCCAATAAACCCAAAAAAATGGAAACAAAAATCAGAATGATGAATAAAAAACAGAGAATAAAAACATAAGGTTTTTGTATAAATTAAAAAAACATTCGCAAATGTTGGTAAGGAAAAATAATGAAATAAGACTAGCAAAACCTTCTTAGACTTTAAGGATATGTTGGTAAGGAAAAATAATGAAGGTCCACTAGCCACATAAATACACAATGAAAGCAAGGCAATTGAAATACGATTTTAACTAACACAGACCAACATCCACATTGATGCTAGACCTGCACAATATACATGTATTGCACAGTTGCACTCAAGACAGTCAGTCAACTACTAAAACCTAGCTATTCCTGAACTAATACGGATCTTAATGCATAATAGAATTTATTAGCACAGAATTCTTCCACATTTTTTTTTTCATTTTAATTTTACCTTGCACATAAAAAGCTATATAATGAACTACTTGCACAATGATCCAATACATATAAATCAATTAAATCTGAACCTCGATTACATGAATTAAGCAGCCATAAACTTACATATTACCAGTTCCTGATATATTGAACTCCAAATGTATGCAAGAGTGATCAGACTCAGGTTTGTGAAGTTCTCTCTGAATAGCATCATTAACTCTTCAAGCAATTCAAAACACTTAAAGGTTAGTTAAAAAAAACAGTAATAATAATGACAAAATAAAAAAGACATGAAAGAGAACCAAACATACATGTATCGAAGTACCTATATGGATGGTGAATATCATATGAAACATTTCCATTTGCCACATTCAAGTTCGTGTCCTATTCAATAAACCTATTCAAATAAACAGTTCCAACCTATTATTCAAAGAAAGGGACATCAAACTTTTACCTTGTTAGTTCTTCTTCTTCTCTTTCTTTGAAATGTGAACCTACATTTAATAAGAACAAGTATTTTAATTAATAAGGTCTTGTATTGCCAAAAAGGCTTTGATTAAATGATTGCTCACCTCTTGGGATGAAAATGTATGAGATTGTTGTTGATATGGCATTGGCCAAATAGTGGGATGACTATTAAGTGAATCCACAACCTATAATTCAATAAGAGGCTTAAGTTGTATAGTAGCTAGACAAAAGCGATGCTAAAAAGGGCAACAGTTACATCCACACAACAAATGCAGTGGTGGTATGATGGGATCAGTTGAAGGTGCAGCCATATGTATATCATATGTTTATACTGAATTTTTTAACCATAATGCAAACTCATGTATCCCACTAAATGTTAAAGATGTCAAATCTGTAGACTCATGTATCCTCACCAAAACTGGTCAAAACTGACAATAGACTCATGTAAACCCTCTATCCCCCTCTCTTTCTTTATTTTCTTTTTTTCTTTTTTGATATTTATTTTTCATTTAATTCTGTTTGGTTACCTAGAAAATGCAAGAAAAAAGCAAAAGAAAATCGAAACTACAGTCGAACTATCAGCCTCGTGGATGTTCGAACTATCACTGTGTATATAATGATTTTTTTTTCCTTGTTTCCTTTACTTTTTCTGTAATCAAACAGGGCACTAGGTTAATTTGATACCATTGGACTTTTCAACTGGTTGTGTTGTGATCTTGAATTTTTACCACACTGTTTATTCTGCTAGTTATGCCTATATTTTCTATGTATAAGAAATTAAGAACACAATAAAAACTTTAGCAGTCATAACTTGCAGTAATTGGGATTACACCAAAGGCATAAAGTCCTCAATAGAAACAAGGTCTCTACTTGTTCATACTCTCTGTCCTTACAATCGTAATGGGCCTAAATAGTTAACATAACATTTGTTGCCAAAAGCTCCCTAATTCTTTATAATCCTAATTAAAATTTTGACTGATAAGGAAAACAATCAAACATATTTTTTACATCTAACAAAGACAGCAAACATCTAGAAGTCATCATTTCATATAACATTAAGGTCATACTAAGGAAGTTCCATTAGAAAAATTCATCACTTCACTTCATTCACCCCTTAAAAACAAAAATTCATTAGTTCTTTAAATTCATTAGGAATATAGGATTGTAGGAGAGGAAAAGAAATTTGAATGTTTCAAGTTGTTTTCATGTCCTTAAACTTAACTTCATAATTGTATTTGTAAATCTTTGGTGGTTTTAAATTTCAATACTTACTCTGTGTTTGGTTGCCAAGAAAACACATGAATAGGAATATAGGATTATAGGAAGGGAAAAGAAATTCGAATGTTAGTTGTTTTCATTTCCTTAAACTTAACTGTATAATTATATTTTATTAGGTGTAGTTGGGTAGTGGTTTTCGTTTTCTTGGTATGAGAAATTTTTATTGAGTGTAGTTGGGTAGAAAATTTATGATAAATATTCTAGAGAAGATGCATACAATATGAAATAAACGAAAAACTAAGCATGTGCATATAGTAATGTTATTCGAACAAATAACATTCAAACTCCTCACTAACCTTGTTAGTTCTTCTTCTTCTTATTCTTCTTCTTCTCTTTCTTTGAAAGGTGAACCTACATTTAATATGAACAAGTATTTTAATTAATAAGGTTTGTATTGTCAAAAAGCTTTGGTTAAATGATTGCTCACCTTAGGATGAAAATGTATGAGATTGTTGCTGATGTGGCATTGGCCGAACAGTGGGATGACTACTAAGTCATGAAGTTGTTGTTGCGGGTATCCAGTAACACAAATGAAAACATTCCATCCAACATGTCCACAAACTCTTCTCCATACTCTTCATACTAATGAAATGAGATTGAATGTGACACTGTTAGCTCAGATAGCTAGTTGTTAAACTAAGAATTGAATGAAATACTTTCAACCCTTTTTGGTTCCTAAGAAATAGAACAAAAAATTTCTAGGAAAATGAGAAGGTAACACAGTGTGGCATTTTTTTTTTTCTTTTTAATGGTAGTTCTTGAATTTTTTGATTCTGTAAGTTGGCATTGTTGTAAACAATATGAAGAATTTCTATGGTAATGAGAGAGTACGGACCAAATGTGTGATAACCTCACAATCACTACCAGTCCAAAACTTGTGCTTAGGCAAATGCTTGTGCAGTTCCTCATGGTTGTATATCTCTCCATTCACCTGTTTTCAATAAACATCCTCCTCCAAATCAAGATTTGCCTAAATTTTAGAAAACTCAAAAGAAAAACTCAACATATAGTAATGGATAACTCCCTAACTTGAGGGTGCCCCAAATTAATTGAAGTTTTTAACACTAGTAAAATAAAAATGTAAAATTTCCAAAATAAGTTGAAAGTAGAGTAGGAAACTAGCAGAAACAAAATAAGTTGAAAGTAGGTTCACCCGTGGTCTATGGCCCCCCAACAATGGCAGTGAGCCTAAGTAGTATTTTGAAAGTTGTAAAAGATTAGAGACAAAATCCAGAGGGTTATACTCAATCCAATAAACTTACACATAAAACAACACAAACCCAATAATGCATAATCAACAGCACAACACACTTTAATCCAGTATTTTAGTGTATATTCAATAAAATGCAATTGTATCAATGATTCATGAATATCCACATTGCCTACAATTTAAGAGCTCACTTTTTTTACAATGTATAACACAAAAACCAGTAATGCATCAAACTTAACAGTTGATATAACTCTCCCACAACATTTTATCATCGATTCAATAGACTATAATGCTGAAACAAACTTTGAATTTCAGTAAATAAGATCCACATAAAGGAAACAAATGAAAAAACAGCTCTGAACATATATATATATATAACCTCTGCTGTAGTGAAGCTAGAGAAGACCTTTCGGTCTCTAGGCCAAAGACAATCCACGAAGTCAACGAGTATTGAAAAGCAGTGTGTGTAGTGAACATCACAAGCCTTAAACCTTTTGGGGACTAGGTGTGTCCCATTAATAATTATGCC
Organism: Camellia japonica; assembly: GCA_030407325.1. Lineage (NCBI taxonomy): Eukaryota > Viridiplantae > Streptophyta > Magnoliopsida > Ericales > Theaceae > Camellia > Camellia japonica. The sequence continues at coordinate 178,003,808 of JAPPVO010000031.1, forward strand.
CTTACCATTTAGTATATCAAATGATCTTGAACTTAAATTCAGTTGCTAAGTATATGATTTTACTAGACAGTGCACAATGTCCGGCAATCTTCTAAATGTAATTTATAAGTTATGCTATTAAAATAATTGCACCAATCTTTTATTTACTTTTAAACAGTGAACATATTAGTTCAAAAAGACAGGGTATGCTATCTATTTGGATTTTTTTTAGTTGAATTGAATAAATATATTGGGATGCATCAAATGTTGGATCCTGTTCCCTATTTACTAGTGTTGAATGTACAAGTCATTTTCTTCATGACTCCATCTCCATGTTATTATTTCCACGCATGGAACTCTTCAAATTTTGATTAGTACCTTACCAGTTAAAACCATTTCTAGCCTAGAGTAAGCAAACAAGGTCACAAAATGTTGAATTGGTACTTTTTTCCAACTAAAAAGTTGTCAGTTTCAATTTCATTCAACTTCAAGATAAAGTGTTTTCTGAGCCAGATATATATATATATATATATATATATTTGAGTTCCAAAATTCCAATTAGTAACTATTGTAGTGTGTGTATTGAAGATCACAAGCCCTTAATCAAAGAAAATTAAAGTCATTTTCAGAGGAATTTTTTTAAGGCAAAGCACAATTCTCGATTTGGGATGGGCACTAGTTTGGGCACCTTTGCAAAACTGGTTTTTGTTGCAACAGTTATATACAGTGGCTGGACCAGACTCAACCAATGAAATCAAGTCCGTTTATATGAAAAATATAGTGATTTAATCATTTGGGCATAAAACAGAGCAACAACCAAATCGAAAGCCTTCAGATTAACAAGAGAAGGAGAGAGAGAAAAAGGAGGTATAAATCTGAACCTTTCTTCCTTCTCTCAATGCCTTGACCTGTGCAAACGAAAATCAACCAAATCAACAACCAACCCAACAAAATCGGGAAGGAAGAGCTTCAGAGAGAGAGAGAAAGACAGTGGTGCTCACCTTTGTAGACGATGGAGCCTAATCAGGATAAAGCTCCCGAACATCTGAACGATAAATCAAATACCACATCAATGTATGTACAGGTCTCATATAAATAAAGAGAGAGAGAGAGAGAGAGAGACCATTTTACTAAGAATCTGCAATGGAGCTTGAAATCACTCAAAGCGATATTAGGGTTTAAAGAGAGTTTAAAGAGAGAGAGAGTGTGAGTCGATCAGTTTCCAGAGGATTCATAATAAGGGTTTGAAAAGAGAGAAAGGGGGGGAGGGTTTAGACATTTGAAGGCGTTTTAAACGCCTTCTATTATTGAAACAGGGTCGTTTTAATTCTAAAAATACGCGACATTTATAAAAACATCGTTAAATATCACAAAAGTGACATTTTAAAAAGCGTCGTTAAATAAACGTCGTTAAAACCATTATTTCCTGTAGTGAGGGGAAACATTATATAATGATTTCTACAAATTTCTAAATTTTTGGACAGTTTAGTAACTTATCGTGTGGACTAGCACAAAATATTATTTTGTATAACTGCAACGTGTTTTGAGTGTCAAAATACTTTTGTAACTTTTTTGATTATTTGGACGACAAAACCCAAATAATCTGCGGGGCAGCGAATGTACAGCCGCTATGAGTTTGCCACTCATGATCCCATAATGACCTATCTTGGCCTAATGGACGTTAATTTGACCAAAACCAAGATAATTTGTTAGCGAGTCTCGACCACACTAACTAGCACACAAAGTATAAGATTCACTCTTGGCACTCACTGCTGAGCTCTCTTAGATTTCCTCTTGAATGATCCTTACAAATAAGGCCTCTCCCCTTATATAGCCATCCATCTCCTCAATGGATGGCTAGGATCTTTTTGATCCAAGAGCTACAAAGTCTTCTCTAGAACCTTTCATAGAAATATCTAGGACAACTACCTTTTACTACATTTTAGAATTCTTAGTGTAGTACATGGTAGGCTTCTCCACAACATTCTAGGATGTTCCAAACTCACCCAGGCTCCTCTGGATCCTTCAAGGTTCTTTCACCACGTTTCGGAATTTTCTAGGCCACACCAAACCCTTCTACCACGTTCTAGAGCCTTCTAGCATACTCTAGCACATTCTCGAAACCTTATAGCGCCTACCATAAACCTCAAACGTTGCTTCATGTGTCGCATAAATTCTCAGAATGTAACACTCTCCCCTCATCCGATCTTGTGACACCCTCATGTAGAAGCATACTGAGTCACCATGTCTCAGTATGATCTCTGTCCTCCATTGCTGCTAATGTTTTCCACCTTGTCGTTGCTCTTGTCATGCTGCTCACTGTGCTGCATTGCTGCAATCGACTTCTCCTTGTCTTTGAGTAGCTAACTCATTGCCACCAAAGGGACCTCACATGGTCGATCACCTGCAAACAACATGGTTGCTGCGTGCCGGACTGACATCACATTGTTCTTCCTCATGAAATCCATCCCTTGAATCATGGGATGGTCATCTATCTTCATGACCGAGAACTCCACTTATCCAAACCAACTCCCAATGGTCAGGACTATAGTTCTAAATATCGGCCGGTACGTACCGTACCGGCTGATTCGAACCGGAAAAATGAACTGCCGATTCAGATATGGACCGATATACCGGTGAGAATGAAATTCGCAGCCGTAGCGTCCGATTCCTGGTACATATCGGCCTAAATCCGATACATGGAGCAATACAGTTCCGATACAGATTTGCCATCGTCGGTACAGATGAAATTGGAGCAGAGAATAACCACCTATCCAAAGCTAGACCAAACAGAGCACAACAAGATTGAAGCCATGGAGTTGTAATTTGTACCTCTCTTGTCAACACGCATCAATATTTCTTTAATATTCCTGAGTTGCTGTTGGTTTCTCTTCTTCTATTTGGATTCTATGCAAGCTTCTTCTATGCTCTGTTTTGTTTCTTCTATGCTTCTTCTATGCACGCTTCTTCTATGCTCTTTTTTTTTTTTTTTTTTCCTAATGTTTGTGGTTATATTTATATTATGGTATGAGAGAATGAAATGGATAAGAAGAGAGAGGTACTCTCAAGTATATGAAGGTGCTTGTGTTTATGGTGGATTTGTTGTGCATTTTGGAAGTATTTCATTGTTGAAAATAAGTAAAAAAATATTTTCACGTCAATTTTTTTATTAAAAGTTTAACATATCATTTAGTTGAAAATGAGTCAAAAGTACTCCTACATATCAAAATTTTGATTAAAATGTGATAAATTAATGCTAAAGAAGTCAAAAAAATGCATAAAATTAAGTTTTAGAGGGATTGCTAATAAGTTTTAAAATTTCACGGCCGTGACACCCGATTCTTGATACGTACTGGTCGATATTACCTATACCGATACCCCGCGATCGATACCGTTACATTACCTAATACCGCGATTTAGAACTATGGTTTAGGACAGTACTCTTCACTACACCTTGGATTCGCTTGGTCTCCGTGTGTATATATATATATATATATATATATATGTATGCATATGTATTTTCCGAAATGAAAAGTTGAAGTTTCCTTGAAAATCAAAGTTTTGTAATATCTTATCTGCAAATATAATTGTGGCCTATATCCATACCTATTTTTGTTATATAGTTAAAATAATAATAATAATGGATGATTTGGTTTTTAGAAACTTATTTTATTTTATTTTTTTAAAAAAAATTAAAAATTAATTTTGTGAAAGAAATAAAAAAAATTAAAAATACTTATCATATTTATATAATTTTATTTTTGAGAAGTTAGAAATAATTTTTAAAAATTTTAAAATATCTTTTTGATATTTATTTTTATCAAATTAGTTTCTTTTTCTTCAAAAAAAAAAAAAAAAGACAAAAATGCTGAATAATTTCTTAGATATTTTTGGGTCATTTACTTGTAATCAAGTAGGATGAATCCACATAAATCGGTGTAAATAACCAGGTAAAGAGACCCATGCATGTGATTCGCAGCACATTGATTGGCCTTGTTTGTTTGTTATAGTTTTAATAAATTGATTATAATTTATTTTAATTTAGAAGTATATACTAAACTTTTGATGCAATTTTTTTTCTAATAACTTAAATAAAGTGAGAAAAAACTGATTATCTACAAATTCTGAAAACTATGTTTTTTATTTTTATTTTTTAAATATCAATTTTTAATTTATAATAAATTATACCGAAAAAGTCCATTGAAAGAGGAGTCACTAACCTCGGATCCCGTAAAAAAATGCCATGGGTTGAGCATCTAAGCACTTTCGTAACCAGAGAACTTGTTGCCCAAACAACTTGACGAAAAAAAAAGGTGACCTCTCTTCTTTTGCTTTCGAAAACAACAAAAACAAAAGCAATAAAAACATAAACAAGAAAAAGTGAGTTTCTCACTGGTTTCTTGCAGTTCTTGGATTTGTATCAAACCTTTAACCCTAAGACAAGTCGACATTACGTAATTGATGAACCGTGTGTCTTGTTTTTGAAGGCTAGAGTTGTGGGCTCACTACTGATCCACATGAATTTATTGTAAAAAATAATATGTAATTTGCAGTGGCGGAGGCAGAAAATTAATTTAGAGGGGCACTTACTAATTATAATAATTTTTACAAAAATATTTCATGTAAATTTTTTACGATTGATTTTAGGAAACATCAAGAAAAAAAATATTATTTGTAATTAGTGTATCATAGATAATACAAAAAAAAAATATGGATATAAGCCTTAAAATAAATTATATAATGATAAATTATTTTTTGATACAAAATTTGATTAAAAATTCAATATAATGGTAATACCACGTCATCACTGGTATGTAACATCACCCACTAATGATAAATAAACGCATAAATAGTGAACCTCACATGTCAAATGTAACTAACAATTTAATAAATTTTATATCTTTATAGTGAGATTACTTATACTTGCATATTACTAATAGTGACATCGTCGTTACATTCAAAAAATTTCATAACTAATATGATTTATTTATAATAATCTCTTCATTTTCAATCAAAACAACCATTATTGTTTTCATAATTTTTAAAATGTTATTGACATTTCACTCTAATAATATTTTTGTAATTTTTTATTTAATTTTTATTTTTATGTTTACAAAAAAAAAAATCTCAAAATCCAAGGGGGGACGTGACCCCTGCTCACATGCTCCCTCCACCCCTGGTAATTTGTATTTAATTCTTCTGTGATGATACCCTACATTCCCACATTTACTTCCCTTGGGTAAGTGCTAAATGTGCGGAATTAGAAATAAAATATATACTGTGTTTTAGATTTATTTTAAATATAAATATTTCAGCCACATAATATATGTTAAGATAAATTGCACTCGCCTCCTTTAAGACTTGAAAAAAGTATAGTTAGTCTCATATTTTTGATATAATTACAATAGATTCTCTCGAGATTTTAATTTATATAATATTTAAATTTTTTTATCGTAATTCGTGAGATGTATAGATGAAAGAATAATATTATCATCTCTTTTATACTAAAATATATTTTTATTTTTATTTATTTCAATTTAGAAAATGTTTGAAGCCCACAAAAAATTCTCACAATTTGACCCACAATGATGTGGTATAATAGATGTTAACTTTTGATTTATTACACACTCAATGATATAAGACCAAATTCTCTTGCCACATCATTGTGGATGGATTTGTAGGTTTAAAAGTGTGGGTCTCTAGCATTTATCTTTCAATTTCTATAATCATTTGCATTAGTTTTAATCGTTTTAACCTTACTAAAAGAGAAATTAATGTAATTATGTAAAACTTTTAGGGCTAACCGTGATTTTTTTCAAACCCCATGGGAGGTCAGTGTAATTTACCCTACAATTTATTTGCACCAAGTATTATTCACACTATGCACTTTTAACCGAGTATTTTTTAAGTGAACTACCAAGAACTAACTACCAACGCGGTATGCAACGGGTATAAATATAGGCTCCAAGGGAATGACAATTGCCTACACCACTATCAATAATAGTATTTTTTTTTTCTTTCGATACAAAAATCTCCATTTTTTGTGTTATCAAAGCATGATTTCAATATTTCAATCCAGATTGACTGGTTTAGACTCTGTACTCAATTTACACACCACTTGCCTTAGCAACAAAAACAAACAGAGATGGCATATGGCTTTTGCTACAATCTATTGTTCCAGGGCCTTCTCTGCTTGCTTGGAAGCCAACAAAAAGACAAAGGTATTCCCTATTCTTCCTTCTAACCCAGTCGTTGTCATCGATGTTTTTGAACCTCCACACCCCTGTTTCAGCAACATTGATAAGTCAAGCCTCACCCAACTTGTCAACAAGAAAAATCTAACCCAGCTTGTTGAAAAATATGATGGAGTTGAAGGTTTAGCTTCTGCCCTCAAAACCAATTTGGCGCATGGAATAAATGGAGGCAATGAAGAAGATATTTTGCACAGGCACGAAGCTTTTGGCATTAACACATATCAAAGGCCTCCCACGAAAGGTTTCTATCGTTTCGTGTGGGAGGCTTTGAAAGATCCTACTATTATAGTCCTTTTAGTATGTGCAGCACTTTCACTTGGATTTGGCATAAAAGAAAATGGGCTGAAAGAAGGGTGGTATGATGGAGGAAGCATATTTGTTGCTGTCTTTCTAGTCATAGCAGTCTCAGCAGGAAGTAATTTCAAGCAGAATAGGCAATTTCTCAAATTATCTAAAGTTAGCAACAATATCCTAATTGATGTTGTGAGAAATGGCAGGCGGCAACAAGTTTCGATTTTTGAAATTGTTGTTGGAGATGTTGTTTGCTTGAAGATTGGAGACCAGGTTCCAGCTGATGGGTTGTTCATAGATGGTCACTCGCTACAAGTTGATGAATCAAGCATGACAGGCGAAAGTGAAAATGTAGAGGTAAATTTCACTCAAAATCCATTCTTGTTTTCCGGTACCAAGGTGGCTGATGGGTTTGGCCGAATGCTTGTCACATCGGTTGGCATGAACACAACATGGGGTGAGATGATGAGCACAATCAGCAGCGACACCAGTGAGCAGACGCCTTTACAAGCCCGTCTCAACAAGCTAACCTCGGCCATAGGTAAGGTTGGTTTGGTTGTTGCTTTCCTAGTTCTTGTAGTGTTGTTGGTTCGCTACTTCACAGGGAATACAAAGGATACAAATGGAAATACAGAGTTCAACGGAAGCAAGACAGAAGTTGATGATATTATCAATTCTGTTGTGGGGATTGTAGCTGCTGCAGTAACTATTGTTGTTGTTGCGATTCCTGAAGGCTTGCCATTGGCTGTCACACTTACTTTGGCTTATTCGATGAAGAGAATGATGGCTGATCAGGCAATGGTACGAAAGCTCTCTGCTTGTGAAACAATGGGTTCTGCCACCGTCATATGTACTGACAAAACCGGGACCCTCACACTCAACCAGATGAAGGTGACAAAGTTCTGGCTCGGCCAAGAATCTATGGAGGAAAGAGGTTCGACTTCAATTTCAGACAATGTTCTTGAATTGCTCCACCAAGGTGTCAGTTTCAATACCACAGGTTCTGTTTACAAGTCCACTTCAGGATCTGAGTTTGAGTTCTCTGGCAGCCCCACCGAAAAGGCAATTCTTTCTTGGGCTGTCTTGGAACTAAACATGGATATGGAGAAACTGAAGCAGAGTTGTACAATTCTCCATGTTGAAGCCTTCAATTCAACAAAGAAAAGAAGTGGCGTTTCAATAAGGAAGAAGGATGACAATACGATCAACGTCCATTGGAAAGGGGCTGCAGAGATGGTACTCGCAATGTGTTCCCATTACTATGATTTCTCTGGGAAAATTAAGGTCTTGGATGATGTTGAAAGGATGAAATTTGATCAAATGATTCAAGGTATGGCGGCAAGCAGCCTTCGATGCATCGCTTTTGCTCATAAACAAGTTCAAGAAGAAGAGAATGAAGGTGAAAAAGTGAACAAAATTTTGAAGGACAACAACTTGACCCTTTTGGGATTGGTAGGTATAAAGGATCCATGTCGACCTGATGTGAAGAAAGCTGTGGAAGCTTGTCAATATGCTGGAGTGAACATCAAAATGATCACTGGCGACAATGTTTTCACTGCTAGAGCTATAGCCACTGAATGCGGGATACTTGAGCCTAATCAATACATAAATAGTGGAGCAGTGGTAGAAGGTGAGGAATTTCGCAATTACACGCCAGAGGAGCGATTGGAGAAAGTTGATAAAATCTGTGTGATGGCAAGATCTTCCCCATTCGATAAACTTCTTATGGTGCAATGCCTGAAACAGAAAGGCCATGTTGTGGCAGTTACTGGTGATGGCACAAATGATGCACCAGCATTGAGGGAAGCTGATATTGGTCTTTCTATGGGAATTCAAGGGACTGAGGTGGCTAAAGAGAGCTCAGACATTGTCATTTTGGACGATAACTTTGGTTCTGTAGTCACGGTCTTGAAGTGGGGAAGATGTGTTTACAACAACATCCAAAAATTCATCCAATTCCAGCTCACTGTGAACGTTGCTGCCCTTGTCATCAACTTTGTTGCAGCAGTTTCATCTGGTCAAGTCCCACTTACAGCGGTCCAGTTATTGTGGGTAAACTTGATCATGGACACGTTGGGTGCATTAGCTCTAGCCACAGAGAAGCCCTCCAAGGAGCTCATGGAAAAACCACCTGTAGGTCGGACTAAGCCACTCATCACCAACATTATGTGGAGGAACTTGCTAGCTCAAGCATTCTACCAGGTAGCCGTGCTATTGACCTTACAATTCAGAGGCAAATCAATCTTTGGGGCGAATACAAATGTCAACGACACACTGATCTTCAATACTTTCGTGCTTTGCCAAGTTTTCAATGAATTCAATGCAAGGAAGCTCGAGAAGAAGAATGTTTTCAAGGGAATACACAGGAGCAAGTTGTTTTTGGCAATCATTGGGATAACCATTGTTCTTCAAGTGGTTATGGTGGAATTCTTGAAGAAATTTGCGAGCACAGAGAGGTTGAATTGGAGGCAATGGGCAGTATGTATTGGATTTGCTGCAGTATCTTGGCCGATTGGTTGGCTTGCGAAGTGCATACCTGTTCCAGAGAAACCATTTTTCAGCTACCTCAAATGGAGCTATACAAAAAAACTTGTAAATATGAATATTTGATATGTCATTGGTGTTTCTACTGTATTGTAAGTGTTGGTTTAATATGTAAGGAAATAATAAAACTTGGTACTTTTTTCTTAGACATACCAGAAGGTAATCTTTCAAATTATTGTTCTTTATTCATCCTACGTGTTGAGGTGCTTAAGGATACAGAAGATTTGATCAGATGATATTTATGAACCAGAGCTGATTTGAAGCAATCTGGTGCTAAAATCAGTTTGAAAACTGTTTGTACTCTAAATGGCATACTGGTTTGGGGATTAGACCTCTAAAAACAATGTAATAAATAATTGGCTCTTAGCAGAAAATCAGATTCAATAATCTTTTTCTTTTTTCTTTTTTTTTTTTTTCTTTTCTTTTCTTGTAATTGGAGGTTGTAGCCGAAGATATGTCATAGGTATAACTAATTTTATCATTATATTTGTTCATACTGTATTGTAAGTAATGGTTTTTTGCATAAGGAATTGTAAAAGCTGTATTTTTTTTTTTTTTTTTTTTTCCTTAGTAAATTTCCTACAAAGTAGTTTATGGAACGGTTTTAGCTTGTTCATTTATCACGGGGACGCTAAACAATTAATAAAACCACAATGCTGAGTCACCCTTTTAGTATTCACTCAAATAAGGAGAGATGCTGCAAAAAATATGGGTGTTGATAGAGAGCTCTAAAAGTAGAGCTCTAAATTGAGCTCTACTTATGTGGCAATGAAAAAAAAAAAGAGAAGGCCAAAACATCACATCAATGGTGGACTCCGTTAATTAGAGCTCCTTTAGAGCTCTTGGTTTAGAGCTGTCAAACATTTTTGTCTTTTTTATCAAGAAGGGAAAACAAGTAGAATTTGAAGAGGCATTAAAGAAAGAGAGATCTTATCTTATAGACTATATTGCACACCATTTGATCTCAAAATTTCACTATGATCTGGTGAAAGAAATCCATTCATCATTTCTGACAAATTTAGTTGAAGATTCTGATACTTATTGAGGAGTTCCCGGCAGCACAATAATTTCAAGGAGGCCAATTGTTGCAATACATGTCTGGAAATGTCACCGAAACTTACATTTAGCATTAATAGACCATTGAATTTGGTAATTTTGATGTTATACCAGAATTAGGGGGGTAAATTTGATCTGGCCCGGGCCGACCCACCTAGGCTCGGGCCGGCCCATGGCGGGCCTCACTAGCTCCCGTCAAAATTTGGGTTGGGTCGGGCCAACTCACGGGTTAAAAAATTAGGCCCAAACTTAGGGAGTATTCGGGCTTTGGGTGGGGCAGACCAGTGGGCTTGGGTCTAGGCTCAGGCTTGGGCAGGCCTAAACAATTTTTTTTTTTTTTTTACCTTTTCTATCAAAATTTTATTATTTTCCATTAAAAAAAGATACTGAACCTTGGGCCGGGTCTTGAGTAGACCTTAAGCGGACCGATGGATCAGGCCGGGCTTCAAAATGATGGCCTAGTGGGCTAGGTTCAAGACCAGGCAAACTTTAAAGTGTTTTTAAATGCAATCAAATAGATGTTTAGAACTAGTATTTGCAAATTCAGAGTGCATCAATTAAGCCCAAAATAAATAAAAAAATAAAAAAGGAAAAGAATTCTTCACCATATTAGTTGGACAAGAAAAGCTGGAACTTGCATTTAGGAAGGAAAGCGAAAAAAAGGGGGCTCATTTGTAAGTTCTAATATGTGACCTTATTATCCAATAAGTCGTATGATAATTAATGACATTTTTCGTCAAACACTATCAAAAAACGTCACTAATTGTTAATTTCAACGAGAATTTAAAAATTTTGTCATAAAAAAAGTCATTAATTATAAGTTTTAATGAGAGTTTAAAAAATCATCACAAAATACATCACTAATTTTTAAAACTTTCAACGATAGTTTTAAGAATTTGTCACAGAAAAACGTCACTAATTGTAAGTTTTAGCGACAATTTATAAAAACCGTGACAAAAAAGCCACTAATTGTCAATTTTTAACAACATATGCAAAAAATGGTTACAAAAAATTATTTTTATTACGATTTTACTAGAACTGATTTTCAACAAGACTTTATGACCTATTGATAGTTCATCCAAAAAAAAAAAAAAATTTCTGTACATAAACCTATATTTTGCAACATAACATTGCTGAGTGATAAAGGTTGATCTCGTTTTCTTATGAAAAAAGGGCAAAAATAGCAGAGGAATATAATTGAAACAGGAAATCAAGGCTTTAATGTATCCTCTGAATCTCTTGGTGCACTACTATTTTTTTATTTGTTTGAACAAAAGGTTGTGTTATGCTCTCAAGACTTGATTTCTTTGACTTTGACTATTGACCAGAACAATATGTACTGTGACAGAATGACATAACCAAAACAGGACTTCGAGGCAAACACGCAAGTATATTAGTCAATAGCAGCAGGTTAAAATTTGAGATCATGTACAGAAAAAATAGATAGAATACAGAAAGCAATTGCAAACATGGTAAACAAACAGAACTTGAATCAAATAACATCAAAGAAAATCCATGTAGTAACACTACTGCAACTATGACTGAAACAAAAATCCACATACACATCCAAACATCTAATATTCGCACACAATTCATGCAGAGTACACATCATCCAAGTAGCAAGGTGAGGCAAGAGTGTATTGCATCTACATGGACAATTTACTTCAATTGAATATAAAGGAAGACACAGAAAATTTATGACCTGTTTAGAGGTAGGATATGGAGACTCCAAAAAATGCCTGTAACTTTGCTTCCTCCAGGACTTCTTCCCTACAATTGCATCATGTACGTCTATTGTGAGATACCATCAAATTAACACACAGAGAGAGATAGAGATACCAAAACAATAATAATAATCATAATAATGATGTAATTACCTGAAATTTGGGGTCTAAGTTTCTGTAGTTTAGAATTCATTGTAAACATAACTTCCCTACATCAAGACCGTGGATGCAAAACCGAAGTTATCATCTAAAATGAAAATGTCTGAGCTCTCTCTAGCCACCTCAGTCCCAAGAATTCCCATAGAAAGACCAATATCTGCTTCCTTCAATGTCAGTGCATCATTTGTGCCATCACCAGTAACCACCACAACATGGCCTTTCTGTTTCAAGCATTGCACCATGAGAAGTTTATCAAATGGGGAAGATCTTGCCGTCACACAGATTTTATCAACTTTCTCCAATCGCACCTCTGGCGTGTAATTGCCAAATTCGTCACCATCTACCGCTGCTTCACTATTCATCTCTTGATTAGGCTTAAGTATCCCGCATTCAATGGCTATAGCTCTAGCAGTGAAAACATTGTCACGAGTGATCATTTTGATGTTCAGTCCAGCATACTGACAAGCTTTCACAACTTACTGGACACCAGGCCAACATGGATCCTTTGTACCTACCAGTTCCAAAAGGGTCAAGCTGTTGTCCTTCAAAATTTGTGTACTTTTTCTCCATCATTCTTTTCTTCTTGGACTTGTTTATGAACAAAAGCGATGCATCGAAGCCTGCTCGCGGACATATTTTGAATCATTTGATCAAATTTCTTCTTTTTCAACATCATCCAAAACCTTCATTTTTCCAGAGAAATTATAGTAATGGGAACACATTGTGATACCATCTCTGCAGCTTCTTTCCAGTGCATGTTGATCGTATTGTCATCCTTCTTCCTCATTGACATGCCGCTTCTTTTCATTGTTGAATTGAAGGCTTCAACATGGAGAATTGAGAAACTCTGCTTCAGCTTCTTAATATCCATATTTAGTTCCCACGACAGCCCAAGATAGAAACCTTTTCAGTAGGCTGCCGAAGAACTTGAACTCAGATCCTGAAGTGAACTTGTAAACAGAACCTGTGGTATTCAAACAGACTCCTTGGTGGAGCAATTCAAGAATATTGTCTGAAATTGAAGTTGAACTCCTTTCCTGCATAGATTCTCAGCCGAGCCAGAACTTTGTCCCCCGCATCTGGTTGATTGTGAGGGTGCCCATTTTGACAGTACATATGTCGGTGGCTGAACCCATTGTGTCATAAGCAGAGAGCTTCCGTACCATTGCTCGATCAGCCATCATTCTCTTCATGGAATAAGCCAAAGTAAGTTGACAGCCAATGGCAAGACTTCAGGAATCACAACCACTACAATAGTTACTGCAGCAGCTACAATTCCCACCACAGAAATGATAATGTCATCGACCTTCATATTTCCGTTCTCATCTTGTACTCCCTGTGAAATACCGAACAATCTTACCAATAGCCGAGGTTAGCTTGTTGAGCCAGCCTTGTAAAGGCGTTTGCTCATTGGATTCACGGCTAATTGTGCTCATGCCAACCGATGTGACAAGCAGCAACCTTGGTACCCGAAAACAAGAATGGATTTCAGTTAAGATTTACTTCTACACGTTCACTTTCGCCTCCCATGCAGGATTCATCAACTTGTAGCGAGTGCCCATCTATGAACAACTCATAAGCTGGAACCGGGTCTCCAATCTTCAAGCAAACAACATCCCCAACAACAATTTCGAAAATCAAAACTTGTTTTCGCCTTCCATTTCTCACAACATCAATTGGGATATTGTTGCTAACTTTACAGAAGTTGAGAAATTGCCTATTCTGCTTGAAATTACTTCCTGCTGAGACTGCTATGACAAGAAAGACAGCAACAGATATGCTTCCTCCCTCATACTACCCTTCTTTCAGCCCATTTTCTTTGATGCCAAAGCCAAGTGAAAGAGCTGCACATACTAAAAGGACTATAATAGTAGGATCTTTCAAAGCCTCCCACATGAAACGATAGAAACGTTTTGTGGGGGGCCTTGGATATGTGTTAGTGCCAAAAGCTTCATGTCTGTGCAAAATATCTTCTTTGTCGTCTCCATTTATTCCATGCTCCAAATTGGTTTTGAGATCAGAAGCTAGACATTGAACTCCATCATGTTTTTCAACAAGCTGGTTCAGATTTTTTTTTCTCAGCAAGTTGGGTGAGGCTTGAGTGAACAATGTTGGAGAAACAGGGGAGAGAGTAAAGATTCAAAACCATGGGATGTCTATCTCAACCTATTTTTGAAATGGAGGTTTTTTTAGTATTAGAAAGGGTAGGAAAGTTTGGTTGATGGTGACAGAGAATTTGTGTATCTCAATTTAACCCATTTTAATTCCAATGTTTCTTTCAAACTCACAAACAAAAACAGCTGTGAACAAAAACGGGATGTCTTACGAGTCTATTTATAGTCTCATTTTGAACCCCGCGTAAGCGGCCAAGTCCTTCGGCAACTAACAAAATGAAATAGAGAAAATTTGGTAGTTATAAATCCCTTTGTATTTTATTTTATTTTTTTAATGAAAATAATCAGAACAAATAGAGCTGATTTATTGGAAAGAACTATTGCACCTCACTAGACATGGGTTTGAATTTTCCCATTTGCTTGTAGGTCTTATTTGTGTATGAAAAATGATATACATTTTGGATTTAATTTCTAAATCTAATGATATGTAAATGAGATGATTGGTGAATAATTAGAGAAAATATAGAAGAGAAAGTTACCTCTTATACTTAAATAGGCTGTCACATTATTGGATTTAAAAAGTAGGTATAATTTTTGGGCCTGAGTAGCATCACTTTGTGTATTTGTTTGGAGATTTTCTTCCAATTTGGAAGTTTTGTTGTGCTTGTAATTCATTGGGTAAATTACATCGATCATTTATTAAATTTTAAAAAAAATATAATAAGTTTTATAAGTTTGACATAATTATATTAATCTTTCCTCCGTAAGGTTAGAGAGACTAAAATTAATGCAGATGCTATAAGGAGACAAGAACAAACAAGTCAAAATGTAGATTTTAATGTAAAAAGAGGACAACATCATTTTTTATTCACATGACTAATGAATTAAATATTATGTAAATTAAAACCTTAAAGATGTTAATATAATTATATCAAACTTGTGGAATTTACTATATTTCTCTAAATTTCAGAAAAATGTCAATATGATCTACCTTAATTTATAATAAAAAAAATTGTAAATTTTATTTATTTAGTCATTTAAATTTCGTTTTGTACTTAATGGTTTGTGTTAATTTTAAATGTTGAGACATGAATGAAATGGAGGTATTAATAATATTTTTACTAAGTTTTTTGGGTTAATTTTGATTCTCAAAGTATGAGATTTGTGTCATAAAATAAAAAATAAAAACAGAACAAAATAAATAAATAAGTATTTCAATTTGATTTCTCAACCAAATTCCATATGCATATAAAATTAAGAATAAATGTGAAAACTTACTTAAAAAATTACACTTTTATTTTAGACTAAAAAAGATGTCATATATGTTGTTAATGTGGGAATTCGACTTGAATTCTCAAAAATATGTGATGTGTTAATTTGATCTCTAAAATTACACATTTACCCACTACAAGAAATTACACTTTCCGCGACTAACGTTTTGGTCGCGAAAAGTACCATATTTGGTCGCTAAACCTGCCTGGGTGTTAAACTCCTGACCAAGGAGTCACTCTCCATGCGCCCAATCCACTCTACCAATAACATACTTGTTGCTCACATTTGGCAGAGAAAATATATAACCCATAAAAATTTGGTTATATATTATTTTATAAAACCTTCAATGCCTAGACAGAAAAATAGAATGTAATTACAGGTAGTACCCGTTTTTTTTAAATTTATCCTACCATAACTTTCTGCGACCAATTTATTTTTTGGTCGCCAAAAGGTGATCTTCCGCGACCAAATTTGTAGTTGGTCACCAATAGTTAAGTCATTCGCGACCAAATTTTTTGGTCGCCAAAAAGTGATCTTCCGCGACCAAATTTGTAATTGGTCGCCAATAGTTAAGTCATTCGCGACCAACTTATTTTTTGGTCGCCAAAAGACGACCTCCTGCGACCAAATTTGTATTTGGTCGCCAAAAATTAGCTATTAGCCACCAAAAAATTGTGGGTCGCAAAAACGTACCTATCAGTGACCAAAAAAATTTTAGTCACAGAAAGTGGACTATTTGCGACCAACTCAAAATAGGTGGTCGCCAAAAGTGTTTTTTCTTATTGTGACCATTGATTTTAACAACATTTATTACTGAAATTGATTAGAAAATCAAATTAAAATACTTCAACCAAAATAATAAAAGTGTTGACATATTGAAGACCAAAAATGTACTTAACCCAAGTTTATGGGTATAATGTTTGTTTTATTTTGAATTAAAAAAAAATGGTAAAGCGGTCTAGTAGCCTGTTATCCATGTTTGGGTGTAGAAGTCTTGTACTTAGACCCAGTAAAAGGACGCCGAACCACAATAATATAGACCCAGCCAAAATTGCTAGAACGTGGACATGAAGACTCAGTAAAAGACCCCCAATTAAAAGGCAGGGTGTGGTCCAAATAAAATTATAAAAAAAAAGTAGAAGAAGACAGGGTCCAGTCTCAACAGGTAAAATATACAGAAGCCCTAAAATGCAATTCAAAATTTTATTAGACACTTCATATTTTGATTTTTTTTTCTTTTTAATATTGCGTTGCACGTGACACGTGATTTTTCATCAACAGTTAGTATTGTAATTATACGTCTCTTAAATTGATATGTGATATGTATACAAAGTATAGAGACTTGTATAGATAAATTGATCTATATCCAAAATACAATTAAGTAAGAAATGAATACATACTCGACTAAAGAATTTAAATGATAAATAAGAAATTTTATAAATATAAATATTAATTTATAACTAAATTGTTGAGATCACAATCTTATCTTAAACAATAAATAATAAGCAGATCCTTTAAATATATAATATTATACAAATCTTTTTCTATCAACTTTTCACTTTAATTTTTCACAATTCATGCATATAATACAATTAAATGTATGAAATTAATTGCATAACTATATAATTTTGTTTGATAGTTCATCTCATAATACAAATTCATTGAACCCATCATTGCATGTTATTTGCATACTATTGGTGTAAGTATACATTAATATTAATATGTAATATATTTTTATACATCAAGAGTTGTTAAGTCTCGTTTCCTATTCCATGAATATCTTGCATGATAAAAAAATATAACGTTAGTTATTTGTACATTTACATTTATATAGAGAATAATAGTTTTTTTAAAGAAATAGAATGATATTAGGGTTAATTACACTAATAATCCCTATAGTTTGGGACTTGTATCACTTTAGTCCCTGACTTTTCAATTGTGACACATTTGATCCTGAATTTTGAATCTTGTTCCAAATAAGGACAATTGAAAATATTATTAGATTTTTCAAGGGTAAAATCGTTAATTTGATAAAATATAAACTAATTTGACAAAAATAAATGTCAAAAAAATATTTTTAATTTTTTAAAAATTATTTTTATCCATCAATGATAAAATTATGTAAAATTAATAAAAATTACATGATTAATTTTTTAAAATTAATTTTACATGATCATCATCTAAACACATAATAAAAATTAATTTAGTAAAAAAAATAAATAAATGTCTAAAAAATTTATCAATTTTACATAATTTTATTTTTAGTAGGTAGAAATAATTTTTAAAAATTCAAAAATATTTGTTTGACATTTATTTTTGTCAAATTAGTTTATATTTTGTCAAATTGACAATTTTACCCTTGAAAAATCTAATTATATATTCAATTGTCATTATTTGGAACAAGATTCAAAATTCAGGGTTAAATATGTCACAATTGAAAAGTCAGGGACCAAAGTGACACAAACCCCAAACTATAGAGACTATTTGTGTAATTTGCCCATGATATTATAACTTAATATTTCGATCGATATACAAATTTCATAATTGTTTTCACGATATTTATAGATTAATGCTTATAAGTGTTTGTAGGGTTACTTTCATGAAAATGTCAAATTGCATAACTTATTATGTCATCTATAAGTAGGGCTGCAAACGAGCCGAGCCGAGTCGAGCATCATCGTGCTCAAGCTCGGCTCGAATAAATTTTTAAGTGCTCGAGCTCGGCTCGAGCTCGAATCGAGCTTAACATTACTTAGCTCGACTCGTGAGGCTAAAACAAAACTCGAGCTCGGCTCGTGTGGCTCGACTTTGTAAATAAAAGCCCCTTGAACCACAGTAGTAATGGCAAACTGCTGGCTTTCTCCTTATATAGACCTCTTGTCCCTTTTCATTTTGTAAAGGAAGCGATGTGGGATAAAAGAAGCAAAGTGATACACAACACCTACTCCTTCCTTGTCCTGTTGTCCCACATCGAATGATAAGAAAAATTAAAGGAATCTCACCCATGATAAAAGAAGCAAAGCGATGTCCCTTTTTGTTGGACAATTCTTTATTATTTCTTAATTAATGACTTGGACTGGAGACTTTATTACTTTATATAATATAATATGATATATAATATATAGTAATATATAATATAATATATAAATAATAAATAATATAATTATAATATATAATATAATGTATAATATAATTTAATCTAATCGAGCCGAGCCTAATCGAGCCGAGCTCATATTAGCTCGAGCTCGACTCGTTTAATAATCGAGCTTGGTAACAAAGCTCGAGCTCGACTCGTTTGGTAATCGAACGAGCTTAAACGAGCTGTTAACGAGCCGAGCTTCGAGCTGTTCATGAACAGCTCGGTTCGTTTGCAACCCTATCTATAAGTAATTAGCATATGACAAAATTGATCGAATTTTTTTATTTAGTGTACTTACTTTCTACACAATTAAGTTGCTGCGATAATGTTTGGACATCATTTGATTTTTATTTTTTTTTCCCTCGTAATTTGACTAAAATATGTGCATGAGATGCATTGTTTTTCTTGAACTTCATAACAGATAGGACAATTCTTATTTCAGCTTGTCTAATTTTGCTTGGAGAGCATGTTGCAATAGATTTTTTTTAAATTTTTATTTCACCATCTTTTTACTTTTCTTCTTGCTCACTATTATAACTATTGTAATAAAAATATTTTGATGAGTAAAAGTTTGAGGTGATATCATATTATTATGAATTTCAAAATTCATTTTCCCTCAATAATGTGATTTTTTCTGTGAGGGGAAAAAAGTACAATTATTGTTGTGATGGAGGTATTTTGCAAAGTCTTAATTTGTTATTAAAAGTGTTTGTTGTGGACACTTATTTAGGGTGTTTGGTCTGGCTTAATTTGGACAGATTATAACTTTTGGCTTCTGAAAAGCTTTTGGCTTCTAAAAAGCTACTACAGAGTGTTTGGTTGAACTTAAGAAAATCAACTTTAGCTTCTACTGCATTTTTTGATAGCAAATTTGTTCAAAAATCAGAAGCGACTGGGAGCAGCTTCCGCAAGTGGATTATGCGGGGGGAATGTAAATTACTTAAATATCCATGGTGTTTTGAAGTATTTACTCGTTTCCGGCTCTGGTCGTTTCTGGTGGTGGCATGTCTCTCTAGGCTCCTTTCCGACAGTGGCAACTGGTTGGGACATACCCCAATCAGGGCCAGACCCAATGAAGTTCTTTGCAGAACCAAGAGAGAGAGAGAGAGAGAGAGTCACCTCATGTGATGTGGTTTGCTCCGAATCAGCCCTCATGTGACCCAGTGAAGTTCTTTGCAGAATCGAGAGAGAGAGAAAGAGATACCAAAAATAATAATAATAATGATGTAATTACCTGAAATTTGGGGTCTAAGTGTCTGTAGTTTAGAATTCATTGTAAACATATCTTCCCTACATCAAGACCATCGCTACAAAACCGAAGTTATCATCTAAAATGAAAATATTTGAGCTCTCTCTAGTCACCTCAGTCCCAAGAATTCCCATAGAAAAACCAATATCTGCTTCTTTCAATGTCGGTGCATCATTGTGCCTTCACCAGTAACCGTCACAACATGGCCTTTCTGTTTCAAGCATTGCACCATGAGAAGTTTATCGAATGGGGAAGATCTTGCCATCACACAGATTTTATCAACTTTCTCCAATCATACCTCTGGCGTGTAATTGACAAATTTGTCACCATCTACCGCTACTTCACTATTCATCTCTTGATTGTTAGGATCATGGACACCCAGAAAGTAAACAACAAACAATCACACACACAAATATTTACGTGGTTCGGTCCAATGCCTACGTCCACGGACAGAAATGAGAGTTTCACTAAACCAAAGCAAAACAAAAACAGAGGAAGAGAATAACTCCTCTCACTCAACTCACAGCTCTCATACACTCAAATTTCTGATATATTACATCATCTCCCTCATGTCTCTATTTATACACAAAGATGAGAGAGAAAGAGAGAGAGAGAGGGGGGGAACCCACACAATTTTCTACCTTCTTTAATGGTGAGGGTGAGTGTTAACAACATGAAGGGAAGGGAGAGCAAATGCTCAACTCAGACTCCCAGCTCAGACTTTCACTTCTCTTGAGGTGGAAGTCTTTCTACACCATTCTTCCTTGACTCTCTTCTCTGCATGCATGTGGGTTGGATCATCTAACAATTCTCCTCCTCCATACCCACATGTATGTCTAACTTCTCACTTGAAGTCCATCCCGGCAATGTCTATGCAAATTTCGAGTTTGTCTCTTGAAACCACCTTTGTAAGCATGTCAGTTGGATTCTTATCTGTGTGGATCTTGATCAGTTCCAATAACTGCTTTTCCATCACTTCGCATATCCAATGATACCGAACATCAACATGCTTTGTGCGAGAATGGTACATAGAATTCTTGCTCAGGTCTATGGCACTCTGGCTATCACAATGTACCATGAACTTTTCTTGCTTTAATCCCAACTCTTAGAGAAACCGCTTCAACCACAACATTTCTTTCCCAGCTTCCGCTGCAGCAATATACCCTGCCTCAATTGTGGATAAAGCAACACACTTTTGCAGCTTGGACTGCCAAGACACAACTTCCCCTGCGAAAGTGAATATAAATCTTGATGTAGATTTCCTACCATCAAGATCGCTTGCCATATCTGAATCAGTTTCCAAGACTGGTTTAGTATCTTTAAAGCACAAACACATTTTTATCGTACCCTTGAGGTACCTCAAAATCCATTTGACTGCTTCCCAATGCTCTTTCCCTGGATTGGAAAGGAATCTGCTTACTACTTTAACAGGATAAGCAATATCTGGTCTGGTGGACACCATTGCATACATCAAACTTCCTACGGCGGCTGAGTAGGGAATAGCCTCTATCTCTTCTCTTTCTTTGGTAGAGGAGGGACAAGAACTCTTGCTCAGCTTGAAATAATTAGCCAGCAGAGTACTGACTGACTTGGCATCTTTCATGTTGAATTTCTCAATCACCCGTTCAACGTACTTCTCCTCTGACAGCCACAACTTCTTGGCTTTCCTGTCACGCATAATTTTCATCCCCAAAATTTGCTGTGCAGGGCCTAAATCCTTCATGTCAAAGGACTGTGATAACTCCTTCTTCAGTGATCTGATTGTTGTGGCATCTTGTCCAACGATCAACATGTCATCAACATAGAGCAGGAGTATGATAAAGTTTCCACCGGGAAATTTCCTAACATATATACACTGGTCTGCAGCAGTTCTCTTATACTCATGACCCACCACGAATGAGTCAAACTTCTTGTACCACTGTCTCAGCACTTGTTTGAGGCCGTAGAGACTCTTCTTCAATCTGCAGACTAAGTTTTCTTTCCATTTGACTTCAAAAGCTTCTGGCTGCTCCATATAAATTTCTTCCTTCAGATCACCATGGAGAAATTCCATCTTCACATCCATCTGTTCAAGTTCCAAATTCAAACTAGCCATTGGTCCCAAAACTACTTGAATGGATGTCATTTTCACAACTGGTGAGAAGATTTCATCAAAATCAATACCTTTCTTCTGCCCAAAACCTTTGACAACCAATCGAGCCTTATACTTGACTAGCTTTCCACTGCCATCTTTCTTCAACTTGAACACCCATTTGTTTTGCATTGCTTTTCGACCCTGGGGAAGTTTTACCAAATCATAAGTCTGATTCTTCTGCAAGGACTGCATCTCTTCTTACATAGCTTGCTGCCAGCTACTCTTCTCCTTATGATTCTGAGCTTCTTGAAAACTTTCTAGCTCCCCTTCATCAGTAAGCAAAATATACTCAGAAGTAGGGTATTTTGACGACGGCTTAGACTCTCTTATTGATCTTCATAACTGTGGACCAACAATCTCTGGTGGAGGGGGTTGTGGCTTCCCCTGCTCAGCACCCTCTGCTTTTGGATCTTTTTTTTCTGGAAATCCATCATGCAACTCTATATCATTGGCTGCATGCTGCGGTAGCTCTTATTCATCAGTGGCATACTGTAATGGTGCAGGATTAGGAATAATTTCTGAAACATCATCAACTTTGGGTTTGGCTGGTTGCCCAAAGTCTTCCAAGGTCCGGCCCTCTTGAAACACCACATCTCAGCTTCGAAAGACCTTCTTGTTTTTCGGATCCCACTGTCTGTATCCAAATTCTTCATCTCCATAGCCAATAAAGATGCATGGAGTGGCTTTGTCATCCAGCTTCTGTCTGTGTTCCTTGGATACATGTTCAAATGCTTTGCACCCAAACACTCTCAAGTGAGAGTAAGAAATCCCCCTTCTAGACCATACTTCTTCTGGAATCTAAAAATTCAGTGGAACGGATGACGATCTGTTGATCAAACAGCAAGCAACACGAACAGCTTCTCTCCAAAATAGCTTTGGCAGCTTTGCCATTTTGAGCATACATCTGACTTTCTCCACAATGGTCTGATTCATTCTTTTGGCTACACCATTGTGTTGTGGGGTTCCAGGAATAGTCTTCTCATGCCGAATGCCACGAGTAGCACAGTAGGCTTCAAACTCTTTTGGCGTGTACTTGCCTCCATTGTCTGTTCGGAGACACTTCAGCTTCTTTCCGGTCTCCCTTTCCACCATGACATGGAATGTCTGAAAATGCTGGAACACCTCAGCTTTGGTCTTTAGGACATAAACCCATACCTTCCGTGATGCATCATCAATAAACTTCAGGAAATATTTTCTGCCACCCAAAGATTCCATTTCTATAGGACCGCAAACATCAGAGTATACTCTGCTCAACAACTCTTACTGTCTTCTAGATGATAAATGGAAAGCGACTCTATGATGCTTCCCAAATAAGCAGTTGTCACAAGGATTCAATTTCGCATCTTTGGCAAAAGGAATAAGAGACTTCTTTGCTAGAATCTACAACCATTTTTCACTCATGTGACCCAGCCTTTTGTGCCACAAATTCAGTGAAGCCTCATCTTCTGCTGCGTTGAGGCTATCTGAATGCACCTCCACATGAGTCTTGTATAGTATGCCAATTGCCTGTCCTCTGGTTATCACCAGAGATCCCTTTTTCAACTTCCATATGCTTTTGCCGAAGTAGTTCTCATAGCCTTGTCGATCTAAGGCTATCCCTGAGATAAGATTCAGGCATAAGTCAGGGACATGCCTGACATCTTTTAACACCATCGTACACCCAACTTTGGTTTGGATGCGAACATCATCGATTCCCACAATCTTCGAAAAACTGGAGTTACCCATTTTCATTGTACCAAAATCTCCAGCTTGGTACGTACTGAAAAACTCCTTTCGGGATGTAGCGTGGTAGGAAGTTGTTGTATCTACCACCCACTTGGTGTCATTGTCTGGCATATGGAGGCAATCTTCTTCTTCAACAGAGAATAATGCAATATCCTCTTAGACAGTAACTACAGTGTTCCCATCTTCGGTCTTTGGTTGTCTATTGCCTTGTTTTTGTTCTCCTTTCAAGGCATAGCAATATTTCTTTATGTGACCCTCCTGGCCACAATGGTAACACTTGAACCTTGGCCGACTCGTACCTTCTCTGGATTTCCCTCTGTCTTGAGATCTTCCTCTGTTGCGTTCTCTGCTTTTGCTTCTTCCTCTACCTCTGCCTTTATTTTCTGTGACGAGGGCATAGGATTGATCTCCACCCATGTCTTTTTGTTTTGCCTCTTCACTGAATAGAGCATCTCTAACCATGCTCATGGTCAGTCTTCCTTCAGGTGCAGAGTTTCTAAGGGGCACCATCAATGTCTCCCAACTGTCTGGTAAAGAGTTGAGCAACAATAGGGCCTGCACCTCATCATCCAACTCCATTTTGACAGTTGCTAGTTGGTTCACCAGATTTTGAAACTCACTGGTGTGTTCAGCAACAAAGATACCTCATTTCACCTTCAAATTTACAATTCTTCTCATCAGGAGGGCATTATTCCGAGCAGTCTTCGACTGGTACATGCTTTCTAAGTTCATCCAGAGAGCATAGGCATTAGTCTCCTAGGTGACATGGTAGAAAACACTGTGATCGATCCATTGTCTGATCTGGCCAATGGTCTTTCGGTTCTTTCGCTTCCAGTCATCATCAGTTTCCATTGCTGGTTTAACTCCATTAAGCTCAATGGGGTCAAACAAATCTCGGCAGTACAAGACATCTTCTATTATGGGCTTCCAAATGGCATAATTGGAAGCATTCAGCTTGATCATGGATCTTGAAGTCGATGTTGATTCCTCCATCATACAAAAAGTGATCTCTGTCTGAAAAACAAGCTTTGTGTGGAGTCCGAACTGGTCAAATTAACCGGAAAAGCACTTCGGATTGCCAAAATAGACTGGAAATTTTCAAAATTTGATTTTCAAAATTTGACATTATAGATGTGTCTGGAATATTCCAAATAGTTGGAAAGCACTATTGGATCACCCAAATCGAACCTCAAATGGCTTAGATCAAGCCAAAACAAGTTGAACGGTTTAGATTGGTGAATTCTGAAGCGCCTGAGAAGCACCGGATTATTTCTCCGGTTCAGCTGGCGTCAGGCTGACGTCATCAGCTCAGTCAACGGCTTGGTCAGTGATGCGGCTGGTCAACGGCTCCCACTCGGCGTCGGCTTGGCAGCTCGACGTCGACTTAGAGGCTTGGTTTGGCAACTCAACTTGGATGATGTCAGCGGATGACGTCGGATCGCCTGGTGCGCGTGCGTGTGATGCATGTCTGCGCATGAAATCACGCGTCTTCTTCCTTTAGAAATGCGTCCAGCGCGTGTGAGAACGGCGTCAGTAGGCGCGTTTGGCACGTGAGGCTTCGTCTGGGATCCTTTTTCGACGCGATTTTCACCTCTGTGCTCGTCTCGTCGAGTACTTCAAACTGATGTGATCAAAAGTGGATTTCAACCACTTTGATTTTTGGGCAATTTTTGAAAAACACTATGTTTTTCCGAAAATGCACAAAACTGGCTCTGATACCACTTTGTTAGGATCATGGACACCCAAAAAGTAAACAACAAACAATCACACACACAAATATTTACGTGGTTCGGCCCAATGCCTACGCCCACAGACAAAAATGAGAATTTCACTAAACCAGAGCGAAACAAAAATAGAGGAGGAGAACAACTCTTCTCACTCAACTCACAACTCTCATACACTCAAATTTCTGATATATTACATCCTCTCCCTCCTGTCCCTATTTATACACAAAGATGAGAGAGAGAGAGAGAGAGAGAGAGAGAGAAAGAGAGAGAGAGAGAGAGGAAACAAACCCACACAATTTTCTACCTTCTTTAATGGTGAGGGTGAGTGTCAACAACGTGAAAGGAAGGGAGAGTAGATGCCTAGCTCAGACTCCTAGGTCAGACTTTCACTTCTTTTGAGGTGGAAGTCTTCCTATGCATTCTTCCTTGACTCTCTTCTCTGCATGCATGTGGGTTGGATCATCTAACATTGATTAGGCTTAACTATCCCGCATTCAATGGCTATAGCTCTAACAATGAAAGCTTCGTCACGAGTGATCATTTTGATGTTCAATCCAGCATACTGACAAGCTTTCGCAACTTACTGGACACCAGGCCGACATGGATCCTTTGTACCTATCAGTTCCAAAAGGATCAACTGTTGTCCTTCAAAATTTGTGTACTTTTTCACCTTCATTCTTTTCTTCTTGGACTTGTTTATAAACAAAAGCGATGCATCGAAGCCTGCTCACGGACATATTTTGAATCATTTCATCAAATTTCTTTTTTTCAACATCATCCAAAACCTTCATTTTTCCAGAGAAATTATAGTAATGGGAACACATTGTGATACCAGCTCTGCAGCTCCTTTCCAGTGCATGTTGATCGTATTGTCAACCTTCTTCCTCATTGAAATGCCGCTTCTTTTCTTTGTTGAATTGAAGGCTTCAACATGGAGAATTGAGAAACTCTTCTTCAGTTTCTTAATATCCATATTTTGTTCCCAAGACAGCCCAAGATGGAATATCCTTTTTAGTAGGCTGCCGAAGAACTCGAACTAGGATCCTGAAGTGGACTTGTAAACAGAACCTGTGGTATTCAAACAGACTCCTTGGTGGAGCAATTCAAGAATATTGTCTGAAATTGAAGTTGAACTCCTTTCTTGCATAGATTCTGGGCCGAGCCAGAACTTCGTCCCCTATATCTGGTTGAGTGTAAGGGTGCCCATTTTGACAGTACATATGTCGGTGGCCGAACCCATTGTTTCATAAGCAAAGAGCTTCCATACCATTGCTTGATCAGCCATCATTCTCTTCATGGAATAAGCCAAAGTAAGTGTGACAGCCAATGGCAAGCCTTTAGGAATCGCTACCCCTACAATAGTTACTGCAACAGCTACAATTCCCACCACAGAAATGAAATACCAAACAATCTTACCTATAGTCGAGGTTAGCTTGTTGAGCCAGCCTTGTAAAGGTGTTTGCTCAACCTTGGTACCTGAAAACAAGATTGGATTTCAGTTAAGATTTACTTCTACATGTTCACTTTTGCTTGTCATGCTGGATTCATTAACTTGTAGCGAGTGCCCATCTATGAACAACCCGTAAGCTGGAACCTGGTCTCCAATCTTCAAGCAAACAACATCTCCAACAACAATTTCGAAAATCAAAACTTGTTTTCGCCTTCCATTTCTCACAATATCAATTGGGATATTGTTGCTGACTTTAGATAAGTTGAGAAATTGCCTATTCTGCTTGAAATTACTTCCTGCTGAGACTGCTTTGACAAGAAAGATAGCAACAAATATGCTTCCTCCCTCATACCACCCTTCTTTCAGCCCATTTTCTTTGATGCCAAAGCCAAGTGAAAGAGCTGCACAGACTTAAAAGGATCATAATATTATGATCTTTGTCATCTCCATTTATTCCATGCACCAATTGGTTTTCAGCGCAGAAGCTAAATCTTCAACTCCATCATATTTTTCAACAAGTTGGGTTAGATTTTTCTTGTTGACAAGTTGGGTGAGGCTTGACTTATCAATGTTGCTAAAACAGGGGTGTGGGTGTTCAAAAACATCGATGACAACGACTGGGTTAGAAGGAAGAATAGGGGATACCTTTCTTTTTTTGTTGGCTTCCAAGCAAGCAGAGAAGGCCCCGGAACAATAGATTGTAGCAAAAGCCATATGCCATCTCTGTTTGTGATTGTTGCTAAGGCAAGTGGTGTGTAAATTGAGTACAGAATCTAAACCAGTCAATCTGGATTGAAATATTGAAATCATGCTTTGATAACACAAAAAATGAAGATTTTTGTATCGAAAGAAAAATAATATATAATTAATGGTTGTGTAGGCAATTGTCATTCCCTTGGAGACTATATATTTATAACCACTGCATACCGCGTTAGCAGTCGGTTCTTGGGTAGCTCTCTTAAACAATTCTCTGTGGTGGCAATGTCGATTGGTGTTAAAAGTCCATAGTGTGAAATAATGCTTGGCGAAAACAAATTGTAGGGTAAATTACACTTACCTCCCATGAGGTTTGAAAAAATCACGGTTAGCCCTAAAAGTTTTACATAATTACATTTAATCTTTTTTAGTAAGTTTCAAACGATTAAAGCTAATGCAGATGGTGGTAGAAATTGAAACATAAATGCTAGACTCACACTTTTAGACTCACAGATTCATCCACAATAATGTGGCAAAAGAGTTTGGTCTTTTGAATTTTATTAATTTGATCCTTATATTTCCTATCTTGTTCTACTTTGTTTCTTTTTGCTTTTCAGTGTTGACCCTAAGGTTCTAATTATTATATTTTTGCCTCTTAAGTTTTGTTATATTATAAAAATACCTTCTTTTTTATTTTTCTATTTATCACACAGTAGATATTTTTGATCTTTTTTTGGGTGAATAATATTTTTGATCTTGATAAAAAAGATTTCTTCAATTATTTTTTCAACTCTTCTTCTAGTAGTTTCTGTAGTAGTACCAATATCTAATAAATGTTGCAAAAATTTGCGACGTTGTTAGCAATTTCCAATTTGTTGGAGCAACTAATTATGATTTAATAACAAATTTTTAATATAAAAATGTTGATACACACTCATACAACATTAACAATAATTTTGTCTATTATCACGTCTATTTGTTTAAGTTGTTGGTTTTTAAGCTTATTATATTTCTAAAATAAGAACAGCATTTAAAGGATTTGACCGAACACAGTCAATACTCTACTAATAAAATTCTTAAAAAAAGCAATGTAAAATTTTATCCATATATACACTTCCAAATAAAAATAATGATTTAGTAATAGTTGCTCTATATTAAAAATAAAAGAAAATAATCAGTTATGCAGATATTGTAGTGAAAATTTTAATCAACCTGAATGCAATTCTAAATACACACAATTTTACAAGGATTTTATAATTATACTAATTAAGGCATAGGGCCTTATAGTAATTAATAGAACTTTTGGGTTAATAGTTTATTTTTATATTTCCTTTTGGGATGAAATTGATTTGGAATTAAAACTTGAGGGATTTAATTGTCACAATTAGAATTACAGTGACTAAAATGAAATAGGTGTCAAACTGGAGAAACAATGGCTTTAATTCGCCCTTAATTTTTTTTGTGTCATAGGTATTGCTAATTCTATCATTGTGTATGTCACTACCTAAACCCTGTACTCAAAGGTTAGATGTATTGACAAGGCAAAAATTGAGATCACAACAAATTAATAATATAGCAGAGCAAAACAAAAAGGCACTCAAATATTTATTTAATTAAAACATATGCATTGAAGTTTTTGTTTGTTTACATTACCAGAGCTAGACTATAATTACAAAGTGTTTTGTGCCTTATAACCCACACACTGGTCCTGCTACTTCCAGCTTATGAACAAAGAATTAACACCCCTCCCTAAGCCTCATCACCTGAAAGTGTTTAACAGCTATAAGTATATGGTAAAGTGAGAAATATTATACTAAGAACATAAAGGTATAAAAATCATTATGGATAATTATTTAACATTGGTTCGAATAAATCATTTTAAATAACAGAAACAAAAATGCAGAAATCGTATAGCAAAATAATTATAACCACGATACAGAACATAATAGAGGGTCAATGGATCCATGACAAATAGAGAGTCACAAAGTAACTAATCAAAAGGTCAATGGTTGTTTAAATCTCCCAAGGCATGGGACCGTCAGAGGGTCACTAAAGTGACAATTCAAAGTGCTAATGGTTATTTAAGTCCCCCAAAACATGGGACTTCCGTGGTGGTACTTATAAAATAATTGTTCAAAAAAAATCTAATAAACAGTTATATTCATGAGTTTTTCTTTTTAAGCAAATAGGGTTCATTTGACAAATAATATACCCTAAAAACTAATATAATTTACAAAATATAATTTACATAAAATAATTTATAATAATTTAAAATATAATAAAACTCACCGAAATATTAATTTCTAATTTTTCCTTTACTTCACCCTTCATCGGAGCTTACTTCCTCTACCGGCTTATTATATTTTTCGTTTGCTGTTTATTTTGTTTCTCCTTCCTTTTATACCCAGCACAAAACTGACCTAGAAGTGTAAAAATGGCCCACAGCTCGTGGGCGGCCCGACCCATTTAGGCTCGTTCAGGCCGAACCCAAGCTCAGCCCAAGACCCTGGGCCTGGGCCATCATTTTGAAGCCCAGCCCGACCCATCAGCCCACTTAAAGCCGGACCTGAGACCCAGTGTATTTTTTAGTGAAAAATAATAAAATTTTGGTAAAATAAAAATAAAATGTTTAGATCCGCCCAAGCCTGGGCCGGCCTGCCCAAGGCCCAAATACCCCTAAGCCTGGGCCTAATTTTCTGGCTCAAGAGCTGGCCCGAATTTTGACGGGAGCCCGTGAGGCCCGACATTGGCTAGGCCAAATTTTCACTTAGGCCATATCCTAAAATAATTATATTAACATCTCCCTTGGTAACACATAATCCCTAATTAAATTATACTATATCACATAAAATCAGAACATTAAATATTTTATTTTACTATTATTATTATTATTATTAGTAGTAGTAGTAGTAGTAGTAGTAGTAGTAGTAGTAGTAGTTGATATTAACGTAGTGTGTAATTAAATATTTAGGGTGTCATACTTCTCTCCTTCTAAATAAAAGTTTGTCCCCAAAATTTATTAACTATAATCTTTTCCAAGCGTTAATTTAACTATTTTATGTAATAAGATAACTAATTTGACTTAAGGCATTCAAAAATAGATAATAGTATAATTTTCGTAAATAGTATTATTCGGAGTGTTATACTGTATATTCAATTAGTGTATTGTAATTGTTCATTTAATAAATAAGCAAATAATAAAACTTGTATTGTTTTTTTCTTCAGACATACCAGAAGGTACTCTTTCAAATTGTTGCATTTTATTCATTCTACCTGTGAGGATATGGAAGGTTTAATCAGATCATTTTCTAGAAAGCCACAATGCTTTGGCATTTGTGGGCTCTTTGAAGAAAACTAGATTCAATATTCTTTTTATTTTATTTTATTTTATTATCAGATATCATAGTTTGAGAAGGAGAATCGAACTTTTGACCTTCTAATAAGGTGTAAGAATTTTGATCAAGTAAAGAGCTTTAAAAAGTTTGTATATAAGTTATCCCTGTGCCACATTTGGAGAAAATAAATAATAGAGTATATCCTAAAAGGGAGGCTTGACCCACTAGTAAGGCCTGCCAATTAGCATCTATGGGGTAAGATTACGTACAACTTGTACATCTCAGACACTGCTTTGGTAGGAACCTCTCATATTTTTCACTCAGTCACCGTTCTAGTATTTAGCCCCATAAATTCCATGTAGAAATTTAATGTATAGAAAAAATAGAAAATTGTATGTATTGATTGTTTGATTGATATTGAATGTATACAATGACTCTCCTATATATAGGAGAGGAAGACAAATAAACTAACACACACACCTACCACACTATACACTCACCTACCACACTAACACTAACCTAACACACTCACATAATATACTAACTCACTCACCTACCACACTAAGGTAGAGTAGGTGTGGAGTTTTTATTTTTACATTCAACAGTCCCCCTCAAACTCAAGGGGGTTAGGAACTAACCAACTTGAGTTTGAAGAGAGTAACAAAATAGGAAAAAATAATCTGACAAATAAAATAAAAGTGGATAGGAGACACTGTATGGTTGTGTCAGACCGTTGTAGAAGACCGTATGGTTATGGCAGACCAAGGTAGAAGACAGTTTATGGGGTCATGTCGGACCGTTGTAGAAGATAGTTTATGGGGTCATATCGGACCGATGTAGAAAACAGTTTACGGGGTCATGTCGGACCGTTGTAGAAAACAGTTTACGGGGTCATATCGGACCGTTGTAGAAAACAGTTTTCGGGGTCATGTCGGACCGTTGTAGAAGACACTATACGGCTGTGTCGAACCGTTGTAGCTGAGAACCGAAATCAATGTCGGAACAGTTTACCGAGTCTTGTCGGACCCATATAGGAGCTAACCGGAATCAATGTCGGGACAGTTTACCGAGTCTTGTCGGACCCATATAAGAGCTAACCGGAATCAAAGTCGGGACAGTTTACAGAGTCTTGTCGGACCCTTATAAGTCGCACCCTCAAAAGGTGTGCCCAATCTCATCAAAAGGCGTGCCATCAAAAGGCGTGCCATCAAAAGACGTGCCATCAAAAGGCGTGCCATCAAAAGACGTGCCCGACAGCCATCAAAAGTCGAGCCATCAAAAGGTGCGCCGATTTGTCGTCTGGCGTTGAGAGGCGCGTGATACGTGTGTCTGCCTTGCCTATATAAACCAAGGCGAGGCTGCCGCTTATGCATAACAAACCAGCTGAAAAACTTCTGAAAACAAACTTGTCGTTCTCTGAGAGCTTTTATCTCTGAAACACTCTACAACCAACCCTGAATATGGCCTCTTCTTCCCGTTCAGCTACCCAGAACATAGCCTCTTCGTCCCGGGGTCTTACTCTCTTTCCCGACCTCAACGAGGCCACAACCCAGAATATGGCCCTTGAACCTCAACCAAGCGCCCCTAGTTTTACACCGTTGAATTTTCCAATGTTGTCAGTTGAGCAGATAATGGCTGCTCAATCTGATATTGAGGCTAATTATTATACTCTGAAGTCATGTGTTGAGACAATGACGGCGGTCAACAACCTGTCGCACTGGCTTCAGAGTAGAACAAATGAGGTGCAGCAGGTAAAAGCCCAACTGGCTCTGCTCCAGAGCATGTATACGGATGCCCGAGCAGAGATATGTGTGCTTAAGGCAGAAAACAAGGAACTGAAGCGGAAGGCCACCGTGATGCTCAGATTTGGAGGACCGCCATATGTGACGGTTGAGGAGCAACGGGAAGTGAACGTGCTTGGCGGCGTGGGAAACACGGAGGCAGCACCGGCAAGGGACGCCCAAGACAAAGGCAAAAAGAAGAGAACAGCTGAAGAGGTGAAAAAATAAGGCCGATTTTTGTTGTGGTGGTTGTGGGTTGTGGTTGTTGTGTTGTTGTTGTTGTTGTTTTTTTTTTTTTTTTTTTTTGTAAAATGAAATAAAAGAAAGATATGAAAAATCAGAGGTGTCTAAAATCTGTTGTGTTGGGATAATATAGGAGACAAATATATATATATATATATATATATATAAAATAAAAGAAAATTGTTGTTTTTGTTTTATGGTGTTTAAGAATAATAATAAGAATAAAAAAAAAAAAGGTTGGGAAGAGTGTGATTAAAGCAGAAAAGTGGGGAACATGTGAGGGTGGAATCTGCCCGTGTTGAGTATGGTGATAAAGTGGAGTTGTGCAAAAGTGGACTGGGTATGGGTTTGTGCAAAAAAAAAAAAGGTGGGTGATAGGGTGGAAAGAGAGACACTTTGCAGGAGTTACAGGACACCACGCTGGGTTCACTTCTTTCAGCTCTCATGCAGCATTGTGATCCCCCACAAAGGCGGTTTCCATTGGTCTTGTCTCTCATCACCACAGTCTGCAAAACCTCACCATAGACCTCGAAATGGTCCTTGAGCTTCTCTTCATTCGTCTCCCACGAAATCCCGCCGATGAAGAGCTTCCCCTGGTCCGAATCCATTACTTTCTCTCTCTATAAATCACCGAGAGAGAGAGAGAGAGAGAGAGAGAGAGAGAGAGAGAGGTGAGACCTGTTTCCTGCGTGGTGAGAGAGTTCTTGGATCAATCTGCCTTCCTCTCCAAATGCTTCCTGATTGCAACAGCCTTCTTGATCAGTGGTACAGATCCTCAGAAATTTCCGGAGCAAGTCCGTGAGCTTTGAGGATACGCAAGATCTTGCTTCGGTAACGCTCTTGACCTGAGCAATACCGGAGATCACGAAGAATAACTCCGATCTGTGACGGAGTCATACCTTTCTTCGCGAATTTGCAGATGTTCTCTTCAACATCTGGAGACGAGATCTTGAGCCAACTGGGAGGAGTTCTCTTGTAAGGCAGTATCGGCGCCGACCACGGTCAGCTTGTGGTTGGCAATGGTGAAGAAGAGTTGTTGGTTTAGGGCGGAGTTGATGACTCGAATGAGGTTGGTTTAGGGTGATGAGTGGGTTGCTTTTGTAGAGAGAGAGAGACAGCACTGCCTCTATCCTGGCAATATGCACACCCTTAACAAAATCAGAAACAACAACTTAAAAATTCAACCAAAGTGATCAGAATAGCTACAAAATGAGAGAGAGTTCCAGATGAAGATGTTTCCGAAACAGTGCCAAATGGCGGGGTAAATCCGTGGTTGGCGGTGCAGCGGTGGTACTAGTGGTGGTGGTGTTGCGGGTGATGGTGCTGCGGCGGTGGTGGCTCCTCCAGTGACATTGACAGTTACTTCATGCCAGAGGCACAGTGGCAATCAACCACAGATGTAGAAATTGAGTCCCAACAGCATTGAGAGCAATGGTGGTGGACCCACTGTTGTATGTTTTGGATCGAATTTCCTAAAGTGCAAGTGTTGTAGTCACTTCACTCACTTCATCCACTGTGTGCCCACTTCCATAATTAAACACAAGGCTGTCACCACCATGAAGGTCTTCCCACTTGTCCAGTTGGTGTAAATCAACACCCAAGGTCCAGCCACTCGAGTCGCCGACAGTGAAGACTGTGGCCAACAAGGCACGGTTGAGTACAAGACTAGGCAGCATACCACACGACTCCGGCAAGAACTTGCCATTGGATGAAGTGAGTCGAGGCTTCTTACATGTGGAAAGGCTTGAGGTCCGGCGGGCGGCCAAGGCGAGATTGCGCCACCGGTGAAACGAAAATAATAGGTTCTAAACCCGCTCTGATACCATGTAGAAATTTAATGTATAAAAAAATAGAAAATTGTATGTATTGATTGTTGATTGATATTGAATGTATACAATGACTCTCCTATATATAGGAGAGGAAGACAAATAAACTAACACACACACCTACCACACTATACACTCACCTACCACACTAACACTAACCTAACACACTCACATAATATACTAACTCACTCACCTACCACACTAAGGTAGAGTAGGTGTGGAGTTTTTATTTTTACATTCAAAATTCCAAAAGTATTTTTATCAAATTTAATTTCTCGTCTTTGTGAATATGAAAATCTAAAATTAAACCCACACCCGCTAGATCATGAGCTCATTTTTTAGCTTTTTTTTTTTATTATAATAATAACCTCAAAAGAAATAACTAAAAAGGACATAAAAAATTTTGGACATTCTATCTCACAATTAAGCCCACACACTCGCGATATCATGAGTTAGGATTTATGAGACCACCAACCATCCATCATCTCCAAATCCCACCTTCAAAACCTACCCATTCTCAAAACCTTGAAAACCCTTTGGCGGCAATATTCATGTAGCAACGGTGGCAACCATTTAATTACATATACTCCTCCGACAATGACAATGAGTGGAAGTTTTTCCTGCAACTACAACTCCATGAGACAAGAGTACAACAATAAAAACTCAAAAGAGGTTCATAACTTTGATGATAATCTTAGCTCAAAGGAGATTGGCCTTATAAGGGTAAGTTTTTTGAAAAAAAATGGCAAAAATAATAAAAATTGTTCGTCATTTTTTCGAGACTGAACTTTCGAACATGTGATCGAAATTCAGAAACACAAGTTCGAACATTGTTTATCTATTCAGGAACAGGTAACCAAACATTTTTTATTTGCTCGAGAACAAATAATCGAAGTAGTAGTAGATGCAGAAGCAGACAGACAACGGATGTCGGACCACCCTTCGGTGATAGATTGGCTGGTTGACCGGAGGGCGATCAGAGAGTGAAATGCTATCCAGTTTTGCTCACACAGAGAGCATACAAGTATAGTAAAGCCATGGATGAATCATAGAAAATCAATCAGAGAATCATGAAAGTGGATTGTGTTTTGTGTGTAAAAAGATGTAATAAAAAAAATCATACAAATTGACAAACATCGTGATGAACCAGAGAAAAAATTTCTTAATCACTACACATTTTTTTCACTAGTTTTGGGAGGTTCCACTATCATAAGTTTTGTTAGGATTTTGGAAGAAAGATTTTTTGGGATGTAAAGGTGTGCATTTGAATGGGTAGACTATTTTTACAATGACAATTTTGGTATTATTTAGGGAGAGAAAAGAAATTTTAAGGGTTTTAGAATTTATAAGTAAAAATCTAAGGAAATGAAAAAATCTAAAATAATTAATGAATTGCTAATAGCAGCACTCTAGTTAATACATTCTAATTTGAATTAAAAGGATTAGATTTAATTGGTTCATAATAGCCCAGTCCAAAAGAAATGACCCATTGAAAGGTCAACTGTTTTGGGCTTGAGATTTCAGCTTGGGCTTCTATTTGAGCTGAATCAGATTTCCTTTAACACGGCCTAATAGTCGAACTTTGATTTGTTTTATTATTATGGCCTAGTACAAAAGATATGGCCCGTTTTAGACACACATGCTTGGGCTTTATCTTGGGCTGAATCAAATTTCTATTAAAATGATTGTCTATAATTTAATTAGTTTGGTTATCCTAAATTATAACCAATGGGAAAGGTTATGGTACATGCCCTCAAATGGTGTGTACCATATGCACCTTATAACCATAAAAGAAAATAGTATAATTTCATATTTTCTGAGTTATAACTAAAAAAAAACAAAGAAGTCATAACCAAACACGAAAATGTCATAACTAAATATATCAAAATAATGTCATAACTAAAGAAGAAAATTGATCGAGAAGAAAATGTTGTTACTAAGGGTGCATATGGTATGGAATGTGTACAATAAAAGGGATTTTTGGTGAAACCCCCATTTTTGGGCCTTTTTTTAGGGTAAAGGACAACTCAATGAATTTTCCTTCAAAAAGTCTCTGAGTAGGAGACGCGTGGCTCAATAAGGACATTGTATAATTTGTCCTTTTTTGACAATATTGCCCTTCCATATATATATATATAATATTTGAAAATCTAAGCTCATGTATACACGGATCTTGTATATTTGAATCAGTGAAGATAATCTACGAAATCCGCGAAGACGATCTCTGAAATCCATGAAGACGATATCAAAATTTGAAGATCTCGGCGCTGACGATCTCGGCCTTGGCCAACAATAGACAATCTTTCCATCAACGATCAACATTCTCAATTAAATGAGAGATTACATTTCAAATCTATACAAATTTGCATTAGATTTTGAGAGTTTCATCGAGATTTGTGAGTGTTAATCGAGTTATAGAGGTTTTGCTTTAATCACGTGTTTGATTATTGTTCGAGTTCAATTAGGTATGTTGATTTGTTGATTAGTTTTTTTTTTTTTTTGATTTATTTTTATTGTGTATGATCTGATTTTGTTTGACAGAATGAGAGTAAAATTTTACTCTGGTACTATGTACTCTGGTGTTATCTGTTCTATTTTTATTTTTTGATACAATGACAGTAAAATTTTACTATGGTATTGTGTACTTTTGTTATTTATTTTTGGACTTGTTGTGTCAGCAAAATTTTACTTTGATTGACAGTAAATTTTTACTGTTAATTGATTACAGATTTGAAAAATGGTTCCACCTCTTATGTTGTTATGCAAGTATGGTGATCATACCATTGTGCTCAAGGTTGTGTCAAACTGCACGTTGAAGGACTTAACTGATTTCTTAAGTTGTAAATTGAAGAAGTTTGACAGTAGTGGTTACATACTATTATCGTACTGTTTACTTGAACATTCGCAATTCATGATTGATGATGATTCTGATTTTAGAATATGTTGTCGCTTGTTTATCCCCTTGGTGTTGACTGGGTTGATGTGACTATTATTGAAATGGGCATTTCAAATGTTACTGATAATGAAATGGATTTACTCCCTATGTTTTGTCAACATGAAAAATGGAATTTGTTGCCTTCTGGATGGGTGAATGGATTTACTCATGTAGGTCAAAGATTTATTGGAGGTGCAAAGGATTTCCAGACTGCATTATGTAAATATGCCATTGAGAAAGGATTTGAGTTTGTGTGTGTGAAGAATAAGAAGTGTCGGGGTCACTGTTGTGTGTTCAATGCGGGAGTCCAAAAGTTGTTTATGGCGAGTACATGCATCTCTAGAGAGTGTTAATAATTTTTTTTCTACATTAGGACTCTAAATGATGAGCATAAATCTGGAGCTGCAGTTCGTACTTCTAAAAACTCAAGGATGAGCTCAAATTTGGTTGCAAGTTTAATTATTAACGAAGTTCGTGTGAATCCCCAAACTCATCCAATTAATGTTGTGTGTCAATTTACAGATCAATATGGGCTCACCATTATGTACAATCATGCTCGGCTGGGAGTTCAGAAAGCTAGGACTACTACTTTTGGGGATTTCTCTATGTCTTATGATAAGATTCGATGGTATATGAATATTGTGATGAGCACAAATCCTAGTAGCTATTTGCAGCTTGACTATAACCATTAAAGTGGATGGTTCAAGAGGTTTTTTGTTGTATTTAATGCTTCCATTCAAGGGTTTAGGCATTGCCTTTCTCTATTGTTTATTGATGGTCCTTTTCTGAAGGGCACCTTGTTAACAGTTACAACGAAAGATTGGGATCAAGGTAAATATTACTGTCATGGTTTATTGAAAAGTAACAAGTTACTTTCACAGTAACTTGTTACTTTTATTCAAAGTAAAAATTTGTTGTATTTGTTCTTTTTGTTTAATATACTTACAAATTGTAAAATGTTATTTTTTAGGCTTTTTTCCTCTTGCAGTGGCAATTGTCGATACAGAGACTACAGACAATTAGGAATGGTTTCTTATATATTTGTCGACTATATTGTTGGATGAAAGACCAATTACCTTTATATCTGATCGGAACGCTGGACTTTTGGAGGCTTTACCCAAGGTTTTACCTACTGCTTACCACTGTTTTTTCTCCAACACTTGAAGGCCAATTTGAGGGATAGGTTCTCCGGTCCAAGTTTCAGCAACACTTTCAAGAGTAGAATAGTTTTTTTTTGTTTTCTTCATGTGCTTATGCTCTGACAGTAGGATGTTTTAATCAGTGTTTGAAAGAATTACAAGATGAGGAAAAGGGATCATTTGTAGGTTTCTATCCAATTTGCCTTATGACAAGTAGACTAATGCATATTTTAAAGGACAAAGATACGGTGAAATGCACTCAAATGTGGCGGAGTCTTTCAACTCATGGATCCTTCAAGCTCAGCATTTGCCCACTGCGAAGATGATTGATTCAATTAGGTTAAAGATCATGGATTTGATGTTAAGAAGAAGAGAACAAGCTAAGAAATGGAATGCTTTTCTTTGTCTAGTGATGGATTCAACATTAGTAAAGGCTCTTAAAAGTGGAAGAACTTGGTTGGTTAGTCATTCAAGTGATCATGTTTTTGAGGTTCAATCCCGGCCCTCAGTTATTGTTGACCTCTTGAGTAGAACTTGCTCGTGTTACCAATGGAAATTGAATGGCTCTCTCTTGTGCT
The DNA here is from genome assembly GCA_030407325.1 of Camellia japonica. Classification (NCBI taxonomy): domain Eukaryota; kingdom Viridiplantae; phylum Streptophyta; class Magnoliopsida; order Ericales; family Theaceae; genus Camellia; species Camellia japonica. The sequence goes on from JAPPVO010000031.1 coordinate 178,043,158, forward strand.
TACGTGGCGACCGCTATCCAAAAGAGCAGAGGTGATTTGTATGCACACGCGGAACCATTTTAGTACACTAGCAAGTTCAAAGCTTGCTATGAGTCCGTTTATCCAATACTCACTATTGAGAAACCTCTGGTAGTTATGGATGATCTTGTTGTCCTTCCTCCAATTTTTAAGAAGCCACCCGGTAGGCCAAGAAAGAATTGGATTCCATCTAAGGGTGAGAAGATAAGACGAGTACAGTGTGGTAGATGTGAGAAGTACGGTCATAATAGGAAGACTTGTAAGGAGACATTTCCATGAAAGACATTATTGCTTTGTAATAAAAGTATGAAAATAATGCAGTTCTTCTGCAATAAATAGTCCATAGCAATAATAGTCTAGTTTGTTAGACTAGACTTGTAAGGAGACATTGCAATAAAAGACATTTTTACTATGTTCTTAAATGGTTGTCTATCCAAGTTTCTGATTTGCTTTGTGGTTGAATTTGGCATTTTAATATATTTTTTTAATGTGGTTGAATAAGTTTCATGTAAAGAAACTTATAATGGAGTTTGTTCAGTAGGTGTGAAGAATTGAAGTAAATTCTAGTCTAAAAGAAAGTAAACATGAAATTAAAACTTTACTACCTTTTAGAGTAAAATTTTACTATCTTTTAGAGAAATGTACTTTGAAATGAAAGCAAAATTTTATTATGTTGTTGAATGGTTGTCTATAGCTATGCTCAGCTTATGCTTTCAGAGTAAAATTTTACTGTATTTCAGAGTAAACTTTTACTTTATTACAGAGTAAAATTTCAAAATTTTCAAAGTAAAGCATTAGCTTCATTCACATGAAAGTAAAACTTTACTGCTTTTTAGAGTAAAATTTTACTATCTTTTAGAGAAATTTACTCTAAAATGGAAGTAAAATTTTACTATGTTGTTGAATGGTTGTCTATGGTTGTACTGAGCCTGTGGTTTCAGAGTAAAATTTTATTGTCAAACAGTATGTGTGTCCCATTGAAAAACATTTCCAACATGTACCAAAATTTGCTACAATACACAAACTCCCCTTATGCTCATCATGCAATCTTTGTGCAAAAATAATCTAACAACACAACTGCATATATTATCAAGACACAAAAGTATAACCTGTATTTTATCCATAACAATGTTCATTCCTTGTCAAAACAATATCCTGCTATAATAATTTATTAATCACCAAACCACAGTAAAATTTACTAGAACAATAAACATAGCATGCACTATCTATTACTCTTTTAGCATTCTTTTACTTACAATTACTTTTTCAGCGTTCTTTCATTTACAAAAATGAAAATTACATACATACATCATTCACAAATACAAAAAAGTAGTTCCCAAAAGTTGTCCACATCGTCGTCCTCGAGGTCTTATCTCTTGGGTATTTTTCTTTTGAGGTTGAATTGTTCCTCACTCCAAGCTTTTGGATAATCATTCAAAAATTGATGCACTATTGATGCTTGGAAATTGTTAATTTCCTCATCTTCCATAGACTTTGCAATAGGCTCATCTCTTATGATTTAATGCATGATATAACATATAATAATTCCATAATCAACACTGTTAATAAAAATTAAGATCTTGTTGGATTCACTCAAATTTGAAAACTACCAATTCAAGCATGTAGTAGTAGCATGAAATATTTACGAAGTTGGGCGTTGTTGTGGACTATCTTTCGCCAAAACCAAGTTTGCAAACTTTCTTGTACCTCTCTTCCTTTTGTTGCCCAACTTGTTCTCCATATATATTATCTAACATTATTATAGAATTGTTTGGTCATGATTAAATACAATAATAAAACGCAGTAAAAATTTACTGTTAATATGATGCAAAGCACTTACCATCTGTTTTGCATCCTTAAGGTAAGAATCTTCTTTGTTGTCTCTTGGCCTTAAAGAATTATAATGCCTTCACTCATCATATTCAGTGTCCAATACAAGCAGAGTCCAGTGATGGGTTTTTCTCCCTTCTTGATCCCATTGGAGTTCATGCAAAAGTGAATGAATTTGTATACACTCAAATTTTGCTCCAGCACTTCGTCAATTAAATGATTTCTCAAATCTCCATAACCCTATTTCACTAGTGACTGCATTTAATCATATAAAAGTGTCATGTGTCAAGTTGTGTTGGTGACACTATATGAATTGTCAATCTTTGGGAAACAAAATAGTAAAAATTAACTCTAAAATATAGTACAATGTTATACCAAACCACAGTAAAAGTTTATCAATTCAAACTAAACACAAATTGATGGCTTACTGTAGCTCGGCTTTTCGCGCTCCCTTTCAGAAGAATGAAATAGCCCTTACAGTTCGAACTCCACTTGTGTGTTGGTTCTGAGTCTGATTTCACAAGTGCAATGTGAAACAATGGAAACACAAAAAGAGTCCAAATCCGGCAATTTCTTTTGGAAAATCGATGTTTGAATCAAATGCCAAAAAAATGGACTGCTTTGCCAGATATCAGAGTCGCCACCTAAATATTTATTTTTGGGAAATTTAGGAAACCCATGACTCGTGCCAAAGGCCATTAGTCCGTCGTTACCAAAGTGTCTTGGTTTGGGAACTTAGGTATAAGAGGGGAAGGTCAATAATTGAACACCCCACTCACCCGATCAAAGATCGGCCTCTACTAATCATGATGTGGCTTTTATATACAGTATATGTTCTTATTCTGATTATTTAATAAATCCTAAAATTTATTATGTGAAGCATACAAGGTATAGACTAGTTTGCTCAAATTGGAACAATTCAATTTCATGTTTGTTTCTCGAAAAAGGTTTGAATTGGCCACCTTAGGTGGGCTTAATTTGCCACTTAACAAAGTGGGTTTAAAACATATATTCGTTGAATCATTCCAATTTAAGCAACAAGCCTTCATCCACAGGCATTCAAACAATTTATCATTTAAGCAATTAGCCTCATGGTAGGATGCTAAACATAATAAGAAAATTATGTACAGGCGGGATGCTAAAACATAACAATTCACATATTTACCGACGTCCCGCGATCAAGCTACAAAACAAAGTAAGAAAATACGCATGATTCCTAACTATACAATGTGACAATGCAACACATGTGATATGCAATTACTAGGCTCGGCTACTAACATGTAAAATGATTTGCTCGCATGCGGTCTAAACATGTATTCAGAGAAGTATTGAAACGACAATATGAATTCGAATGATGAACCGAGCCTCAGTGCATGCAATACAAGTGGATGCAAACATGAGTATGCTAAATTAAACGCGATGTCCCTAATCTAACCATCATAAGCTGGTAAATAAAAGGGAGAAAGACGTGGGATTGGAAGACAAACACATTATTACAAATTTGTCTGCCCTCGCGCAGGAGGGTCTAAATGTCCAAATGTCCGAATAAATAATTATTACAAAACCGAATGAATAATAAATGAAAGTGGCTATCTAATTTATTACAATAATTGATGTAAGGCAAGCCTTGACACAATAAATTCGGTATAACGTCCAACCGAATTCAATTAATCATATTGGTTCTTTATGTCGATTGTAATCCAATTTTAACCAATTTTATTAGCCTTTTTTATTACCTGTCCATTTCTTTATCTTTTCTCCTGTTTGTGCAAAAGTGATATTTACGTCCACTAAGTCCAAAATGCAATAAAGAGAAACAAGCATCAACTTAACCCGAGAAAATTTTCTTCGGGGGAAATTACAAAGAAAGAGTCAAACTTATTTATAAGCGATAAGGGATTCCAAGTCAAACTCAAGATGTGCAACAAGGACTAGTGAAACTCAAAAGAGTGATAATGACTTAGAAAAACCCAAACTTGAGTGATAATGACTTGAAATCCAAACTTGATAATAAGTGATAATGACATTTTCCTTGGTGATTTCCAAGGGTCAATTAGTCCCTTAAAAGTAAACACACTGATGAATAAAGAGAAATGAAAAATAAAAAATTGTGCTTTAGTATAAGAACATGTATACATTTAGGGTAGTGAACCTCCAAAGAATTTAAACCGTTAAGCATAGAACGTTTTATGCTTTTGGTGGTAAATCCCCTAAGAGATTAAATCAATAAGCATAGAACGTTGTATACTGTTGGCAATGAATCTCTTAACCATAAAACGATTATGCCGTTGGTAATGAATCTCCAAAGAGATTAAACCATTAATCATAGAGCGTTTTACACCTTTGGTAATGAACCTCCTAAGTATAAAACGATTTATGCCTTTGGTAGTGAATCTCCAAAGAGATTAAACTATTAAGCATATAGCATTTTATACTTTCGGTAATGAACCTCCTAAGTATAAAACGTTTTATGCCTTTGGTAGTGAATCTCCAAAGAGATTAAACTATTAAGCATAGAGCGTTTTGTACTTTTGGTAAGGAACCTCTAAAGAGATTAAGCCATTAAGCATGGAAGAGTTCCTTTCTTATATTTGAACCACAATCTTAATTTTTCACAACTTTTTAATCGAAATAAGCAAAGAATGGAGGGAGGTTGCAGAGATGATTATGTGAAATTGATTAATTGGTTAGTACAAACAAACTTGATATTTAAAACATAAATCATGAAATAAATTAAACAGCCCCCTAAATAGCATAATAGCATATAATAGTGCTGAAATTAAGCTACAAAAAGCAAGTAAAATTAAATAGTCGGAGGTACTATTCACCGCCGGAGGTACTATTTAAAGTAATAAATTACAACAGTTTATATACAATATTTAAATTACAGCAGATATGTGGGTGGGGCAGCCATCCCATTAAAGCGATAAAAAAAACAGTTATAAAAAGAAGTAAATGAAATATTTAAACAAATTATATCACATTTTTAAATTAAATGAAAATTTGCGAAAACTCACCTTTTGGGGAAATGATGAATTTTCTGAGTCACAAACTTTCTTTTGATTACTCTCAAGTCTGTGGAATGTATTCTCAATTCTCAGTCCAAAATTTGAAATTATAGCTTTAGTGGTTATTTTTTAAATGGTGTATTGATGAAATGGAAATAAAAATATCTCCCTCTCTTTTTTTTTCCTCTTTTTTTCTTCCCCCCTCAGACTCGTTCTCCAGAATCCTCTCTTCCCATTCTCCAGAATGCCTCTCCAGAATTTCTTCCAAATTCCCCCCTAATGCCCCTCCCCCCTTGCTAGAAACATTGCCTTATATAGGCATATAATAATAATAATAATATAATAATATAAATATAATAATAATATATATGTACGCTTGGTTGATTTGAATGTCGGCATGCTGACATCAAATTGTTTTTTTTTATTATTTTTGTTTTATAATATAATATAATTATAATAATATATAAAATATATAATTTATACCAAAATACTAAACATATAATATACTAATATAATTTTATATAAAATACTAAACATATAATATAATAATTTTAAACACATAATATAATTTGTTTTATTATTTTCTTTTATATAAAATACACCAAAAATATGAACAAACACATAAAATTATGAAAAATTACAAAAATACTAAATTAATGAAATATTCAGTATTTTAAAATAATTTGGCCATAATGGTGAAGGTTGGGATTAAAGTTCAAATTCCATCTCTTTTACTGAGAATTCTGCGAGAAACACATTCTAATTGTCATCATCGGGAAATCAAAAGAAAGCGCCCAAGTCTTAGGGTCGGTCAAAATAGGGTGTCTACAGTTGCCCCTCTTTGACAGAGTTCGAAGTCATTTCATGACGTGAGTGAATGTCAAAGCCCGAAGACGACCCTTTTGACAAGGCCGTAAGACTTGGGCAAACAAACAAATGTGCAAATGCAAGTGGTTGAACCAGAAGGTTGCCTACGTATCCCGTTTGCAAGGAATCAAACCTGCGTAGTTCAGGGGCAAGATGTAGAATGATATGTAAAACATAACTTATGATCATGCAATGAAATGCAAAACATAACTTATGATGATGCAATGAAATGCAATCAAGACAATAATGTGACACTGAATGAAAGCATAAATGTTGGATGTAGTGAATGTGAGATCCAAATGCTTCGTCCGCGAGAGAAGAAAAGTGAACTTGAGATCCAAACGTGTTGTACGCAAGAGGAGTATGTGAAATTGAGATCCAAACGCGTCTTACACGAGAGGAGTATGTGAACTTGAGATCCAAACGCGTCTTACGCGAGAGAAGTATATGAACTTGAGATCCAAACGTGTCTTACGCGAGAGGAATAATTGAGATCCAAACGCGTCTATCATACGTGAGAGGAGTATTTGAGATCCTAACGCGTCTTCTACGCGAGAGGAATATTTGAGATCCAAACACGTCTGTCATTCGTGAGAGGAGTATTTGAGATCCAAATGCGCGGTACGCGAGAGGAGTATTTGAGATCCAAACGCGAGGTACGCGAGAGAAGTATTTGAGATCCAAACGCGCAGTACGCGAGAGGAGTATTTGAGATCCAAACGCGCGGTACGCGAGAGGAATATTTGAGATCCAAACGCGCGGTATGCGAGAGGAGTATTTGAGATCCAAACGCGCCGTACGCGAGAGGAGTATTTGAGATCCAAACGCACGGTACGCGAGAGGAGTATTTGAGATCCAAACGCAGGGTACGCGAGAGGAGTATTTGAGATCCAAAAGCGGGGTACGCGAGAGGAGTATTTGAGATCCAAACGCGCGGTACGCGAGAGGAGTATTTGAGATCCAAACGCGCGGTACGCGAGAGGAGTATTTGAGATCCAAACGCGCGGTACGCGAGAGGAGTATTTGACATCCAAACGCGCAGTACGCGAGAGGAGTATTTGAGATCCAAACGCGCGGTACGCGAGAGGAGTTTTTGAGATCCAAACGCGGAGTACGCGAGAGGAGTATTTGAGATTCAAACGCGCGGTACGCAAGAGGAGTATTTGAGATCCAAACGCGTGGTACGCGAGGAGTGATTGAGATGAGTCGTGAGAGCAAACAAACGGGGTACGCGAGAGGAGTATTTGAGATCCAAACGCGCGGTACGCGAGAGGAGTATTTGAGATCCAAACACGGGGTACGCGAGAGGAGTATTTGAGATCCAAACGCGCAGTACGCGAGAGGAGTATTTGAGATCCAAACGCGCGGTACGCGAGAGGAGTATTTGAGATCCAAACGCGCTATACGCGAGAGGAATATTTGAGATCCAAACGCGCGGTGCGCGAGAGGAGTATTTGAGATCCAAACACGGGGTCCGCGAGAGGAGTATTTGAGATCCAAACGCGCGGTACGCGAGAGGAGTATTTGATATCCAAACGCGCGGTACGCGAGAGGAGTATTTAAGATCCAAACGCGCGGTACGCGAGAGGAGTATTTAAGATCCAAACGCGCAGTGCGCGAGAGGAGTATTTGAGATCCAAACGCAGGGTACGCGAGAGGAGTATTTGAGATCCAAACGTGCGGTACGCGAGAGGAGTATTTGAGATCCAAATACGCGGTACGCGAGAGGAGTATTTGAGATCCAAACGCGTGGTACGCGAGAGGAGTATTTGAGATTCAAACGCGCAGTACGCGAGAGGAGGTGGCGTGGTGTAAACAGACAGGTGCACCTGCTGTTTTTAACCGATTTGCAATCCAACGTTACGCGAGAGGAAAGGGGAAGGTTTTAACTGGTAAACATCAAATCTAGCATCATTCACATGAAAGGAGCAAAGGTAAATTCGAAGTCCAAACGCGTCTTACGCGAATAGAAGAAGGTATGGTAGAATGATTTCTTGCTGACAAGGGGTAAACTTTACATGTAGAAGTCACAGATGCCCATTTTCTTCCTGATCATATTCACAACTTTCCCTATTCTTCAACGGGGTGACAGACTAGGTTGGTTCAGTATCCAGAATTGAGGCGCATATACGCTACCTCAACCTATGGGGCTGTCATACAGATTTCAAGGCAAGGATACACCCCTGGGTATTTAAACCAGACTTTAGTCTCGGAAATTCCAAACCTTTTGCGTTCTAGGCTTTGCCATTCGAACTCTAGTTTCCACCGTCACAGTTGGTCTCCTAGGAACTTATTGCGAACACAGGCAGGTGGTTATACCAGGCCACTTGAAGTCGTTCGGGCACGACAAACACCAGAGGAATTGCATCTCTAGAGGATTTAAGGTCTCCTAGACCTGAAAAAGAACACCAAGTGCACCTGCTGTTTTTTTAACCTATTGAATGGCCATGGATGCCACTTTACTTCCTGATCATATTTACAACTTTCCTATTCTCCAACGGGGTGACAGACTAGGTTGGCTCAGTATCCAGAATTGAGGCGTATACACGCTACCTCAACCTATGGGGCTGCCATATAGATTTCAAGCCGGGGATACACCCCTGGGTGTTTAAACCAGACTTTAGTCTCGAAAATTCCAAACCTTTTGCGTTCTAGGCTTTGCCATTCGAACTCTAGTTTCCACCGTCGCAGTTGGTCTCATAGGAACTCATTGCAAACACAGGCAGGATAATACACAGATATTTACATGCAGACAGATATTTACTTCAATAAAATAAGTTTCGTTTTTTGCACATCAATGGCGTGACTGACATATCACTTTGAGTTTGAAAACATTTTTGTTTGATTGAATTTGAGAGTGATTAAATTTTGAATTCTGAATTGAACATTGATTCTATACTGATTTGAATCAAAGAATGACTTAACGAAAGAAAAACGAAGCAAAACGTTCCAAACATACTTATATACACTGACTAGTATAAATACACCGACTGGTACAAATATACTGACTGGTATGAAAGGAACACCCTTATATACACTGACTGGTATGAATACCCTGATTGGTATAAATACACTGACTAGTATGAATACACACTTATATACACTGACTGGTATGAATACCTTGACTGGTATGAATACACACTTATATATACTAAATAGTTGACTTGAGCGGTGGAGAAGACAGAATCTCTAACTTGACTATGCCCCTAGTTCATTGCCTTAACCCTTTGATTTTTTTGTAAACATGTTTTGATCAACATAAGAGTTAGATTAGCATACTTCTTCCATTTTCTATTTTGAAATCATGTAAGCTGAGCTGTGAGCATTGAAAATTTTCCCTTTTTAAATCCAAAGAATGGTCCAAGTTTTGCAAAAATGGAATAATTTTTGAGAAAATCAGTCAACTTCATTCAAATTAATCAAAACCTATTTTTGCAAAATGGCCACTACCCAACCAACATGGAATCAATCATTGAGGTGCATAGCCCTAAGCCAGATAACCCCGAATTGGTTCTGTTGTAGCAACGATGATAACCGAACCGAGCTGATCTGAATCTAATGAAACCGAGCAGAACTTGACCGAACTGAACCGCCGAACCGAACCGAACTGAACCAAGTTGAATCGAACCAACTGAACTGAGTAGATCGAAGATACACCAATCAAATACGAATAGGACAACCAGGTTGACTAAAGATACACCAATCAAATATGGACGAAATGAATGAATTAACAAAAATTATTGGGGCCGAACTTCAAGATGAAGCTACCTACGTATCCTCAAGATAGGAATCAGGCCATCGTAGTTCCGGCTGAGGTTCACTCGAGTATTGACACTCTCCTTTTGTGCTCTAACTTCTGCCAAAGCCACCCTTTCGGGTTTTCAACCTTACGAGCTTTTCATTTTTCATTTTTTTTTTTTTTTTTTCATTTTTTTTTCATCATTTTTTTTTTTCTTTACTCTAACTTTTGCCTGGGTCGCCCTTCTGGGTTTTTTGCCCAGCGAGCCTCTCAAGGGTTTCAGTTTAGCTTGTCCATGTTGATTGGTAAATCTCTAGGCCATCTATGAATGATTGCTACACTTGACCAGGAGATATGATGATGTAGGGACTAGGCTAATTGGGTCTGAATTTGCCCCTAGTGTAGTGGATAGGAACTCAATTGTCCTTACTCTCTCAAATTCTAGGTTTTGCCTTTTTTTTTTTTTTTTCGATCTTCATTGGGAAACAATCCAGTTTTAACTCTTTGATCACATTCAACCTTTTGCCCCTAGTTCAAGGGCTGTTTCAAATCTAAAATCACATCATTGCCCCTAGTTCAAGGGTTGATTCCAATCTAACTCATGTCCGACCTTCTTGCCCCTAGTTTAAGGGTTGTTTCTGATTTGAATCACAGGCCCTACATGATTGCCCCTAGTTCAAAGGTTGTTTCCATTTTGAATCATATCATTGCCCCTGGTTCAAGGGTTGCCTCCATTTGAATCATATCATTGCCCCTAGTTCAAGGGCTATTTCCAATTCGGTTATGCAAGCCTTACACTTTGGTTGATCATTGACTATTTTGAGTCATGTTTTGAAAGCTAAGGAGCTAAGGAGGTCGCACCTCAAGTCAAGAGGGATCCGATGCTCTATAATCAATTCCAGACATGTTTTCGTAGGACCACGCAAAAACAGTTTTTGAAATCTTTTCACAAAGTGACTAATCACTCGTACTCTTACGAAGACAATATAGAACCAATCTGGACCAAGCCAGGATCCTTCTCAGTACTCACATTAACAGAAATGATTTTATTCATCAAAGGCTTAGCATACCTCTCTTTTTCTCAGTTGATCAAACTTTGCAAATCCCGAGGAAATTCTTCCTCTTTTTTATCAGAGTTTTGAAAAAAAAAAAATTTAAAAAAACTTTGGTCAATGCTATGATTATAGGCACAGAGAAGTAGGGCAGACTCATGGCATATTTTTTTTTTTTTTTTTGAAAAGAGACTATGACTCAGCAAATGACAATAGACTCAAAAGAAAATGACAAAGAAGACTAGACATGACAGAAATGTCTAGGTTAGCACTATCGAAATCAACAGACTCTGACTCAATAGAATGACTTGATTTGATTCCGTCTCTACAAACTTGGGGTGAATCAAACTAGACTCAATACTTCAATTCAGAACTCAGAATTAAACCATTCTCAAATTGCCAGTCAAAGTGTGGGCATCCACAACATTTCAAAAAAGCCCGGTAATCAAACAGGTGGTTATTCTCCAATTACAGAGAATGGTCGGATATCTCACAAGTTTTATTTATTTACACCGGTGGACATTGCGGGATATCAGTTTTTTTTTTTTATTATTATTAATATATTATTTTTTTTTTTTTTTTTTTTTTTGAAATGATGTTTGCAAACTACCTTGCAAAAAAACAATGGGAACCCCTAATTTGAATTTAGCAGCGTTCGACTCAACTGATCACTGATTACTGATCACTGATTATTGCTAACTCATGCTGACACACTGAACTCAACCCCACAAATTGAAATGCCTGAACCACTGTTCGGAATTTGAGACCCCTGTATAGATCCAATACATTGTACATAGCAAGAAAGAGAACAAACACCCCTATGGAGGGTAGGGTTATCCTGTCCTAGATTTTGACATGATCTAGGTTGCAGTATTTCAAGCAAGTGGTTTCATAACATCCTGTACGGGTAGCATCCTATCCTAATTTGAATGGTCACTAGAGCGTATTATATGCATTAGGTCAAATAGTCACAAAGGGTACCTCAGCAAGACCACCTAATATACTTCTCACATCTAACACCGAAACGTGAAAGGAGGATCAAGCAGTACATCGGTAATCCAGATCCAAGGGTTGTGTTCCCAACATAACAGAGCCCATGACCGGTCAGCCTTTTGGCAAGCTTCGTAGGCAAGCCTCCAGCAAACCGTCCAGGAATAACAGATGGCAAACACAGGGACTTAGGCGCACCAATGCCAATGCAATGCAAAGAACATATAAATGTAGATAAAAATTCACATCATGAAGTCTGAGTCAAATTCTCTAAGTCCCCAGCAGAGTCGCCAGAAATTGTAGCTCGGCTTTTCGCGCTCCCTTTCGGAAGAATGAAATAGCCCTTACAGTTCGGACTCCACTTGTATGTTGGTTCTGAGTCTGATTTCACAAGTGCAATGTGAAACAGTGGAAACACAAAAAGAGTCCAAATCCGGCAATTTCTTTTGGAAAATCAATGTTTGAATCAAATGCCAAAAAAATGGACTGCTTTGCCAGATATCAGAGTCGCCACCTAAATATTTATTTTTGGGAAATTTAGGAAACCCATGACTTGTGCCAAAGGCCATTAGTCCGTCGTTACCAAAGTGTCTTGGTTCGGGAACTTAGGTATAAGAGGGGAAGGTCAATAATTGAACACCCCACTCAACCGATCAAAGATCGGCCTCTACTAATCATGATGTGGCTTTATTACAGTATATTCTTATTCTGATTATTTAATAAATCCTAAAATTTATTATGTGAAGCATACAAGGTATAGACTAGTTTGCTCAAATTGGAACAATTCAATTTCATGTTGTTTCTCGAAAAAGGTTTGAATTGGCCACCTTAGGTGGGCTTAATTTGCCACTTAACAAAGTGGGTTTAAAACATATATTCGTTGAATCATTCCAATTTAAGCAACAAGCCTTCATCCACAGGCATTCAAACAATTTATCATTTAAGCAATTAGCCTCATGGTAGGATGCTAAACATAATAAGAAAATTATGTACAGGCGGGATGCTAAAACATAACAACTCACATATTTACCGACGTCCCGCGATCAAGCTACAAAACAAAGTTAAAAAAATATGCATGATTCCTAACTATACAATGTGACAATACAACACATGTGATATGCAATTACTAGGCTCGGCTACTAATATGTGAAATGATTTGCTCGCATGCGGTCTAAGCATGTATTCAGAGAAGTATTGAAACGACAATGTGAATTTGAATGATGAACCGAGCCTCAGTGCATGCAATACAAGTGGATGCAAACATGAGTATGCTAAATTAAACATGATGTCCCTAATCTAACCATCATAAGCTGGTAAATAAAAGGGAGAAAGACGTGGGATTGGAAGACATACACATTATTACAAATTTGTCTGCCCTCGCGCAAGAGGGTTTGAATGTCCAAATGTCCGAATAAATAATTATTACAAAACTGAATGAATAATAAATGAAAGTGGCGATCTAATTTATTACAATAATTGATGTAAGGCAAGCCTTGACACAATAAATTCGATATAACGTCCAACCGAATTCAATTAATCATATTGGTTCTTTATATCGATTGTAATCCAATTTTAACCAATTTTATTAGCCTTTTTTATTACCTGTCCATTTCTTTATCTTTTCTCCTGTTTGTGCAAAAGTGATATTTACGTCCACTAAGTCCAAAATGCAATAAAGAGAAACAAGCATCAACTTAACCCGAGAAAATTTTCTTCGGGGGAAATTACAAAGAAAGAGTCAAACTTATTTATAAGCGATAAGGGATTCCAAGTCAAACTTAAGATGTGCAACAAGGACTAGTCAAACTCAAAAGAGTGATAATGACTTAGAAAAACCCAAACTTGAGTGATAATGACTTGAAATCCAAACTTGATAATAAGTGATAATGACATTTTCCTTGGTGATTTCCAAGGGTCAATTAGTCCCTTAAAAGTAAACACACTGATGAATAAAGAGAAATGAAAAATAAAAGATTGTGCTTTAGTATAAGAACATGTATACATTTGGGGTAGTGAACCTCCAAAGAATTTAAACCGTTAAGCATAGAACGTTTTATGCTTTTGGTGGTAAATCCCCTAAGAGATTAAATCAGTAAGCATAGAACGTTGTATACTGTTGGCAATGAATCTCTTAAGCATAAAACGTTTTATGCCGTTGGTAATGAATCTCCAAAGAGATTAAACCATTAAGCATAGAGTGTTTTATACCTTTGGTAATGAACCTCCTAAGTATAAAACGTTTTATGCCTTTGGTAGTGAATCTCCAAAGAGATTAAACTATTAAGCATATAGCATTTTATACTTTCGGTAATGAACCTCCTAAGTATAAAACGTTTTATGCCTTTGGTAGTGAATCTCCAAAGAGATTAAACTATTAAGCATAGAGCGTTTTGTACTTTTGGTAAGGAACCTCTAAAGAGATTAAGCCATTAAGCATGAAAGAGTTCATTTCTTATATTTGAACCACAATCTTAATTTTTCACAACTTTTTAATCGAAATAAGCAAAGAATGGAGGAAGGTTGCAGAGATGATTATGTGAAATTAATTAATTGGTTAGTACAAACAAACTTGATATTTAAAACATAAATCATGAAATAAATTAAACAGCCCCCTAAATAGCATAATAGCATATAATAGTGCTGAAATTAAGCTACAAAAAGCAAGTAAAATTAAATAGCCGGAGGTACTATTCACTGCCGGAGGTATTATTTAAAGTAATAAATTACAACAGTTTATATACAATATTTAAATTACAGCAGATATATGGGTGGTGCAGCCATCCCATTAAAGCGATAAAAAAAACAGTTATAAAAAGAAGTAAATGAAATATTTAAACAAAATATATCACATTTTTAAATTAAATGAAAATTTGCGAAAACTCACCTTTTGGGGAAATGATGAATTTTCTGAGTCGCAAACTTTCTTTTGATTACTCTCAAGTCTGTGGAATGTATTCTCAATTCTCAGTCCAAAATTTGAAATTACAACTTTAGTGGTTATTTTTTAAATGGTGTATTGATGAAATGGAAATAAAAATATCTCCCTCTCTTTTTTTTTTCTCTTTTTTTCTTCCCCCCTCAGACTCGTTCTCCAGAATCCTCTCTTTCCATTCTCCAGAATGCCTCTCCAGAATTTCTTCCAAACTCCCCCCTAATGCCCCTCCCCCCTTGCTAGAAACATTGCCTTATATAGGCATATAATAATAATAATAATAAAAATAATATAATAATATAAATATAATAATATATATGTACGCTTGGTTGATTTGAATGTCGGCATGCCGACATCAAATTGTTTTTGTTTATTATTTTTATTTTATAATATAATATAATTATAATAATATATAAAATATATAATTTATACCAAAATACTAAACATATAATATACTATATAATTTTATATAAAATACTAAACATATAATAATAATTTTAAGCACATAATATAATTTGTTTTATTATTTTCTTTTATATAAAATACACCAAAAATTTGAACAAACACATAAAATTATGAAAAATTACAAAAATACTAAATTAATGAAATCTTCAGTATTTTAAAATAATTTGGCCATAACGGTGAAGGTTGGGATTAAAGTTCAAATTCCATCTCTTTTACTGAGAATTCTGCGAGAAACACATTCTAATTGTCATCATCGGGAAATCAAAAGAAAGCGCCCAAGTCTTAGGGTCGGTCAAAATTGGGTGTCTACACTTACCTAACGAAGGCTTGAGAAAAAGACTGACTTATTCTTTTTTGGCTTCTTTGCTTGTTGCTCAATTTGAAAGATTTCTACAAAGCTGTTAATGACCTACAAAAACAAAAATAAATTAAATATATGTTAATAAAATGAACTATTTTTAGTTATTGAAGTGTGCACTAGTCATTGAAAATTATATGGGCACTTACATTACTTGCAGTATTACCATCTCTCACAATTGCATCTACATCATGCAATGTAACATATACTCCATTTCTTGTACCAGACCATATGATTGCACTAGTCATAAGGGGAAAAAAAAAAAAGTTGATTAACACGTTGCAGTTTAATAACAGTAAAAATTTGTTGTTTAAGAAAATTAAAATAGTCTTACTCTGTGGTTTCCAAATTGTAAATCTTGCTCAGTAGACGCTTATCATTCTTATCAAGCAATTTGTATATTACAGCCTTATCTGGATACAAAGCCCTTTCAACTGGTTTTGGTTGGCTTAGAGGCAAGTTGTCAGCATAAATCATTTCTTTTTATATCACTTTAATTGCTTGTTTTGTGGTCTTTTTTTTTCTCTGCCTCTCTTATCTCACATTCAAAATTAGACATCTCTTTGTTCTTCCTTACCTTCATTTTGATTTTCTTGACTATGGATGTTTGCAATGGCTCTATGACTACAGGTGTTTCTTTCAATGTAGCCTGAATCTCAAAGTTTTGCTCTTGTTGTACCCCTTTAGCATGTGACATTTCTATAGAAGCAAAAGCTTAGGTAGCCGCATGAACTGTATTTTCTTTAATGTGTCCAACCAACTCTTTATTTTCAAATTTGAGTACTTCAAACTCCTTTCTTAGTTTCTCCATTTCTTTCTCTGTGTTGCTCATCTTTCCCATCATTTCTTTTGTTTTCACCTCTTGATCCTCCTATATTTTTTGCATTGTCTCCCTCATTTTCTTTAGTTCTTCAACCAATGTCGTATTCTCACTTTTTAGCCTCTTGTTTTCTTTTTGAACTCGTTCTAATCTCCCAAGATCAATTAAGTCCTTCAAAGGTTGATCATCTTCTATAGCTTCAACTACATGATCTTCATCTTCTTTAGTCTCCAAATTTTCCTCTATGCCCATTGCATGTTCTTCCTCATGATTGCGAATGAGATTTATTTTTTCTCTAGAAATAGGGTTCAATTGATTGTGATTCACCTGTATTTGAAAATTAGAAGGGGGAAAAAAAATAAGTTAACAATGAAGCAAACTTTAACCAACAGAGTAAAATTTTACTCTGTTTGAAAGTAAAAGTTTACTATGATTGTAAGTAAAATTTTACTCTAATTTTAAGTAAAATTTTACTCTGTTCAAGAGTAACATTTTATTATGTAACTATAATTTTACGCAAAGTGAACCAGTAAGGCTAAGATTGAAAAGATGATACCTCTTCAGGTTTTAGTTTTTGCAATGACCTCTTCATCAGCTTTTTCCTCAACTTTGATAAGTCCCATCGAAGGACCCTTGGGCACAAATTTTTGCCTTCAGGTTGAATGAGGGTAGTGTACCTGCATAACCAGTACTGTAAAATAAAAAACCAAAATTTGCTAATTCTCTAAAGATAGATTGTGTAATATTTCAAGTAGTTCAATTTACTTACCAAAAGAAGTACACATCTAGTTACATTTTCAAGACTTCCTAATGAAGACTGGATTGAAGTAGTCAATGTGAATGCAACTACAGTTGACCATACATATGAATTCATCATTTCCAAATCTTCTACAAGGGTGACAAAAGCCCATCCAACTGTTAGACCGGTTGTTGGGAATAACAAACTTGTCACAACAAATATATACATTATTCGTGCAACATCCTCAACATCAACTATCGTTGTGCCTTCCAATGCATCTCCTAACACCTCTCGCAAAATCTTTACAAATATTCTTGACATATTATGAAACCTTCTATGCACAAAAGGTGCTTCTTGTTTCTTTCCATATGAGACATCTACTTTTTCGTTCTCGATTTCATCCCAAAAATCAAAGTAACATCACTGTCCCGTATGTCACACATTTTGCCCCCAAGCTTGAATTTCTTTGCATGAAAATCATAAAACTTGATCACAGCCATGACATTATCGTCAACTTTCTTGAACTTTTTCAACACCACATCTTCTTTCTTCCAAAAAGATTTGAATAACATCCCAAAAGGTGTTCTCTCGAGGGCAGCAATGTACCTTTTAGTGAACTTTGTATCTCGCATTAGGTTTATCAATGAAACAGCATTTGACCTACATTATTTCACGCAGTTCTCCCTCTCCCATACTCTACGTACAATATTCGACTTTGAAGGTTTTGCTGTTAAAGGCATTAGATTGCTTTCATGAAAGCCTTCATCATCACTAGGGGAGCCCTTTTTCAGTCTCATTGATGGGAGCACAAAATCATCATCAAATGCATTATCCACATTGCTCATGGATTTTTTAGTACTTTTGCTATGTTTTTCAGGGAGTTTCTTCTTTTGTACAACCGTAGGTGGAACTTCAAAATCATCATCATCACCATCTCTACATTTGCTTCTAGTAATAATCATTTTAGAACACTAAAAAGTTTCCTTGTATCAACAGTGTAACATTTTACTTTAAACAACAAAGTAACAAAACAATAAGCACTAAAGAAAATTAAGAATAAAGCAAAAATAAATAAATAAAAATCAGTGCACGAAGGTGAAGTATAAAAATACACAAACATTGTAATGAAACAGTAAAGTTTTACTATGAAAGTAAAATTTTACTCTGATTGGAAGTACAATTTTACTCTGAATAATACACCCTAGGAAATAAAGAAAAACACCTACAAAAGTTCTAGAACCAATAATATTGACAAAACTTCATCGCCATATTCAAGAAATGATGGTGAAGAAACAGAGATATTTCTAGTGATGTATAGAAATTACATATAAAGGCCACAAAAACATATATTGACAATATCAGACTGAAAATTTGCTACAAAGATCAAGAACATTGACCTAAATTTAGGAAAATTCCAAGAAAACCTCGTCTCAATTGTGATTATACGCAACACAGTTCTAAAACTAACATGAACAATTCAAAATTCAAACCAAAATCAGAGAAATGACAAAACTACAATCACATTCACATACATAAATAGATACATATATATACACGAATAATGCTATATGTACCAATTATTGTACTAACTACTAATTGGGGCATGTAGCACCATCTTATATACACATATATTCATATACAAATTGATATACACATTTATATAATGAGCAAAGGTTAGAGAACACATACAACAAGAAATCAAGAGGTATTGATGAAAGCATAAAAATGCACAAACATTGTAATGAAACAGTAAAGTAGTAAAATTTTACTCTAAACAATATACACTAGAAAATAAACCCCCAAAAAAAGCATATATTGACAATATCAAACTGAAAATTTGTTGCAAGATCAAGAACATTGGCCTAAATTCAGGCAAATTCCTAGAAAATCGAAATCAGATACACATATTACACATTTATGTAATGAGCAAAGGTTATAGAACACATACAACAACAAATCAAGAGGCATTGATGAAAGCTCCTTAATGTCGATGGCATCGTCGCTAATGGCGGTGATAGAAAGAGGGTTTCAAATGCTCACGGCGGTGGTGGAAGGAGGGTTTTGGATACTACTGTAGTGGTGGAAGAAGGGTTTCGAATGCTCATGGCGGTAGTGGAAGGAGGATTTCGGATGCTACGGTAGTGGTGGAATGAGGGTTTCGGATGCTAGGGTTTCCAAATGATGGTTTTCAGAGCAAGGTTTTCAAGTGATGAAACAGAGTAAGGGGAGACAGAAACGGTTCCATCGTTTGATATTTGCCCATTTATATGGAAGGGTATTTCAGTCTTTTCATCATATTTTTTCATTTGAGGGACTTTTGAAACTATTATTTTATTTTGTGGGCTTCACACAAAAAAGGCCCAATGGGAAGGGCTTTTCACCAAAAATCTCATAATAGAATTCTGTTGGGGAATTTTCAAAATGGTTTTTAAAATTTATAGTTTAATTTTTGGGTGTTTTCAAAACTTTCCTTGTTTTTCTTTGGAAAGCATTAATTAAGCTTGGGGACTTTGTCCCACATCAGAAAGAGAGGAAAACATGGAGCACTTAATAAAGTGATACATGGAATATTCCTTTGAATATGAAATTGTGGGATGAAAGCTAGTTTGCATGCACCCACACCATAAGGATGGTGCTTCGCACACCATCCACACACGCACACGCACACGCACGCTTGCGCGCACGTGGCGTGGGCACTGGGCTGTGTGGCGTTTGATAGTGCACTTTGCACTTAGCACGGATGCATCGGACAGGTTAGAGTGATGACGTGGATCCAACGTAGCATGAGTGACGTGGAATACAGTTAGCTCCACGTAGCAGTGACGTGTCATCCGTTGGCGATGAGTCAACCAACCGATCAAACAGTTATGTGTCCGATCTAGAGCGGGTTGATCATAGCTGTTGATTGGAGATGCGCGCGATCGTACGGATGAAATGGCACCCGATCATGATCAGGTGTGATTAGTCAAGGCATCTATTCGGTGTCAGAATGATCTGCACCATAGATCGTCGATCCAACGGTTGGATATGATCAAAGGACATGACTATTCGATCAGATCCATCAAGGCCTATAAATAGGCTACGAATTCAGCCATTTCATTCAATTCAGAATTCAGTCCTGCAATTCTCTCTCTCTCTCTCTCCCTCTTGATTTTGAATTTTCGATCAAGAGTTTCTTAAGCAAATTTCTATTTTTCTTATTGATAATCAAGTTCTGCAGATTTGATTATCAGTGTCTTGGTTTCTTGATTATATCAAGAGTGTTCTGATCTATTGTCGTCAGTGCAGACGCCAATAGACTAGATCTTTAGATTAGGGTTCATTGTATCCTGAAGGCAAATTTTTTGTAACCCCCTGCACACCTTTTGGTGGGTACAAATATTGTCTTTAGGAAACCGACTTAGTAACGCGACTTGAAGCACTAATTTTTTGTTCTATATAGACAAGATCATTGCCAAATTTTGAAGACCCGAAGACCACCATTTGAAGAATTCAAGGCCCTTTGTTCCAACAAATTCTCCATTACCAATATATTAAAACACGTACAACAAATCCCCAAAAAAAAAAAAATTATTTTATATTTATTGAAATATAATGCTCTAGATAAAAAAAAAATTCAATAAAATTGTAATTATATAATATTCTATGTAAAAACCGAAATAAGGGGTACGGAATCTAGAGCAAAAGGCAGGGCGGAGGAGAGATGGACAAGGGGAAAACATTATACCATGGATACTTTATGCAAGAGCCATCAATAAAATGGTAACTACAAAGGTACCCAATTTAGAACAAAAGTCAATAAAATTGTAATTACAAAGGTACCCAATCTAGAACGGAAGGTGGAAGGTAGATAAGGGGAAACATTATATAATGATTTCTACAAATTTCTAAATTTTTGTACAGTTTAGTAAATTGTCGTGTGGACTAGCACAAAATATTACTTTGTATAACTGCAATGTGTTTTGAGTGTCAAAATACTTTTGTAACTTTTTCCATTATTTGGATGGCAAAACCCAAATAATCTATGGGGGTAGCGAATGTACAGCTGCTATGAGTTTGCCACTCATGATCCCATAATGACCTATCTTGGCCCGATTGATGTTAATTTGACCAAAACCAAGATAATTTGTTAGTGAGTTCTCCTTACAGTTAAAAAAAATTTAAATTACCATTAGTATAATGATTTCCCCATCAAAAAGTGAAGGAAGAAACTCCATCAAAGGTTGATAAAAATAAAAATAAAAATAAAAAAATATCAATAACAGACCTATTATTCAAAGGCTTATGTTACGACCTTGGATTTTGTCAGCCTTTCCCACTCGACCACACTAACTAGCACACAAAGTATAGGTCACTAAGTAGCACACAAAGTATAGGGTTCACTCTTGGCACTCACTCTAGAGCTCTCTTTGATTTCCTCTTAAATGATCCTTACAAATAAGGCCTCTCTCCTTGTATAGCCATCCACCTCCTCCTCAATGGATAGCTAGGATCTTTTTGATCCAAGAGCTACAAACTCTTCTCTAGAACATTTTATAGAAATATCTAGGACAACTACCCTTCTACTACATTTTAGAATTCTTAGTGTAGTACATGGTAGGCTTCTCCACAACATTCTGGGATATTTCAGACTCCCCCAAACTCCTCTGGATCCTTCAAGGCTCTCTCATCACGTTTTGAAATCTTCTAGGCCACTCCAAATCCTTTTTTTTTTTTTTTTCTTTTTTTTCTTTTTGATCGGCAAAGAAGGCTCTACCACGTTCTAGAGCCTTCTAGCATACTCTAGCACATTCTCGAAACCTTATAGCACCTGCCATAAAGCTCAAACGCTGCTTCATGTGTCATAGAAATTCTCAGAATGTAACACTCTCCCCCATCCAATCTCGTGACGCCCTTGTCACATAGAAGCATACCGAGTCACCATGTCTCAGAATGATCTCTGTCTTCCATTGCTGCTGGTGTTTTCCACCTTGTAGCAATCAACTTCTCCTCGTCTTTGAGTAGCTAACTCCTTGCCACCAAAGGGACCTCACATGGTCGATCACCTGCAAACAACAACATGGTTGCTGTGTGCCGGACTGACATCACATTGTTCTTCCTCATGAAATCCATCCCTTGGATCATGGGGTGGTCATCCATCTTAATGACCGAGAACTCCACTTATCCTATCCAACTCCCAAGTTCACTACACCTTGGATTGGCTTCGTCTTCGTGTATATATATATATATATGTATGTATATATATATATTTTCCGAAATGAAAAGTTGAAGTTTCCTTGAAAATCAAAGTTTTATTTTACCTTATCTGCAAATATAATTGTGGCCTATATCCATACCTATTTTTGTTGTATAGTCAACCAAAAAATAAATAAATTAATGGATGATTTGGTTTTGAGAAGCTTATTTTATTTTTATTTTTTTAAATTAAAAATTAATTAAAAATACTTATTATTTTTATATAATTTTATCTTTGGAGAATTTAGAAATAATTTTTAAAAATTTTAAAATATCTTTTTGATATTTATTTTTATCAAATTAGTTTCTTTTTCTTAAAAAAACAAAAAAAAAAAAAAAAAGAACATGCTGAATAATTTCTTAGATATTTTTGGGTTATTTACTTGTAATCAAGTAGGATGAATCCACATAAATCGGTGTAAATAACCAGGTAAAGAGAGCGGTGCATGTGATTTGCAGCACATTGATTGGCCTTGTTTGTTTGTTATACTTTTAATAAATTGATTATAATTTATTTTAATTTAGGAGTTTATAAACTTTTGATGTAACTTTTTTTTTCTAATAACTTAACTAAAGTGAGAAAAAACTGATTATCTACAAATTCTGAAAGATGTGCTTTTAATTTTTATTTTTTAAATATCAACTTTTAACTTATAATAAATTGGAAAATGCGTGAGAGCCCGAAATATTATCTTACCGGTAAAAGAATATGAAAAACTCCCAAAACGACGTCGTTTTGGGGGTTTCGGGCGATTCGGGATTTCGAGCTACCAATCACGGTCCTAATAAATTGTACCGAAAAAGTCCAATGAAAGACCAGACACTAACCACAGATCCCGTAAAAAAAATGCCATGGGTGGAGCATCTAAGCACTTTCGTAACCAGAGAACTTGTTGCCCAAACAACTTGACGAAAAAAAAGGTGACCTCTCTTCTTTTGCTTTCGAAAACAACAAAAACAAAAACAATAAAAACATAAACAAAAAAAAGGTGAGCTTCTCACTGGTTTCTTGCAGTTCTTGGATTTGCATCAAACCTGTGGGGTTATATTTCTGAGTATCAACACGTGGCAGGGTGACGCCGACGTGTCAGCCGAGTTTCCACATGTCACAGTAAGTTTTACCAAGGTAATCTAGGAATTGCCGAGGTTATCTCCGAAGATATCTTAATCCGGGACAAAGGCCTCTCCTTTTCTTATACCTCGGCTTAACATGCAAAGGCCGAGCTACCGAAGAAGAATTAAGCCGAGGTAACTGTTAGATTGGCCATACCTGCCTATATAATATGATAATATTATCTTGGTCAGGTGGATGTACAGCCATGTGAAGAAAGCCTTGAGGCCAACACTGCTGGCCATGAGGCCATGTGAGTTGGCCGTGAGGCCACGAGCAGCCATGTGGAGTAATGAAAAGCTTTTATCTGGAAAGCTGCCAAAAGTGCAACAATGGGCTGGCAACCCAGCTCAAAAGCTGATGGCCTCTCCATTAACTTCTTTGGTATATATATGGAGAGGTTGAGAAGAAGAGGGAGAGAGAGAGAGAAGATTACAAGCTAATTGTAACACTCAAGCTTAGAGAGCAAAGTGAGAGAGAGAATTACAGAGAGTTAATTGTAATTTTACTGCTTGTTCAATATAGTGAATTACCTCGGCCTCCCGTGGACGTAGGCAATATTGCCGAACCACGTTAAATTCTTTGTGTTGTTATTTGTGCCATCTATTCTGCTTGTGTTCTACGTTGAATCACTAAGATAGGCAGTGTGATCAGAAAATCACTCACACAATTTGGCGCCGTCTGTGGGAAAGTAAGACGAATAGATGGCCAGTAACGCACAAAACGAGAAGGTCGGGGGCAACACTCCAGCTGGGAGTGGCAGGCCTATTGACCTTGACGTCGAAGGAGACAACCACAACGACAAAGCCCGTGACCAGGGGCACGGGGGAAAAGACGTCGTCCAGGAGGGCAGATACTACAAGGAGGATAACCTCCAGGTATGGAGGGATAGGTGCATACGAAGGGATGAGGAAGTCAAGGACCTGGCAAACAAGTTGGCAGACCTGCAGTCGGTCGTCAACTTCATGATGCAAAACAATGTCATGCAGCCGTCATACCCACTGCAGGATACGCCAATCCCAGCAGTTAAAACTCAGAATGGAGGACGGAAGATAACTCCTGAAGCATCGCGACGCTCCACGAGCAAAAGGCACACTCACCCGTCCTCCGGGGAGGTCGAGAGGAATCCAGACAAGAGAAGTCCCGGAGGACGTATCATACAAAGGATCAGGAACCCAGAGAACATCGGCATGTACAAAAGCAGGCTCTCTGCTTCGACACAACCCATGGAGAAAGGTCAAAACGGGCACACCACGAGGCCGAGAGTAGCGTGCCAAAGGGACTAAAATCAAAAGATAGCCGAGCTCCGGGGAGGAGTAAAGAAGACTTGAGAAACTACCTCAAGAGGAGGGAACAGAACGCTGAAGCCGAGGTAAACTCATTCGTCAAGCCGAGGACACCATTCTCGGTGGAACTGGACAAATTTGAAGCACCAAAAAGATTCAGCATGCCGAGGTTTCAAATTTATGATGGTAAGTCAGATCCTAACTTCCATGTTGGATTATTTTTAAACTCAATGGCGTTATACAGTGGAAATGAGCCTTTGCTCTGCAAAGTATTCCCTCGTCCTTTGGGGAGATTGCATCAGATTGGTTCCATAGATTACCAAAGGGAAGCATAAGGACGTGGGAAGGCCTGGCCGAGATGTTTGTGGCCAGGTTCGTGACGAACAAGCTACAGCCATTAAGGGTGGACGCTCTAATGGCTTTGAAGATCAGCAAGGATGAAGGCCTTAGGGCCTATGCAAAAAGATACTACGAGGTGTTCAACCGAATACCTGAATGCAACCAGGAGGTAGCGGTCGTGTCTTTCAAGAACGGCCTGAAAGAAGATTGTTCACTACGGAAATCTTTGGCAAACATTGCCAAAGAACATGGAGGAACTCATGGCAAGGATCGAAAAGTATGCCAGAGCCGAGGAGGATACATCGGCACCAAAGCAGGTCAAACAGGAGCAAGGGAACGGCTCGCCGAAGCGAAGCCGAAGTAACAACGGATTCAGTAAGCAGAGGTAGAGCTGAGGGCTAAACAAGCAGTAACAACCGTGTTCCGAATTCCAATTCAAAAGGTCCTAGGAAAAATTCGGAGCCAGCCTATTTCAGAACACCAGCAAGGAACCCGGGGAGTTTATGGGAAGAAACGCGGACAGACATTGTTCTTATCACAATGAAAACGGACATACAACACAGGGTTGCAGAGCCCTCAAAGCACACTTGGAAGATCTGGTGAGGCAAGGCCACAGAGACCTTGTCGATGAAACCAGAACGAGGGAGAACAGGCAAGACTGCCTCAGGCTGAAGCAGCCCCACCACCGCCGCAACCCCGGGCAGAAAGACCTCGGGTAGTAAATGTAATTCACTCCAAGGTGAATGAAAACATTCGGGGGAAACCCAAAGAGTAAAACACTTGCAGTACGTGAACCAGGTCGGACTGAAAAGACCTCGGCCGGAAGATTGCCAAGGTCCGATGATAACCTTCACCGAGGCCGACCTAGAGATGGTCCAGCACCCGCATAATGATGCCTTGGTAGTATCCCTCCAGGTTGGGGAGTGCCAAGTAAAACGCATCCTGATAGATCAAGGCAGCTCTTGTGACATCATGTACGTTAGATGTTACAAGGAGCTGGGCCTTCACCCGACGACCTGGAGCAATCAATGGCCCGATGGTCGGCTTCAATGGAACGCCGACGTGGCCACTGGTGCAACAAACTTGGAAGTACAAGCAGGCACAAAAGATCAGACCGAGTTTCGTGATTGATACACCTTCACCATACAACATCATCATGGGCAGGCCGTGGTTGCATGCAATGGGGGCAGTCCCTCAACATTGCACCAACTACTGCGCTTCCCAACAGAGCATGGGATTGAAGAAATAGAGGAGATCAACTGCAGGCAAAGAATTGCTCCATGGCAGCAATGAAGACTACCTGCAATGTTCGAGAACCAGCCAAGGCGAAATTGAAGACGAGGACATGGAAGTCCTGGATGATGTCGGCAAGGAGCCGGCCGAGAAGAGTGAGGAATCACTAAAGAAAATTCTCGTCCAGGAGGGCGATGAGGAGCGCTTTTTTCTTCTCGGCTCAGGCTTAGCCGAGGAAGAGGAAAGAGAACTGGAAGCCTTTTTAAGAACAAACATAGAGGTGTTTGCCTGGACACCTTATGAAATGCCTGGCATTGACCCCGAGGTCACATGCCACAGACTGAACGTCGACAGGTCGGCTAAACCTGTGATACAGCGAGCTAGGAGACCGACGTTGATACACGTCGAAGCAGTGGAGGAAAGGTTGACAAACTTCTGGAAGCCAGGGCCATCAGAGAAGTCAATTATCCAACATGGTTGTCAAATACTGTGGTGGTAAAGAAGAAAAACGGTAAATGGAGGGTTTGCGTAGATTTTACAAGCCTGAATAAAGCCTGTCCCAAAGACAGCTTCCCTCTGCCAAAAATTGACCAGCTGGTGGATGCTACATCTGGACATGGAGGATGAGCTTCCTGGACGCTTATAGGGGGTATCATCAGATAGCCATGTACCCCCCAGACGAGGAGAAGACAGCGTTCATCACCCCAAAAGGCCTGTACTGTTACAGGGTGATGCCTTTTGGACTAAAGAACGCAGGAGCAACCTACCAAAGGCTGGTAACCAAAATGTTTAAGCACCAATAGGCCAAACAGTGGAAGTCTACATCGACGACATGGTCGTAAAGTCCAAGGAGCCAGAAAATCATCTTGCCGACCTAGCAGGGTATTTAACATACTAAAACATATCGGCTCCGACTCAACGCATCAAATGCGCGTTTGGGGTTGGATCAGGTAAGTTTCTAGGGTACCTGGTAACAAGAAGGGGAATAGAGGCCAGCCCAGATCAGATCAAGGCCATCCTAGATCTTCAGAGCCCGACCTCGGCAAAACAGGTTCAAATGCTCACTGGCAGGGCCGCAGCCCTAAACAGGTTCATAAGCCGAAGTTCAGACAAGTGTAAACCCTTCTTCAACCTGGTAAAAAAGACTGCAGACTTCCTGTGGACCGAAGAATGTGAGGCCGCTTTGGCCGATCTAAAAAGTATCTGATCACGGCTCCAATCCTCTCGACACCTCAGCCGGGAGAGTTGTTTTTGTACTTAGCCGTGTCAGAGCACGCAGTGAGCGCAGTACTAATCCGAGAAGAGCAGGGAGACAGAAGGCTGTCTACTATGTATGTAAACCTTAGCCATTGAAACAAGGTACTTACCACTGGAGAAGTTAATGCTGGCCTTAGTTATGGCCTCAAAGAAGTTGAACCACTACTTCCAAGCACACAAGATTGTGATACTAACAGAGCACCCATTGAAATACCTGTTACAACAAGGAGACTTAACAGGAAGAATTGTAAGGTGGGCAGTGGCCTTGGGCCAGTATGACCTAGAATTCAGGCCCAGAACAGCAATTAAGGGCCAAGTTTTGGCCGACTTTGTGGCAGAATTCACGCCGGAGTTCAACGAACGTCGGTCTCCGTTGAGCCGAGATGAACGAAGTCCTAGCAAGCAGGAAGAATCCCAACCGACAGCAAAAGAGCAAAAGAAGGAAAAGCTCAGACCTTACAGCATCTACATCGGCGACTCATTCAGACTCTTTGTCGATGGAAGTTCAAACCGACGAGGAGCGGGGGCAGGAGTACTGCTGATATCCCCAGATGGAGAAATAATAGAAAAATCCATCCGTTTGGGGTTCAAGGCCTCAAACAATGAAGCTGAATATGAAGCATTGATTGCAGGACTAAAACTGGCAGCCAGCAGCAGAGAAGCAGATGAGGTAATAGTTTTTTGTGATTCACAGTTAATTGTTAACCAATCAACAGGAGAATTTGCAGCCAGGGACGAGAGGATGTCGGCATATGCCAAAGAGGTCATCAGATTAGCCGAGTTATTTCAGAACTGCCGACTTCTTCAAGTTAGCCGAGATGATAATAGCCACGCCGACGCGTTGGCCAACCTGGCGAGTTCAATGCAAACTGGAAAGAAAAGAACAATTATGATCGACTACATGTCGGGCCCTAGCATAGAACCACGGAACGCAAAGCAAGAAGCAATGTGCGTAGACATGGGGCCGAGCTGGATGGATGCAATAGTTGTATTCCTGAAAGAAGGAAAACTGCCAGAAGATCGCAAGGAGGCACACAAAGTCAGATTGAAGTCGGCAAGATTCAGCCTGACTGCAGATGGACATCTCTACAGAAGGTCCTTCACTGGACCCCTTCTAAGGTGCGTACACCCTTTACAAGTTGAAGATTTTTTATATGAAATTCATGAAGGGATTTGTGGAAGCCACAATGGGGGCAGATCGTTAGCCCATAGGGCCATTACCCAGGGGTATTGGTGGCCATACATGTAAAAGGATGCAGAAGCATATGTGAAGAAGTGCGAACCCTGCCAACGGTTTGCACCTTTGATTCATCAGCCAGCTGCTGACCTGAATCCAGTATCCAGCCCTTGGCCGTTTGCCCAATGGGGCATGGATCTGGTTGGACAGCTTCCCCAAGCAACTGGGCAGAGAAAATACTTGCTGGTAGCAACGGATTACTTCACAAAGTGGATAGAGGCAGAACCTCTTGCCAAAATCCGAGATGTGGACGTCAAGAATTTCATATGGAAAAACATTATCACCAGATTTGGCATTCCCAGAGCCATTGTTGCCGATAACGGAACGCAGTTCGACAGCAAGCTCATCAAGAACTTCTGTGCGAAATTCAAGATCAAGAACTACTTTTCAACACCAAGTTTCCCCCAAAGTAATGGACAAGCAGAAGCATCCAACAAAGTAATTTTGGATGGAATAAAGAAGAGGTTGCAGGCAGCAAAAGGGAAGTGGGTAGACGAATTACCCAACGTACTTTGGGCATATCGGACTACGCCGAGAAGATCAACAGGGGAATCTCCCTTCGCCATGGCCTATAGCACAGAAGCAGTCATTCCACTGGAAGTCGGCATCCCAGGGATCCAAACCCAGGGAGTTGAAAATGGGACAAATGATATACTCTTAGCCCGAGATCTGGATCTTTTGGAAGAACGAAGAGAGAAGGCTGCAATTCAGCTTGCAGTGTACCAGCAACAGCTTGCCAGAGCTTACAACAAGAAGGTCAACCCAAGAGATTTTCAAGTCGGCGATCTAGTTTTGAGAAAAGTGGTCGGCAACAAGAAAGATCCCAGAGAGGGCAAGCTTGGCCCAAACTGGGAAAGGCCTTACAGAATTACCTCGGTGTTAGGTAATGGAGCATATCGACTTGAGGACAATGAGGGCAAAGCATTGCCAAGACCCTGGAACACTTGTAATTTGAAATTTTTCTATCATTGAGATGATCATTATTCTTGGCCGATGTCATCAATATACTCACATGACTGATAAAGATGCTGGAAGACATGAAAAATGAGAACCCAAGTGGAACTCAGGTTCACATTGGGGGCAGAGAAGATACAAGAAAAGATACAAAGCCTACCACTTGTTGAAATTTGTAGCAATTTACAAGTTGGTCTGGCCGAATACAAAGCCTACCACTTGTTGAAATTTGTAGCAATTTACAAGTTGGTCTGGCCGAATACAAAGCCTACCACTTGTTGAAATTTGTAGCAATTTACAAGTTGTTCTGGCCGAATACAAAGTCTACCACTTGTTGAAATTTGTAGCAATTTACAAGTTGGTCTGACCGAATACAAAGTTTGCCACTTGTTGAAATTTGTGGCAATTTACAAGTTGGTCAAACTGATACAAAGCTTAGCTTCGCTTGTTGAAATTTGTAGCAATTTACAAGTTGAAGTTAAGCTGAGACAGTTCCTTAGCTTCGCTTGTTGAAATTTGTAGCAATTTACAAGTGGAAGTTAAGCCGAGATTACTACTCTACTCGCTTGTTGAAATTTGTTACAATTTACAAGTCGGGGTGAGGTTGATGCTATTGCTAACCGACATATAGCAATCCACAAGGTGGTCAAGCCAAAGATCATTGCTTAACACTTGTTGAAATTTGTAACAATTTACAAGTTGAAGTTAAGCCGACGTGAGATCATTTGCAGCAATTTACAGGTTGAACTTAAGGTTAAGTATATTGTTTAAACCCTTGTTGAAATTTGCAGCAATTTACAAGTAGATTATTGTTTAACACTTGTTAAAACTTGAGTAAAGTTTACTGTTTATATTAATCCTTGTTGAAATTTGTCGCAATTTACAAGTAGGACAGACTGAGATTGTTATTTAAACACTTGTTGAAACTTAAGAAAAGTTTGCAAAGTTAACATTGAATAGTATATGTTTTATACTTGTCGAAATTTATGAAAAGATTGCAGGTCAGTATCTTGCCGACGTAAAACTTGAAGTTATCATACCCGAGGTATGTAACCCCGAGGAGATTATGCAAGGGGAGAATTATATGAGTCATGCAAAATATCCCAAGTATACAACAGCAATAAAGAATTAAAGAAGCATTCAGATAAAAACAGTTGCAGTAAATAAAGGCACCATGGCCTAGCAAAAGTAAATCGTTCACAGAAAATAAAGAAAGGCACATCGGCCATAAAGAAGGAGCTTACATTGTTCAGGGAACATCAACAATAACAAAGAAAAGAAACAAAGTACAAAAAAGAAAAAAACAGAAGACATTCAAACTTCTTCAACGGATGGTTGGGCTGAAACCTCGGAGGGCTCTGGATGAACCACCTCGGCATCTTTGCCCACCTCAACCTCTGCACCCTTTTCTGTCACGACTTCGGCCTCCTTCTCTGCGGCAATCTCGGCGTCAATTTCTGCGACTGTTTGATCAAGACTTTTTTCAGCCAAAGGAATGTTAGATAATGCTTGGTCAGGAGTGGCCTCCTTAATGACCTCCTCATCCTCCTCATTAGTCAAATCTAGGACTTGATCATCCTGAGGAAGGGACTTGGTCTCAGTGGCATCCTTGGGCTTCCTGACCAAGGCCTCATCATCATCCTTCTCCTCTCCTTCGGATTCAGACTCTAAATCATCTTCAGCTTGACTTGGAGGAGGAGGTTGAGGGAATGGTAGAGGAATCTGATCGGCGTTTCTCAGAGGCGAGTCAGCCGGGGTGTCAAGTTTCTTCAGCACAGCCATCCAACCAAGGGAGAAGCCCCTGTTGCATGCCTGCTTGACCTGAAGCTTATAATCTTCCGCAACGTCGGCCATACCCTGACTATAGGCCTTTTCATCGGCCTCTTCGATTTCGGCCTTTTTCGTGGCCAGGGCTTCTTGAAGCTCCTTCTCAGCCTGGGCCTTCTGATCCTCAGCTTCCTTCAACTGGGCTTGAAGAACTTTGTTTACAGCCTCAGCAGCGCCGATCTTCTCCTCGGCAGAAGTTCGGGCTTTGGTAGCAGCCTCGGCTTGATCTTCTAATTTTTTCATTTTTGCTTGAAGGCCCTTGTTGATTTTTTGAAGGGCAGAGAACTCCCTCTTCATCTCGGCCAACTTTTCTCGACTTTCAAATGACTGCATCGAAAAGGAATGGGCGTACTAGACAGCCTGACAGAAAATAGAAGTGTTAGGAAAAATTCTAAGTGTGAAACAAAAAGAAAGGACGAGTACCAAACTGGAACACTTACCTGAACTGAGTGTTGGAGCATTAAAGCGTAGTTCTCATATTCACTATTTTCAACATTTCGCTCCAAATCACCAGGCAGAAGCAGTGTAGTACTGAGAGCCACGCCGACATTTATGTCCTCGGCACTCTCATTGGCCAGTATTGGCCTGTCTTCCAAGGTAAATGTGGGGGCCCATGGGACGTTCGGTATCTTGGACTTCGAAGTTTTCACAGAAGAAGACCTCGGCTTCTTCGATCTTTGGGACTCCGCTGGCTGAGTTTCCGCGGGCCTTTTTGCCGAAGTCGAGGCATTCTTCATGTTCTCGGCTAGTTGTGAGATGGGCACAGCATCCTCAGCTTCAGCATCAGTAGACTTGGTCTTTGGCTGAGCCTTCTTGGCTCTTTTTGGTTTTGGTGGTGGCAAAGGTTGAGTTGGTTCAGCGTCGTCTGGAAGGTTGGCAAGAAGATCTAGAACAACTGGCTTCGGGCGAACCATCTCGGCAGTTTTTACAAGACGTCGCCGACACTTTCTTTCTGTTACTGGGATCAAGTATTAGGCAGAAGTCGATGGTAGATCGGCTGGATCGGAGGATGACCCTTGATCAGCCCGAGATGTTGATGCAGTTAGCAGAGTGGTAGCAGAATGAGGAGAGGAGCTTTTCTTCTTCCTCTTGGGAACGTCGGGAAGAGTTGACTTGTATGTTGGGATGAAATTCAGCAGCAATGGGGCTTTGCGCTTCTGGATGGGCAAATCTAGGAGCTTCTTCAAATCCTTGCTAACAAAGTAGGACTGGCGGAAGGACTTTGGTGGCTTGCGAACGTCTGCAAAAAGAAACACAATATCAGATACAGATAAAATTCTTGGAAAACTTGAAGAAAGCAACAGCTAAGCAGTTGACGTTGGGCTCTTACCCTTGCCCTCTTTTACTGTTCGGGGGAGAGGGAAAAGATGGACTTCTTCATCTGGGCCAAACTCCCAATTCCCAGAAGCAATGAGATAATCATCTCCAGCCCCCTTGTTGGAGTCTGGAAGGTCGGCTACGATCTTATATTCGGTAGACCTCGGCTTAAGGTAATAAACATAACCTTTTTCCTTCAAGTTGAGGGCACACATGGTGTAGCAATATTGGATGTCGGCAAGAGTGATCCTAATATTCTCTTGCCGAGCTAGG
Source organism: Camellia japonica (assembly GCA_030407325.1). NCBI lineage: Eukaryota > Viridiplantae > Streptophyta > Magnoliopsida > Ericales > Theaceae > Camellia > Camellia japonica. Next base: position 178,076,045 of record JAPPVO010000031.1, read on the forward strand.
GCAATGATACCATTAAGGGTTCTATGGGCGTTGATGGTTAGTTGCATAGGGTTCAAAGAGTAGTAATGAAGGACTTCACGGAAAAGGGGATTAAGTGGGAGCCGAAGTCCACACTCAACAAAAGCAACAACAGGGAAAGGCATGGTATCATCTTCGGGCATAATGGAATCGTTCTCCCCAGCTAGCTTGAGGTGAACATCGGCAGGGATGGAGAACTCTTGCCTAAAAAATTCTAGTTTGGTTGGGGTGTTAACCCTATTTCTCCACATACCCATGATTTTTGTGTAAAGATACTTGGCTACAAAGGCAGGATATTTCTAAAGGGTTCTTGGGACCTCGACTTAAACCTAGGTATGTACTGGTACAAGTTTGTTTCAGTTTTTCCTAAGGATTGATGGATCTATAAGCAAATCCCAAACCTAAATCTACGAAGAACGAGTATGAAGGACAGAAAATCTAGAAAACAAAAAAGCAATAGCGAAGCTTCAGATTCAAGCATACAAAGGGTGGAAGACCAAGAATAGAGGAGAAACAGTGCAAATGTGCATATGAAAAATCAAGAAATAAAGACGTATTCAGGTGAATGATTCGCAAATTAAATACTAGAGCAGAACAACAATGGCAAGAAATTTCAGGGATAAATCAAGAACTGGAGGAGGAAAGCCAGTTGCTTACCAGAAAAGGTGAAGGCCGGAATGAGCTTCGCCGAGGACAGATGGCGGACGCTACAGTGGCGACAGCTTCGCAGAAATGGCAGATGCAAGACAGTAGCAGAATCGAGAGCTTCGAGCTATGGCAGATTCGAAGAAGAGGGAGCCTTAGAGAGAGAGAAAGCAAGGAAATCAAAACGCAAAAGTGAAGAGAAGAAAAGAGAGAGACAATTGTTTTGTCAAAAAAGTGAAACGGCGGCAAAAGCATTCATTGCGCCTAGGTTAACGCATACGACAGACGGCGCAAGCAGAGAAAAGACGACTTGCAGGCGCGTCACCAGCACGGACCAATAAGGGTAAAACGCGTCGGTGGAACGGTTGAAAAATGGTGCATGACAGCTCATGCGCGTAGGAGCATTAATCTGAATTCTTGCTCTTGGAGGAAGACATGTCGGCTTGACATGGATGATCTCGGCTAGAAAGTTTTTAAGCCGACGTACGAGAAAGAATGTTCAATGTAAGTTCCATCACCTCAGTATGCCGAGGTAATAAAACTTAGGGGGCAGTTGTGGGGTTATATTTCTGAGTATCAACACGTGGCAGGGTGACGCCGACGTGTCAGCCGAGGTTTCACATGTCGCAGTAAGTTTTACCAAGGTAATCTAGGAATTGCCGAGGTTATCTCCGAAGATATCTTAATCCGGGACAAAGGCCTCTCCTTTTCTTATACCTCGGCTTAACATGCAAAGGCCGAGCTACCGAAGAAGAATTAAGCCGAGGTAACTGTCAGATTGGCCATACCTGCCTATATAATATGATAATATTATCTTGGTCAGGTGGATGTACAGCTATGTGAAGAAAGCCTTGAGGCCAAAACTGCTGGCCATGAGGCCATGTGAGTTGGCCATATGGCCACGAGCAGCCATGTGGAGTAATGAAGAGCTTTTATCTGGAAAGCTGCCAAAAGTGGAACAATGGGCTGGCAACCCAGCTCAAAAGATGATGGCCTCTCCATTAACTTCTCTGGTATATATGGAGAGGTTGAGAAGAAGAGAGGAGAGAAGATTACAAGCTAATTGTAACACTCAAGCTTAGAGAGCAAAGTGAGAGAGAGAATTACAGAGAGTTAATTGTAATTGTTACTGCTTGTTCAATATAGTGAATTACCTCGGCCTCCCGTGGACGTAGGCAATATTACCGAACCACGATAAATTCTTTGTGTTGTTATTTGTGCCATTTATTCTGCTTGTGTTCTACCGTTGAATCACTAAGATAGGCAGTGTGATCAGAAAATCACTCGCACAAAACCTTTAACCCTAAGACAAGTCGACATTACGCAATTGATGAACCGTGTGTCTTCCGTTTGAAGGCTGGAGTTGTGGGCTCACTACTGATCCAGATAAATTTATTGTAAAAAATAATATGTAATTTGTATTTAATTCTTCTATGATGATACTCTACATTTATTTCCCTTGGGTAAGTGCTAGATGTACAGAATTAGAAATAAAATATATACAGAATGGTGCGTTTTAGATTTATTTTCAATATAGAATATTTCTGCAGCAATGCTAGGTATCATGAAAATTTTTTCATGAAAATAATCATGAAAGCTTTGTGACCTTTGGATTACACTTAGAATAAAACACCACACACTAATCAAGGTAATCCAAGGATCATAAATTTTTCATGATCATTTTCATGACAAAATTTTCATGATCCCTAACTTTTCCCATATTTCTGCCACATAATATATGTTAAGATAAATTACACTGTCTCCCTTAAAATTTGGAAAAAAATATAATTAGTCTCATTTTTTTTATATAATTACACTAGATTCTCTTGAGATTTTAATTTACGTAATACTTAAAAAAAATTATCGTAATTCGTGAGACATATAGATGAAAGAATAATATTATCATCTCTTTTACGCTAAAATATATATTTATTTTTATTTATTTCAGTTTAGAAAATGTTTGGAGCCCACAAAAATTTATCACAATTTGACCTACAATGATGTGGTATAATAGATGTTAACTTTCGATTTGTTACACACCCAATGATATAAGACCAAATTCTCTTGCCACATCATTGTGGATGAATTTGTAAGTCTAAAAGTGTGTGTCTCTAGCATTTATCTTTTAATTTCTATCACCATTTGTATTAGTTTTAACCGTTTTAACTTTACTAAAAGAGAAATTAATATAATTATGTAAAACTTTTAGGGCTAACCGTGATTTTTTTTCAAACCTCATGGGAGGTAAGTGTAATTTACCCTACAATTTATTTGCACCAAGTATTATTCACACTATGGACTTTTAACACCAATCGACATTGCGCACCACCGAGTATTTGTTCAAGTGAACTACCCAAGAACTAACTACCAACGCGGTATGCAACGGATATAAATATAGGCTCCAAGGGAATGACAATTGCCTACACCACTATTAATTATAGTATTATTTTTCTTTCGATACAAAAATCTCCATTTTTTGTGTTATCAAAGCATGCTTTCAATATTTCAATCTAGATTGACAGGTTTACACTCGGTACTCAATTTACAAACCACTTGCCTTAGCAACAAAAACAAACAGAGATGGCATATGGCTTTTGCTACTATCTATTGTTCCAGGGCCTTCTTTGCTTGCTTGGAAGCCAACAAAAAGAAAAAGGTATCCCCTATTCTTCCTTCTAACCCAGTCGTTGTCATCGATGTTTTTGAACCTACACACCCCTGTTTCAGCAACATTGATAAGTCAAGCCTCACCCAACTTGTCAACAAGAAAAATCTAACCTAGCTTGTTGAAAAATATGATGGAGTTGAAGGTTTAGCTTCTTCCCTCAAAACCAATTTGGAGCATGGAATAAATGGAGACGACGAAGAAGATATTTCGAGCAGGCACGAAGCTTTTGGCACCAACACATATCAAAGCCCTCCCACGAAAGGTTTCTATCGTTTCGTGTGGGAGGCTTTGAAAGATCCTACTCTTATAATCCTTGTAGTATGTGCAGCACTTTCACTTGGATTTGGCATAAAAGAAAATGGGCTGAAAGAAGGGTGGTATGATGGAGGAAGCATATTTGTTGCTGTCTTTCTTGTCGTAGCAGTCTCAGCAGGAAGTAATTTCAAGCAGAATAGGCAATTTCTCAACTTATCTAAAGTTAGCAACAATATCCTAATTGATGTTGTGAGAAATGGCAGGCGGCAACAAGTTTTGATTTTTGAAATTGTTGCTGGAGATGTTGTTTGCTTGAAGATTGGAGACCAGGTTCCAGCTGATGGGTTGTTCATAGATGGGCACTCTCTACAAGTTGATGAATCAAGCATGACAGGCGAAAGTGAAAATGTAGAGGTAAATTTCACTCAAAATCCATTCTTGTTTTCCGGTACCAAGGTGGCCGATGGGTTTGGCCGAATGCTTGTCACATCGGTTGGCATGAACACAACATGGGGTGAGATGATGAGCACAATCAGCTGCAACACCAGTGAGCAGACGCCTTTACAAGCCCGTCTCAACAAGCTAACCTCGGCCATAGGTAAGGTTGGTTTGGTTGTTGCTTTACTAGTTCTTGTAGTGTTGTTGGTTCGCTACTTCACAGGGAATACAAAAGACACGAATGGAAATACAGAGTTCAACGGAAGCAAGACAGTAGTTGATGATATTATCAATTCTGTTGTGGGGATTGTACCTGCTGCAGTAACTATTGTCGTTGTTGCGATTCCTGAAGGCTTGCCATTGGCTGTCACACTTACTTTGGCTTATTCGATGAAGAGAATGATGGCTGATCAGGCAATGGTACGAAAGCTCTCTGCTTGTGAAACAATGGGTTCTGCCACCGTCATCCGTACTGACAAAACGGGGACCCTCACACTCAACCAGATGAAGGTGACAAAGTTCTGGCTCGGCCAAGAATCTATGGAGGAAAGAGGTTCAACTTCAATTTCAGACAATGTTCTTGAATTGCTCCACCAAGGTGTCAGTTTCAATACCACAGGCTCTGTTTACAAGTCCACTTCAGGATCTGAGTTTGAGTTCTCTGGCAGCCCCACCGAAAAGGCTATTCTTTCTTGGGCTGTCTTGGAACTAAACATGGATATGGAGAAACTGAAGCAGAGTTGTACAATTCTCCATGTTGAAGCCTTCAATTCAACAAAGAAAAGAAGTGGCGTTTCAATGAGGAAGAAGGATGACAATACAATCAACGTGCATTGGAAAGGGGCTGCAGAGATGGTACTCGCAATGTGTTCCCATTACTATGATTTCTCTGGGAAAATTAAGGTCTTGGATGATGTTGAAAGGAAGAAATTTGATCAAATGATTCAAGGTATGGCGGCAAGCAGCCTTTGATGCATCGCTTTTGCTCATAAACAAGTTCAAGAAGAAGAGAATGAAGGTGAAAAAGTGAACAAAATTTTGAAGGACAACAACTTGACCCTTTTGGGATTGGCAGGTGTAAAGGATCCATGTCGAGCTGATGTGAAGAAAGCTGTGGAAGCTTGTCAATATGCTGGAGTGAACATCAAAATGATCACCGGCGACAATGTTTTCACTGCTAGAGCTCTAGCCACTGAATGCGGGATACTTGAGCCTAATCAAGACATAAATAGTGGAGCAGTGGTAGAAGGTGAGGAATTTCGCAATTACACGCCAGAGGAGCGATTGGAGAAAGTTGATAAAATCTGTGTGATGGCAAGATCTTCCCCATTCGATAAACTTCTTATGGTGCAATGCCTGAAACCGAAAGGCCATGTTGTGGCAGTTACTGGAGATGGCACAAATGATGCACCAGCATTGAAGGAAGCTGATATTGGTCTTTCTATGGGAATTCAAGGGACTGAGGTGGCTAAAGAGAGCTCAGACATTGTCATTTTAGACGATAACTTTGGTTCTGTAGTCACGGTCTTGAAGTGGGGAAGATGTGTTTACAACAACATCCAAAAATTCATCCAATTCCAGCTCACTGTGAACGTTGCTGCCCTTGTCATCAACTTTGTCGCAGCAGTTTCAGCTGGTCAAGTCCGACTTACAGCGGTCCAGTTATTGTGGGTGAACTTGATCATGGACACCTTGGGTGCATTAGCTCTAGCCACAGAGAAGCCCTCCAAGGAGCTCATGGAAAAACCACCTGTAGGTCGGACTAAGCCACTCATCACCAACATTATGTGGAGGAACTTGCTAGCTCAAGCATTCTACCAGGTAGCCGTGCTATTGACCTTACAATTCAGAGGCGAATCAATTTTTGGGGTGAATACAAATGTCAACGACACACTGATCTTCAATACTTTCGTGCTTTGCCAAGTTTTCAATGAATTCAATGCAAGGAAGCTCGAGAAGAAGAATGTTTTCAAGGGAATACACAGGAGCAAGTTGTTTTTGGCAATCATTGGGATAACCATCGTTCTTCAAGTGGTTATGGTGGAATTCTTGAAGAAATTTGCGAGCACAGAGAGGTTGAATTGGAGGCAATGGGCAGTATGTATTGGATTTGCTGCAGTATCTTGGCCGATTGGTTGGCTTGTGAAGTGCATACCTGTTCCAGAGAAACCATTTGTCAGCAACCTCAAATGGAGCTATACAAAAAACTTGTAAATATGAATATTTGATGTCATTGGTGTTGCTACTGTTATCATTATGTATATTCAATTATTGTATTGTATTGTAAGTGTTGGTTTAATATGTACGGAAATAATAAAACTTGTACTTTTTTCTTAGACATACCAGAAGGTAGTCTTTCAAATTATTGTTCTTTATCCATCCTACCTGTTGAGGTGCTTAAGGATATAGAAGGTTCGATCAGATCATATATATAAACCAGAGCTGATTTGAAGCAATCTGGTGCTAAAATCAGTTTGAAAACTGTTTGTACTCCTAAATGGCATACTGGTTTGGGGATTAGACCTCTAAAACAATGTAACAAATAATTGTCTCATAGCAGAAAATCAGATTCAATAATCTTTTTCTTTTTTTTCTTTTCTTTTCTTTTCTTTTCTTTTCTTGTAATTGGAGGTTGTAGCCTAAGATATGTCATAGGTATAACTAATTTTATCATTATGTTTGTTCATACTGTATTGTAGTATTGGTTTTTGCATAAGGAATGGTAAAAGCTGTATTTTTTTTTTTTTTTTTTCCTTAGTAAATTTCATACAAAGTAGTTTATGGAACGGTTTTAGCTTGTTCATTTATCACAGGGACGCTAAACAATTAATAAAATCACAATGCTGGGTCACCCTTTTAGTATTCACTCAAATAAGGAGAGATGCTGCAAAAAATATTCAAGATGATTGAAGAAGATACGAGGGCAAAGATCAGCTCCTGAAGCTATAGCTGGAAGTCATAATCTATTTGGTTCCTTGACATTGTCAAAGCTTTTTTAAGTTGATATTGTTTTTTCTTTAAGGAAAGCTTAGTCTAGAGACAGGTCAATGGCTTTGTTAGTTTTACTATTGTTTTGTACAAGGGGAATGTGTATGCCCCTTCTTTTTAGCTTTGTATACACAGTTTCACTATCATTGAATTATCAATTACCTATCAATTTTATTTTTATTATTTTATTATTTTAAAATGCAGAGCAATTTTGTGACAGTAATGGTTTTCTATTTAAATTCTTCATGGAACTTGCAAGACTAAGACAGTAGTAAGATAGCCCTATTTTTTTTTATCAAGAAGGGAAACCAAGTAGAATTTGAAGAGGCATGAAAGAAAGAGAGAACTTACAGACTATATTGCACACCATTTGATCTCAAAATTTCACTATGATCTGGTGAAAGAAATCCATTCATCATTTTTGACAAATTTAGTTGAAGATTCTGATACTTATTGAGGAGTTCCCAGCAGCTCAAGAACTTCAAGGAGGCCAATTGTTGCAATACATGTCTGGAAATGTCACCGAAACTTACATTTAGCATTAATAGATCATTGAATTTGGTAATTTTGATGTTCTACTAGAATTAGGGGGGTAAATTTGTCCTGGCCCAACCCGGCCCACCTGGGGTTGGGGCCCACCCATGGCAGGCCTTGCAAGCTCCGATCAAAATTCGGGTCGGTCGGGTCAGCTCACAGGTTAGAAAATTATGCCCAGGCTCAGGGGTATTCAGGCCTTGGGTGGGCTTGGGTCTGGACTCGGGCTTAGGCAAGTCTAAACAATTTTTTTTTGCTTTTTTTTATTTTTTCTATCAAAATTTTATTATTTTCCACTAAAAAAAGATACTGAACCTCGAGCTGGGCCTTGAGTGGGCTTTAAGCGGGCCGATGGGTCAGGTCGGGCTTCAAAATGATGGCCCAGGCCCTGGCCCAGTGTCTCGAGCTGGGTCAGGCCCGGGCCTAAACAGGCTAGGCTCGGGGCCCAGGTCGCGGACAGACTTCGGGCCGCCCACAGGTCACGGGCCATTTTTATACTCCTAACTAGAATCATCTTTAAAGTGTTTTTAAATGCAATCGAATAGATGTTTAGAACTAGCATTTGCAAATTCAGAGTGCACCAATTAAGCCACAAAAAAAATGAATAAATAAAAAAGGAAAAGAATTCTTCACCATATTAGTTCAACAAGAAAAGCTGGAACTTGGCATTTAGGAAGGAAAGGGAAAAAAAATGGGGGCTTATTTGTAGGTTCTAATAGGTCGATTTATTGTCCAATAGGTCTTATGATAATTAATGATATTTTTCATCAAACACTATCAAAAAATGTCACTAATTGTTAATTTCAACGACAATTTGACAATTGTCACAAAAAATGTCATTAGTTATAAGTTTTAGTAAGAGTTTAAAAAAATCATCACAAAATACGTCACTAATTTTTAAAACTTTCAGCTACAGTTTGAAGAATTTGTCACAGAAAAACGTCACTAATTGTAAGTTTTAACGACAATTTATGAAAACCGTGACAAAAAAGCCACTAATTGTCAATTTTTAATAACATATGCAAAAAATGGTCACAAAAAATTATTTTTATTACAATTTTACTAGAACTTATAGTGAAATATAAGTTCTAGTGAATTGAAAATAAGTTCTAGTAAAATCGTAATTAAAATAATTTGCAAATTATGGTCACTATAACTTAATAGTTATAGTGAATTTTATTACGATTTTGCTAGAATTTTTATTACGATTTTTGATTCGCAAGACTAATAGTGAAGTATTAATAATATTATTAAATTAGTGTGGTATTCACTATCCAATTGGATTAATATCCATTGCATTAATAATCTCACCCCTACCCCATTACTAATAATCCTACAAATTTGTTGGATTAATTATCCATTGGATTAATAATCCTAAACCAAAATGTTAAAACAAACATAGAATAATTGGGTCCACGAATTAATAATCCCAATCCCATGCTCTAATACACCCAATCAAAGATGCCCTATGGGAATTAATTCTAACTATTAAGACTTATCGGTAGTTTATCCAAAAAAAAAAAAAATTTCTGTACATAAACCTATATTTTGCAACATAACATTGCTGAGTGATAAAGGTTGACCTCGCTTTCTTATGAAAAAAGGGCAAAAATAGCAGAGGAATATAATTGAAAAGGAAATCAAGCCTTTAATGTATTCTCTGAATCTTGGTGCACTACTATTTTTTTTTTATTTACTTTTTTTCCTTTCTTTGAACAGAAGGTTGTGTTATGCTCTCAAGACTGATTTCTTTGACTTTGACTCTTGACCAGAACAATATGAACTGTGAAAGAATGACATAACCAAAACAGGACTTCAAGGCAAACACGAAAGTATATTAGTCAATAGCAGCAGGTTAAAATTTGAGATCATGTACAGAGAAAATAGATAGAATACAGAAACCAATTGCAAACATGGTAAACAAACAGAACTTGAATTAAATAACATCAAAGAAAATCCATGTAGTAACACTACTGCAACTATGTCTGAAACAAAAATCCACATATACATCCAAACATCTAGTAATATTCGCACACAATTCATGCAGAGTACACATCATCCAAGTAGCAAGTTGAGGCAAGAGTGTATTGCATCTACATGGACAATTTACTTCAATTGAATATAAAGGAAGACAGAAAATTTATGACCTGTTTAGAGGTAGGATATGGAGATTCCAAAAAATGCCAGTAAATTCGCTTCCTCCAGGACTTCTTCCCTACAATTGCATCATGTACGTCTATTGTGAGATACCATCAAATTAACACACAGAGAGAGAGAGAGAGAGAGATACAAAAAAAAAAAAAAATCAAAAATCAAAAAATAATAATGATGTAATTACCTGAAATTTGGGGTCTAAGTTTCTGTAGTTTAGAATTCATTGTAAACATAACTTCCCTACATCAAGACCGTGGCTGCAAAACCAAAGGTATCATCTAAAATGAAAATGTCTGAGCTCTCTCTAGCCACCTCAGTCCCAAGAATTCCCATAGAAAGACCAATATCTGCTTCCTTCAATGTCAGTGCATCATTTGTGCCATCACCAGTAACCGCCACAACATGGCCTTTCTGTTTCAAGCATTGCACCATCAGAAGTATATCAAATGGGGAAGATCTTGCCATCACACAGATTTTATCAACTTTCTCCAATCGCGCCTCTGGCATGTAATTGCCGAATTCGTCACCATCTACCACTGCTTCACTATTCATCTCTTGATTAGGCTTAAGTATCCCGCATTCAATGGCTATAGCTCTAGCTGTGAAAACATCGTCACGAGTGATACCATCTCTGCAGCTTCTTTCCAGTGCATGTTGATCGTATTGTCATCCTTCTTCCTCATTGAAATGCCGCTTCTTTTCTTTGTTGAATTGAAGGCTTCAACATGGAGAATTGAGAAACTCTGCTTCAGCTTCTTAATATCCCTATTTAGTTCCCAAGACAGCCCAAGATAGAAACCTTTTCAGTAGGCTGCCGAAGAACTCGATCTCGGATCCTGAAGTGGACTTGTAAACAGAACCTGTGGTATTCAAACAGACTCCTTGGTGCAGCAATTCAAGAATATTGTCTGAAATTGAAGTTGAACTCCTTTCCTGCATAGATTTTCGGCCGAGCCAGAACTTTGTCCCCTGCATCTGGTTGAGTGTGAGGGTGCCCATTTTGACAGTACATATGTCGGTGGCTGAACCCATTGTTTCATAAGCAGAGAGCTTCCGTACCATTGCTCGATCAGCCATCATTCTCTTCATGGAATAAGCCAAAGTAAGTGTGACAGCCAATGGCAAGACTTCAGGAATCACAACCACTACAGTAGTTACTGCAGCAGCTACAATTCCCACCACAGAAATGATAATGTCATCGACCTTCCTATTTCCGTTCTTATCTTTTGTATTCCCTGTGAGATACCGAAAAATCTTACCAATAGCCGAGGTTAGCTTGTTGAGCCAGCCTTGTAAAGGCGTTTGCTCATTGGATTCACGGCTAATGGTGCTCATGCCAACCGATGTGACAAGCAGCAACCTTGGTACCCGAAAACAAGAATGGATTTCAGTTAAGATTTACTTCTACATGTTCACTTTCGCCTGTCATGCTGGATTCATCAACTTGTAGCGAGTGCCCATCTATGAACAACTCATAAGCTGGAACCAGGTCTCCAATCTTCAAGCAAACAACATCCCCAACAACAATTTCGAAAATCAAAACTTGTTTTCGCCTTCCATTTCTCACAACATCAATTGGGATATTGTTGCTAACTTTACATAAGTTGAGAAATTGCCTGTTCTGCTTGAAATTACTTCCTGCTGAGACTGCTATGACAAGAAAGACAGCAACAGATATGCTTCCTCCCTCATACCACCCTTCTTTCAGCCCATTTTCTTTGATGCCAAAGCCAAGTGAAAGAGCTGCACATACTAAAAGGATTATAATAGTAGGATCTTTCAAAGCCTCCCACACAAAACGATAGAAACATTTTGTGGGAGGCCTTGGATATGTGTTAGTGCCAAAAGCTTCGTGTCTGCGCAAAATATCTTCTTTGTCGTCTCCATTTATTCCATGCTCCAAATTGGTTTTGAGATCAGAAGCTAGACATTGAACTCCATCATGTTTTTCAACAAGCTGGTTCAGATTTTTTTTTCTCAACAAGTTGGGTGAGGCTTGAGTGAACAATGTTGGAGAAACAGGGGAGAGAATAAAGATTCAAAACCATGGGATGTCTATCTCAACCCATTTTTGAAATGGAGGTTTTTTTAGGGTAGGAAAGTTTGGTTGATGATGGTGACAGAGAATTTGTATATCTCAATTTAACCCATTTTAATTCCAATGTTTCTTTCAAACTCACAAACAAAAACAGCTGTGAAGCAAAATGGGATGTCTTGCGAGTCTATTTATAGTCCAATTTTGAACCCCGCATAAGCGGCCAAGTCTTTCAGCAACTAACAAAATGAAATAGAATGAAAATTTGGTGGTTATAAATCCCTTCATTTGTCTTTTTTCTTTTAATGAAAATAATCAGAACAAATAGAGCTAATTTATTGGAAACAACTATTGCACCTCACTAGACATGGGTTTGAATTTTTCCATTTGCTTGTAGATCTTATTTGTGTATGGACAATGATATACAAGTTTATTTTTTGGATTTAATTTATAAATCTAATGATAGGTAAGTGAGATAATTGGTAAATAATTAGAGAAGATATAAAAAAGAAAATTACCTTATATACTTAAATAGACTATCACATCATTGGATTTAAAAAGAATATATAATTTTTTGGGCCTAAGTTTGGAAGTTTTATTGTGATTGTAATTTATTGGGTAAATTACGTCGACCATTTTTTAAATTTTGAAAAAAATATAATAAATTCTACAGGTTTAATATAATTATATTGATTTTTCCATCCTAAGGTTAGAGAGACTAAAATTAATGCAAATGTTGTAAGGAGACAAGAACAAACAAGTCAAAATGTAGATTTTAATGTAAAAAGAGGACAACATCATTTTTCATTCACATGGCTAACGAATTAAATATTATATAAATTAAAATCTTAAAGATGCTAATATAATTATATCAAACTTGTGAAATTTACTATATTTCTCTAAATTTCATAAAAAAAAATGTCAATATAATTTACCTTAATTTATAATAAAAATTTGTAAATTTTATTTATTTAGTCATTTAAATTTCGTTTTGCACTTAATGGTTTGTGTTAATTTTAAATGTTGAGACATGAATGAAATGGAGGTATTAATAATATTTTTACAATAGTTTAGGAATAAGTTTTTTGGGTTAATTTTGATTCTCAAAGTATGAGATTTGTGTCATAAAATAAAAAATAAAAACAGAACAAAATAAATTTAAAAAAAAACTATTTCAATTTAATTTCTCAACCAAATTCCATATGCATATAAAATTAAGAATAAAATGTGAAAACTTACTTAAAAAATTACACTTTTATTTTAGACTAAAAAACATGTCATGTATGTTGATAATGTGGAAATTCAACTTAAATCCTCAAAAATATGTGATATGTGTTATTTTGATCTCTAAAATTACACGTTTATCATTGATTTTAACATTTATTATTGAAATTTGATTAGAAAATCAAATTAAAATACTTTTTATATGTTTTAAACCAAAATAATAAAAGTCTTAACTTATTGAAGACCAAAAATGTACTTAACCCAAGTTTTTGGGTATAATATTTGTTTTATTTTGAATTAAAAAAATGGTAAAGGGGTCAAATGGCCTGTTATCCATGTTTGGGTGCAGAAGTCTTGTACTTAGACCCAGTAAAAGGTTGCTGGAACGTTGACATGAAGACTAAGTAAACGACCCCCAATTAAAAGGCAGAGTGTGGTCCAAATAAAAAATAAAAGTAGAAGAAGACGAGGTCTAGATTCAACAGGTAAAATATACAGAAGCCCTAAAATGCAATTCAAAATGTTATTAGACACTTCATATTTTGATTTTTTTTTTTTTCTTTTTAATATTATTATACTTTGAAGTCACCCTAAAACCTATTTCTCTCTTCAACAACTTCAGCTACTACTTTTCCCCTTTTCAGCCACTATCGCCACCGCCACTGACAACCACACGGCCACCAACCACCTTTCCTATATACCCTCCATAGCCAAGCCCTTATCCCCTCGTATTCTCTCTTATAGTGACTTTTTCTATAATGATTTTTTTAAATAGTCGTTGAAAATTAACAATTGCAAACTTTTTTTAATAGTGTTTGATAAAAAATATCATTAATTTTCACAGAACCTATCAAACAATAAGTTCACATGTTAAAACCTACACGCCCTCCTTAATAAAGTCACTATTGGGCAAGCCTAGCATACTCATTATAATTTTGAATTGGCTTGTGCTAAACAGGATAAATTTTCTAAAACCGATGTTATGATTTAATCAAAAGGCCTAAATATTATTTTAATAATAGAGGCCCAAATATTATTGTGTCAAATAATCCATATAATGGGTTTAAAGAATAAATCCCAAGGTTAGAACATAAATTCCTTGTCTTTGATTTAAGAAAAATGGGCCCAAGAAACTTAACTACCTATTAAGACTTTGAAGAATATTCTCAAGGATTAATTTTGCAAATTAACAAGTTGATGAGTTTTGAGTAGTGACTTCTTGAATTTTTAAAATTGTGCTATTGTGGGTCTCATTTTTATATCTCATATCTGTGTCTCATTTGTAAAGTTCTTATGTATGTGCACTCAAACTTACTTATTTTAAGATTTTATTTTACTGTTTGGAAATGTATTTAATTTGCGCAAGTATATTAGAAATGCAACAAAATTGCAAAATGCTTACTCATGGTATGATTTAATACAAGTACCAAAACAAAGAAAGCATGAAATTTTATGATCTTGTGATCTTAGACCAAGCATGATGATGTTGTTGTTAAATAAAGGGGATTTGGTGATAAACCTCTCACTGTCTAATTTGTCTTTTAAAAGGACAAGAATTATATAGGTACTTTCAAAACCCCCTAATATTTTAAAACTTGTTTCTTTTATTATACTACTCTCATATCTATCAGTTCTCCTATTAAGCCATCCTCCTAGTGTATTCAGAGTAAAATTTTATTCTCAAAGCACAATTTTATCTGAATCAAAGTAAAATTTACTATGATTCAAAGTACAATTTTATATCGTTAAGCAAATCAACATGTTTTAACAAGAGTAAAATTTTATTGTTACAAAAAATAAAATATGTACTAAATGAACAAACTAGAGTCAAATTTTACTCTTAGATCTATTAAAAAAAAAAAGTCAATTAGAAACAACAATCAATCTCTCTCTCTCTCTCTCTCTCTCTCTCTCTCTGGGAGAGTGGTCGTCTGAGCTTCATGGCCGCCTGAGCTCCATGCCTACTTGAGCTTTCTCCTTCAACCTTTGTTTCCGACATCTTCTTTGGTGCCTCCGTGTATGTTAAATCAGCGCCGTTATCTAGCTCAGATCGGCGTCGTCATCTATCTCAGATCTCAAATATGTCCGATCTCCGATGATCTCAATTGAGTTTTCAAAAAACATGGATGCAACCGGCATTGAAGTCAGATTCCGGCAAACTCTTTGGGGTTTCAGCTGTCAAAATCTGAGTCTGAAACTGGAGAGACAACAACGCCGGCTGAGAGAGAATTTCGGCGAAGATGGTAAGGAAGATAAGGGACATAGAGAGGCTGTGGAGGGCCTTGGGAGAAGGGGTTGTGGCTGCAGCGAAGGAAAAGAGAGAGGTGGAGCTGAAGGAAGAGAGAGAAAGTGATGTAGAAGGAGATGGTGGGAAGATTTAGTTGAGGGTAAAATAGTCCGATAAAATATTTAAATAATAAATTTTGTCCTTTATATAAAACTTTATAATTATAAAGGGGTTTTAAAAGTATAATTTTTTTCTTAGTCCTTTTAACAATAAAAAGTAAGAGGGGTTTATAACCAAATTTTCCTTAAATTTGATGTTTTTTTTTTTTTTTCTTTATATAGTTAACTTGCTTATATTTGACTAATCTAATAGTCTATGTGACGGGAAATATTGAATGAAGTCGATATTGTCTCAAGTGTAAATAAATAAATAAATACAGCAGGTTGTGCTCGAAATTTATAGTTACATTGGGTCATGAAAAAATAATGGACAATATTGATCATTTATGAAAAAATTCAAATTGAACAATTGTAACCAAATGATCATATGACATTTGGTATAAAAATAAGGATAAATTACCAATAGGTATTAATAGTTAGATTTAATTTCCATTAACTCTTATCTTTTTCTTTTTTTTTTTCTTTTTTTTTTATCAACAAAGAAAATTTTTATTAACAGTATGAAATTAAAAGTATAAGAAAATGACATACATCAACAGAGATTCGGAAAGTAAAAATTACCTCTAATATTGTTATTTACATCTTTACAACTAACCCCTCACTCTCAAATTTATTTATTTTTAAACAAAAATAAAAGACAAACCAAGAAAACAAAAAAATTAAAAAGGACTAAACTCAACAAATAAAATACATGAATCCTCCCAAATCAACCCACACAACCCGAGGCAAAAGCACCCATGCTGCTACCGACTCTTCTTTTCCACACAAACCAAAACAAAAACACCCAAAATAAAAAAATAAAAAATGAACCCAAGGGTGGGTGGCGTTGTGGTTAAGGCTTGGGGTTTAGGCCCCAAAGTCACAAGTTCAATTTTCTTCCCCTTAGACCAATTTCCTCGGCAAAGCACAGTTAGTTAGGAGGTTAGACCTCAAGTTATCTAATCAACACTTGGTGTAGGTTTAATATTCCTCCGCTGTACGAGTCCTAACTTAAGCGAAACTTATTTTGGGAGGTCGAGGTAAGTTCCCAAGTTATAGTCTCCTCACTCGGAACGGCTAACAGAACACTCTGATGATCTCTACAAGGGACGCTACCTTAAACCTGCTAGAAGATAAGGAGGATTTTCCTGTTTAAAAAAAAAAAACACCCAAAATATGCACTCTTGATTTTTCTATTCTTTTCCATGGCTCTTTCACCCACTGATCCATAGCATCAGAACACACCATACATGAAAATGGTTTTCATATATGGTATATAAAAATATATAAATTATTAGATTTGGATAAGATAAATGTTAACCATTGGATGAATTAAAAGTAAAATTAGATAGAAAAAGTAAGGCTTTTTAAAAAGTAAAGTAGTTTTGGTCAATTTTGAAATAAAAAAAAATGATGCTAATTTACCATTTATTACAAACATACTTATTATTTGATATTTAGTCACTTACTATTTAAAATATCACTTGTTACATAAGTCCCCTTCAATTCTTGAAAATTGTGCCCTCTTTTATATTACAAATTAATTTTAAATACATAAAACTAACGATATATTATATTTATTTTCCCTCTATATTTTGTCTTGTTATGCTTTGTAAAAAGTAAAATATGATATGTAAATATTAATTTATTAAAATTTGTTAAAATTTACTCATTTTTAAAAATAGTCGTTATTGTACAAAATTAATTTCCGATATAATATTAAAAATAAATAAATAATAAAAAAATGGTAAATAAAATATTTTTAAATTATAAGTTATTTAAACTTAATTTTAAAAACATTAATTTAAAATAGTTATTATTATTATTATTATTATTATTATTATTATTATTATTATTATTATTATTACCTACAACACCTCAAAATAGTAATTACTATTTAAGAGCCTGTTTAGTAACGTTTATATTTACTGTTTTCTATTTAAGTATAATTTTATTGACTATTAACTTAAGTCTATTGAAGTTATTGATTGATACATCATGTTTAATTAAGTAATAAATATATTTTGATTGAGTAGTAAGTGAAAACTCAATAAATAATAACTAAATGAAAACTCAATAAATAATAACTAAGTGAAATCTCCTTAAATAGTAAGTGCAGTTTAACCGAGTAGTTAGTCAAATTTAACGAAATAGTAAGTGAAATGTCATTCAATAATAAATGAGATCATACTATGACGCTCTCTAAAATTAGTTAGCTTTCTAAATTTGTTTATTACTCGTTATGAATTATCTTACCATTTGTTTTTAAACGACTTATCACTTAGTGTGACACTCTCTAAATAGAATTTTATTTAATAGTAAGTCAAGTTTGATGAAGTAGAAAGCCGAGTACCAAACATTTGATTTAGTAGTCTAATGGAGTAGTAAGTAGAGTAAATGGAGTATCATTGACTGGTAAACAATATTTGATTGAATAGTAAGTCAAGTTTGATGGAGTAGTAATTAAGTGAAATCTCATTGAATGTTAAATGAAGTTTCATTAAGTAATATGTCGAGTCTAATAAAGTAGTAAGTGGAGTCTCATTAAGTGGTAAATAAAATTTCTTTGAGTAATAAATTGAGTCTAATGGAGTAGCTAGTGGAGTATCATTAAATAGTAAGAAAAATTTCATTGAATAATAGATCTAGGCTGATGGAGTAGCAAGTGTGGTTTAATATGAGGAGTAATTCAAGTTTAATGGGATAGTAAATCGAGTATCATTGAGTAGGATAGATCAAATGAAGTGGTGTCTTATTGAGAAAGTCATGTTTGAGTAATGAATGAATTTAATTGAGTAGTTAGTAGAGTAAGTTAAGTGTGAGTGAGTAGTAAGTATGGTTTAATTGAACAATAGGTCAAGTCTTATTGAGTAATAAATAGAGTTTAATTGAGTAGTAAATAAAGTCTAATAAAATAGTAAGTAGAGTTTCATTGAATAGTAAGTAGGATTATTAAGTAGTAAGTCAAGTCCAATTAAGCAGTATCTTATTGAATAGCAAGGCATATTTAATTGAGTAGTAAGTGGAGTCTCTCATTGAATAGTAAAGTGGGATTTAATATGATACAACTAAGCGGGATTTAAATGAGTGGTAAGTGGGATTAAGTGAGATTTAAATGAGTAGTAAATCAAATCCAATTGAGTGATATCTTTTTAAGTAGTAGTGAAGTGGAGTTTGATTGTGTAGTAAGTTGAGTCTCGTTGAGTAATAAGTAGTGTTTCATTGGATAGTAAGTCAAGTTTGATAGAGTAGTAAGTAAACAATTAACAAGTAATAAGTAGAGTTTCATTAAGTAATAAGTAAGGTTTAATTTAGTAGTAAGTAGAGTCTCATTAAGTAGTAAGTGAACTATAATGAAATGATAGCACATTGCTTAATGTTCGAGTAAGTTATGAGTAATATTTTACGATTATGTTATAAAATTACTTCTTTAGTTTGATTTGGTTTTAAGATTTTTATAGTTTCATTCTAAATTTTAAAATTTTGTAAGTAATCGTTTGGTCATTAGTTTATTCTTAAACAAACTAAATTAAATTATGCTCACCCCTAATAAAGAAGTTTACTCATATGACTCTAATTACCATTGTTACAAGTTAATTTACTACTAAATACAATTAATCTTATAAGTTTGATACAATTATACTCATAATTAATAACACAATGAGTTATAATCAAAGATCACAAAGTTTATAACTACACATATAGTACATATCAAAAAATGAATGTGTATCATAAATTTTTCCTATAAACACAAGAATAAATGCAACTATATTGTATATATTCTAATTTTAAATAAATAACATCATTTTTTATATTCATGTAACTGACAAAATACTATTGAGAAATTAACTAAATTTTATTTAAATTAATAAAATTTCAAGAAAATTCAATATAATTATGTTAAATTTTATGGTACTTAATATATTTTTTAAATTTTAAAAAAGATTAGTCTAATTTTTTTTTATATAAATAAAGTAATGTGAAACATTGAATAAATGTCATACTATTGAAAAATTATTCCTTGATCTAGGGGCACCACGTAGTCATACCCTTTATCAATCACGTAGAACATCCCACCGAATCACCTATGTATTATTTTCCATCACCCATGCATATAATTATAGACCCCACCTCCTCCACTAATCACAATACATTTGGGGCATCACGTAACCATGCCCTATGACTACCAAATAACTTCTCTATATAGTTCCCAAAAAAATTTAAAAAAAAAAGTCAAGTCACATCACATCACCAGTGAAACCGGTGACTCCTGGTGACAAACCCCTTTTTGATTAGAATATCACATTTTTGTATGGTACAAGAAAACTTTTTTTATGTAGACCCATCAAAACACACAAACTCAAAGCATGCACTCTTGATACTTTATTCTTTTTCACAGCTTTTTCATCCATTGATCTGTGTCTCCCATACCAATTCCCTCCGCTACCGAAGCTACCTTGGCAGAAGCCGGACACACCCATGGACGATCAAGACCGACTGCCATCTCCACATTCATGGTCGGAACACCTCTTCTTTTTCGACCCAAACACTGAACACACCCACTGTTGAAGCTCCTATGTTGTCGACCCAAACACCGAACAACCGTCAAGAAACCTCCATACATCTGGACGGAGTTCTCCCCTCAAACTCCCACTCGCATAGGAGAGCTCGAATAAAGTCCTAAACAAATCTGAAACGACTTAGACACCCATGTTTTCCTCCGAACAAAGCACCAAAGCTTCTCTATAGATCTGAACGAAGTTCACCCCTCAAACTCCCACTCGCAATGGAGTACTTGAAGGAAGATCCTAACCAAATCTGGAACATCCTCTTTGCTAACCCAACATCGACCTCCTCCTTCTCTACTTCTATAAGATAAATAACAATGGAAATGATCGATGATCCCATGAGGGTGTTTATCACACAAGAAAGTCGACAATCCGAGAACAAAGCAAATGAGAAAGTTTTGTAATATTGAAGTGAATTTCAACTGCACTGTCGTGGTATTTATATACACCATGGCAACCTTTGGTAATGGTCACACCTATTGAGATTGATCTATAATATCAACAGGTACCATGTTTCACTACAACCTTTTTACCAATGGTTGTGTCACTTGGTGTTTCAAATTCAAACATTCGACTTCAGATTATTCTCGATTTCTTGTCGGAAGGTATATCACCACCTATGGAAAACGTTTAGATGCAGTGAGTCACACTGAATTATGGTGTGATCACTTTTATTCCATCATCTCCCACTTGATCACAACATTATGAGATGACAAACTTGAGTAGAGCATATTTACCTTGGTACCAAAATTTTTCCTTATGCCAACTTTCATCTATGAAATTAACTCATAGATCGACGTCCGATTGTGACTTGGCCATACATGCACACGTTTTTGACACCAATCTAACCGCACCTATACAAATGTGTTCTCCCACTAACAACACACTCCAGATGACTTCAATTCACTATATTTCAAGTGAATGAAATCAATTTTTAGTGCTGGATTCATAATCCATACCCAATCACCATTGATAACTTCAACCGCACACATTCCTCATGTGTCGACCTGCGCCGAAATTATCGTTAAGTACTTTCTCTAAGGCTCATTCCTAAAGGTTTTCCTTAACACACCTTATCAGCAACTTTTTACTGATCAAACAGACAACATCACCTAGTTAGCATGTTGCATATCATGGACTTTACATCTCATTCTAATTATGATGTCCGTACCTTGTCAGATCCTCTATCTTATTACCTAACCAAACACATGTTTCCATGCAAGATAGAATCGCATAACATCGATTATTCAGGCGTCCCTAGAGTCATCCAACTATGCTCTTATATAAGTAGCCAAACCACCTAGCTAGGCATTTTCAATCCCATATTGGCTATATGTTCTCTGAATTTTTCCAGACAACCCTTTGGTCATAAGGTCGGCCACCATCTCTTCCAAGAGTATATAGTCGACTTTAATTTTTTTCCCTTTCCACTGTATCCTAAATATAATAATAACTTACATCAATATGTTTTCCCTTAGAGCCATTCGCTCCACTTTTTATTAATGAGATGGTGGACTGATTGTCACAAAACATATTAACCGGTTTAGCAGGTATACCTAATTGTAAACTGTCAACAAATCACTTTATCCAAACAGCATTACTAACTGCTATGCTGCAAGCTATATACTCAACTTCCATAGTATACTTTGCAACACAACTTTGTTTCTTACTTAACCAAGAAGATGTTATTCCACCAAATAGGAACACATGACTAGTAGTAGATTTCTATCATCTACATCTCTTGCAAAATTCGCGTCAGTATATCCTTTTATTTCTAGATCACACAAACCAAAACACAATTTTAAACCCTTGGTACCTTTTAAATATTTGAATATTCTTTTAACTGCTTGCCAATGTTTCTTACCTGGATTGGATTAAAACCTCCTTACCAATCCTATCATATGACAGATATCAGTAATTGTGCTTGTCATCACATACATTAGGCTACCTACTGACTAAGCATATAGGACATCTCTCATTTCCTCAATTTCAAACTTATTTTGAGGATTCATACTTTTACTAAGACTTTGTCCCTTGCAAATAGGTGTGCCCAAAGGATTGCAATTATCCATATTAAACCTTTCGAGCACTTTTTCCAAATATTTCTCTTGATCTAGATACACTAACTTTGAATTTCTATCTCTTGAAATTCTAATTCCCAGAACATAGGTTGTAGGACCCATGTCTTTCATTTCAAATCTAGATACCAAGAAAGTTTTGGTTTTCTTAATCATATCTGGACAATTTCTTGCTAACAATATGTCATCCACATACAAAGGCAATATTACTAACTTGCCATCATTTTTCCAGATATAAACACAATGATCTAATGGACTCACAACATAGCCCATTTCTAAAATGGCTTGGTAGAATTTCAAGTACCATTGTCTTGAAGATTGTTTGAGTCCATACAGAGATCTTTTCAACTTGTAGACTTTATCTTCGTTACCTTGGATTTGGAAACCATCGAGTTGCATCATATAAATTTTCTCTTTTAATTCTCCATTGAGAAAAGTTATTTTAATATCAAACTAATGCAATTCCAGATCCACCCTAGCTACGATAACCATTAGAATCCTTATTAAGCCAAATTTTGCAATAGGAGAATACGTATCCATGAAATCTACTCCAGGTTGTTGTGTATTCTTGGCTACTAGCCTTGCCTTGTATTTCTCCAAACTTCTATCTACTTTGAATTTCTTTCTAAGAACCCATTTCCAACCAATTGCTTTTCTTCCATTCAAGAGATCGGTTAATTCCTAAACATCATTTTTCTTGATCGAGTCAAGTTCTTCATTCAGTGTCTCAAGCCATTATGTAGCGTCACTGCTACTCATTGCTTCATTATAACTAGTAAGATTATCTACTAAGTTATTGAGTTCTTCAACTTGAAAAACAAAATGGTCTTTCAAAACTGTAGATAAACATCTTTCTCTTTTACTCCCACTTATCTCAAGATTCAAATCAGGTAAAACAACGTTACTTTGTTTTCTTTTCCTCCCACTATTAGGTTAATCTGTGAGAACTTGTGGTTCTTGTGACAAATAGGAAGGGAGAAGAATCCTGAGATGCCTTAGAGAGCAATTCAATTTGTTCAATTAGAGTAACAAGATCAGTGGATTCAAAAAAAATAGCATCTCTACTTTCTATTAATCCATGTTCGAGATGGTAAAAACGATAACCACTCCCATTTTCGACATAGGCAATAAACTTGCATTCGTAAGTTTTATTTCCCAATTTATCCCTTAAAGGTTTAGGAATAAGTACATGTACTTTGTATCCCCAAACTTTGAGATTTAGAACATTAGGTTTAGTACCAGTCCAGTGTTCATAAGGAGTTAAGGTCATGTTTGATTCACAAGACTAATAGTGAAGTATTAATAATCCTATTAAATTAGTGTGGTATTCACTATACAATTGGATTAATATCCATTGGATTAATAATCCCACCCCTACTCCATTACTAATAATCCTACAAATTTGTTGGATTAATTATCCATTGGATTAATAATCCTAAACCAAAATGTTAAAACAAACATAGGATAATTGGGCCCACGGATTAATAATCTCAATCCCATGCTCTAATCCACCCAATCAAACATGCCCTAAAGGTTTGTCTTTCATTTCGACTCTATTTAATATGTATGTAGTGGTTGACAAGGCTTCTCCCCAAAAAATGAATAGGAAGATTAGTATTAGAGTATGATTTCGTCTTTCTGTAATCCCATTTTGTTGTAGAGTGTATGGCATTGTAGACAAATGTTTTATGTCATTTCCTTGCAGAAAGAATCCATAACTTCATATTCGCTTTCTCTATCATTATTCAAGTTTTTAATGGACCGACCAAGTTGTTTTTCTACCTCTAATTTATATTATTCTAACTTTTCAACTACCTCTGATTTGTGTTTAAGAAGGTAGATGTGTCTATATCTTGAATAATCATCAGTAAAAGTAATAAAGTATTCCATGTCTCGATGAATCTTAATTCTTAAAGGGCCACAAATGTCAAAATGAATTACTTCAAGTAATTCCGATGATTTCCAATGTTTTGAAAATGGCTTGCTAGTCATTTTTCCTTTGATGCATGGTTCACATGTATTAAAATCGTCAGAATACACTTGAGGCAATAGTCCACTTTTACACATTCTAAACATTTTATTTTTATTAATGTGACTTAATCTTAAATGCTATAAATAAGAACTATTACTAGTGGAGACATGCAAATAATCAAAAATACACATTTTATTATAATCAATAGGAAAAGAGTACATGTCATTCACTCTAACACCTTTCACTAATACACTTCCTTTCTTGATCAACACTGTGTCAAGCCTAAAATTAATCTCAAAACCTTTTTGGGCTAAAACTGGAACTGAAATTAAATTTCTTCGTATGCTGGGTATATAAAGCACATCATGAAGTACGATAGAAATTCCATTAACAGAGAATTTACAGTTGCCAACGCCCAAAACATCACTGCAAAAGTTGTTACCCATATAGATTCTGTGTTCACCAATCTTCTTTTTAGTGAAATCCATGAACATTTCTTTGCTGTGCACTATTTGTCTAGTTGTTGCAGAATCATTCCACCATAAATTTGATGAAGGTTCAATTATCATTGCTTCAGAAACCGTCATGGCAATGGGGTTCTGATCTTTTCTCTGTTTGCTCTTAGGGCATGTGGCTTTGATGTAACCTTTCTGACCGCAATTGTAGCATGGACCTAACTGGTTCTTGTTGTTTTGTTGTTTTTGCCACCCTTGCTGTTTATGCCACCACTTCTGGAATCCTTTCTTCCATCTTTTCTTGAAATGAATATTCTTCCTCTTTTTGAATGGCTTATGGGAAGTATTCTATGGCTATGTCGAAGATTGTGCCATCAACAAGTTAGAAGACCATCCTTCTTGGTGTCTTCGCTTTATTCTTTCTTCTTCCAAAACTAAGAGTATAGGCAAAGTTACCATTGAAATCTCTTTTCTGCTATGAGTTAGAGATGTGACAACACGATCCCAAGACAAATGGAAGGCTATTAAGTATGATAGTTACTTGCATCTTGTTCGATAAAGGATGATCAACGTTGGATAATTCTTTAGCAATTAATTCCATTTGATTAACATGATCACCAATACTGTCATTGTCACTCATATGAGTGTTATTATATTTGTCCAAGAGCAATTGTATTTAAGTGTCTGATCGAACTTCATACTTACTTTCTAGTGCTTCCATCAATTATTTTATAGTTTCACAATATTCAAATAATGGAATAATATTATCTTTCATGTTGTGTAACATAGTAGCCTTTGTCATTGCATCATCCTCTATCCACTTGTTTTGAGTCCAATTAGAATCATCATTTGGTTTATAAGTGGATAAAGTGTACAAAGTTTTCTCATGTATAAGAAGATAAAAAATGGGGCGTTTCTATAACACCTTGAATAATACTATTTATGAAAATCATACTATTATCTATTTTTGAATGCCTTAAGCCAAATTAGTTATCTTATTATATGGAATAGTTAAATTAACGCTTGAAAAAGATCATAGTTAAATAAGTTTTGGGAACAAATTTCTATTTAGAATGAGAGAAATGTGATATCTCAAATATTTAATTAATTTTAATACCGTGTTAATATCAACTAACCATAAAAAAAAAGGGTGGCATTAGGTAGGTGATAGTGTAATTGTTTTAACTGATGTGTTAAGGTGTAATTAGGGAGAAATGTGGCAATGGCTGGAGTTATCTAAATAAGCCAACTGTGCAATTCATGATTACAGTGAAGATGAACACAAGTAAGGACGGTGAGTCATCACATGTGCTCAGGTACGTAAGAGAGTTGATGTAGCAAACAAAGGCAACAAAAATAATAAAATCAAATAAAGTGTAGCGAGGAAAGGAACCTCGGGGAGAATCGGAGAAAATATAGGAAGTATATAGTAAAGTATCGATATGAAGGTAAGTTATATTATTTTGAGTAATCATGAATTGTTTTATTATTTTATGAATTGTTTTATATAAATTATATTAACATTTTAATTATATTATTTATTTTATGAACTTTATTTTCTTAAAAACGAAAATTTATAGATATAACTGTTTATTAAATATGTTTTTGAACAATTATTTTAAGGCGAATTACACTAATGGTTTCTATAGTTTGCGCTTTGTGTCACTTTAATCCCTGATTTTTTAATTGTGACACATTTGACCCTAAATTTTGAATCTTGTTCTAAATAAAAACAATTGAAGATACAATTCCTTAATTTGAAGAGCAAAATCGTCAATTTAATAAAATATAAACTAATCTCACAAAAATAAATATCAAAAAACATTTTTAATTTCTAAAATTATTTCTACCCACTATAGATAAAAGTATGTAAAATTGATAAATTTTTTAGATTTTTTTTTTTTTTTACCAAATTAATTTTTATTATATGTTTGGATGATGATCATATAATGGATGGTTGTTTTTATTTTCATTAAATTAGTTTTTATTTTTTCAAAAGTAAAATATAGCGACAACTTTGATATTATTATTAAACCATGAAATCCAAAAATTCAAAACTAAAAATATTTCATATTTAAATATATCGATTACACATTAAAAGTCTAACAACCGCTCATTACATAATTATCATCCAAACATATAAAAATTAATTTGGTAAAATAAATGTCTAAAAGATTTATCAATTTTACATAAATTTGTTTTTGGTGGGTAGAAATTATTTTTAAAATTTTAAAAATATTTTTTTGACATTTATTTTTGTCAAATTAGTTTATATTTTATCAAATTGACGACTTTGCCCTTAAAATTGAGCAATGGTATTTTCAATTGTCCTTATTTGGAACAAGATTCAAACATCAAGGTCAAAATGTGTCATAATTGAAAAGTTATGGACCAAAGTGACACAACCACCAAACTATAGGGACTGTTAGTGTAATTTGCCCATTATTTTATAAGTACCACCACAGAGATCCCATGTCTTGGGGGACTTAAATAACTATTAACTCTCTGAATTGTCACTTTAGTGACCCTCTGACGGTCCCATGCCTTGGGAACTTAAATAATTATTGGCCCTCTGATTAGTCACTTTGTGATCCTCTATTCTGTTATATTCTATTATCACTTTAGTGACCCTCTGAAGGTCCCACGTTTGGAGACTTAAATATCTGGCCCTCTAAAAGTCCCATGCCTGGCCACTTAAATATTTAGCAGGTCCCATGTCTGGGGAACTTAAATATCTATTGACCCTCTGATCTGTTCTGTACTATGGTTATAATTATTTTGCTTATATGATTTTTGTTATGGATGAGTTGATAAGAAATATTCACAATGGCGTGCCATGGTGTATACTTTTTGCAAACGATATTGTGCTAGTGGATGAGACTAAAGAAGGAGTTAACACAAAGTTAGAGATTTAGAGAAAAACTCTTGAATCTAAAGGATTCCGAATAAGCAGAACTAAGACAGAATACATGGAGTGTAAATTTAGTAATGGTAACAATGAAAGTAGAAGAGAAGTGAAGATTGAGAACCAAGAACTACCTAAGAATGAATATTTTCGTTATTTAGGGTCGATTATCACTACAGCAGAGGAGATTGATGCGGATGTGGCCCATAGGATTAAGGTAGGATGGTGTAAGTGGAGAAATGCGCCTGTGGTACTGTGCGATAAACGAATATCCACTAGACTAAAAGGTAAGTTCTATAGAACGGCTATTAGACCAGCGATGTTATATGGAACGGAGTGTTGAGCAACCAAGAAACAACATGTAGATAAAATGAGTGTGGTTGAGATGAGGATACTAAGGTGGATGTGTGGCAAGACTAGATAAGACAAGACAAGACAAGACAAAATTAGGAATAAGTGTATTTGGGAATGGGTAGGAGTAGCACCGATAGAAGATAAATTGATAGAAAATCGATTAAGATGGTTTGATCATATTCAACGGAGACCAACAGAGATAGTAGTGAAGAGATGGGATACTGTAACGGTAGATGGAAGTGTTAGGGGACGGGGTAGACCTAGATTAACATTGGCTAGCGTTGTAAATAGAGATATGGATCTACTTAATTTGACTAATGAAATGGCCTTTGACAGGGCCGCTTGGAGAAGAAGAATTCATGTAGCTGACCCTATGTGATGGGACTTAAGGCTTGGCTTGGTTTGATTTGGTTATATGATTTTTGTATTATATGTCTGTTATTTAAAATGATTTATTCGAACCAAACTATTCTCTGTTTAACCTAAATAATTATCCATGGTGATTTTTATACCATTATGCTCTCAGCATAATATTTCTTACTTTGTCACGTGGTTATAACTTTTAAACACTTTCAAGTGATAAGGCTTAGAGAGGGGTGTTAATTCCTTGTTCATAAGTTGGAAGTAGTGGGACCAATGCGTGGGGTAGGCACGACGCACTTTGTATTTATAATCTAGCTCTAATAATGTAAATAAATAAAAGCTCCAATGTATATGTTTAATTAAATAAATATTTGAATACCCTTTTATTTTACTCCGCTGTATTATTAATTTGTTATGACCTCAGTTTTGACTTGCCGCGACATCTAACCCCTGGGTATCGAGTTTGGGTCGCGACAGTTTCCATACTCGAAAATTATTTTCATTGAGCATCTCAATCTTTGAAGCATCAATAGCACTTTTGATTGCCATTACAAAAATGTACACTATTAAATAATATTAAACATATAACAATTCTTGATACAAATTTTTTTTTTTAATTTAAAGATTTTGTAGTTCCTTACTTAATGCTAAAAAATTTAGTTTTTGAACAACTCAGTTTGAGTTTGAAACAGATAAGAATGGATCAAAATACCAATCTAAAATAATAATAATAATAATAATAATAATAATAATGATAAATATCTTTTTGATTTGGGCTTATATTTGTTCCTGTGGGCTGCTGCTTGATTATTTGGGCATCTTTTTTTCTTTTGTTATATCTGGCCCAAAAACTTAAAAATAGAACTTTGCAGTAACAGCAGCAACAGCAACAATGGTATTATTACGGTTGCCTTCTTCTCCGGCAACGGGTTGGATGACCAAAGATTAAAAAAAAAAAAAATTAAAAAAATACTAGTTTTGAAGGACAAAATTTCAGTCATTTTTCACAAGAAAATTAGCATCTCTACTGAAATTTTGAAATGAACAAGATGAAGGAGATGGAGACGTGTTTTCGCAACCAAAAAAAAAAAAAAAATTTGAGTGAAACTTCTTCTACCCAACGGTGTTCGAACTTGAGTTCGGCAATTGATCTTCTGTCATTCCAAACCACAATAGCTTCCTTCGGATGCACTGTTAGGTTGTTTATGCGCTGGTAGTGATCGAACAACCAAATGGAAGTCACCAAAGCAAAACACAGCTTGTCAATTGTTCACTGAATTTTGAACAAAATAAATTATGGAAATTCACTCTTCTCGGTACTGTAATTCGACTTTTGCTTACTCAATTAAACCTCGCTCTAATACCACTATAAGATAAATTAACAATGGAAATGATTGATGATCCCGTGAGGATATTTCTCACCCAATAATCCGTGAACAAAGCAAATGAGAAAGTTTTGTAATACTGAAGTGAATTTCAACTTCACAGTATTTATTGTTGGAAAAATGGTTTAATACAGGCATATTTTTTAGCTCAATTTGAGTGGGCTCCAAACGTCTTTTGGGGTGGGTCCGAAGAGGTGAAGTGTTCCTTGCCGCGTGGCAAGTCACACGGTGAAAACGGAACGTCAAAACCATTTATGAGTGAATGAGAAGTTAACGTCGTTTTCGGATCTAATATCAATTTTTTTAGATAAAATTCATTTGAATTTTTTCAATAAAAATTATTATGGGAATTTAATTTAATTCTAAATTCAAATTTTGGATTCCTAAATGGTTTCCTAAAATTTGTAATCGTAGGAATTTAATTTAATTCTAAATTCAAATTGTGATTTCTTAAAAAATGATTAACTATTCAAAATAGTTTAATAATTGTTTTCCATTAGTTTTATATATTTAATATATATATATATATATATATATATTATATATATATATTTCAATAGTTATTAATAAAGTTCCAAACTGTTCTTGCGTTTGACCAACGGACACTTTTTTTGAATTTTGGTACAACCGTCAGATTTATTTGAATAGTTGAGGGTGCACCTGTTCATAGGCTTTATGCACCTTTTCACTATTTATTTGGACCTGTTCGGCAGTGTTTGGTTGCCTATATATACTGCCATAAATCCAGTATTTAACACATCCGAAAAAATCAGTCAATTGTCTCATTGCTGTCCAATTTTCTCTAGTGCATTTATTCTTCATATTTAGTTTTAGAATAAATTAAGAGAGTATAGATCACAGGTTTGGTTCGCCAAACAAATTTATTTGAAGTGCTTCTATAAATTTGTGAAGATCATTGTACTGGGAGATAGACGCCATTCAACCGTAAGCACCGTAGCGGGGCGAATCTGTCTTAAGGACAGAGTGTCACACACTCGACTTGGTCTTTAATTTTATTCGGTTCAACAAAATAAATCTGTATTTATTTTATTTTGTTTGAATTATTTCAGTTTATTTTATTTACACAGAAGATTGTTCCAACAATCTTAAGACAGATCGAATTATTCTGTTTACAGAATTTTTCGTTTGTTTCCTTTTTCATTCTTCGTAAATAATTTCGAAAGCAAATTATTTTCTGTGGATTTACAAAATAATATTCTGGTTGGAAAAACAAATAGTGATTATATGCTATTTGACAGATAGTAGTAATATATTGTCTCTTTTCTTTGACAACAACTAGTAGTACGATACTGGTGTCATTAACAATTCAGAATATATTTTTGTGGAATTTTTTCAGAAATTAATTTTGGGTTTTAGAAATTATTTTCTGAGTTTTCATTAATTAAAATTCTGTTTTCAGTATTTTAATTATTGAGTGTATGAAATTAATTTTCTGTGTGAATTAATTTGGTTAAATAAAATTTTATTTTATTTCCAAATTAATTGAAAAATAAAAGTTATATTCTTATTTCTTTTATTTTACAGAATTTAATTTCTGTGTGGAATATTTTGGTTAAATAAAATTTTATTTTATTTCCAAATTAATTGAAAAATAAAAGTTATAGTTTTATTTTTTTATTTCTTTTATTTTCTGTGTGGAATTAATTTGTTTAAATAAAATTTTATTTTATTTTCAAATTAATTGGAAAATAAAAGTTACATTCTTGTTTCTTTTATTTTTACAGAATTTAATTCTGTGCATTTGGTTTAATTTTCTGTGTAGTGTAAATTCTAATTATAATTTTGTTTTATAAATTAGAATTGATGGCTACTGAAACAAATGCCCAAACAAGTACTACTGTGGTGGCTGCAATTGCACCAACCCCCTCTCCTGTGATGACAGTACCAATAAATCATGGAGAAAAGCCAGAGAAGTTCTCAGGAACTGACTTTAAAAGATGGCAACAGAAAATGTTGTTCTATCTTACAACTCTGAACCTGGCTCGTTTCCTCCGTGAAGATGCTCCTATCCTGAAAGAGGATGAAACCGACCGGCAAGTGGTTGCTGCGGTTGATGCTTGGAAACATGCCGATTTCCTTTGCCGGAATTACGTCTTGAACGGACTTGACAACACATTATACAACGTCTACAGTCCAATCAAGACAGCAAAGGAACTTTGGGAATCGTTGGAGAAAAAGTACAAAACGGAAGATGCCGGCTCAAAGAAATTTGTGGTTGGCAGATTCCTGGATTTTGTAATGGTTGATTCAAAAACTGTGATCAGCCAAGCTCAAGATTTCCAACTCATTCTGCATGACATTCACGCAGAAGGTATGTCTCTCAGTGAATCCTTCCAAGTTGCAGCCTTAATTGAAAAATTACCAAAAGGCTGGAAGGAATTCAAGAACTACCTCAAACACAAGCGCAAAGAAATTTCTATGGACGAGTTAATTGTGCGTTTGAGGATTGAGGAGGACAACCGCAATTCTGAAAAGCGGGCTGGTAAGCTTCCTATGGAGTCTAAGGCAAATGTGGTGGAACATGCTTCAAAAACCAAGAAACGAAAGTCTTCTGGAGAAAGTTCATCACAAGGCTCTAAAGGGGGGGAATAATAAAAAGTACAAGTTTAATGGCAAATGTTACATCTGTGACAAAGAGGGACATCGGGCCAAAGATTGCCGTAGAGCAAAGCAAAAGAAGAAAAGAACAAAAGAACAAGCAAGAAGCCTGCTCAAGCCCATATGACCGAAGTGGACAAATATTTCCAATGGTGTAGATGACATCAATCTTTCTGCAGTTGTTTCCGAGGCAAATCTTGTCGGAAATCCTAAAGAATGGTGGGTGGACACTGGTGCTACTCGCCATATTTGTGCCGACAAAAAGATGTTCACATCTTATTCTACAGTGGACAATGGTGAACAACTTTTATGGGCAACTCTCAACTTCCAAAGTTGAAGGACAAGGAAAGATTGTACTCAAGATGACATCAGGAAAGGAACTCACTCTCAACAATGTGCTGCATGTACCGGACATTCGCAAGAATCTTGTTTCCGGATCTTTGTTGAGTAAGAATGGGTTTAGGCCAGTATTTGAGAGTGATAAATTTGTACTTACTAAGAATGGGATGTATGTAGGAAAAGGTTACATGTCTGATGGCCTTTTCAAATTAAATGTAATGACCATTGTACCTTCAGTTATTAATAATACTACATCTTCTTCTTATTTGCTTGAGTCTTCAATTTTATGGCATGGTAGACTAGGACATGTTAATTATGGATCTTTGCGTAAATTAATTAATATGGAAAGTTTACCTAAATTTGACATTGATTCAAATCATAAATGTGAAATTTGTGTTGAGGCAAAATTATCTAAAACTCCTTTTCATTCAATTGAAAGAAGTACGGAACCACTTGAATTAATTCATAGTGACATTTATGATTTTAAATCAATTCAAACCAGAGGTGGGAAAAAGTATGTAATCACTTTTATAGATGACTATACTAGATATAGTTATATTTATTTAATTCGAACCAAGGATGAAGCTTTGGAAACTTTCATTCATTATAAGAATGAAGTTGAAAATTAACTTGGTAAGAAAATCAAGAAACTTAGAAGTGATAGAGGTGGTGAATATGAATCACCTTTTGGTGAATTTTGTAAAGAACATGGAATAATTCATCAAACCACCGCTCCTTACTCACCTCAGCAAAATGGCTTTGCTGAAAGGAAAAATAGGACTTTAAAAGAAATGATGAATGTCATGTTAATAAGTTCTGAATTATCTCAGAACTTGTGGGGGGAAGCAATACTTTCTGCTAATTATATACTTAATAAAGTACCCCGAAAGAAAATAAATCAAATACCTTATGAATTGTGGCATGGAAGAGTACCATCCTACAAATACTTAAAAGTGTGGGGGTGTTTGGCTAAAGTGGCTATTCCTAATCCTAAAAAGACTACGATAGGTCCTAAGACCATTGATTGCATTTTCATTGGTTATGCCAAGAATAGTAGTACATATCGGTTTTTTATTCATAAATCAGAACATTCCGAAATGCATGTAAATACTATTATTGAGTCTCGGAATGCATCATTCTTTGAACATGTATTTCCAAATAAAACTGGACAGGAGACTAGTAATAATAAGAGATCTTTTGATGCTATTACTAGTAATGATCAAGAACATGATCAAGAGCAAGAGTTAGACCAAAATGAGGAAGAAGAACCTACGCGTAGTAAACGTGCTAGAACCTCAAAATCTTTTGGTCCAGATTTTCTAATATTTTTGTTAGAAAATGAGCCTTTAACTTTTAAAGAGGCTATGTCCAGTCCTGAAGCTTCTTTATGGAAAGAAGCTGTCAACAGTGAAGTTGAATCCATCTTGCAAAATCACACTTGGAAATTAGTGGACTTGCCATCAGGTTGTAAACCTCTTGGGTATAAGTGGATTTTCAAAAGGAAAATGAAAGCGGATGGATCAATTGACAAATACAAGGCAAGACTTGTAGTCAAAGGTTTTAGACAGAAAGAAGGTCTAGATTACTTTGACACATACTCACCGGTTACTAGAATAACATCCATTAGAATGTTAATTGCCATTGCATCTCTATACAATCTAGAAATTCATCAAATGGATGTGAAAACCGCTTTCTTAAATGGTGAGTTAAATGAAGAAATTTACATGTAACAACCAGAAGGTTTTTCTGTTCTAGGAAAAAAAAAGAAAGTGTGTAAATGGGTTAAATCATTATATGGTTTAAAACAAGCGCCAAAGCAATGGCATGAGAAATTTGACAAGGCAATAACGTCAAATGGATTCAAAATTAATGAGTGTGACAAATGTGTTTATATTAAAAACACAGATAAAGGTTATGTTATTGTATATCTTTATGTAAATGATATGCTCATCATTGGTAGTAATAATGACATGATTAAAACTACCAAGAAAATGTTGAATAAACATTTTGATATGAAGGACATGAGCATTGCTGATGTAATACTTGGTATAAAAATTACCAAAGCATCAGAAGGATATGCTTTGTCACAATCTCATTACATTGAGAAAATACTTGACAAATTCAGCAAAGATAATGATCATCTTGCTAGAACTCCTGTAGATGTTAATTTGTATCTTTCTAAGAATGTACAGGAAAGTATTTCTCAATTAGAGTATGCCCAAATTATTTGAAGTTTAATGTACTTGATGAACTGCACTCGCCCAGATATAGCTTATGCAGTAAGTAAATTAAGTAGATATACGAGTAATCCGGGAGTAGAACACTGGAAAGCAATTATAAGGGTTCTAAGATATCTTCGATTTGCTCGTAACATTGGGCTGAATTATACTAGATATCCAGCAATACTTGAAGGATACTGTGATGCAAATTGGATATCGGATACTAGAGACTCGAAGTCCACCAGTGGGTATGTCTTTACTCTTGGTGGGGCGGCTGTATCTTGGAAATCTTCCAAACAGACTTGCATTGCTAGGTCTACTATGGAATCAGAATTCATAGCCTTAGACAAAACAGGGGAAGAGGCAGAATGGCTTCGCCACTTCCTTGAAGATATTCCAATTTGGCCAAAACCGGTGCCTGCTATATGCATACATTGTGATAGTCAATCAGCAATTGGTAGAGCACATAATCATATGTATAACGGTAAGTCACGACACATTCGTCGTCGACATAACACCGTAAGACAACCACTCTCTAATGGAATTATTTCCATAGAATATGTTAAGTCTAAAGACAACATAGCGGATCCACTAGCCAAAGGGTTAGCAAAAGAGTTAGTTGAGAATTCATCGAGGGGAATGGGACTTAAGCCTATTAAATAAGAGTTACCACAACGGCAACCCAACCTAGTTGACTGGAGATCCCAAGATCTAGGTTCAAGGGGACAACCGAGTTGTGAATAACTCAGAAGGATCACTGGGGAGTCTAACTCCTACCCATTTCTTTGATGAAATAGTGATGTCTGCAGCGTTTGAGGTTAAGTAAAAATTTTAATGATTCTTATATCTAGCTAAACCTAGTGGAGTATGGCAGGATACTCTTCATAAGAATCACCTATGTGAGTGTGAACTGGGCCGGTTCTATAAGATTTGTGAAGGGCTACAAGTCTTTAGAGACTCATGTAAGACCAGGCTGTTCAGGGCCAAAATGAACACAATAGTGAGAACTAAACTGTGTCTGGGAATATACTGTGTGAGTTCTATTGTCTTGGTTTACACGAACGCCTGAACAGTTCAAGACATCATGTTCACTGGTTAGCTAGTAAATCCGATAGTGTCTCACAAGGGAAGGTTCAAAGCCAAAAGCTACCTATCCTTTGCAGAATATTTCCAATTTCTGTACTCTCTGTAATTAGATCATGTTGTTGCATTTTCTCTCCGTCAAATTCCATTCATGTGGGGGATTGTTGAAAAAATGGTTTAATATAGGCATATTTTTTAGCTCAATTTGAGTGGGCCCCAAACGTCTTTTGGGGTGGGTCCGAAGAGGTGAAGTGTTCCTTGCCGTATGGCAAGTCGCACGGTGAAGACGGAACGTCAAAACCATTTATGAGTGAATGGGAAGTTAACGTCGTTTTTGGATCTAACATTAATTTTTTAGATAAAATTCATTTGAATTTTTTCAATAAAAATTATTGTGGGAATTTAATTTAATTCTAAATTCAAATTTTGGATTCCTAAATGGTTTCTTAAAATTTGTAATTGTGGAAATTTAATTTAATTCTAAATTCAAATTGTGATTTCTTAAAAAATGATTAAACTATTCAAAATAGTTTAATAATTGTTTTCCATTAGTTTTATATATATATATATATATATATATATATATATTTCTAATAGTTATTAATAAAGTTCCAAATTGTTCTTGCATTTGACCAACGGACACTTTTTTGAATTTTGGTACAACCGTCAGATTTATTTGAATAGTTGAGGGTGCACCTGTTCATAGGCTTTATGCACCTTTTCACTATTTATTTGGACCTGTTCGGGGCAGTGTTTGGTTGCCTATATATACTGCCATAAATCCAGTATTTAACACATCCGAAAAAATCAGTCAAGTTGTCTCATTGCTGTCTAATTTTTCTCTAAGTGCATTTATTCTTCATATTTAGTTTTAGAATAAATTAAAGAGAGTATAGATCACAGGTTTGGTTCGCCGAACAAATTTATTTGAAGTGCTTCTATAAATTTGTGAAGATCATTGTATACTGGAAGATAGACGCCATTCAACCGTAAGCACCGTAGCGGGTCTTAAGAACAGAGTGTCACACACTCGACTTGGTCTTTAATTATTGATTCGGTTCAACAAAATAATTTCTGTAAGTTTATTTTATTTTGTTTGAATTATTTTCAGTTTATTTTATTTACACAGAAGATTGTTCCAACATTTATATACACCATGGCAACATTGGTAATGGTCACACCTGTTGAGATTGATCCATAATATCTACAACCTTTCACCAATGGTTGTGTCACGGTGTTTCAAATTCAAACATTCAACTTTCAGATTATTCTCGGTTTCTTGGGGGAAGGTATATCACCACTTATGAAAAATGTTTGGAGTCACACTATATCACCACCTATGGAAAATGTTTGGATATCACGCCGAATTATGATATGATCACTTTTATTCCATCAACTTTTACCCCTGGTCCAAACACCCCCAATTGATAACAAACACCACTGCTACATCAACCCTCCATCAACCCTCATTGTCGCAAACATCACAAATACAATGATAAATCTGAGACGGGAACCCCCGAAATTGGTAGATCTGATATGAATAACTCCAATGAACATCCATAGTGTTGGGGTATATCTCCTTATTGGAGTTTGAGACCCAATTAGTTTTGGAAAAAGAATTTTAATTTGGTTTGGTTTAGGTATAATATATTTTAATATATCATATCTATTTTTTTAGAGACCTAATTCAATTTGGTAACAATTAGGATTTGATTACAAAACCCAATACTCAACAATATATCTATATGGTTTTGTGTACCCCAGAGTAGAAGTGTGTGCGGCTGCCATACTATTACATTGCTTCGGTAACAATGCCGAAGATTTACAATTGGTGAAGATTTGTCAAGGGTGCTTGATTTGTTCATGCTTATGTTGCCTTTGTTCTGAAGTTGACTTGGTTCGTTATTTTGGATCTTCTTCAACTCTGGTTTTGAAGATTTTTGTTCATCTATTTGGTGAGGTCTTTCCTCTTTATTTATTTGTGATTATTTGGAATTCACCTAAGGGTGCTTTGTGAGACCATTCGTGTCTCGTTTGTAATTGTTTGAAAACTTATTTGGTTGATAGTGGAATCAGATTTCAATCACGTGGACATACCTCACATTGAGGGAACCACGTAAAAATTCTTGTGTTACTTTTGATTTAATTTTTCCACATTAGTTTTTATTCTTATTGATTGATTTACTTGTGGAGAATTACATATTTTCTTTAACACATAGCGTGCACCGAAACACCAAAAAATTAAAGAACAACAACAACAAACAAAGCACATCTATGTGGGAAAACAGTGGGGGATTCAAGTTTATTAAAAGGAAACGCCAATGCACAAATACAGGAGAGATCTGGGCCAGCCGATCGCCATAGCCAAAGGCGGCGGCCAGCCGGCCAAGAGTGAGGCCCGGGGTGGAGGATTTAGAGAGAGAGAGAGAGAGAGAGAGAGAGAGAGTCTCATCAAAAGTTAGTCCTAGTAAAATCATTGTTAAAAATAATTTTTTGTGACATTTTTTGTCACTAATAATTAATAATTGCTGACTTTTTTGTCACTACTTTTATAAATTGTCGCTAAAACTTAAAATTGGTGATTTTTTTTATGACAATTTTAAACTATCGCTAAAAGTTAAAAATTAGTGACCTTTTTTTTGTAACGATTTTTTAAAATTGTCACTAAAAC
The DNA here is from genome assembly GCA_030407325.1 of Camellia japonica. Lineage (NCBI taxonomy): Eukaryota > Viridiplantae > Streptophyta > Magnoliopsida > Ericales > Theaceae > Camellia > Camellia japonica. The sequence continues at coordinate 178,114,400 of JAPPVO010000031.1, forward strand.
TTATAATTAGTGACATTTTTTGTGACAAATTTTTAAACTATCGGTAAAAGTTAGCAACTAGTAACATTTTTTAATAATGTTTGATAAAAAAAAAATCATTAATTATCACAGAACATATTAGATAATAAGTTCACCTATTAGGATCTATACGTAAATTTTCCTAAAAATAATGAACAAGTACAATTTTAAGAATAGGTCATCCAACCACGTGTACAATTGTTCGATCTATTTAATTTTTTGGTGTTCAATTATTATTATTATTTTTTAAATATGACATTTGACTAGGCTCTTCCACGGAAACAGAGTGGATTTTGGCAATAAGAGAATATGGGTTGGATTATTGCCAGTGATCAAAATATCTTCAATATAGATGAGCAAAGTGGTAGCCCCGTTTGTTTTGGGGTATAGAGGGAGGGATGAGATTAAAATAAATGTGAGATTATTGTGTTTATTTGTAGATTTAGAAAAGGGATTGAGATGGAGGAGGAGATTAGGTTGGGTTTTGGAAGGGGGATTGGGATGGAGGAGGTAGAGGTGGAATTAGAAAAACAGTCCGCCAGATTAGAAAGTTTTTTTTTTTTTTATGTTTTTTTTTTTTTTTTGAACATTAATGTTTAATTTTTTTTTGTATTTTTTGTTAAGTAAAAATCATTGTTTTATTTGTTTTATTTGTTTTATTTTTTCTAAAAAATTTTTACTTTTTTTAATTTGTTATATGTTGGGCATTTTTTTTTTTAACATTAATGTTTAATATATTTTTATTTTTTTATTTGTTTTATTATTTTATATTTATTTTATATAAAAATAATTTAACAATCCCTACACTAATAACTATCATCAAAATAAATACAATTTTACTTAATCCCTTCACTAACAATCCCCTCACTTTTAATCCCCTCCATTCTACCTCTGAAAACAAACGGACCTAATAGATATGAATCTCAAGAACAAAAAAGGAAGAATCACATAATGGCTGCTTTTTAATCCATTAGAGAGAAAAGGAAGAAAATCTATTCAAAATTGTATAATTTGAATCATCGAAACAAATATAGTGGACATACGAAAACCCAACATACTTTCAAGTGGCAAATCCAACCAGAGAGAAGCATGTCCCTGTGCCAATGTATAAAAGGCCAATGCCAAATTAGATATTTGTCGACAAGACATTAGTAATCTTTATTTTATCTTGGTCTTCAACTAGACATTGGTCAACTGGGCAAGTCCCAGGAGTCTTTCCATGCTTATGAAGCTGCCTAACCAAACATGCAAAGCAACTTCAACACATCTTCTAGGATGCTACACATCATTGTTTGAATTCACTTTATGATCAACAGAGAGAGAGAAAGTTGAAATCCCATCAAATTTGATATCAAAGTTGTACTTTTCTTCCTGTTATTTTATTTATCGGTGGTGATTCGGTGGGATTTTTCATTTTCCTTTATCTTTTTAGCATCAATATCAATTTTCAATTTATCAACAATACATTTGATACTGTTTTCATTTTATGTTTAAAATATATATGTATATATATATGACAAGAAGAGGTTCTTTACATCCAAAAGTAACCAAGGTGGTGTTTGGCAAGTTGGTTTGTGGCTAAAATAGTCCCAAAAGACAAAATAAGCTATTTTAGTCACAACAAACAAAACATCACATTCAACCCATAATCATTAAACTCTTCTCTTATAAAAAAAGTCAAAAAACCAAAAAGTCCTTCCCAAATCAAGCTTTTTAACCCAGGCTAAAATAGCCGAAAAAACTAAAAAGTCAAAAAGCCAACCCACTTCCCAAATAAGGTGATAGAAAAATATTTATAATATGGAGAGCTTTTACGGTATGCAATCTTAGAAAGGTGCATATTATCACAATATATATAACATTTCAGTGGTAGCTCAGAAATTGTACAAAGCAGGACTAAAGTCAAATTATTGAAGTTTTAATGAAATTGAAGTAAAATTATATAGATTTTGGAGATCAAAATAAATACTCAAAATTACATGATAGTAATAAAATTTTTCAAAAATTTGGGATGGGCAAAAATAACTAATTCATTTTATAATTACTAAAACTTGCATGAAAATAACAAAAAAAATTAAAATTCTAGGCAGAAAAAGTAAAATTATTTGATTTTGAAGGGGCTGGAGTAAATTTATATAAATTTTGAAGAGGCCAAAATGCAAAACTCTTTTATAAATATTCAAAAAATATTTGATGCAATTTTATCAAGTTAAAAGTAGATAAAACACATTCTCCACCTTTCAGATAATCAAAAAAAAATTTAAAACTTATTTAAGTTATTTTTTTGTCATAAGCTATGAACACCCAACCTTTGACATAATACACAAAGTGGTGGTCACAAGATTTGAACCCATAACCTCAAGGTTATTAGGTCAAGTCTTAACCATTGAACCAATGGTCACTCCTCCCAAACACACATTAATGTGTACTAATTTGGCGTTTTTTTTTTTTTTTTTTTAAGCTATGAGCAAAAACTACATCAAACACTGACATAGATTTCAGCTCAAAAAACTACACCAAACAGGGCCAATTTCCATTACTAATATCAGATAAAAGCTCATCATCAAAGTACTACAATTAGTACAACAATGTGAAATACCTCAAATATGGTGGACCTGGAGTCAAGTCAAGAGTAAGTCATTTTCTTAGATTCTTCATATTATTTGGTGATGATGTAGAGGAACCTTCTTGTCATGTACAACAAAATCAACCACGCAAGACACACGGAGTCCCCTGCAGTATAAGAAATGTCTATTCTCAAATCACCATCTTCACAGCAATCATTCCATTCCATGCTTGCAATCATTCATTAGTATCTCCAGCTTACTATCTCACACAATACTGTTTAGTCCTCTTATGTCAACAACACCCATGTCTGGTGTCTTGGAAGCAAGCTTTGATGGAGTAGGGTCGTCCTCAGTGCCCATTTTGAGCACCAAAGCCCAGAAGAGGTGGCGCCTGGCTTATAACACACTCTATGGTACCCGGGCTTGGCTTTCTCTGGGAAAACTACTTCTAAACAAGAAGTTCTTGCGCGCGCCATCTTATACTGCGATTGATGTGGAGCCGGAGCGCTTCCCTAGCATTGACCGGTCAAGCCTCAACGTGCTCGTTAAGGAGAATAACACCCATCAGCTTCTTCAATTTGGAGGGGTTGAGGGTGTAGTCACAAAGCTTGAAACCAATCGAGAGAACGGGATCAAAGGCGATGCTATTGACATTGCATCTCGACACAACATCTTTGGCTCCAACTCCTATCGGAAGCCACCTGCAAAGACATTCCACGTTGTGATGGACATTATTGTGGAGGCGTTTAAAGATCCCATTATACTCATCCTACTTGTTTGTGCTGCTCTTTCTCTTGCTTTCGGAGTTCACAAGAATGGGCTGACAGGATGCTCTGATGGTGGAAGCATATTTGTTGCTGTCTTCCTAGTCATGGTTCTCTCTGCTTTAAGTAACTTCTGGCCCAAAAAAGAATTCGGCAAGTTAAGTCAAGCCAACGACAATATCCAGGTCAATGTCACAAGAAATGGGCAGCACAAGCAGATATCAATATTTGATGTCGTTGTTGGAGATGTTGTTTTGTTGAAGACCGGAGATCAAGTTCCTGCTGATGGACTGTTCTTAGATGGACCCTCATTGCAGGTGGATGAATCAACCATAACAGCAGATAGTGACCCTGTCAAAGTCGACCACAGCAATCCATTCTTGGTTTCTGGCACCAAGGTGGTTGATGGGGATGCTCGGATGCTTGTCACTTCAGTAGGCAAGAACACAGATTGGGGCCAGCTAATGAGCAAAATAAGCTGTGATTTTGATGAGAAGACACCATTACAAGTTAAGCTCAAAAATCACACCTTGTTTATAGGAAAGGTTGGCGTGCTAGTTGCTTTCCTGGTTCTAGTAATATTGTTGATTCGCTACTTCACGGGAAACATGTACCATGATGATGGAAGTAGGGAGTTCATTGGTGGCAAGACAAATATCCATGAAGTTTTCAATGCTGTAGTGGGAATTCTAGCCACCCCAGTTGCTATTGCAGCAGCTGCCATTCCAGAAGGTTTGTTGTTGGCTGTTAAGCTTACTTTCGCTTATTCAACCATGAGAATGCTAGCCAACCAGATTCTTGTGAGAAAACTTTCAGCCTATGAAGCAATGGGCTCCGTCACTGTGATCTGTACAGACAAAAGAGGCATTCTAACCATGAACCATATGAAGGTAACTGAGGTTTGGCTAGGCCAAAATTATATTGAAGAAAGTGCTTCATCTTGTTCTCCTGGAGTACTTGAACTGCTCCACCAAGCAGTTGGTCTGAATGAAACTCAACATCCCTCAAGGTCTCTGTCTGAACTCACCGAAAAAGCAATTCATGAATGGGGTGTCAAAGAAATGTGCATGAATATTGAGGAACTGAGGAAGAGCTGTGACATTCTCCAAACAGAAGCCTTCAATTCAGAGAAGAAACGAAGCGGTGTTTTGATCAAGAAGAAGGTTGATGAAACAATCCACGTGCACCACAAAGGAGCACCAGAGGTAATATTAGCCATGTGTGAACAGTATCAAGATGCTACTGGAAACATCTTCGTCATTAGCAATCGTGTAAGGGAAAAATTGCGGCAAGTAATTCAACGCACGGCAATTAATGGCCTTCAGTGCATTGCTTTTGCACATAAGCAAATGTCACAAGGTGATTATGATGGAAAATCCCCCCCAAAGCTAGAAGAAGATCGTTTGATCTTTTTAGGGCTTGTGGTCCTACAAAACCCAAGTCGACAAGCTGTAATAGATTGCCAAAGAGCCGGAGTGAATATCAAAATGATCACAGGAGACGACATGTCCACTGCAGAAGTTGCAGCCACTGAATGTGGTATAATTGAGGAAAATCAGGGTATTATCACAGGAGAAGTAGTTGATGGAGCGGTATTTAGAAACTGGACAGATGAGGAGAGAATGGAGAAAGTCGATAAAATTTGTGTGATGACAAGAGCCTCTCCATTCCACAAGCTTCTTATGGTAAAATACTTGAAACTTAAAGGCCATGTGGTTGCAGTAACTGGACATAGCACAAGCGATGCAGTGGCATTTAGAGCAGCTGATGTAGGACTCTCTGTGGGGATTCAAAGCACTGATATGGCCAAGGAGAGCTCGGATGTTGTCATCCAGGACAATGATTTTGTTTCTGTAGTCAAAGTTCTGAAGTGGGGTAGAGGCATATACATCAACATCCAGACATTCACTCAGTTCCAGCTTACTGTCAGCATCGCTTCACTGGTGATTGATTGCGTAACTGCAATTACAGCTAGTGAACCTCCTACCATCAACATAGTGGCAGCTATCTCAGCTGGTAAAGTTCCATATGCAACGCTTCAACTACTATGGGTAAAGCTGATCGTGGGTACATTGGCTGCTTTGGCTCTCACTATAGAGCAGCCCACCGAGGAGGTCATGCAGAAGCAACCGATCAGCCACGGCAACCCATTCATCACCAACATTATGTGGAGGGACATGCTGACTCAGGCTTTGTATCAAATTGCCATCCTGCTAATCATACAGTTCCAGGGTGAATCAATTTTTAAAGTAAATTCCAAGGTAAAAGACACACTGATCTTCAATACTTTTGTTCTCTTTCAAATCTTTACAAAATTCAATGCGAGGAAGTTCGAAAGGAATGTTTTCAAGGGAATACAGAGGAAAAAGTTGTTTTGGGGGATCATTGGAATAATCATTGTTCTTCAGGTGGCAATGGTGGAATTGTTGAAAACATTTGCAGATACAGAGAGGTTGTCCTGGGGGCAATGGGGTATATGTTTTGGGATTGCGGCTATATCATGGCTTATTGGTTGGTTTGTCGAGTAATACCAGTTCCTGAAAAACCATTTTTCAGAAATCTTACTTGGCAGAACTTAAATTACAGACGCATATGATCAGCCATTGACTCTTCGATTTTTCAGAGGCCATGCTAGTCTTTTATGACATTTCATTTTCAGGATTATATACGCATATTTCTATTGACATAAATAGATTTGGATTACTTTTTCTTTCTGTAGACAAGCTAAATTTAGCATCACATATTGCCACATATTTATCGGCAAATTAAATAACAGAAATCGCAAGTAAAATTTAGCTAATTTATTGGCCAATTAAATATTTCAATGTGTATGGTGGGTCACAACTAAAAGTGCACAATTGGGAGTTATGCTTGGCCCTATGTTACTTACGACTATATAGTTTTTAAGTGAATCTTAGAGTAACCATATTAAGCCCCTTGTCAAATGGACCTACACGAGGCAAATAAATATTTATTCCAACAAAAATTGATTGCATCCTCCAAGTAATTATTCATCTTTCTCTAAAATAAACAAATAATGAAGTGATGATTATTTTTAAATTATTTCTGTTATGATTTTCTAGAACTCACGCTTACAAGGGTGACCACCAATACATAAAGCACAAGAGAAAGTTCTCCAAAACCTTGAAGAATATTTTACAGTCTTTGATCTTTATTAATAATGAAACTAAGTCGATCTCCTCCATGCTTGAAACTTCGAGATTCTGTTTCACTATGATTGTGGAAACAGTTTGAACAAATCTAGTGCGGGCTTTGAAACATGAAATCAGTTTATAAAATTGGTCAAACCTGAGACAAGGTCTTTTATTCTCTCCACATCGTATGCACTCGTCATATGGAGTTGAGAAGCTTGTTGTATGAGAGTAGGGATTTGGCCATCATATAGACAATCCTTATGAGCTTTACCCATCAAGAAGAAGATGGCCCTTATCACCTAACACCCTCCCTATTTTACTTAGAATGTGGATCAATCTGCTACATGAAATGGAAATGGTAACTGTGGGCCTGTTTGATTGGGCAGATTATAGCATAGGATTGGGATTATTAATCCATGGGACTCACATTCTAGCGTTTGGTTGCAGTTTTGTTATTCCAATGGACATTCTATCAAACAAAATTGACAAATTTTTTAATCCTACAACTAATAATGCAAAACAAATGTATAATTGCGATTGCATATTGCCATATCCATTGCAAGACAAATGTGGACAAGACGGGATTATTTATCCCACTAATAAAAACTCATTGCCATGAGCATTATGCCTCATCTTTTGACGTTTTCTCATGCCAAAACTTCACTCATATTAGATTTTAGTTCATTATATTTACCTTCTTTTTTTTTTTTTACTCCTAAGAAAACCTTAAGAAAATATATTGGAAAAGACTTGTGGGATCGCCTTGGATTGCTAAATTTATCTTTTCGGAATGAAAGTGTAACCATGTTTCGGAACGCGTTCCAAAACATAATTCACTAGGATATATACGTTTTCTGGTATCAATGCTCCATCCTTATCTTACACTCGAACTACAGTGTTATGCAGATAAACCATAATCCCAAGAAAACCGATCACTAATAATTAGATAGGATCACCAGTATGGCTTACAAGATCAAGCAACAACTAATCCAATTTTTCACAAACTAAAAATAATCAGCGCATTTGGCCCACAACAAGGAAACTTTTAACAAATTGAAATTTGAGCTCATTGTGAATACCCATATATCTATTATAATATATATACAAAATTGAAGAAAATCATTCAATTTGATTGGAAAATAAGTTGTTAAGTTCTCTAGTCAATACACTACAAATTCATCATCTTTTTTCAAGCACATTAAAGAATATATCATCATTCAATTTGGGAACCAAGGGCTGAGCCAACAATGTTAAAGAAAAGAATCAGAGAATTGTTTTATAAGAAAAATGTTAGAAATGATAGAAATCAGTTTCATCATCGAAGAAAGAATAAACATGTAAGAAATTGAGCACATAAAAGAAACCCAAAACAATATTAAAGAAAAGAATCAGAGAATTGTTTTTATAAGAAAAATGTTAGAAATGATAGAAATCAGTTTTATTATTGAAGAAAGAATAAACATGTAAGAAATTGAGCATATAGAAGAAACCCAAAACTGAGAAAGAATGGAAAAGTGTGAATTTGATAGGTATAGAAAGAAGGGATATACCTTTACCTTCTCATAGAAAACCTAAAGCCGACTCTGATTGAGCAATTCTGGAAGCAAGAAGAACAATACACCCCAGATGTGGCAGATACATATGAAAGCACCCAAAACCATTCATGGCTCATCTGGATGCATATGAAAGCACCTAAAGGGCTAGTAAATGTGAGACACATTTTTTAATAGTACTAATTTCTTTCATACTATTTCTCACAAAAAAAGCTACACAAACTAATAAATTTTACAAACTTGCCATACTAACTGATGAGTTATGCAATAATAAATTTTGGAATATAAAACATGCTCCACTTTAATAATGTGATAGGTGTCACACTAGTAACTAATTTTTTTATAAAATTTGTTAATTTGTATAACATTACTTTATATATATCTGGGTGGATATCTAAATACCCTTTCTTTTGATAAATCACAACAGGTGCGGAAGTCAATATATATAGAGTAAATTATATACAGCAAAACCACTCTATATATAATACTTTAAATAAAAAATTAAATTAATCATAACAAAACCACTTTCTTTTTATGTTAATATATATATCAACATTATTGTTTAAGTTGTTCAATAATGACAAAAACAAATACATACATATATATTTCACCAAAAAATATATATATATTTAAAAAAAAAAATAAAGAAAATCGTATGCTTGGGTGAGAAGGAAGGAAAGGTGGCAGATAGATACTTCTTGTTGAATATTTGATCAATCCTGAGAGAAAAGTATCCAATTGAAGTGAAGGAAGGTAAGGTGCTCTGCTTTAATCTGGAGATTCCACAGTTGTGTAGCATCCATTTCAACAACTCAAATTGGATAAGCTCCATCACTTAATCATAGCTATATATAATTTCATCCCATTTGTTTTGAAAAATTAAAAATTAAATGACAAGTACGATTTTAAAATATACTTGGCAAATCATCTCTTCTCTCAAAGATGTAACAAAGTGCGTCAGTATTATCTCACCCATAAACTTTTCCGCTACATCATTAGTTGAAAACACTGAACAATGTCAAATGATACTCCAAGAACTACTCAATATTAGGTCCTCCAACTGAGTTTCCAAAGTTAGTTATTAATTAGCACTTGGTGGCTTCTCGATCTTCCATTTTCCATTAACTAAAATCACAACCTCATCATCATCGTTCAATTAGCTCCAAAAATGAGGGAATTGAGTCAGTTGACCCTAAAGTAAGTCATTTTCTTAAAGAGTTTCTGAGAACCATATAGGCAATTTCCCAGAAAAAAATGAGGGAATTGAGTCAGTTAACCCTAAAGTCAGTCCTTTTCTTAAAGAGTTTCTGAGAACCATACAGGCAATTTCCCAGAAAAAAATGAGGTAATTGAGTCAGTTGACCCTAAATTTCAGTCATTTTCTTAAAGAGTTTCTGAGAACCATACAGGCAATTTCCCAGAAATCTAGGAAAGTTCTTCCAATCAAACCTTCTACCTAAGAACACTCAAGGCATCCCCTTATAGAGAGCAAACCCTTCATCATCACCAAACACTCATAAAACTTTCTAACAGTTTAATCATGCTGATGCTTAATTGGTACCCAATATCAACCAACGAACCAATCCAACCTTGGTATCTCCAAATTCCATAGCTTCCAACCTGTTCGATCCTTTTTTCCATGGACAATTGCTTCAGAGCAAGCTTTAATGGCAGAAAGTTGGGGCCAATTTCTAGCAGCAAAGCCCAGAAGAGGTGGCACCTGGCTTATACAATAGTTTATTGTACCCGAGCTTGGCTGTCTCTGGGTCTGTGCAAAGCGAATATCTTGCGCATGCCATCTTATGTTATGGTTGATGTGGAGCCGGACAACTTCCATAGTATCGATCAGTGCCTCAGCAAGCTCGTTAGGAAGAGAAACAGCAAATGGCTTGCACGGCTTGGAGGGGTTGAGGGTCTAGTCGCAAAGCTCCGAACCAATGCAGAGAATGGGATTAAAGGGGATGTTGATGACATTGCCTCTCGACGCAACATCTATGGCTCCAACTCCTATAGGAAGCCACCTGCAAAGACATTCCAGGTTGTGATGGATGCTATTGCGGAGGCATTTAAAGATCCAATTATTCTCATCCTACTTGTTTGTGCTGCTCTTTCTCTTGGTTTCGGAGTTCACAAGGATGGGTTCAAAGGATGCTCTGATGGTGCAAGCACATTTGTTGCGGTCTTCCTAGTCATTGCTGTCTCTGCCTCGATTAATTTCTGGCTCAAAAAACAATTCAACAAGTTATCCCAAGGCAGCAGCGACATCTGGGTTGATGTCACGAGAAATGGACAGCAACAGCAGATTCCAATTTTTGATGTTGTTGTTGGAGATGTTGTTTCATTGAAGATCGGAGATCAAGTTCCTGCCGATGGGTTGTTCTTAGATGGACACTCATTAAAGGTAGATGAATCAAGCATGACAGCGAAAAGTTATCCTCTCGAAGAAGTCGACCACATCTTTAATCCATTCTTGCTTTCTGGCACCAAGGTCATTGATGGGGATGCTCGGATGCTTGTGACTTCAGTTGGCATGAACACAGAATGGGGCCAGATAATGAGCAAAATAAACTATGATTTTGATGAGAAGACGCCTTTACAAGCTAAGCTCAAAAATCTCGCCTTGTTTATAGGAATGGTCGGCATGCTAGCTGCTTTCCTGGTTCTTGTAATATTGTTGATTCACTACTTCACTGGAAATATGCATGGCAATAATGGAAGTTGGGAGTTCACTGGTGGCAAGAAAAATATACATGACTTGTTCAAAGCTGTAGTGGGAATCCTAGCAACCCCAGTTGCCATTGCAGCAACTGCCTTTCCAGAAGGTTTTTTGTTTGCTGTCAAGGTTACTTTTGCTGATTCAACCCAGAGAATGCTAGCCAACCAGGCTCTTGTAAGAAATCTTTCAGCCTCTGAAGCAATGGGCTCCATCACTGCGATCTGTACAGACAAAAGAGGCACCCTAACCATGAACCAAATGAAGGTAACCATGCTTTGGGTAGGCCCAAAATATATTGGAGATAGTGCTTCATCTTCAATTTCGCCAAGTGTTCGAGAATTGCTCTGCCAAGGAGTTGGTTTGAATGAAACACAATATCCCTCAGGGTCTCCGTCTGAACTCACCGAGAAAGCAATTCATGAATGGGGTGTCAAAAGAATATGCATGAATATTGACGAACTGAGGAAGAGCTGTGACATTCTCCATGTTGAAGCCTTCAATTTCGAGAAGAAACGAAGTGTTTTGATCAGGAAGAAGGCTGACCAAACAATCCACATGCACCACAAAGGATCACCAGAGGTAATATTAGCTGTGTGTTCACACTATTATGATGCCACTGGGAACATTTTAGTAATTAGCAATCGAGCAAGGGAAAAATTGTGGCAAGTAATTCAACGCATGCTAACTAATGGCTTCCAGTGCATTGCTTTTGCGCATAAACAACTCTCACAAGAAGATTATTTTCACCAAAATTACACCAAAATGCTAGAAGAGGATTGTTTGATCTTATTAGGGCTTGTGGGCCTAAAGGACCCATGTCGACCTAGGGCAAGACAAGCTGTAATAGATTGCCAAAGTCTTGGAGTGAATATCAAAATGATCACAGCAGACGACATGTCCACTGCAGAAGCTATGGCCATTGAATGTGGTATAATTGACCTAAATCAAGGTATTGCCACCGGAGAAGTAGTTGATGGAGAGGAATTTAGGAACTGGACAGACGATGAGAGAACAGAGAAAGTCAATAAAATTCATGTGATAGCAAGAGCCTCTCATCTCCATAAGCTTCTTATGGTACAATGCTTGAAACATAAAGGCCATGAGGTTGCAGTTACTGGAGATAGCACAAAGGATGCAACGGCATTTAGAGAAGCCAGCGTAGGAATCTCTATGGGCATTCAGAGTGCTGATATGGCCAAGGTGAGCTCGGATGTTGTCATCCTGGACAAGGATTTTGTTTCTGTAGTCAAAGTTCTGAGGTGCGGGAGAGGCATATTCATCAACTTCCAGACATTCACTCAGTTCCAGCTTACTGTCAGCATCGTTTTACTGGTAATTGACTTTGTGACTGCAATTTCAGCTAGTGAACCCCCTACAATCAACATAGTGGCAGCCATCTCAACTGGTAAAGTATCGTATGCATCGCTTCAACTACTGTGGGTAAAGTTGGTCATGGGTACATTGGCTGCTCTGGCTATAACTATAGAGCAGCCCACCACGAGTGTCATGCAAAAGCCACTTATCAATCACACCAAGCCATTCATCACCAACATTATGTGGAGGGACATACTGACTCAAGCTTTGTATCAAATAACCATCCTGCTAACCATACAGTTCCAGGGTGAATCAATTTTCAGCGTAAACACCAAGGTGAAAGACACACTGGCCTTCAATACACTAGTTCTCTTCCAAATCTTTACGATATTCAATGCGAGGAAGTTCGAAAGGAATATTGTTGAGGGAATACAGAGGAAAAAGTTGTTTTGGGGGATCATCGGAATAATCATTGTTCTTCAGGTGGCAATGGTGGAATTGTTGAAAACAATTGCACGTTTAGAGAGGTTGTCTTGGGGGCAATGGGGTACATGCTTTGGGATTGCAGCTGTACCTTGGTTTATTGGTTGGCTCTCAAGTACATACCAGTTCCTCAAAAAGCATTTTAGCTATATGCATAGTGGGAAAAAAATACCATAAATATGCACATAAAAATCAATGTGTGGCCATATTCATTTTTGGTGTGATCCTCCCCACCCGCACTTAAAATAAATCTAAGCCACAATAACATTTCTGTGTACATAGCATCATTTTATGGTGTAGAAAATTTAATGTATTATTGATTGATCTGATTCTTGATTGATATAGAATGACTACAATGACTCTCCTATATATAGGAGAGGAAGAGAATATACTAACACACTACTAACACACTTACCTACCACACTACACTCACCTAACACACTAACATAAAATATTCTAACACCTAACACACTAACATAAAATATTCTAACAGCCCCCCTCAAACTCAAGGGGGATAGGAACCAACCAACTTGAGTTTGGAGAGAGTAACAAAACAGGAAAAATAAAATGACAAATAAAATAAAAGTGGATAGGAGACACTGTATGGTCGTGTCAGACCGTTGTAGAAGACCGTATGGTTATGGCAGACCAAGGTAGAAGACAGTTTATGGGGTCATATCGGACCGATGTAGAAAATAGTTTATGGGGTCATGTCGGACCGTTGTAGAAAACAGTTTACGGGGTCATGTCGGACCGTTATAGAAAACAGTTTACTGGGTCATGTCGGACCGTTGTAGAGAACAGGTTACTGGGTCATGTCGGACCGTTATAGGAGCTAACCGGAATCAAAGTCGGGACAGTTTACAGAGTCTTGTCGGACCCATATAGAAGCTAACCGAAATCAAAGTCGGGACAGTTTACAAAGTCTTGTCAGACCCTTAAAAGGCGTGCCCAATCTTATCAAAAAACATGCCATCAAAAGGCGTGCCATCAAAAGGCGTGCCATCAAAAGGTGTGCCCGACAGCCATCAAAAGTCGAGCCATCAAAAGGCGCGCCGATTTGTCGTCTAGTCCGAGCGGCGCGCGATACGCGTGGCTGTTGTGGCTATTAACGAAGACGGAGGCTGAGGCTTAGACAGAACAAACACTTGCTGAAAAAACCTCTGAAAAACTCTTCGTTTTTGCTGAGAGAGATTATCCCTGAAACACTCTACAACCCAACCCTGAATATGGCCTCTTCTTCCCATTCAGCTACCCAGAACATAGCCTCTTCGTCCCGTGGTCTTACTCTCTTTCCCGACCTCAACGAGCCACCCCAGAATTATACCCTTGAACCTCAACCAAGCCCCCCTGGTTTTTGCGCCTTTGAACTATCCGATGGTGGCAGTTGAAGATAATGGCTGCTCAATCTGATATTGAGGCCAATTATTATACATTGAGGTCTTGTGTTGAGACAATGACGGCGGTCAACAACCTGTCGTACCGGCTTCAGAGTAGAACAACTGAGGTGCAGCTGGTAAAAGCCCAACTGGCTCTGCTCCAGCGCATGTATACGGATGCCCGAGCAGAGATATGTGTGCTCAAGGCAGAAAATAAGGAACTGAAGTGGAAGGCCACCGTGATGCTCAGATTTGGAGGGCCGCCATATGTGACGGTTGAGGAGCAACGGGAAGTGAACGTGCTCGGCGGCGTGGGAAACACGGAGGCAGCACCGGCAAGGGACGCCCAAGACAAAGGCAAAAAGAAGAGAACAGCTGAATAGGCGAAGAAGTGAACCGAAAAATGTATGGTGGTTGGATTGTTTTGTTTTTTTTTTTTTTTTTTTTTTTTTTTTTTTTTTTTTGTGTGTGTTGTAAAATTGGGATTGGGGTAGAGCCCGCAGATGAAGAAAAACAAGGGTTATGTGCAAACCGGACGGCATCAGAAAGTTGTGTGTTTGTTATGAATTTTTATTTTTATTTTTATTTTATTTTTTTGTTAAATAATAAATAATAATAATATAATAATAATTATAATTGAGAGTGAAATTAAATGAGATAGCAGGAGAGAAGGGGACAAGGCCACGGAAGTGGTTGGACAATAAAAGAAGAGTGGTTTTGTGTTTAAATAAAAGAATAGTGGTTTTGACAATATTAAAATAAAAAAGAAAGGAAAAGCAGGAGACAAAAGTTGGTGGATTGGGTATCATGGAATGGTGTATCACAGAATGTTTAAAAAAAATAATAATAAAATAAAAGAAGGTTGGGTGGAGACAGTTGGCCCATTAATTTGATGAAGCTTTAGGACCTTACAATGTGCTTATCTCTGATTCTGGAAAACGGATCTTTCTCTTCCCACAGTGTTACGCAGAGAAGCAGGCTCTTGGAGAAGTGAGTTCTGAGCTTCTGGACACCCAAGTGAACCCGGCAGTGTGGGAAATTGATCACCTCGAGAAAAGGTAAAGCCCTTTCTGAAGCTCACGATTGCTTGCTTCTTTTTCTTGAAATAAGTGAATCCATTCACTTTCATTACAACAGACTTCAGCCCCAAATTCCTTGCTAGCCGACCAACATGTTCTGCAGTTGCTTCAGCAGCATATTGAGAAAGTTTTGGCCCTCCTTTCATTTCTGACAAACATCCCGAGGAAGCCCCAATTTTTTTGTTCCCCTTGGAATCTGTCACAGTGACAAAGGTATTGTTGCGAAGCAGCTTTATATGGACAATATCTGCATTGTTCTCAACAACATACCGAGAGAGTTGAGAACCGCCCATAACGCCCTTTCCTTCTTCCTCTATTATTCCCCTCACAAAATTCATGGATCTAGAGTTCCTTGCTGTCTCAAACTCCTTATGACTTGAAGAATGTATGAAACGCCTAAAACTCGCTCCCAAGATTTGAGGTACAACATTGTGATTAGCTGCAGCTGCAACATCGCTATGGAGATAAGAACTGCATTTCAAATCCCCCAAACCTAGAACACCATATATTTGTGGGATTTGAAAGAGGGACCGATGAGAGAGGGTATTGAAAGGGGCTTCAGATCTGGGGCTGAAGACCCGAATAGCTCGATCAAACAACCCTGGGCGGCCCGAGAATCGCAGCATGGATTGGTGACCGATCATGGCTCAATGGTTTTCATATTCAGACTACGCTGCTTTATCACAGAGAGAGAGAGGTGTGAGCTCATAGCAGATTAGGGATAGGACTTTCTGTGATGGAAGTCATGCAGAAACAGTTGGAAGACGAGCCCGGTGGGCTTGGTTGAGGTCCGGCGAGCGGCCAAGGCGAGGTTGCCGCCGCCGATAAAGCGAAAATACTAGATTTTAAACTCGCTCTGATACCATGTAGAAAATTTAATGTATTATTGATTGATCTGATTCTTGATTGATATAGAATGACTACAATGACTCTCCTATATATAGGAGAGGAAGAGAATATACTAACACACTACTAACACACTTACCTACCACACTACACTCACCTAACACACTAACATAAAATATTCTAACACCTAACACACTAACATAAAATATTCTAACATGGTATCAGAGCATATTTTATGGTGTCCAGAAGCTCTGTTAGAATATTTTATGTTAGTGTGTTAGGTGTTAGAATATTTTATGTTAGTGTGTTAGGTGAGTGTAGTGTGGTAGGTAAGTGTGTTAGTAGTGTGTTAGTATATTCTCTTCCTCTCCTATATATAGGAGAGTCATTGTAGTCATTCTATATCAATCAAGAATCAGATCAATCAATAATACATTAAATTTTCTACATATGGTCAACTACCGAATCTTTGATTCTTCAAAGACCAGGTTAGGCTTTTATGACATTTCATTTTTAGGATTACATATGCATATTTTTCTACTGTCAGAAATAAAATTTGTTACCCTTTCTTATTGTAGACAAGTTAAATTTTGCTAATCACATATCGCCACATATTTATTGGCAAATTCAATATTGCCTCGTGTATGGTGGGTAGGTGACAATTGAAAATGCACAATTGGGCAAGTTACACATGACCTAAGAAGTACCAACAAAGTAACATGACACGACACGACACATGTTGAACACTTCCCAACTCTTACATACACAAAACATATTACCAAGTTTGAGTAAAATAACTTGGTATCTAATGATAAAACTAAAACAATGTAAATTTATACCTATTATCCTCCTTTAGATTTAAAAAATTATTATATTTAACTTAAATATTCATATATATGACATAATAAATAAAAAATAACTATTTACACATGTATGGGTACTAAGACGGTATAGGTATGTCGATATGATAAAATCTAGAAAAAAATAAGGTACACGTATGGCTGGGTACGTTCATAAAAAGATATTTACTTTTAATTTGGACAAATGAAAAAATTAGTTAAATGGTTTAATTGGTTATGGAAGGACAAACCCACATTTTAATACTAGAAGTAAGATACAAAGCAAAGCCTAATTTGCAAATCATGCTAAGCATAAAAAAAAAGTCTTATGAAACTAACTTCACTTCTATACAAAATAATTATTTCGGCTTGGGTACGTGTTTTATGTACCTGGTACACATACAGAGGTATTATGCAAAATACCAATACCCATATATACCAGGCACAAATTCGGCATGCTTTTCAAAGTAACCATGCTTCATTGGTTTACTTCAAGATACACTGTCAATTCTTAACCACAGCTTTCAGTTTCAAGACAAAAAAAAGTACCCAAATAGGCTCTGTTCATGATGAAGAGCAAGAGATTCATAGATTTTGTGGGAAGTTTCATTAGTTCTACCAAGCCAATATTGTTAAGGTAGTCCATTTCCCCAAGATAGTTCCAATATCCTTAGCTTCATAAGTTAAATTCTTAGTAAACCACAAACTATTTTAATTTATATTTGTAAAGACTCAATTGAAGATTGACACAAAAAAATAAATAAATAAATAAATAAATAAATAATAATATTATTATTATATATAATAACTTTGCTTATGTGGAAGTATGGGTCCAAAAGAGAAGTGTTATTAAAGGCGTTCCTAGGCGTGCGCATAGGCCCAAGTCCCATCCAGGCCCAAGGTTTGCGCCTTGTAGTGTTCCAGGCCAAGCGACTTCAATAAGGCGTGCCTAAGCGTGCGCCTAGGCCCAAGTCCCATCCAGGCTCAAGGTTTGCGCTTTGTAGTGTTCCAGGCCAGGCGACTTCGATAAGGCACACGACTGGTCCAAGGCACAGTAAGGCCCAAGTCTTGAGGGCTTTTTTTATTGTTACTTTAATTGGTTTTGTTTAAAAGCTAACAATTGATTTAAGATGATGCAACTATAAAAGATCCCTACTCTTATTACACATGCCAATACATTAGGCATTCAACCATAAATCAATGATAAAAGAAAAATTAGCCCTGATTCCTAATCTCCAAAGAACACTTTACTATACTGCATGCCTTCATTATCCAATCCAGCAAATTCAAAAATTCTTCTTCACGTTTTTTTTTTTTTTCCCTTCTCTTCTTACATTTCTATCTCATTCTCTTCTCTTCTCTTCTTCTTGTCTGCGTTATTGTCTTCTCTACTTTTCTCCTCTACGTTGTTATCTTCTTCTTCACATGGCTATGATGATATTGCCTTCTTCTTCTTCCATCTTCTTATGCTTATTCGCCGGTCTTCTTTTCTTTCTCATCATTCTTTAGACTGATGTATTCCCCCCCCTTCCCCCCCTCTTTCTTCTTCTCCCCTCTCATTTTATTCATGTTTTATGTCAAATTTTGAAATATTGTTCATTTGTCTATGTTAAAATAGTAGTATTTGTTGGTATATATATTATTAAATGTTTGAGATTTCATTTTGCTTATGTTGAACTCTAAATTATTTAGTTATATTAAATTATATATTTTTTTACATACAAGATGTGCGTCACTTCAGTGAAGCCTGCGCCGTGCCTCGCCTTGAGCCTAGGCCCTAGGAGACCTTGGCACCTTGGTGCGCCTATCGCCTTTAATAACACTGCAAAAGAGAACCTTTCCTCAACACAGTTTTACTACAACACATCACCTTGCAGGTTAAACAATTCAAGCAAAGGATTTGCTCAAAAACTTTTGTGAAAAAAGGAATACCTGTGAGAACTGGTTATGGAAATAGATTCAAACGTGAACAAAATGGAGTTGAAATTCCAATGAGGAACAAAATGGGATAGCCTAAGAAACACATAGACTGTTTTCCTATTTGCCTATTAGAAAACTTAAAATGATCCTAATGCAGTGCACTAACTAGAGTAATACATGTTGTGGCAAAACTGAGTGATAAATGAAAAAAAAAAAATGCCCATCAACTAATTTACAATCACTTTATATATTACAGTCAAAACTATAGGTGTTACCCAAAATCAGCTTACTACAAAATATATATCATAAATTGGATAATGTTGAAATCTAAAACCTCAATCCCTAACCCCTTCAACAATAGTTTCCAGTCACTTGCCAAACGAAAAATTCAATATATGATGTAATTTGGCTCTCTTGAGACTTTCTTCAAACAATGACATGGCGATAGAAAAAGGATAGAAAGAAAAAGAAATGAAAATAGGAGAGGAAAGGCACATAGCGTCTTCCAAGCCTCTAATTCACAACCGAAAAACAGGAATATTAAAAAATTTAGAAGAAAATATATACAGAGAAACACTGAGGCAAAGAAGAAGAAAAAGAAGAAAAGAGAGGGAGCTCTTCTAAATATTTTGTTAAACATTATTCATCATCTAGGTATAATCTCTCTTTACAACTTTGAGGCTTATTTATAAGCTTCATAAAACCCAAAACGCATGTAAAAATCACCTTAAAGCATGTACAAATTTCAATATTTGGCACCAAACCAAATGTTCCCTCAACACATAGTTTACCTACATTTTTACATATCCAAAAAAAATTTCAACTTCATCAATTATTTGCCAAAGTGGACCAACTTGTCTCTGGTTTTCCAAATTATTCATCCAAATTTGTAACCAATATCAACCCAAAATGCCAATTTTTCTCATCTAGTAACAAGGATACCCAAATTCATTTGGAACCATCTGTATCATATGCCAATAAATCAAACACCAACAAAACAATTTAAAAAATTAAATAAATAAATAAAAGAATTCAGAGTCAGACTGAAATGTAAATGTACATAATTTGAACAGAATTGCATGCTAGAATCTAATATACTGACACCTCCAAGTAATTAATGACAGAAATTAGTTTCATTATTGAAGAAAGAATAAAGATGTAAGAAATTGAGGAAATAAAAGAAACCCAAAACTGAGAAAGACTGGAAAACTGTGAAATTGATAGGTATAGAAAGAATGTACCTTTAGCTTCTTATGGAGAAGATAAAAATCAGACTCTGATTGAGGAAATCTGGAAGAAAGAAGAACAATACAATACAATACAACCCAGATAGATGGATAGGATATGCAGATGAATGAATGTTAAAGCACCCAAAACCACACATACATGGCTCCATTGGTGGTGAAGACGGGACGAATAGATAAAAAAAAGTTGCGCTGTTGTTGATAATTACAGCAAATATTGCCCAGTGAGTTTTTCTGAAATTTTTTTTTTTTTTAATTGTGTCTAATTTTTTTTTTTCTAAGTCGATTTAATGAAGAAAGATCTGAAAAAGTTTTTAAAAAAAAAAATTCAAACAAAAACAAAAAAAAAAGGCCAAAGTATTAAAATAAAATAAAAAATTACTTCTTTAGGAATCTTTAGTAAAAAAATTTAGGCTCCGTTTGATGGACCTTTCAAAATATAGTTTCACATTCACTTTTAAGTGTGGTGTTTATTTAACATTTTTAAAAATTAATTTCACACTTATTTTTGAAAACTCTTTCCAATGTGGAAAAATTTGAGCTAACTAGTCGTACGGCCGGTTGACCGGAACAGTATTCGGTTTTTTTTTTTTTTTTTTCATCCGTTATTTTTATATTACAAAAAATATATATTTATGAATTTTTTTTTATTTTTTAATGAGCTTTGAATAGAATTTTGAGTTGTGTGTTTGGTTATGAATTGTAAATTTTTGTATCAAATATCATATGTCACATCACTCAATTCAAACTCAATTTAAAACTCTTTTTAAAACTCATAACCAAACAAATTTTTCACACTCAAATCATAATTCCAAAACTCATAAACTCAAAATACAACTCTATTCTCAAATCATAATTTTAAAACTCTACCAAACACTACCTTAAATTTTTTTTTACTTTTTTCATCCATTAAAAAACTAGGTTGAACTTTTTTTAATTTAAAAAAAAAAAACTATTTAAAAATGAGAAAATTTGTGATAAATCTAATCTAAGAAGTGTATAAAACATTAGATCTAATAGATTTTTTGTGTTGGTGAGAGGTCCACCATTTGTTAAATAATTTGATGAGAAATCCTTTCATTACTTTTAAAGGACATTTTGGTTTCAATTTTACCCCTTAATTTATCTATTTACTTTTTTTTTTTATATGTTGACTTTTCGTTGACTATGTGTTCAAATTTATAATTATCTGTTCAAATTTTTTAACTATATATTCAATTTTTTGCCCTTATTAGTTCAAAATTTTGCTATCTGTTGAAATTTACCACTTGAATTTTTACATCTCTCTTTTCTTTCTTTCTCTATCTGTTGAAATTTCGTTATCAATTGAATTTATCTGTTGCAATTCCCCTTATTTGTTGAATTTCACAAGCCTATTTTTTCCTATCTATTTCATCATCTGCATCAACAACAACAAATCATTATCATCATCAACACCAACAAGAGATCTAAACTTACATTAATATATATATATATATATATAGATTCGAGATATGCAATTCTTGTTCATTCACTTCGATTGCAAGACTGGATATGGCTACCAGAATTCAAAAACAAAACTCAAAATCAAATCCAAGTAGCAATTTCACTCAAAATAAAATAATCAAAAAAAATCCCAAGGGAAATATGCAATTTGAACCTAAAGAAGACATATTCAGGTCAAAACCAAAGCTCAAGCTTCAAAATCGAATTCAGATTTGGACTCGATGTGCTCTAATTAAGGTTCGAACTGAAAAAAGATATAAGTACAAATATGGTTCAAGTAAACACCTCATCATTCAACCACTTGCAATAGATAACATTTTAACTAAATAGCTGTCACGACCCAAACCTGCCCCTATAGGTTTAACATCGTAACCGACCAGTAATCTAGGGATTACCGAAAGCCTCTGAACAGATAAGTATAAGATAAGGGGCTGCGGAAGCAATAATACATAATATAGTTGTCCAATGAGCTGTGTTGACTTATATGAAACAGAAAAATATTAAAGTTTTATATGCATATCCGATAGTCAACCATACATTATACCCACACACATTACATAATTTTAAGTACAGCCAACATAATCAAATCAAGTCTTATATATACAGGACTAATTAAAACTTGAATCCAAGACCCTTCGAGAACCTCCACGTGAGGCGCAATGGTTAGCTGACAACAGAAACACAGCCCCTTACAAAAACCTTCGGGCTTGCACTCCAGAATGCTCACCTATATACATATATATACAAACAGTGAGCTAAAGCCCAGTGAATAACATTAAGGTAAAGGGGTAAGTGAACGAATTCCGAACATTTTGTACGTACAGAACAGATCATAGCATAATCATAGTCATCTCATATCAGAACATAGTAATGGCATATCCCATAGAACATATCGAACATATCACATAACGTCTTCCGACTAGAGTAATCGGTTCCGGATACCAATTAAACACAGATCACCACAATGAAGTGGCTAACGAGATCTCGTAAATGTCATGGACCCGCATTTTCATGCCGTCCCCCATGACTTGGGACTATCTATGGATGCCATAATAGATTTCAAACTTGGAATGTTCGTTCACAGAAACATATCTCATTTCAGAAAGCATAGCTTATCATATTTCATTTGGAACATAATTTCATATAAACGTATCTTTACGATAACGTTACTCACAGTGGTTCCAGTAAGCGGTCAATCAATCCTCGAGTCTTGACCTACAATCACAAAATACATAACACAAGCATGTCTTATCATTATACATTCAAGTGGCCATTAGGGCTTAGCTTTCATTACATTGGTTCTTATTCTCTCTCATACAAAATAAACCGGTTTCTTATTTCGCATATTCTCTCATTACTAAGCCCTTCTTTTCCAAATAGATTGATCTTTTACTTGGCTTCTTAAACAATTACCACTAGATCAATGATTCATTCTTTAACTAACTAATCTATGTTGATTAGTAGCTTATTAATCTTTATTGAGTCATAAATCATGTCTAGAATGCTTTGGAAAAAGATGGGAATAAAAATGTTAACTAAATGCAATTTTTCAAAACATGCTGAAAATGGGTCTCCGCTCGAGCGCCACTTTGGCCGCTCGAGCGGACTGTAAAATTTGAAAACTTCTGGGAGGTCGATTTTCACGCTCGAGCGGGACTTCCCCCGCTCGAGCGGACAACAAAAATCCAGAAATCCCAAAATTGCAATTAAAATTCAAATTTCAAAGCTTCAAAACATGTACTTTAGTATTCCAACATGGAGAACCATTTATTAAAGTCATAAATTGCTAAATCATTTATTCAAAAATCATTTATTCAAAAATCATGCCCCAATTGCCAAATTTAGTTTTAATTCATTTTCTCCATATCAAGCCAAATTCCAAATCCAAAGTGATTAATCTCTAAATTGAACTTCATAAATTTAACATGGCCCCAATTTCTCCTCTTCCTTTTTAGTTACATAAAATTGATTTCAAGTTCTTTCTACTTTCCCTCCAAGCATGAAATTAAAGTCATAAATTCCTTAGAAAATTATTCACATGTATGAAATTGACATCAAAATTACTAGTTTTATATTCTTATAAATTTTCCAATTAATTTCCATAACCATGAGTCTACTTAATTTCTTACTTAATCCATGAGACTAATTTCATAGCGTTCTTAATTCATGATGCATGTAACTTATTTTATATTTAAAACCCAGTTTCATCCTAATTCCATGAATTTAATTTCAAATCTCAAGTATTATAGGGTGATTCAACAAAATCAAGCCAAAGATAATTAATTTCTAACTTAACTCTCATAAACTTGATTTTAGCTCCAAATCATCATTTCCTTATCAATTTCCTTCTGATCCCATAAAATTTATTTCTAACTGTTTTCTATCTCCTTAAATTATGAAATTGAAATTATAAAACTCCTAGAAAAATATTTGCATGGGTGAAAACATAATCAAAATCAAACCATCTACATCAAAATCCCTTTTTATTCAAAATTAAGCTCAAATGTTCATGAATTAATTCTTTAATTTCTCTAAATTACATGCATGTAACCATAAGATTCAAATTCATATAATATAGAACTTAATCCAAGAATAATTCTCTAATTGAACCCAAATTTAACAAATTAAAAGAATCATACTCAAGCTTTTCAACCCAACTTGATTTAACATACAAATCTAATTTCTATGAAATTATAATTAATCCTCAAATCCTTATTTTGAATCTACTCAAAATCCACCTCCAATCAATTTATAATTTGACTTTTTGATTTATATCATAACTAAATCTCAAGTTCATAAACTTTAAATTATGAATTAAATTCTAAAATCTTGAAAATTCACAATGCATGTAAGGATAAACTCAAAATATGTGAAGGATGAAGAAGATCAAACCCAAATATTAAATCACAACATCAATTTCTTAATTACTAAACTTAACTCAAATCTTCTACATCCTTTTCTTATGTTATGAAATTAAACACAATTACCACTTGATTTCAATTGCTAAATGATTAATCTATAAGAGTCAAGCTTAAACTTTCTTACCCAGACTTTTAATTTGTTGAGTCTCCTAAGCTTTTCCTTCAATTTCAACACAGAGCTTGAGTTCTTTTCTTCTCTTCTTCCTACGGTTTTCTTCCTCTCTCTCTTGTTTCTCTCTTTATCAGAATATAAGGAATTGGACAGGAGTGTCAAATAGTTGGATAGGCTCTAGCAGGGAATTATACGGTGCATACACCCACACACACACCACTTTCTCAATTCTTCTAGAACTCTCCCAATTGGGCTCCATCAAGATAATAGAGTAGGAATAATTGAGTACATGAATTACATTCTGATTTAATTAAGCATCATTTAATCTTATTAAATCTTGGTTGGCCCATGATTAAATTTATTATAACCAATCACAAATCCTACATAATTTAATCAATCAAATTTGATTTTTACTGTAGCCCAATTAAATATAATTAGATTTATCGATCTGAATCAGATTTTTAATCGAACTCCTAAAAGGCTCCAATTATTTAATTAAACTTATTTTCGTTATCAATTTTGATTTCCCAAATCATTCAGGCTTTTAATTTCTGATCAGGCTTAAATTTTCAACAATAATTTACATATTCAAATTAGACACCCCATAACTAAATTTAATTTATAATAACCACAATTCGCAATCCTCATGACTTAATCAACTCCAATTAGGACCTAATTAACTGAATCTCAATTTTACTAAACTGAATCGAATATTTAATTAAACTCCCAAATGGGTCCGTAATTAAAATTAAATTGATTAAACTTTTCAATTTTACTTCCTTAAGCCATTTGGACCCTTAATTTCTAATTTCGAAATAACTCTTTAGCAGAATCATATACGAGTCAAATCCCACAATTCTCATAAATCCCAATTAAATTATAATACTCGACAATTAAATTCAAATCCTCTTAATTAATCAAGTACTAATCCTTATACGTGATGGGGTTGTTACAATAGCTAATTTTTACAAAACAACAAAAACGAAAATGAAAAGGTTGCAAGGCTGAAAGCATCAAAGGCAAGAGTTAACAAAGTAAATTAAGGCTTCCTCATGAACTTATAAACAAGTAATCTATGATCATCCTCGCAACAATATCCAATCAACTTTACCATATTAGGACTTCCTAGCATATGGAGCTGTTGACCTGCCCTTATTCCATTTCAAATCTATGTACAAGAGAGAATAGAGGAGAGAGAGAGAGAGAGAGAGAATAAAGAGGAGATGTAATGCCCCAACTTTTATTACTCAAATAATGTTGCCTTTTCCCTTTAAATCAGTCCATTTCAATAATTGTAAACATCAAAGATATTTAGAAAGAAATAAATTACAATATTCTCTCTTGTGTATATGTAATGAAATACAATACACGTCCATTGTCCATAGGCATTACGTCATCAATTACAAAATAATGAAATATATAAAAGGGATTAACCCTTTTTACAACACATTGACATTCTATTTGCATTTAAAAAGTCCCATGGCCAATAATTAACAAACTTCAAGTTTCAAGCAACTCTTCACTCCATACCTGAAAAATGATTACAACGTGGGATGAATACGAAAGTCCAGTAGGAATCTAAATAATCCTAAACAATAGTAACATATAGATAGTTATGATCATGAATGCTCCACACATATATATATATATAGGATATGTGACATTTCATACTTCAAAATATACTTACATAAATACAATTTTCAAAAAGATCCTCTTTAACATAACAAGAAGCAAAAACCAATTCTTACCTTTCAAAACTTTTCATTTGCATTTAAAGAAATCTCAACCATTCATCACATTACCACGATCTCCTAAGATCAATCTAAATAATATACTCGTCTTACATTCCAACTCATCAAGTCTACAAGGACAATTACTATATATTATAGCCTTAAGCACAAATGTAAAATAAACGTTCACAAATACATATATATAATATATAAGCAACAATAAACATGTCAACACGCATTACCATATTTTACCGGTCACAAGCATAGAAAGCCAATAACGCATCCCTTCTCACCACAACACAAGTATGAAGATACACTATGCGTAATTAACACATAACGGACCCTGACTTCGTCAAGTCATAACCACGACAACCCACTTTACCGGGCATGAGCCGGAGGGGAGAAAAACTCATTTCAAATAGCCAAACTTTACCGGACCTCGAGCTGGAGGGAAGAGGAACTTGTTCATACTTTATCGAGCGCGAACCGGAGGGGAGAAAAACCATGTCAAAGTGCAAAACTTTATCGGACGCAAATTCGGAGGGGAGAGGAACCCATATCAATGGGCATTTTCATTCAACTCAACAATTGGCACATTATTTCATAATCCAACACATATGTAACACAAATTAATCTCATCTCTCAAACAAATAAATAACCAAAGGATTTGGGATTTTTCATCACAACCCTCATAAACGAGATTAACCAATTCAAAAATATTTCATATACACAACATTTACTAGCACCCTTTTTATTTCTCCAAAATTTCAATTTTTCGACAATTATTACAACTTAACAATTATAAAACCATAGATAACAATTAACACATTAAATTTCATGATGACTTTCTTTATTTTCTTACATACCCATTTTCACATTTGTAATACACAATACCCCATATGGTTCAAATAAAATCAAATCATCAATTTTTCCCTCTTTCTCATAACCCATAAACAATTAATTAGGCTTTTTACTCTAATCCTTTTAAACATTTTCCTCAAATATACAATCTCATATATTGACAATAAAACACAAGATTTAACTCTAGATCATAAAATCCTAACCCTCATTACATGCTTTTCAAAAATACCCAACAAATCAAGTTTATAATGCAACAAAAACTATCACATGTCTATCTATAATGCGGTATTGAAAATGAGCGAAGAAATCTCTACCTTAAAGAGAGAAGAAGAGAAAACTCTACAAATCAATTTCGCTAGAATTTGATCTCCACCAGTCAAAACGTAGCCCTCGAGACACTTGTCATTTTTGTATAAGGAACTAATATCAAAATCTCACTTGATCTTTGTAGATCGAACAAAATGTGAAATTTGGTAAGAGTTTAGAGAGAAGGGAGAGAAGAGAGAAAAGAGAAGTTACAGAGAGAGTGTGTGATGAGAAATGGTCAAAAAGAGTGATAGTGATCTGATTTGAGTGAAAAGAGCACATAAATCAATGTTTGGACGCACAAAATCCACTCGTGCAGATTTTAAAACAGCTCGTGCGGATCAACTCAGGAAAAAATGGCTTTCTTGCAAAATTCACTCATACAAAATTCAAATTTCCGCTCGTGTTGATTTGACCTGACAACTTTTGTTGGGTGACTTCAAACAAGAGTATCTCTCTCGTTCGAAAATGGAATATGGTCAATTTTGTGTGTAAATTGAAGCTCCGGAAATAAGTTTTCTAACGGTTCTAGCCTCACATCAAGATTCAAAATGTGGAGAAAAAGAAAGATAAAAGAGTGAACACTACTCAAAACAAATATTCAAATCCGGCATTCTTGGTTTAATCTTGCCCAACCAACAAATTAACTCATCAATCAAGGTTCCAAACAATGAAGAAGAGGCCCCAATTATAATAACTAAAAGGTAAATGCAACCCATAACTTTTCAAAAGTCCAAAAAAAAAAAAAAAACTTTGTAAGTATAAGGTAACAATTACCACTTAACATAAACAAGCGGAGTCTAAGACCCAGGACACTACAAGAGAGAGATGCCTTTCAATCTGACCGACGGCTTCAATATGAGCGGAGATCGGCCGATTCTATGAATCGTGCAGATCTGGATCGAGTTTATCGAGATCTGACTTGTTCAGGTGGAAAGTTGTTGTCGATGGCTGAAACTAGCCGTCGAGGGACAGGTTCTCATGGAGAAGACTTCGAGTGCCATGAGGAGGCGGAGGCAATGTCATAGAAGGAAGAGAATGAGGAGAAGCCACGGCGGTGGATCAGTCCTTCAAGGCAGATCTGAGATCATCGAAGATTTGGCACGATAGCAAATCTGAGTTCTCAAATACACGACGACACCGCCTCAGACATACGACGACAGATCTTAGAAGTTAGATCTGAGATACACAATGATGGCAATGACCGATGAAGAGAAGAGGAGAAGAGAGAAAGAGAGAGCGAGAGAGAGGGCGGCGACGGAAAGTAGTGGTGACGGCGGCGGTGGTGGTTGTGGTAGTCACTGAGGCGAGGCGTCGGCATCGCCGTGTGAGGCGGGGAGAGAGAGAGAAAAAGAGAGAGAGAGAGAGAGAGAGAGAGTGTATGTGTGTAAGGTTTTGACTGTGTATATGGTATATATAAGGAATGATATTTTGGTCATTTTACCTAAACTTGTCTTTATGGACAAAGGAAAATCAACGCTTGAACTTTTGAATTTTGGACTTTTAGCCACTGCCCTTAAAAATGTCAATTCCAAGTTAAAAAATATATAAACTCTATTACTTTTACCATTTAGAATTGAAGATGGTCCACTATTAAATAGGTGAATAAAATCAGACTTTATTTTTAAAGCAAATTACACTCATAATTTTATAGTTTTAATATATTTATACTATTTTTTTTAAATAAAATTGAAGCGACTAAACTAATGCAAGTAATAGATAAATGCATTGAAAATAAAAGTAAATATATATTCTAATATAAAAAAAATGACATCAACTTTTTTATTCATATTACTGATAAAAACTAAGTCAAGTATTGTGTAAATTAAAAATGTAAAGAAAATCAATGTAATTATATAAAAAATATTGTACTTTTCGTAAACCTCACAGCGTGTGAGTGTAATAATTTATCCTTTTTTTTTTAATGGAAAAACTATCATTCAGTGATTTAACTTCAAAAAATTATTACAGATCTATAAAAAAAAAAATTATAATTATAATTATTAAGATTTATAAAATCGACCAATTTATTTATAGCAATTCTTTTTTGAAACTTATACACTGAAATTTTCCTTCTTTAATCTCTCAATGCCTCCCAAATCACCACCACCAAACACAAACGAGTAATGTTAGAGACTCACCAACCATCATTAAGTGTAATAAATCGAAAATTGACACATATTCTGACATATCATTGTGGTAGAATTATGGGTACTTTTTGAGGAACTCAAATATTTTCCAAAACAAAAATAGGAGATAGATTTTTTGTCTTCTAAAAAGCACCCATCAACAAATTTCTTTTTGTAAAAACACGTCACAATATGATACAGCGTGCACACAGGTACAAGTACACAATTTCAAGCTTCCATCTTTGGAGCTCTATTTACAAGTTGAGGCCAAGTTTTGTGTCTCTGAACCCAGTGCCTCATATGATTTATTTCCAGAGCTGGACAGAGAAACTTTACAACATTTCAACAACCACACATTGGAGATAAATAAAATTTAAGTTTCTCCCAAACAGATGTCAATGTCTATTGACACAGCAAATCCTTTTAAGCTGGCACAGGTTCAGGGACTTTGCCTTTCCCGGCCGGAGCCAAACTGTTGTAGTATTCTACCAACACTTCCCAACCACCAGGACACATAAATCCATCCGGAGGATTCTCCCCGTTCTTTGCTAGTGTTCGCATCTGCAAAATGAAGCAACCAATCAGATGACGACTACACGTGCAAGAGCACCAATGTAACACACCAAAATGAAATGCATTTTCCATCCTCCTACAATCTTCTTGTTTGTGCACTTACTTTCTTGTTTCATTAGGTTTTTACACTTGAATGCATTTTTTTTTAATAAATTAAAAAAAAAAAAAAATTGATCAGAAACATAAGAGATAAGGTTAATGAAAAGAAAAGTACAAGGAGGGGTAGGGCAAGGAATCCACCAAAAAATGATCCCCCAAAAAAACAAAAAAAAACTTATCAAAGTCACCACCTACAAATCACACACCACCCTCCAATCCCTAAAAATAAAAAAGTACGGAATCCTCTTAAAAGGAACCAAAGCCCAAAAAGAGGATATATAACACACTCTCCATCCCATAAAGTGTCAATATCCTCAAACCTATCCTCAAAAACTCTTTAACATTATGCTCCAAGCAAATAACCCACAAAAGAGGAAAAAATGCACAATTCCACGAAGAAAACATATGGCAAAACTCTTGTAGCTTAAAAGAACAGACTAGCCTAACAAAGGCATCTCAAAGTACAACTGACTAAGTTTGGAATTTCAAATTTCAAGCCAAATAAGCTGCAACTAAGCATTGTCAAACGGGTCCAAGACACTACTATGTTCAGAAAATATACCTTGGTGCCTGAAATGAAGAGAAAATCTTGAGGCCTCAAGGGATCAAAGAACGCCATCTTACTCTGAGTCTTATCATACGCAGCCACCTGCAGTTGTACATAACACTAATGAATACATGGGATCTTATTAATTTAAAAGACAATAGTGGTATGTATATATACAAGGAGACTGTAACAGCCCGAGTGGGTTGTGTTGTATACCTTGAAAGGGAGGATGTTTAGCCTCTCCAGTCCAGGAGCCATGCTCAGCACCTTCTTCCCATGGTCAGCGTCATACAAATCTCTTTTCTCAACCGGATGGCTCATGCCAGCTGGGTCCCGACCCACAATATAAAAGTTGGCCCCAGCATTAATCCGAGCCTTTGCATGCCACTGCACCTCAGTGGGGCCAGCATAATGCATAGGTGATGGGAATATAGAAACCACAGTTGTCTCAGGA
Organism: Camellia japonica; assembly: GCA_030407325.1. NCBI lineage: Eukaryota > Viridiplantae > Streptophyta > Magnoliopsida > Ericales > Theaceae > Camellia > Camellia japonica. The sequence goes on from JAPPVO010000031.1 coordinate 178,145,494, forward strand.
TCAAGAACGCCGTCTTCAAGAACCTGAGAAACCAGTTAAATTGTCAAGCAAAATAAATACGGGTAGGAGATAGGCATGATTGGTAGAGCTGATTTCCCATTTTCCCCAAACCCCAATAAGAATTTGAGTAACAAGAATATAAATTTTGGTAGTTTTCTAATAATTTTGTGTGCGTCTGAGCATGTTGAGGTGAGAGAAAGGGAAAGCCATAGAGTTTTGCAAAACCAGCAACGGGTAAAGTATTTCTACTAAAGATATTTTAACCTGAACTAGAATACATTATCCCACTTCCTTGAAAGGGACTCTACGGAAAATCACCTAGGGCCTGTTTAGTTGTGTTTTCATTGTCTTCTTTTCATGATTGCATAAACAAAGCAATGAAAAGGTAAGAAAGATTAAGGTTGTGTTTGGATCATAAATTTGGGTAAGGATCTAGAAAGGGAAAGGGAAAGGAAAAGGTGAGAGAAATGAAGAAAAAAATTAGCTTATAATTTGTTAACATTCCATCACCTTTTCCTTTCCCTTTCCTAATCCCTAGCAAACCCATAATCCAAACATAGCCTAATCATTTTCATTTTTGTCTGAAAATAGTTTTTGAAAATCCAAAAACAACTTTAGAATGTTTCCTAATTAAAATGTGAGTTGTTTTCAAAAAATGTACTCGGAAAAAGTTTTTGGAAACAGTTCTCCAAACAAGTTTTCTTTGTTTTCCAAGAAATAAAAACAAAAAACAAAAAAAGGCAACCAAGTAGGACCCTAATTTTGCTTCTGTCATCTCCATATTCCCAGGTGTTGTGGCCATAACCAAACAAAACATCAATTCATATAAGAAGAAAATATGGTAAGTGGTCAAAGAAAAAGAATATATGAAACCTTTTCATGCTGCTTCATTCGCCAACTAAGGGGAACATCATCAGCCTTGGTGTACCCTCCTAATGGATGAAGCAAGAGCACGGGATTCTTATAACCCATCTCAAGAAGCCTACGACGTGTGTCAGTCATCAGCAAAGCATGACCATTGTGCACAGGATTCCTGAGCTGGAAAGCAAACACCGCATCAGCATTACGCCTTGTAAATTCCTCACGGAGTGCCGCAGGAGACAGTCGAAACCGATCAAGACCATCGTGGTACTTGATCGGCTCTATCACCTCCAAGTCACCTCCGATCAGCCAGTTTCCAGCACCGGTTATGGCTTCCTCAACATACGGTAAACTGGGGGCAGTTGTACCCCAAGTTCTCGCTATACGTTCTTCTTTGTTATGCTTGTAGATCTCAATACTATAGAATCAATTGCACAAAGCAAAAACATTTTAGAAACTTTTGGCAAGCCATTGGATTAAACAGTCACAGACTAAATTGAATTATGCCTGATCTAATCAATAAAAGTTCTGAGATCATCAGCACATATAGAAAAATAAATAAATTTTGGAGTAAAATCATTGCCAATATATTAATATAATATGATATATCATGAAAAAAAGTCTATAATATACAATTGTTTTTTTTTTCCCAATTAGACAACGTATCCCTGTACCCATATCTAAATTTTGGATTTTTTTCAAATTTTCTTTGTTGAGCTTGCATATCGTAAAATTTGGAGTTTCATGCGTCTGACCCCAAGATATGCACCCACACCCAACTCTCAGACCACTAGTTCTTTTTTCTTTTCTTTTTTCCAATTCATCCTAAAGATAATGAAGTAAATTGATACAACAATGCCGTGTTTGGCTTCCCAAAACATTGGTGAAATAGGGTTTTCTACAAAAACAAGCTGTACACGAAGTGCAACCGTGCAAGGTATTTTGCATTCTCAACCAAGTATCATAAGCTGAATATGTTTTCATACTGTGCCAAACTCAAAGCGCTCCCAAAATTACAAACCAAGTGACGCTGGACAGTCGGCAAGAATGGAACAACACAAAGAAAATGAAAGAAAGGCCACACAAAATAAAAGAAACCCTAATTATCTGATCTCAATATCCAAAATTTTACTCTCAATGTCAAAAGTCTGCTAAAGCTAAACCATTACATAAAAGGCCTATTTATAGGCATTCAAGAAAACCCTAATTAAAAGTAACCAGAAATAAAACTACCATAATTAAAGAATAAATAACATAAATTTTTTTTGATAAATAAAACTTAAATAAAATAATATTACCTATTAAATTATAAATAAGAAAATAACATTAATATAAACCCTTAAACTTCATTCTATTCCTTCTCATTCCCCATCGACAAGTCATTCCTACCCAAATAATGCATAATAGAATGCCAATTAAAAGCAATTGCTCAAAGTTCAATTTTTCGCATAACTCTAACTAGCTCTCTTTCCCTTGGCCAGCCAGAACTCTAATAACTTAACTACCAACTAACTTTTACATGATATAGGTCTCCCCAAACAGAAATACGGAAAACTAAAAACAAAATTGACGTGACATATTATCGTCAAATGGATTGATACTTTTACAGGACAGACATCAACTAGGTCCCTTTCACTCTTCAGGGATTACAATCCAATATGACAGTTAATATCACTAGCAGAGGCATATCACATTATATGAAGTCAACGTCCAGCGTCAACGTCCAGCCGCAACACACGTCTCGTTTTTTACAAAATCAAGCTTATGTCATGTCCTTAGAAGGCCTATATAAGTCAACTAAAATTCGACACAGTAAAATGGTCACTTCAAAGGTGTTTGGAATCTGCATGATTTCAATAGTAAATGCATATTTAAAATTTCATAATTTTGTTAAATTTATGGTAGGGCCTCTCCCTATCTGTGAGAAAGTGGGACCTTTGAAAAAACAAATTTAAAGTAAAGATTTCATTATCTTCTCTGATAACCCTAATTTAGAGTCTAAAATATGAAACATCCATAGAAAGTCTCTGAATTTTTATTTATTTATTTATTTATTTTATGATTTTAAAATGTATGACAATGAATTGAATTCATCATGTGATATAACAAAAATATATTGAACAAGTTGCCGACATATAAAAACAAAATTCAAAGGAAGGATTGTGAATTGATCAATATTGCCATTAGCAACAGTGCACTGATCAGACAGTTATCTTTTTCATGGCCTCTATAATCTGAAACAAAGACAAAATCAGAGTTAATCCATCTCTGCAACTCTATCACCATCACTCCGTCGCGTACGCTATTATGCTGAAGAGTAAAGATATACAAACAGAAAAATCATATAAAAAGACGTGGCAGATTTGTATCCATTCATTTCGAACGAAAAAAACCCATCAAAATGGCTTATTGTTTCGAAAATGTCATTGTCATGTCATTCTGGTGGGCTTTCTATATAAACTTTTGTTTGCAAATCATTTTCCAATTTTGAATACTTATCAACTTTGCAACTCTCATCCCCATGATCCATTATCCACTCTAACTATCTGGAATACTAATCAACCTTCTAAACTTTTCACTAATCCCAAATCTCAACATAAGAAAAATTTTAAAATAAAAATAAAAATTGGTGAGAACATACACTGAAAAATTGAATTTTACACAATTTAACATGTAATTTAGGAACTGCATGATCTTCATAAATAACATTTCACTGTGCCAATCTAATTTGACCCAAAAGAATAACACAATTCGCATGGTAACCACAAAAAAACAACAAAATCATGACATACCCAATATCAATCACATTACAATACTTTCAAATATGTGATTTAATTAAACATGAAAAAAAAAAAAGAAAAAAAAAAAGAGAGAGCTTACTTGCTAAGAATCGCCACCGGGTCATCACCCGAGTCGACCAGAGCCACCGCGGTGGACTCACCGATCCGACCCTTTTGCGAGTCGTCGACGGCGAGAACAATCGGCACCGACATGTTGACGACTGAGCCGTCACCGAGTCGGAGCGAATTGAAATGAAGAGTTTGGAGGAACTCGGATTCTCTCATGAAGCCCTTGAGAGGGCTAGCCCAGCCTTCGCTGAGGACATGAACCCATTGGAGATCGATCCGAGACAGCTTGATTCTCGGCAAAGAGACGGATTTTCTCTTCTTCTCGTCCCTCTCTGTCTCCGAAACGAATAGCTCAACGAGTTTCCCCCCATCCGGGTCGATCAACCCGCATGAAATTCGGATCTTTCGGTGGGTTTTAGGGCTTAAATGATGAGAGAGAGGGAGTTTGAGAGGTGTGGAGTAATGGGTTTTGTGGGTTTTGGGGAAGGAGAGAGATGGGTTTGGGGATTTGATGAAAAGGAGGGCCATGGACGCCATTGGAGATGGGCACTGAAATCTCTCTGTTTTTCTCTTTCTCTCTCCCCTCTGGTTTTGTGTTTGGAGAGAGAGAAAATGAAGGGTATTTTTGTAATAAAAATTAAGGCAGGTTGGAAAAAAGAATGAAAGATATATCTTATCACATGAAACAGTGAAGTAGTCTGATTCTGATATGAATTTTTGGAACTTGGATAGATTGCATGTTGGATTATATAGGTCTGTTTGGGTAAATTTGGGAGGATGAACCTGGACACTATTCTCCTGGTCTTTTGTGATGGCTTTTTATGGATTGGGGCACTCTCCTCTTTCAACAAAAGTGAGTGTAGAAAATCAAAAATGTCCTTCATAGAAGTGCTTTATGAAGCATGTTTTTGCTTTTACTTTTGCTTTTGTTTATATGTGCAATTTTAGGATTATGTAAAATATTGTTTAATTCATTAAAATTGTATTGATTCGTATCAATTTATACAACTCTATCTACTAATCGTGGATTGAATTTTAAAATTTATAATCCGTTTTTCAAATCGCTTCACTCCGCTATAATTAATATACACATATATATATATATATATATATATTTTTTAACTTCTAATAAAATATTAAAGTACAAATGAGTGTGAGAGAGATTTAAAATGTGAAATTTGTTACAAATTATATATGAAACATATTGTTTAAAATTAATTTGTATTATATGTATATATATAATATTATAAATTAGTATTATATATTATGTAAATATTTGATAATTTGTTAGAATATTTTTCAATCCGTCAATCCGTCCAAAATCACCGAAATCGTGATTTGTCAATCTGCTAATCCGTCATTCAGTTTGTAATTTTACTTTCAAACCACTCAAACTGCACCGCGCACACTCCTACGAGCAATAATACTACCAATACATAACCAATTACATAAAAATAATTAAGCATTATATTAGTTTGAACAATCTCTTTTGCAATGAGTCTCATTGTTTAATATGTATGGTTAAAATAATTTTTTTATAATTGATTATATGTAAATTTATCATAAAGAAAAAAATGATAGTCAAATCAATAACAAAATATATTCTTAATGTTTTGGTTTAATTTACAATTTGATGGACACTTCAAATAATAGCAAATCATTGAGATAATGAAAATAATTCTCCAGTATACAATGCACGCCGCATGTAACTTTATCATAAAATTATTTAAATTTTCACGAATATATATAAATGATCTCACAAAAATGCATAAATTAAACACAAATTCATAAAAGTCTTTAGTTTTTATGAACTTACACAAATTTATATTTAACTTACGTAATTTTGTGATAAGATTGTATATGAAGTGTTTTCTACAAGCAAATAGAGATTTAATTGCATAAAGGCGTAAAATATGTCGGTTCTCTAAAATTTAGTTAACGTTATTCTTTTAAAAAAAATTAATTAATGTTGACAGTTATTGTCGAATTGAATAAGAAATTGTGAATTTTAAATTATATAATAAGCGGCGTCGAATCATAGATTGCCACTAGAGAAGGATTGTAGGAGTTTCTCCATAACAGTCGGAGGAAAACCTTAAAGTAAATAATAAAATCGAAATCAGGTTAGAGGTGTTCAAGATTATGATCCTAGAACTTGGATAAAATTGTCTTTTCAATGGGAGAACAAATTCAATTAGCCAAGTATGGAGTGGCCAAAATCACCACTGCTGACATCAAAAAGATGGAAAGTGGGTTGGCAATGGTTTATTGTCTGATTGTGCCAATACTTCTAGGAATCTTCCTTATTTAAATTCAAAGATGCACCAAATATTATTCATCACATTGGAAAAAGTGACGTAAATCCATAATGAACATTGCCCATTTCATGTCCAGATTCAACCCCACCATTTGGAGGTCTCATTAACAAAATTTTCATCTTTCATCATCATAATCATCACCACAAAATAATACTAGTCTTGTTAAGAAGGGCAGGAATGGACCCAGGGAGGCTGACAGGGCCACTCTAAAGTTTTGAAAAAACTTCTTAGTATTAAAATTATAAATATTTTAAAATTATATAGGTTCGTCACTTTAAAATTTTTGTAAAAAATTTAAGAACCATCACTTCCTAAATTTTTTATTTTAAAATTTAAAATTTTAATTATTTTTTTTGATAAGGGAGCTTTTTTAGTAAATCCACTCTCTAAGAGTCCTATTCCATTAAATCCATAGTGTTTTGTAATATTCCATTAGGTCCTATTTCATACTAAAAAACTGAAAGACCCTCAAACAAACATGCGCCTATCTTTGAATCAAATAGTCATCTCTCTCTTCCCCTCTTTTCTTACAGAAAATCATGTACAATATCTCCACTATTCCAAAAATCTAAAACCGAATTCCATATCGTCTCAACGCCCAGAAGACGCTCCTTATCGCATCGTCACATCGTCTTCTTTGTCATCCCTACGCCGTGAGTCGCTGAAATCATGGAAATCACCATTGTTGAACATCTGTAAGTTCTATCTTCGTCAAAATCACCATCGACGACCATTTGTGACAACGCAATCATCGAAATGGGCAAAAAATGTAAGTAATCTAATCATTCTTGTATTGCAAACCTTAAATCTCTTCTTCAACAAACAACATTGTGAACTTTCACCAATATCCCCTATTTCTATTCATACAATATATGGAACTTCATATTGTTATTGTTCATGCCCTAATCGTTAATTTGAACCCTCAATCCCTATCCCCAATTATATGGATTTTTTCATCCAAAAACATTACAGTTGCCATTATGTTGTGTTTAAATCTGTGAACATTCAAATGGATTGAAAGATATTGGGCCAATCAAATTATTTCAGATGTTATTGTTATTGTTATTGTTGTTGAAATATGTGAATATTCACATGAAATTGAAAATTGTTGGGCAAGTAAATTGTTTTAGTTGTTATTGTTGAAAGATATGAACATTCACATGGATTGAAAGATGTTGAGCCAATCAAATTATTTCAGATGTTATTGTTGTTGTTGTTGAAAGATGTGAACATTCACATAGAATTGAAAATTGTTAAGCAAGCAAATTGTTTCAGTTGTTGTTGTTGAAAGATGTGAACATTCATATGGATTGAAAAATGTTTGGCTAATCAGATTATTTCAGATGTTATTGTTGTTGTTGTTGAAAGATGTAAACATTCGCATGAAATTGAAAATTGTTGGACACACAAATTATTTCATTTGTTGTTGTTGTTGTTGTTATTGAAAGATGTGAACATTTACATGGATTAAAAATTGTTGGGCCAATCAAATTGTTTCAGATGTTATTGTTGTTGTTGTTGAAAGATATGAACATTCACATGGATTGAAAATGTTTGGCCAATCAAATTGTTGTTGTTAACCGTAGTGAACATTCACATGAAAACAAAGAATCATGGTCCAATTTCCTTGTATCAAATGTTGTTGTGATATATAATTATGTTGTGAACATTCACAACATGTGTAAATTAATTAGACACTTTGTGAACATTCACCACTATATTTAGAGAAAATATATCACTTTTGTTATCCCATGTTTGAAACCATATTTCAATTTTGAGGTTGTACTATAAAATTGGCATAACATAATTGTAGTAAGTCTCTGCATTGTTAGCCAAATTAATACTGTGAATGTTCACAGTATCCTTTAATCTATTTGGGTTAACATCCAAATGTTCTTGAATATTGTTCATCAATGTATAAACATACATTGATTTTTACACACACACACACTATGCACATTGTGTTTTTGTTGACATAGTGAACATCCACATCCATGGACAGATGTGGATATTCGCATCCATACACACAACTGTAGACATTCACACCCATGCACATAACTGTGAACATTCACATCTATGCCAATGTTGTAAATGTTTACATTTGTGCCACTATTTTAATCACATAAGCCTTGTCTTAATTTTTTTTATGCTTTATTTTGCAAATATTGCACAGAAGAAAACCTCAGAGCGAAAAAGAGATGAGTACCATGTCAAAGAAGAAAACCCATATGCAAATACTAGCAACAATATTGACATGCGGCGGGTTGACCCACCATTTGTGTCTTTCCGGTCTCCAACCATTCCACCATTATCGAAGCGTTGTTGGCTACTGGAACTATACTCCAACGAAGAAGAAACAACGCTGTGAACAATTCTATATATCAGAGTGTATCAACTCAACATAGAGACCAAATGTAAGCACCTTTTTTCCCCTTTTTTTGTGTAATCAAATTACATTTTTTTTTGTCCTAATGCAAATTTTCTCACATGTTGCCATTATTATTTTTGGTCTTTATTGTTCATGATTTTGCTGTTATTTTCCATCTTTTTGTTGTTGTTATTATTGTTAAAATTATGTAAACTCCCAAATTTGTTGCTTTCCTAGAAAATAGAAAATTGTCGTTGTTTCGGATATTGTTGTTGTTGTTGTTGGCATGATGTCAACATTTACATGGGGACATGTCCTGAATAAATTTGTTACATGATTGTGAACATTGTGTCAAGCAAATCTCCAAATAAAAACGTTTCTTCTACTTATAGTTCAATTTTGACGTGAACCTTGACATTGTGAGCATTAATGTTGTTCATATTTGTCCACTTATTATTCACATCACAGTTGTGTACACTGAAAATATGTGGTTTGTGGGTAATGAATGGGTGACAATGTCATGTTGTTTGGTTGTTTATAGCCACTATGAATATTCACATTGGTATTATTTGCTTATAAATGTGTACATATAATCATTGTTTTACTGTGAATTGTTGTAACCAAATGTTGATGTGAACTTTAACATTGTTTTCTATGCACATAGACATACCTAATATTATATGAATGTGTAAATATTAACATTCGGTGTGACCACTACTATTTGTACCCTAGTAGTAATGTGAATATTCATATCTCCAATGATGTGAATGTTCACATTGCTATGTTTGTCACTTAAATAGCACTTTGTTGCTTTTGCTTATATGAATATCGTTGAATATGAACATCCACACTGATTAATGATGTGCTGATGTCAATGTACATGCCTACCTTACCAATTCTATTGAAATCAAATTTAATGTTCATACAAACACTCACTATTTGTGCATGCCCATGTAACAGATGTTGCATCTAAATTTTGCACAAAAATGAAGATGGAGGAGTATCATGTCAAAGAAGAGAGCATGCCTTTAAAGAGCAACACCCACATCGACATGCGACATGTCAATTATCGATCAAACATTACAGGCTTAGTAAAACCGATGAGAAGCACTAAGTTCTCAGATTTTCAACTGGACTACTTGAGGCAAACTTCGTTGTTCGATAGTTGGGGTTGTCCACCATTCACTAGCTATACCAGAATACAGTGCTAGTTTTTTTTTTTTTGTAACTTTGATAACTTGCAATTGAAAACACTTGACAACATATATATAAATCAATGATATATTTCTCACATACCTATGTGTTTTGATGGTATATTTGGTGTTAATGTGTTGCGTGTGCTAACCAATATGGACTGTGAACATTCACATCTGTTTTCTTATGTTGCAGTTTGTGTGAATGTTTATATCTTAATTTATGTTCAATAAATGTAAATGTTCAAATTATGTCTTGTGTTTATTGTGGTTGACTACAGATGTTAATATTCACATTATACATTAATTAGATGTATGATCATATTAGAATAAACATGAATCTTCACGTCTATTTACTGCATTGTGAATATTCACATCAAATTGTAGTTGACTACAAATGTTAATATTCACATTATACATTAATTAGGTGTACGACCCATGAACAAACATATCATAATTAATGTGAATCTTCACATTTATTTATTGCATTGTGAATATTCACATCATGTTTGTGTCTAAAACAAAATGGTCCTTGAATATTCATATCATCAATATTGCATAATGGTAATGAACACAACAAAAACATATACACCATTTAATATTATATAAAAGTGTAAATATTAACATTAATTGACAATACATATGACAAAATTCTAGTACAAAAAACCAGAAATCCATAAACAAAAAAAACCCATAAAATCTCAAACTCTCCAAAAACAAAAAAAAAAAAACCATCACCCACAGTCTCATCTTCATCATCTTCATTATTATCACTACCCATGCAATTCCAACATTACATCAATCCAACAACAACCTCTGTATGTTGAACCCTTATTGATTTGGCAAGCAAGAACATACTTTGAAGCTCATCATCACTGTCCAAAATAACACCTATTAATCCTAAGTAGCCGATAGAACAATGAAACACAATCAGTAGATAACGCGCTCCATTTTCCACACACACACTCCACGAAAAGTGAATAAGACAGAGCTCGCACCACATTTATTACAATAGTACTACATCCATATGAGCACACCAACAACATGAATGTATCAATTTGCTGTAAAAACACAAAAACAATGAAATGAATAAACACATTATAGCCAATGATATGTGAACATTTACATTGTTCACATATTCTGAATTATCTAACCAAATAGAGATGAAACAAAAACAAGGAAGTGAATATTCACATCATTTTTGTATCTAAATAAACATTGTGGCTTATGATTATATGATTGAATACAATGGTCTGATGTGAACTTTAACATTTTGCATAGTGGCAATGAACACAATGAAAATATATACACTATTCAATATTATATGGATGTGTGAATATTCACGCTGATTGATACAACAAATGACAAATTTCCATTATAGATATGTGAATATTAACACTGATTAATAATGAGGTTAACAAAAAAATCAAAATAACTGTATATGCAACTTTTCACCAATGATCCACCACAATCAATTTGTTCAAACAACTATATATGCATCTCTGTTAAATATCCGAAACTCAAACAACAAAAATATACATACATTACTAGTAAAAAAATCAGAACCTCATTCATCAAACATGTACTTGCATTACCCATGTATTCTAGAAAATGCACATGAATAAAAAACAGAGCATGCAATCCTTTACATAAATGAACATGCATTCATAAACAAAATGATACTAACCTTGAGAAAGAAATTCTGTAATCGTTCTCCACCTCCGATCAACGACTGATCTCCAACAATTATGTAACGAACCAAGGCACACAAAAACACCAAACTACGAAAATGAACACACTGGCGGACAGAAACCCGTCGTCTTCGTCTTTTTTCCCACGGTACAGAAACTCATCGTCGTCTTCTCTCCACTGCACTAAAACCCTCTGACAATGAAACCCTACCATAAACGATCGACATTGATTAACTGAATCAGAATCATCAATGTGAATCATGCTAACAAACAAAACAGAAACGTGTATTTCCTTTTTTTTGTGTATGTTATGTATCAACATAATATATAAGGGTATAATAGTCCAAAAAAATATAAAATTAGGAAAAAAAGACTTCATGGAATAAAAGTACAAACATATAGGACTAATTAGGTTATAAATTTCCTTTATGGACTTATTGTGTTAGAACATCCTTAAATGGGATTTATCAATAAAAAACCCTTTTGATGAATACTAAAAATAATAATAATAACTTATATTTTAAGTATAATTACTTTTTATTTTAAATTTAGTAATGTTAAAATAATTGAGAATTTATTTGTTAATATGTTAAAGTCTTTTTCGTCTGATTAGGGCCCAAAATTTTTAACTATTTGGTTATAACTAAATAAAAAAAATAAAAATACTACTCACGTATAACCTGTCCCACGCTTGAAAATGTCTCGAAATTCTTATTAACCTAATTGTTTAAGCCCCCTTCTCCACTCTCTCTCTCTCTCTCTCTCTCTCTCTCTCTCTGTGTAAATGATATGAAAGCTTGGAAAAGAACTTGTAGAACGTACAAAATATTTGTGGTCAAGGGTGCATTTTCTTCAGTTTCTACGGCAACAATAGATTGTGCATTTTCAACCATGAAAATTGTAAAGATTAGATTGCATAACAGGATGGAGGATGATTTTCTTTCAAGTTACTTGTTAACATATGTTGACAAAGACATTGCTCGAGATTTTGATGTAGATTCCATCATGGATACTTTTTATATTATGAAAGAACGTCAAGCACAACTTTAGATGCCTAAGTAGATATGTAAAGCAAATAGTTGCTTTTTTGAAAATTAATATGGATTTACTAGAACATATTTAATTGTATTTTGATAATATTTTGTAATTATATACGATGAATAGAAACATCTAATTATATATTTTTGTGATATTTGGGTAGAAATTGAAATTGTATATCACATGCTCATTACAAATTTTTTGATTACATATACACTCGCCCCCCCCCCCCCGATATTAGAATCCTGCGTCCGTCCCTAAACAAGGGTTTGTAAGGCATATAATAATAATAATAATAATAATAATAATAATAATCACTTTATTTGGTTATTATTAATTTTTTCAAAATTAATTTTTTTATTTTTCATATTTTTTAATATTTTAAATAATTTTTTTTAACTTTTTAGATGCATTTAATATAAAAAAAAGAGTAAAATATTTGTGAAAAATATAAAAAAAAAAATCTAATAAATACACAAGAATACAAAAATATATCAAATTTTTAAATTTTTTGTATTTATTGTGAAAATGTTATACTTTTTAAATATATCTACATTATCTGCATCAAAATTTTTTTTAAAAAATACTTAAAATATTTTTAAAAATCACAAAAAAAATATATATATATATATATAATTTAATTTTTAGAAAAATAGTGAACCTGTAGACCGCCCGAACTCCACTTCGCGCGCGAGGGCGCGAATTGTAGTTCTAGCTACTACAGTTCAGACTTCTAATCTCACAAAGTGCAATGTAAGACTGATAAATCACCAAAGAGTCCAAATCCAGCAAATCGTTTTGGAAAATCGATTTTAATAAAAAAACGCCAAACATGGGCTGCTTTGCCAGATTTCAGAGTCACCACCTAAATATTTTGTTTCGGAAAATTTAGGAAACCCTGACTCGTGCCTAAGGCCACGTGTCCATCATCACCAAAGTTGCCTCGGCTCGAGAACTTGGGTACGAGAGGGAAAGGTCCTGAAATGAGCACCCCCGCTCGCCCGATCAAAGGATCGGCCTCTACTAACATGATATGTTGTTTTTGAAAACACATGTATTCTTATTCCGATTATTAGCTAGCTTACTACGTGATACGCACAACACACAAGTATAGACTAAATCGCTCAATTTGGAACAAAACATCTCATGTTTGTTTTCCGAAAATGGTTTGAAGTTGCTATCCTCAAGTAGGCTAAAATGCGGATTTGCCACCCTCAAGTGGGCTTAAAACATGATGATTTGCCACAACCAAGTGGGTTTAAAACGCACATTTGATGAATTGTCCCAATTCAAGCAATGAAGCCTTCATCCACAGGCATTCATGCGGTTTATCAACTAAGCAAATAGCCTCATGGCAAGCATGCTAACATGGCAATATACACATCTCATGCAGTATGCTAAAGCGTAAACACTCACAGTGTACTCCAAGCCAAAACAGAAAACTAGTTAGAAATCATGCATGATCCTAGCTATGTTCAAGATACTTAATGCAACGCATGCAAAATGCAACTAAATAGGCTCGGCTATCGAAGATGGCATATGAATGCTACAATTTGATACATATACTCAAATAGGAATTGAAATACAATACAGTTTGACTGATGCGTCGAGCCCGGTACATGCAATACGAATGAATGATGCACGCATGCAAAGCATAAGTATGCTAATTGAAACATGCCCCAAAACTAACCATCAAAAGCTAATAAGTAAAAGGGAGAAAGACGTGGGGTTGGAAGACATTCACACACACACGCACACTTATTACAACATTTGCCCTCTGGACGGAGGGTCCGAATAAATCAACTAACTAGCTAAGCTAAGCTAATTAATTACAAACCGAATTGAAAACTAGCTATGCTAAGCTAATTTAGAATATTACAACATTTTAAACTAATTAATTACAATACAGGTAATTAACTATATCTAGCTAACAAAGCGATAAATGGCCTTGCGGCCGAGGGATGCATGCATGCTCAGTTGCGTGCTCCCGGAAATCCACTGCCTTGCCTCAAGATGCCTCTGTTTGCTCACTTCTGTATTTCTGAAAATTATGCCAACTTCCAGAATGGTTCTGACCCACCTTAGGAACATGCTGAGGAATGGTCGGCCAAGAGGGATGGCCATCGGCCACTTCTGATAGCTGATCGGCCGCCTTGGTGGTCGGTCGGCAGCTTTGATGGCCGGTCGGCCACTGCTTCCTGCAATTTCTCCTTTTGCTGCAACAGAGCATAAACAGAGGTATGGCAGTGTATTTGCAAGAAAATGTGTGTGCAACCACACTCAAAGGGGTGTAGTGCTCGGCTTTCGAGCCATCAATCACGCATCTCAATGCATGATGGCCAAAGGGTCAAGCTTGCACAATGTTGATGAATGCACAAACAACACATAGGACTCGATGAACCTCCATGTAGACACCCCATTTTTGACCGAACTTAAGACTCAGACGTCACCAATTGAGCGCTCGGTGATGTTGCATATTGTGCTCGTTCTGAGGTTGCGGAGTCACGGCTGCGAGCCTTGCCTCCGGACTTCCAGACTCTTTTGTGCTTTGCCTCGATTTACGAACCGGGTCCCGTTTTCTCTTCTCAAAGGGAGGGAGAGGTCTCGTAGACCATCTCTCAGTGGCCATAGGCTACGTTTCGTGGTCGTAGACCATTTTTCCCGTTTGGAGCCCGGTTCCCGGTTTTTCGGAGCCGTTGGCCGTGTGCCTCGGTTCGGGACCGCTTAACCACCTCTGTTTGCTCCGATTTTTGACATACACCTTATTTACTCCCTTTTGAGGAACACTGTGGCTGGAGAGACCAACTTCGCGGTCGAACGCCACCTCCGGTGCTTAACAGTCAGTTTTCGGGACCCCGGGCCGCGCGTTTTGGCCCCCGAACCTTCGTTTTACATCGGTTTGGGTTCATTTTTGGCGGAGACCTTATTTTCATTGTTAGGAAGCTTGTAGAAGGGTGGGAGGCCAGCAATTGTTCTGAAGACCAGCTTTATTCCTTCATCGCTCTTTATCGCCCGTTTTCTTCACTAGAAAGCTGACTTTTCCCATTCCCAAGCCACTTTTTCTGACTTTCCTCCACACCATTGTGTTGTACACACCTGGGAGGCCACCAATATGGATAGACCGGCCATCAACTCTTCCTGACCCTTTTGAACCCCTCTAAAAAGTTGGTTTTTCTCTCTCCTGGGTTACATTTCCTGGTTTTTCTCCACATAGCTGTGTTGTACACACATGGGAGGCCACCTTTTTGGGGTGGCCGGCCACTAATCTTTGTTGACCCTTTTGACCCTGGCCGGCCGGCCGGCCAGGGGAGGTGGCCGGCCGGCCACCTGAACCTCCTGAACCTGGCCGGCCAAATTTCTCTCTCCTGGTTCCTTACAGCTGTGCCAGTTGTTTTGACCCAGACCCCTGCCCGGGGATCTGCCCTTTTGAGGGGGAAATTTGAATTTGTTTTCCCCCCCATTTCTCCACCCCTCTCCCTCTATATAACCACCCTCTCCCCTCCATTACTAAGGGTTACAAAAATTGGTTAGAGCATTGATACATACACCTCCATATCCCTCTCTTCCAAGCTCCAAAACCCTAAGCTCCAAAACCTTAAGCTCCTTGCACCATTTGCACTACAACTCATAGCACCACACCACCATCATTCATTCCAGCACCTTGGAGGACATTTGAAGAGGTTGGAAGCTCAGAAATTTGGTCCAAAAGCTGCTGGTTTGCTGCTCTTCAAGGGTGAGTCATCTTTTCCCATTTTCTAGTCTTTTCTTGCTTCATCTATAAGCCATATTTGCTTACATTTTTGGGATCCGACCAGAACTGGAAATTATCTTATTTTGAGCTCATCTTCATGTTTGGTCAAGGAACTTTCTTTGTTTGAGGCCATTTGTTACCCCTTTCCCTTTATCTCTCTTTTAGGCCTATTTCTTGCATGATATATTAGCCCTATTTGTAAGCATTTCTGGGCTTCGAGCCAAACTGTAAAGTGCCTTATTTTGAGCCCCTCTTCAACTTTGTTGAAGGGCTCTTCACTGTTTGAGGCCAGCTACTGCCTCTTACTCTCTATCTCTCTTTTAGGGCCTTTTTTTGCATCATATTGTAGCCTTACTTGTGAGCATATTTGGGTTCTTCCATAAACTGTAAAGTACCTTTTTTTGAGTCCCTATTAAACTTTGTTGAAGGGCTCTTTGCTGTTTGAGGTCTTTTACTGTCCCTTGTCTCTAATCTCTCTTTTAGGGCTATTTTTGCATGATATATTAGCCCTATTTGTGAGCCTTTTTGGACCTTGACCTAAACTGAAAATAGTCTTTTTTTGACATCATCTTCATGTTTAATTAAGGTCTATTCTCTGTTTGGAGTCATCTTCCCCTATGCATGCTTCATTCTTCCATGATTAGGGCCATACATGTGAGCATTTGCATTGGCCTTGTTTTGGCCTCTTAGCCACTGAAATCCAGTGGATTTTTAGTGGCCTTGATGTATTTTTGAGCCTCAAAATCAGAGGGGGGTGACCCCCTCTCACCTTGTTTTGTTTGATGGTCTTTTTGGCCTTCCAAAGAGGCCCTATCTTGCATACCTTGTTGACTGATTTCAGGGCCAATTTGGTGAGTTTTAGGACTATCATATTTGATTTTCAAAGTTTTTTGTGCCATGCTAAGTGTCCTTGATGCATGTGCTTAATAACCCCTTTGTATGCCCTCTAAAAGAACCCATCATTTGTGTATGTGTTGGTTGCATTTCAGAGGTTATTTGGGCATGTTTTGGCATGTTTTATTCACTGATTTTTGCTAGTTTGATGAGTTCTCACTTGCTTCATGTACATGCCATGTAAATCATGTTTGCTAGTCAAAGTTGCATGCTATTTTAGCCCATCTTGTTAGCATCTTTTGGCCATGCTTTGAACTAGAAATGTTCATGTTTTGGGACTGCCTTGGTTCTGTCTTTATGCTTCATGATCAAATAATGCATGCTTTGTATAGCTATAGGTCAATACATGTGCCTAGTTTTGTGTTTCGGGACCATTCCATGCATCGGGTGCCATGTTTCCATGTTTCGGGATCATTTTGCATCACATTTCAGTGCTGGAACTTGCATGTTTGTATGCCATATTTCATGTCTTGCTATGCCTTGTTAGAGTGGCATTTGTGCCTTAGGTTCGGTCCTCGGTTTGCATGCATGCGTGCACGCATCTCGAGTGTCTCATTTTCATCTCATGGCCACTGATGTGAGCGTGACTGAGGTCCACTCATGTTGGTGTAAGTCCATCATGCATTGCGTATGCCATCTCATTTCATAGCATTGCGTATGCTAGGTTGCATGTTAGAACATTGTGTATGTCGTGTTACATCGAGCATTGTGTATGCCATTTCATAGCATTGTGTATGCTAGGTTGTATATTAGTTGCATTCGTGCATGTCATGCATATTGCATTGTGTTTGGGATAGGAGTTAGCCCGAGCACGGGAAACGAGGGACATTTTATACTTTTGAGTGACGGAACGTGTCTCAATTCCTTGTCGCCGACACTCCGGATTATCCATGATGGAGTCTAGGCCTTGTTATGTTTTCATATGCATTCATTCCATATTGAGTCGTGCAATTCGACTCCTTGGCCATCATGCATCGAGATGCGTGATTAGTGGCACGAGGATCGAGGACTACACTCCCTGAAGTGTAGTCAAGCATACATATGTAAAAATACATTGCCATGTCCCTTTCCTACTCTCTGTTGCAACAAATCAGAAACCGGCAATCTTTTGGGGCTTCGCGCAATATTCCGGGCTTAATTGTAAACAGAGGCTAATTGGGGCATCGCAATGGATTTCCGCGCCAGGCAACCCGAACATGCATCATTCAGCATCCGGAGCGGAGTCGAGACAGTCCCTAGCCTGCATGCCAATTTATTGCTTTCCTAGGTTAATTTGTTAATTAATCAGGATTTTGTACTTATTGGGACTGTATTATTTATTTGGGACTGTATATTATTTATTTGGACCCTCCGAGCGAGGGCAATGTTGTAATAAGTGTGCGTGTGTGTGATGTATGTCTTCTAACCCCACGTCTTTCTCCCTTTTATTTACCCGCTTATGATGGTTAGATTAGGGCATGTTTCAATTAGCATACAGTATGATAGCATGTTTGCATTCATTCATCTGTCTTGCATGCACCAGGCTCGGCGCATCATAACTCACTGCATTGTATTTCAATTCCAAAGTTGAATACTTGTTAGCTGTAGCATTCCATATGCCATGTTTAGAATAGTCGAGCCTATCTTAGTTGCATTCCTGCATGTGTTGCATTAGGCATTTCTGTATAGTTAGGATCATGCATGGATTTCTGACATAGTTTCTGTTTTGGCTTGGAGTACTCGGTGAGTTTTTACGCTTTAGCATCCTTGCATGTGTGTGAGTGACTGCCATGATAGCATGCTCACCATGAGGCTATTTGCTTATGTGATATAACTGCCTGAATGCCTGTGGGTGAAGGTTGGGTTATTTGGACTGGAACAATGCATTGACTGTGGGTTTTAAGCCCACTAGATAGTGGCAAAATCATGTTTTCTAAGCCCATCCAAGGGTGGCAAAATCCGCACTTTAAGCCTACTTGCGAGTAGCAAACCACTTTAAAAAACAAACATGAAATGTTTTGTTCCAATTCAGGCGACCTGGTCTATACTTGTATGCTATGTGCATCACATAGTAAATCTAGGCTAATAACCGGAATAAAAACACATAATGTTTTCAAAACTTGATATCATGGTTAGTAGAGGCCGATCTTTGATCGGGCGAGCAGGGGTGCTCACGAAGTGACCTTCCCCAATTGTACCCAAGTTCCCGAGCTGAGGCAACTTTGGTGATGACGGACATGTGGCCTTAGGCAACGAGTCAGGGTTTCCTAAATTTCCCAAAACGAAATATTTAGGTGGCGACTCTATATCTGGCAAAGCAGTCCATGTTTGGCATTTCTTTCAAAAAAAAAAATCTGTTTTCTCAAAACGATTTGCCGGATTTGGACTCTTTGGTTCAGATTAAGAACCGTGACATTTGAGTCCTTGAACTGTAGTGAGCCCAAAATGAACAGAACGGAGGACTCATCCCTCCCGGGGCGTTCGGGGACGTCTACACTCCACCTTATCATACATGAACAAAGGTGTCGGTGACCTAAGGAATGAGGCACGTTTCATCACTTTGAGTATGAAACGTCCCTCATCCTTCGTGTTTGGATCAACATCTGATCCAAACACAATGCAATGCAACACACATGCGAACAACATGCTATGCAAACAACATGCTAATCTTGACATGTTAAGGTGGTATTCACAAGATTCTAACATGCAAACACTCATGCACAACATACTAGAACACTTAAGCATTAAACACTAGTGAAAGATACAACACTAGGACCATGCAACACAATGCCCAACAGACTAAACCAGCCCTAAACAGACCTCATGCACGCCAAAACAGTGGCCAAAATGAGCTGAGATGATAACATGAAAGGCAAGAAAATGATGCTCATGCAATGACTCACAAACAAGGCATAAAGGTGCAACTCTCAAGAGCACTTAAAGAGAGAAAAACATAGAAGTGTGACAACACTATATGCTCTGAAATAACATACCAAATGATGCCAAGACATGCCAATACCTCAAGCCAAGCATGCAAGATACCTCAAAACTTAAAGCTAGTCAAGGTCATTGCACTACAAGCATGCATAACAAGCATCATACGACCAAGAAGGCTCAAAACAGAGCTAAAGCATGCCAAAATATGAACAAAAGCATGCTGGAGTATAGCCAAAATGAGCTAGAATAATAGGCTAAAGAGACAAGCATACAAAGCTAGCTAGCAAGGATTACACTACAAGTGTATAAAGCATACAAGAGGTGAGTCCACCAATCAAAATCAGAGTTATAACATGCCCAAATAACACCAAAAACATGCTTGAACTAAGCTAATTCAAACCACAAGAGCATGCTACTTTGTAAGGCTAACAAGGCTAGCAAAGAGGATTTACACTACAAGTGCATGAAGCATGCAACCAATGATCAAACAAGCCAAAAACAGAGTTATGGCAGGTCTAAAAAGTCATAAAAATGAGTCTAAACAAAGCCACTAAGAAGTAGAAATACATGCTCTTTTGATGGGCCATCAACACATGCAAACAAGAAAAGAGGAAGGGGGACCACCCCCTCCTATTTTGAGCCTCAAAACAAGTTTTCTAGCACTGAAATTCCTCTGGAATTCAGTGGTTTTAAGGCTTAAAAGAAGTTGTTTGAAAAGCTTGAAAGTTAGCTTAAAAGGCCTTACAAGCCAAGGAGCAAAAGGGAAGAAACACCTCCTAGCCAAACAAGGCTTAAACCACCATTTTTAGGACAGAAAAACAGAGGTTTTTTTAGTTCAACACCACCCCAAAAATAGTTTACAAATGTGGTAAAACAAGCATGCAAAGCAAAGGTTTAAAGGGACAAGAGCTTACCCTTGAAGCACAGCAGCAAAACAGGTGCAAATCTGAGTTAGAACCACCTTTTGAAGCTCAAACAAGGCTCCAAAGAATCTCAGCCCAATGGTGATCAAGTTTGATCAAGGATGCCTAGGCCAAGGAGAGGTGTATCTCCAAGTATACCTCTTGTGTGCACATAAGGGTAAAAGAGAGAGAGAGCAAACTTGAAAGAGAGGCAGAGATTTAGCTCTGAAAATTGTAGAGAGCGAGAGAGATTTTAGTGTGAGAAGCTCTCAAACTTGCCAAAATGTTCTAAGTCCTTGAATATGAGATATAAGGCTCTCATATATAGCAAAATATCAAGCTTGGTTGAAATATCTCAATTGGAAATATCTGGAGTAGTGTACAACAGTTGGAGGAGAAATATCTGCTAATTCTGGGTTTTCTAGACATTTCTGGCCAACCGGCCACTTTGTTGGCCAACTGGCCACCATTTGTGGCCGATTAGGTTCACTTTTGGCCGACCTATAGCCGATGAGCTCCAATTGTGGCCGATGCACTCCCATAGAGGCCAACGGCAAAAACTAACCCCAGTTCCCAACTTGCACCAGGCATAAATCCTTAATCTGGACTCCTTTTCAGGTCACTCTTGTGTCCAAATTGAAGCCCCGGAAGTAAGATTTCCAATGGTGGTAGCCTCACCTCAAAATGCCCACTGTGCTAAGAGATATCCCTCTTTTAGTGAAGGCTGCTCAGTTTTCGATCCAACCGGAATGATGCCCAACTTCAACCAATCATATCTCCCCCATCCTCGGCTTTAGGAGATTCTTGAGTGTAAAATGAAGCCCCGGAAGTCTTCTTTCCAACGGTGGTGGCCTCATAACTTAAATCCAAGTATACAAAAGGATAGGCCTGATTTAGCGAAGACCGCTCGACTTTCTCTCAACAATTTATGCACATCTTCTTCTCCAACCTGGTTTCTTCTCTCTCCTCAAATTTTCTTCAACTCCAAACCCCTAAATAAAGTGTTTTGAAAGATTTTTCAAAGATTTCATCTCTCTTTCATTCATTTCCACTTTGTTCTTGCTCGGTTTGCCGAAAAACGCAACATTTAACAAAATGCGAGCGTCGGAACATCGCAGAAACTTTATTTCAAAAATATTTTGAAAGAGAGGGTTTTAAGATCTAAAAAACCATCCAAAATAGCTTTGGTCCAAAATAGGGTGTGAAGTTGGAATTTGACTCTCTCCTTACCGAAGAAATCGACCCTTTTTGCTGCACATCTTCATCACCGAGTAAACCATTAGTAGCGCCCAAGTCTTAAGGGCGGTCAAAAATGAAGTGTCTACACCAAACAAGGTGAATATATATTATTAATTTTAAAATATTTTTATTAATTATATATATTTTTAACATTTTAATTAAGGTAAATTACACCTTGCCCCCGAAAGTTTCACTAATTTCTCACTTTGACCCTTTAAGTTTTATTTTTTTCACTTTGGCCTTTCATATTTACAATCCTTTCCACTTTACTCCTAAACTAACTTCCATCCAAAAAACTAACAAAATCTGTTACATCACCAACACATCAGCTCTATGTGTGATGTAAAAAATTCACTAAATATGCAAAAAAATGAAAAATAGAAAACAAAAAAATTAGAATTTTTTTTTTAGTTTTTAGTGAACTTTTTTTCAAATTTATTCATAAATAGTATTACATTATAGATGCACCTAAAAAAATAAAAACAAATTTAACTAAAAAAAGAAAAAAAAGTTCCCTAAAGATGAAAAAAATGATAGTAAACTTTTCATTTCAGAATTGACAATACAGGTGTTTGAATCAATAATTTTCATTTTTTTCGTCTTTAGTAAACTTTTTTCTTTTTTTAGTTAAATTTGTTTTTATTTTTTTAGGTGCATCTAATCTGGATGCATTTACAATATAATAATGTTTATGAATAAATTTGAAAAAAAAAAAAAAAAGTTCACTAAGATTAAAAAGCAAATTCAATTTTTTTGTTTGTTGTTTTCATTTTTTGCATCTTTAGTGAATTTTTTACAGTACACATGGAGCTAATATGTTGGTGATATGACAGATTCTGTTATTTTTCTGATAGAAGTTAGTCTAGGAGTAAAGTGAGAAGGATTACAAATATGAAGGATTAAAGTGAAAAAAATCAAATTTAAAGAGCTAAAGTGAGAAGGATTGTACATATAAAAGGGCAAAGTAAAAAAAATCAAACTTAAAAGGGCAAAGTGAGAAATAAGTAAAATTTTAAATGGGTAAAGTATAATTTATCCTTGTAATTATTTTAAAATATTTTTTTAGCTGTGTTCGAGGAAGATGAAGCCACACGCACAATGATTGCTACATTTTTGTCATGTGCCGTCAATTTTAGACATAAGTTTATTTTTTAATATATATACACTATAGAATTAGCATTCATTGCTTCACATTATGAGGTTGACATCGACAATAATTTTTTATTTTGGTCTTGATACTAGAAAAATGAGTTTTAAGATTAATTGAACCATTTACTGCCAAAAAGTTGATAAAATGTGATTAAAAAAAAAAAAATACTTGAGAGCTCTAATTGAACATCTGTAATGATGTATAATGAATCATACTCCTCACTTCTCATCTTTACTCTTTCTATTTCTCTATATTCTCTCTCTTTCACCACATTAGAAGTCAAAATAGAAGTGATAAGAGATGTAATTTTCAAAATAACAAAGTTATAATGAGAATGTAATGTCCCACATACCAGTTTGTAAACAAGAATATAAAGTTTTTAGTTAATATAGATGAAAAAATAAAAGAAAAAAGAAAGAAATTACAATTCAGTATAAATATTAAAATTTTTAAATCAATGATAAATTTTATAAATATTAATAATTAAAATCTTAATTTTTTTCATTAAATTTGTAATTATTTTATGGAGGACCAGTGGCTTCTAATTTTCCCACAAAATAAATAAATGAATAAAATGTAGAGAAGTTACCAAGTGGGCCAGCTGCAAAGTGACCCATACTGATTGGAGACCCAAGTCTAGATTTAGTTGGGCCAATCTGAGTCATAATAATTATTGGGCCAGGCTAAGTTTGCGGTGGTGGAGTGTCACATGAATGCAATGTACCTTCATGCTCTTAATTATTGAATTATATAGATTTTAAAACAAGTAAGCATAATCATAATCATGAAATTATTTGATAATCTTAGGGTGGATTTGAGTTTTCATTTTTAGTAGTTTTCTAGATTTTGACTTTTTTTTTTAAATTAAAAAACTTAATGTATTTGAAAAGTTACTAAAAAAATTACTTTTTGTAAAAGAAAAAAAAGTTAATGTAATACAATTTTGTTAACTATGATAAACGATTTTGTAACTTTTTTACTTTTTGATTATTTTAGCAAAAATAATTTTTTTTATGATGTTGCCAAACATGCACTCAACCCTCGTTTTGGGAACTTAGCTACTTTAATTGGTTTTTTTTGACTATTTCATGAGATGAAAAAAACTTGTGTTTGAGATGATTTGTAAATTTTTTGTAATTGAATGGTGTTTGGGATAATTTATTTTGGCTAAAATAGCCAATGAAGACACACACACCAAAAAAAAAAGAAGAGAGAGAAACTACAATAGTTAATAAGACAAAATGTCACATCCTACAAGTTAATTAGTCACTTTTTCTCTCACAATCATCTATTCCACTATAAAAAAAATTAAAAAAAAATCACAAATCATTCTCAACACAACTTTTTTCCATCTCATAAAATAGCTAAAAATCTAAAAAGTTAACTAAAATAGCAAAGTTCCCAAACAAGGGCTTAGAGGGGGTGTTTGTTTCAACTTTTCAGAGCCAACTTATGGCTTTTAGCTTTGAAAAAGTTATTTTGGACTGTTTGGTTAAACTTATTTCAAACAGCTTCTGATTCTAACAGCTTATTTTAACTCAAAAAAGCTGATTCTGAGAAACTGCTCACCCCTTGCTTCTGATTATCAGCTTCTGCTGTGGACATGTTAATTTATGGTTATACTCTTAATTTTTTATTTTTTATTTTTTTAAAATAGAAAAGGCTCAAATGGACTATAGATTATTATTATTATTTTTATGAGAAATGTAGGCAAACAAAAAATAAAAATTAATTAAAAAAGTTATTTCACAGCTTATTTAACAAACACTACTCAGCAACTTAAATTTATAATCCAACAGCTACACCAAACAGATTAACAACTTCTGATTAAAGTCATAATCTATAATCTGTTAAGCTATAATCTATAAGTTGTTTTAACAGCTACACCAAACGGGGATAGAGTAGGGTGGTTTGAGAATTAGTTATTTTAGTTGATTTTTTAATTTCTTACGAAAAGATATGCAAAAAAATAAAGAGAGTGGTGTGATAATTTATAATGACATTTTGGCTTTTAAGTTAAAATAACATATTTCCAAACAGATACTTGTTCTATTATTTTTTTGAAGTACAACATAAAAATGAGATCTCTCCCCAACTGGAAATAACAATCCAGTGGTAACAGAAATAAAAAAATACAAATTAATTATAAAATTTATACATTTTAATAATTAAAATATTATATATTTTTTTATAATTTTGTATTTTTTTTCCTATTATTGTTATTTTCTCATATTTTTTCATAATTTGCACATAGGACTATGACTAATGGTGATTAATTGCAATTGATATGATGGTCCTAATAAATAATGGGCTCCATTGCCCAAAGGGTTATAGAGTGAAGCCCAACTTTTCAATGATGATAATCCAATTCTAGAAAGGATAGTCTAATCAAGGTCTCTTTCAGATTGCTTTTAATGCTAGGATGTTTGAGAAATAGCTATGATGTACAACCATGATGATGGTCGTATGATTTCTTTTCACCATCGAAGTAAGAGTTTGTTGTTTGTATTTGCATTGAAAATGATACTCCCTCCCATTTAAAATAATACTTCATTTTAAGAAATTTAATTTTTTTTAATAGTATAATTATTACATTTTAAAAAAAATAATTTTTTAAAATTACCTGTTGATAGTACATTGTTTTGAAAATATCAATTGTTATAATTATATCTTTTGTGTTGTTAATAAATTTAAAAGAAAGACAAATAAGAAATTCATATTATTTTAATCATTAATTTTTGAAAAGGAACTAATATTTTGAAACAATGAAAAGAAAAATGACTTGACCCCCACGACCTCCTTTCTTTCTAATTAGCCAATTTTTTTTATTATTTTATTTTATTTATTTTTCTTCTCCTCCAATCACCAGTCCCCACGTGTGTCCCCACGTGTGTGTGGAGTGGTGGGAGTGGTGATTAAAGGGGGTCTCAATCATTTCTCCAATGAAAAATTGAATAAGAAACTAATATTTTAGGACAAAGTGAGTATGAATTTTCAAATTTATTTTAAAAGTGAATATACAGCCTTCGTTTGGCATAAGCTAAAATGAATTTTTTGCAAAAATAGTAACAAAAGAAAAAAATAGGCATTTTAGCCTAATAAAACAAAATATTACATCAAAACCATAATCATTTCATTTTTCTTTTACAAAAGTAAAAAAAAAACCAAAAAACCTATCACAAACGAGGATTTTTAGCCCCAGGCTAAAAAAAATCAAAAGCCAAAAAGACAACCCACATCCGAAATGACCTCTATATAGTATAAATTAGGAATGCTCACGGATCAAGTTGAATCGGATAACTTTTCATCCGTCATCCGTTAGAATTTAGGTAGATTGACAAAAAATCATTCCATATCCATTTGCTTAGTTAACTAATGCGGATTGAACGTACCATGTAGATTAGTGGATGAATGCAGATCAGTTTAATGGTTTGAATTTTATTATTTTAGATCTTTTTTTGAACTATTTTTCAATAATTTCCTTTACTATTTTGTGCCAAAAATTTCTTATTCTTCATTTTTTATAATAAAAATAAAAGTTCAATTTTCATATTTCATAAATAGCTAATATAATTACTAAATAAAAGATTTTTTTTGGGTAAATTACACTCACCTCTCCTGAGGTTTTCGATAAATACAGGGATCTCCCCTGTAGTTTCAATAATTACAGAAACCTCTCTTACTTTTTCTGACATTGTCAAAATTCTCTCATCCCGTTAATGAGGTGTTCAACTGAATACTGGGATACTGGGATGCAACTAGGAGCTGGCAGCCGTGTCTTTTAAGAACGACCTGGAGGATGAATGCCCTCTCCGAAAGTCATCGGCGAAAACTCTACCAAAAAGTATGAAGGAGCTGATGGCTCGAATTGAAAAATACGCCAGAGTAGAAGAGGATACGCCGGGAACAAATGCGCCAAAGCAAGAAAAGAGAAACGGCTTGCCGAAACGAGGCCGAGGTAACACTGGTTTTAACAAGCATGAGACAAGGTTGAGGGCTGTACAGACAGTCACCGCTGTGTTTCGGATCCCGGTTTATAAAGTTCTAGAAAGAATCATGAACCAGCCGTATTATAGAGTGCCGGAGAAGGTCCCTGGCGAGTATATGGGCAGGAGCCTTGGGAAGCACTGTACCTACCATAATGAGGATGGGAACTTGACTCAAGGGTGCAGGGTTCTGAAGATGCACTTAGAGGATCTGGTCAGATAAGGTCATCTGCGAGACCTAGTAAGCGAGGCCAAAATAAGGGATGAGCAGGAAAGGCTGCCCCAAGCACCGACGCACCACCTCCGCCACCACCACCATAGCAAGCAGATGGACCTCGGGTGATAAATGTTATTCACTCAAAGGTCAATGAGAATGAGGTGCGTAGAGAGACTCAGAGAGTTAGGCACCTACAGCATGTGTATCAGGTCCAGCAAAAAAAGCCTACGACCAATGAGTACCAGGGACCAATGGTCTTTTTTATCGAGGCAAACTTGGATATGGCGCAACATCCACACAATGATGCCTTGGTGATAACGTTGATGATTGGGGACTACCAGGTAAGGCGCATATTGGTTAATCAAGGTAGTTCTTGTGACATCATGCATGTTAGATGTTATAAGGAGCTTGGCCTTCACTCATATGATTTGGAACAATCCAACAGCCAGATGGTTGGATTCAACGGAACGCCGACGTAGTCTTTAGGAGCCACGAATTTAGAAGTATAGGCAGGCACGAAGAAAGTAAGTACAGAGTTTACAGTAATTGACACCCCCTCCCCTTACAATGTTATCTTAGGAAGACCGTGGTTGCACACAATGAGGGTTGTTCCGTCAACGTTGCACTAATTGTTGTGGTTCCCAACGGAGCATGGATTTGGGGAAGTCAGAGGGGACCAAGTGCAGACAAAAAATTGCTTCATGGCAGCAATGAAATTCACCCGCAACATGTGAAAGGCAGAAGCAGTAGACATTGAAGATAAGGACATAGAGGTCCTAGATGATGTCGGCAAAACCAGCTGATAAGAGTAAGTAGGCTTTGAAGAAAATTCTGGTTCAAGAAGGTGACAAAGAGCGCTTTTTTCTTCTTGGCTTAGGATTAGCCGAGAAGGAGGAAAGGGAGTTGGAGGCTTTCTTGCGAGCAAACATAGAAGTGTTTGCCTGGACGCCATACGAGATGCCTGGCATTGACCCCAAGCTCACTTGCCATAGGTGTAGACACCCATTTTAACCGGCCCTAAGACTTGGGCGTTTTCTTTTGATTACCCGATGATGACAATTAGAATGTGTTTCTCACAGAATCCTCAGTAAGAGAGATGGAATTTGAACTTTAATTCCAACTTTCACCATTATGGCCAAATTATTTTAAAATACTAAATATTTCATTAGTTTAGTATTTTTGTAATTTTACATAATTTTATGTGTCTGTTCATATTTTTGGTGTTTTTATATAAATTGGTATAAATTATATATTTTATATATATAAAAGAAAATAATAAAAAAAAAATATAATATTAAAATATGTGTTTAATATTATTATGTTATATGTTTAGTATTTTATGTAAATTATATATTTTAGATATTTTATATTTATATTATATTATATATAAAAGAAAATAATAAAAAAATTATAATATTAAAATATGTGTTTAATATTATCATATTATAGTTTGTATTTTATGTAAATTATATATTTTAGATATTTTATATATATTATATTATATAATAAAAGAAAAATAATAAAAATATATATTGATGTCGGTCAGCCCTCAGCTGCCGACATCAACCTCAGCAAACATATATAAATATATATATAATCTTTATATACTTTATATTATTATATTATCTATTTGTTGCCTATATAAAGCAACCAAATGGAGAGATTTCAGGGGGGGCAAAACAAAAACAAAACAAATTTGATTGAAGAAAGAGTTAGAAAGAGTCAAAGAGAAAAGAGAGAAACCATTAACCATTTCAAACTTGAGCCAAAACACTTCCAAGCTTCCATAGCTACTGAAATTCCTCATTTTCATACACCAAAATCACTCCAAAAATTCTGATATAGCTAAAGATCAATTACCTTGATCATAAGGAAGAGTGTTTAGTAATTGAAAGTGAGAAAAACTAGAGAGTTAGCCACTTTTCATACCATAAACTCCAAATTGAGGATTTGAGAACACATGTTCTACACTTGAGGGTGATCAAAAGAAAGTTTGAGAACTAAGAAGTTCATCATTTCCTTGAAAGGTGAATTCACAAACCTTTCATTTTCTTGCATTTTTTTATCTATTTTGCTCTTTTGCTCTTTTGCTTTGATTTATTGTTATATTTTATACTGTCGTAATCTAATTGAAAGTGGTGAATTGAAATCCCATATATGTTGTTTTTTGCACGAGAAAGAGACCATCCATGCTGAATGGTTTAATGTCTTCGGAGGTTCATTATCAGGGCATTACCTCTCTCTCATGCCAAGAACAACTCTTTATTTGACGCTTCTCTTATTTTAGTGGACATAACTCTCATTTTTGGACTAAAATGACTAAAGAATGGCAAGGTAATTAAAAGGGCTAATAAAATTGGACTAAAAGAGGCACAGGATAATAAAATTGAGTTGGGTTCAATCAGACGTCATATTGAACCCATTGTCTTTTTATTTCAACTTGTTTTGCTCTTTTGCTTTGTTTTCTTGTCATATTACATATTGTTGTAATCTAACTGAAAGTAGTGAGTTGAGACTCCCATAGATATTATTGTTGAAATCTAAGAAAACAGAATTTGGCCGAGCCTATCGAGCTACCCAGCCCGTTAGTTGGCAGGGTAGCCACCTAAAAATACACCATCGTGCCTGCAACCTTCATGACCATGCCTGCAACCTCTAGGCAAAATCAGGCAGCCTTCCGACAACCTCCGATGGTCTTTGAGGCACTTGAAGCTGCAATTTTATCATGTTTATTTCATTTTGAGTGTTTGTGAGGATTTTTTTATATTATGTTGTAATATTTATTCATCTCCCTCGAATTTGTAATATTTAAAATGTTGTAATAATTCCGCCCCACTTCTTTCTATCCCGTTCTTTTACTTGCTTTCTTATTGTAATACATCATATTTATTTCTTATCATGCTTTGCATCCATGTTTCATGCATCTTGATTCAGCATTTTAATCAATTCCTATGTGATTATGTGCGCTACCTCATGTTCTTGAGATGATTCACATGTCATATCTTAGAAGCCGAATCTTTAGTTGCATCTCATGAGTGAATTGCATTAGGATTTTGTATATAAGATCATGCATGTTTTACTAACTTTGTTTTGTAGCTGTTCGCGGACGTCGTAAATATGTAAGTTTTTATGCTTTAGCATCCCGTTTGTGTGTTTTTCTTATATTTAAGCATCCTACCATGTGGCTATTTGCTTATTGATATAACTGTATGAATGCCAGTGGATGGAGGTTGTGTCGCTTAATTTGGAATGATGTGTGATTTTCATGTTTGTAAACTCAATTTATTTGGGTTGTACATTCAAAACTCTTTCAAAACTACATGAAATCAAGTTATTCCAAAATTGACATAGTCTATACTTGTATGTTTCACATAGTAAATTTTAGGATTTATTAAATAATCAGAAATGAACATATAAAGAAAATAAAATTCATATCATGGTTTAGTAGAGGCCGATCTTTGATCGGGTGAGCGGGGGTGCTCATTATGACCTTCCCCTTCATACCTAAGGTTCCGAGCCAAGCATCCTTGGTTACGACGAACAGTGGCCTTGGCACGAGTCATGGGTTTCCTAATTTTCCCAAAATAAATATTAGGTGGCGACTCTGAGATCTGATGACGCAGTCCATTTTTGACAAATTGCAATAAAATGGATTTTCAATAAAAGTTGCCAAATCTGGACTCTCATCTATGTTTCACATTGCACTCGTGAGACTAGATCAAAGAGATCTCGGGAGTCCGAACTGTTTAACGCGCGCGGGTACCCCCGGGCATGTTACAGTTTCTGGCGACTCTTGGGGATTTTATGAAACCTTGACTCGAACTCCATGATATGACTTTTATTTTCAATTATATGTTTATTGCATTGCATTCATTGGTGCACTTCAAGTCCCTGTGTTGCCCAGATACTGGTGGGAGCACAGGCAAGCTTTTTGTGACACTACACCTATCTTTACGATACTTTAGAGGCCTTGTGTTGTAACCTTTTGAGATTTGTCAAAAGGGTAGCTTTGCTATGTAGCTGCTATCTAGCTTTGCTATCTAAGGTTCTCAGACTCCGAAGAGAGACTATTTGACTCTTCTGATTTCCTTGGATCTTTATTGGTTATGACCCAAAGGACTCTTTGGTAACGTTACCTTGATTTCAACCCCTAGAGTAGAGCTAACCTTGTGCATATAATGAGCTATAGTACCTTCCAAAATTAGGACAGGATGCTCTCCCATTTCTAGGATGTATGATGCCACTTGTTTGAATAGTGAAACCCTAGATCATTTCAAAGTTAGGACAGGGTAACCCTAGCCCCCATAGGGGTGTTTGTTCTCTTTCCTGCTATGTGTTATGTGCAATGTATGGGAATTCTCAGATTCAGATGAGTGGTTCAGTCATTTCAGTTTGTGGGGTTGAGTTCAGTTTTTCAACATGAGTTAGCAGTAATCAGTTGAGCTGGGATGCTAATGAAATTCTGATTGGGGGTCCCGTTTTGTTTCAGCAAGGTAGTTGGGCACTATAGCTTCCGAAAGGTCTGATATCCCCCAAGTTCTGTGGACTCGCGTTGGTAGACTTTGCAAAAGTGCAGATTTGGTTCAGGGTCAGCCAGTGTTAGTTTCTTTGCCACCGGTTACACGAAGAAAAGCAAAAGCTTCATCAACTGTCCAGAATACCCCTTCTTCACCTGCTAGATCATCACCACTCAACTCAGAATCAGTGATGGCTCAGATTCCAGAAAATATAGCACATACTACTGGCCTCAACGGAGCATGGATACCGTTGCCACTACGGTTGCTGCCCAAGGCACTACTCTTGCCTCAAGGCAATACTCTTGCTGAACTGCAACGCTCATCTGGGGCGTCCATTACTCAACCACCTCCGGTGACTCATCTAGTTCCACCTCCCCACTCCACCTCCACCAGCTGACGAGTTTCCAACTTACTTAACACCAGAAGATCTGAGGGTTCCTGCACAAACTTCAGGAGGATCATTTCCTCTTCCACAACCAGTGGGAGGGCTCCATCCCTCTGAAGCACCTGAGTCTGACTCAACTATGTTGAAGCTGGCCAAGTTGGAAAAACTTTTCAAAAAGGCACAAGGAGTCAATTCAATCCCGACATCGAAGACGGGTACACTGAGACAGCTGTGAAGTTGCCAGAACGGTTTAAAATGCCACACATTGATAGGTTTGATGGCTCCGGCGACCCAATGGTGCACATTCGCCTGTTCTCTGATGTCTTAAAGCCTATGGGTTTGACTCGTCCGCAAAAGCTCTCTTTATTCGGACGAACTTTGTCAGGAGTGGCTGCCATTGGTATGCCAAGTTAGAGGACTCGGTAAAACAAAGTTGGGAAGAGTTGGCCGGGGCCTTTATCACCCAGTATGCTTATAACACCCAGATTGAAGTGACTACTCGGGAATTAGAGGCCACCGTCAAGAGCCCAATGAAAGTTTCGTGGCCTTTATCACCAGATGGAGGGCAAAAGCAGCAATGATGACCAACAGACCACTTGAAAAAGACCAAATCCGTATGATAGTCAGAAATCTGCATGGAAAGATGTTACAAAAAATGATAGTCCTCCCGCTCTTCACTTTTAATGACTTAATGAGATAGGGGTCCAGATAGAGGATGCCATCAAACAGGGAATCATTGTGGAAGATAAGGAACCTGTTCGGAAGCCTTTTGGTCGCAGTTCCAATGCTACACCAGTGGTAGCACAGCTGTGAAGCCCTCTGAAATCAACTGGTTGCCACCACCACTAAAATAGCCGACCCCTTTGCTCATGCTGGCCCGCAAAACACAACCCGAGCCCCAAGCAGAACATTCACCCCTCTATATATGACACTCTCTAAAGCAATGAATATCTTGACAAAACGAGGGTATTTGAAGCTTTTGGACCCCCGACCTTTTTCCGAACCTCTCCCAGCCAAACATGACCCTACCAAACACTGTGCTTTCCACCAACAACCAGGACATGACACAGATCGTTGCTTTCATCTCCGTTATGAGATCCAAGATCTCATAGAAAATAAAGTCATAGCTTCCCCACAATCACCAAAACCCAACGTTACTACCAACCCGTTGCCATCCCATGACAGAATTCCACCACCTTCTCATCTTAACCTCATCCATACATTTTCATCAATTTTTAACCCCAATATCTATATCACACCTACCCATTTACCAAAACCTGAGGTATATATTCCTGAAGGCATTGAGTTATGCACCTCCAACCCAGCCAAAACCCAAAAACCCTATGGTGGTAGTACCTATGCTTGAGAATGGCAAACTATCAGAGAAAAGTATGATCCTAGCCGGTATATTATCCCAGTGGTCAACTAAAGCTTGAGGTTGATCTGCCTGACTCATTTTCTATCAATGTTGTCAGAGATGATGTACTTGAACAGGGGTTGGATGATTTGGCTGACCTAGAGGAGGACTTGGCTAATCTTCATTTCTTTGAAGAATTAGATCTTGGGAATGTGCAGATGGAATGGTGGGAACCGAAGAATTACAGTCACGGTTGGTCAAGTGGTGACGAAGCTTCTGATGAGAAAACTAAAAGAAAAGGGGATGAACTAAGACTTGATTTCGGAAAACCTGTTGAATGTGGTAAAGGAAAGAGTTCCAGAGGAAAAGAAGAAGAACCAGAAAGCCATTCAGAGCATACTGTTGGAATGATTCAAGCAGCGCTAGATAATTGCCTTTCAGTCAACGAAGGCGAATGGTGGGATGATAATGACCTACAGCTCGCCCACACTGATGATGAATGGGTAAACCATGTGCCGGATGAGACTTGGTATGCAGACGAAATTGATCATTTGACCAGGAGTGGGCGCTACTTCAAGCCTCCACATCTAGACCAAAGAGAGCCCTCTGGCAAAGATAAAGAGGTAGAGAAAGAGAAAGAGAAAGAAAAAGAGAAAGAGGTAGAAGAAGACCTGGTTCTAAAACAACTGAAAAAGATCCAAGCAAACATTTCCATTTGGGGTCTTCTCATGGCTTCCCGAGAACATCGACAGGCAATGTTGTCAATGTTGAGCAAGGCTAAGCTGTCAATTGACACCACTCCCGAGCAATTAGTGTCATTAATCACCCCGAGAGAAACCATCCCAGCAATAACTTTTGCTGACAAAGAGCTGCCACAAGAAGGATCAGGACATAATAAGCCTCTGTACGTATCACTGGAATGCAGAAAGAAATGGATCCCGATTGTTCTGATTGACACCGGATCAGCCATCAATGTTTGCCCTACACGCACTGCTTATGCAATCGGGCTAAAGCCGGCAGATTTCACGCCCACTACTCAATTGATCCGGGCCTATGATAATACTAGTCGGGAAGTGATGGGGATCAAAGTACAAATAAATGGGCCATCTGAGCACGAAGCTGAATTTCATGTCATGGATGTTCCAACATTCAACTTGCTATTGGGAAGGCCCTGGCTTCATCAGATGAAAGCTGTATCATCCACATTACATCAATTGGTAAAGTACCCATACGGCGGAGGAATTGCCACTGTCTTCGGAAATTCATCCATTCATCCTCCTCCAGAAGTCACAACACCACTGCTAGAAATACAACATGGGGAAGAGGATGTGTTCCTGTCAGGTTTTACATTGGCAGAGGCCCAGCTAGTTCAAACGCTCATGGCAGAAGACGAAGGTGTATACGTCAGTGCCCAATCAATCTATTTCATGAGTAAACTAGGTCACATTCCAGGGATGGGATTGGGACGAAGTGGCAGGAAAGGTATTACTACAGCCAGTGAAGTACCTCATAACCCACATGCATTCGGACTAGGGTATGCACCCACGGCTGATGACTGGAAAAGGAAAACTGAAGAGATCAGGGAGAAGATCAAGGCCAAGAGAACCGGGCAGCAGTTTGAGTTGGTTCATAAGCCAATTTATGGGACTTGAATGGACGCTTTGTCCGCCAAGGAGAAGACTTCCCCTTCTGTGATTTTCCTGAGCTCTGGTTTGATTAAGTGGAGAAAAAGAGATACCCTGGGTTTGAGATCTTCTTCGATTATCAGCTCTCCGACAGTGGCGAGGAGTGGGTAGATCCTAGCATCAACATCGGACAAGACAGAGAAGTCAGCTCGGAAAGCAGTACAGAGGAAGTCCTGGGTCTAACACTGGCTGATTTACTGACAGAATCATACTAGCGCTGAACCGATGAATTTGGGGGATATGACCATTGCCGTGATCGGGGAAGAGGTACCTGCTGACTGTTCAAGCTTCATCATGGATGCAATGAATGGCTCACAAATGAATTGGCATTTTGAAAAGAGTTGTATTGAGAATTTGAATTGGCTGTTGAGTCTGAGTCCGGTGGGCCTGTGGGTTGGAGTCAGATTTAAGTTTGTCTAAGATGTCTGAGTCTTCTTTTTCTTTCTCTTTTGAGTCTGTTGCAACTTGTGAGCCCGAGGCTTTGAATGAAGATGTGATTTCCGCTTACTTTTCTGTGCCCATAGTTCATAACATTGACCAAAATTTTCAAGATCTTGATAAAAACGAAGAGGAAGAAATCCTCGGGCTTTGAAAAATTTAATCGACTGGGAGGAAGAAAGGCGTGCTAAGCCATTAGTGGATGAAATTGTTTCTGTAAATGTGGGTACTGAAAAAGATCCTCGCTTGATCCAAATTGGTTCTACATTGTCTTCAGAGGAACGTGAACAATTAGTTGCTTTATTAACAGAATTCAAAGATGTCTTTGCATGGTCCTACGAAGACATGCCAGGAATTGACCCTGAGATTGTACAACATAGGATCCCTCTCGACCCTGAGGCCCAACCTGTCAAACAGAAGCTTCGCAGAATTCGTCCGGATTGGGCCTTGAAAATTAAAGAAGAGGTTACCAAGGAAATCAATGCTGGGTTTTTGTTCGTATCAGAATATCCTACTTGGTTAGCCAATGTTGTGCCAGTTCCGAAGAAAGATGACAGAATCTGAGTTTGTGTTGACTTCCGGGATTTGAATAAGGCTAGTCCGAAGGATAATTTTCCATTGCCACATATTGACGAATTGGTAGACTTCACTGTAGGGCATGCCTTACTGTCATTCATGGATGGTTTTTTAGGATATAACCAGATCCTTATGGCTCTAGAGGACAGAGAAAAGACAGCATTTACCACACTATGGGGGACATACTGCTACAGGGTTATGCCATTCGGTTTGAAGAATGTCGGGGCCACTTATCAGAGAGCTGCTACCACTCTTTTGCATGATATGATCCACAAGGAAGTTGAGGTGTATATAGATGACATGATTGTCAAGTCCACAGATTGGGAAAGCCATTACACTGCATTGAAGAAATTCTTTGAGAGAATTAGGGAATACAGGCTAAGGCTGAATCCATAGAAATACACCTTTGGGGTAACTGCAGGCAAGATGTTGGGATTTTTGATCACAAAGCGAGGAATCGAAGTTAATCCATCTAAACTTAAGGCCATCTTAGAAATGCCACCACCAATGACCAAAAAGGAGGTGCGGGGCTTTTTGGGAAAGTTGCAATTCATAAGGAGGTTTATTTCAAAATTAACTTTAACTTGTGAATCGCTATTTGGTCTATCGAAGAAAGGGAAGAAGTTTCAATGGGATGATCGGTGTCAGTTTGCCTTCGAGCAAGTTAAACAATATTTGCAGAATCCGCCTGTGTTATCGCCACCCGAGCTAGGGAAACCACTAATTTTGTATTTATCAGTGACTGAATCAATCATGGGATGTATGCTTGCACAAGAGTCAGATGAGAAAGTGGAAAAGGCCATCTACTACTTAAGTAAAAAGATGCTTGAATATGAGACCCGCTATACTCCTTTGGAAAAAGCTTGCTTCGCTTTGGTATGGGCCACCAGGAAGTTGAGACACTACCTGTTAGCTCACTCGGTAATTCTGGTTTCAAGATTAGACCCAATCAAATATCTCTTTGAGAAACCAGCACTTACCGGTAGGCTAGCTCGTTGGTTGCTTTTGCTTTCCGAATTTGACCTTAAGTATGTCACTCGCAAATCTGTCAAAGGAAGGGTCGTGGCAGAATTTTTGGTTGATCACCCAATTAAAGGAGGAAAAGATGTGGAGTACTCATTCCCAGATGAAGAGGTCATGCAAATGGAAGAAGATACTTGGAAGTTGTACTTTGATAGAGCGTCCAATCAATTTGGCTATGGGATAGGCATATTGCTCATAGCACCAGATGATTCTCATATTCCCTTAGCTTTCAAACTCTGATTAAGGTATCCAACAACCAAGCAGAGTATGAGGCGTGCATTGCCGGATTAGAAGCAGCCCTGGAACTAGGGGCATTAAGGTTGGATGTGATTGGGGACTCGAACTTGGTCGTCTCTCAAGCCAATGGAGATTGGAAAGTTAAAGAGGAAAAAATGAAAGTCTACCATCAGACCTTGGACATGTTGATCCCAAGGTTCGAAAAACTGACTTTTACACACCTGGTAAGAGAGAAGAACCGATTTGCTGATGCGTTGGCAA
This sequence comes from Camellia japonica, assembly GCA_030407325.1. Classification (NCBI taxonomy): domain Eukaryota; kingdom Viridiplantae; phylum Streptophyta; class Magnoliopsida; order Ericales; family Theaceae; genus Camellia; species Camellia japonica. Next base: position 178,183,346 of record JAPPVO010000031.1, read on the forward strand.
CCCTGGCATCAATGATAGATATACCGGTCGGGATCAAGATGCGCCCGATCCTTATAGAACAAAGGTACGCCCTCGCGTATGAAATGATAGCTGCAATGGAAGAAGTTTAAGATGAAAACCCTTGGTACTTTGATATTTGGAATTTTCTGGAAAGTGGTACATACCCACAAGGGGCAAACACCAAAGACAAAAGGGGAATACAACGTCTGGCCACTCAGTTCGTCATTTGTGGAGATAAGTTATACAAGAGAGGGCATTTAGGAATGCATAAGTTATGTGCAGAGGAAAAAGAGGCAAAGCGTATCATGGAAACCATCCATGGGAGAGAGTGTGGAGTCCATATGAACGGTATAATGCTAGCCAGAAAAATTCTTAGACAAGGATACTACTGGTTAACCATGGAGAGTGATTGTATCAACTTTGTTAAGCGATGCCACAAATGTCAAATCCACGCCAATCGCATGAACATCCTGCCATCAAAACTTTACAATATGACTTCGCCTTGGCCTTTCTTAGTCTGGGGCATAGATATCATCGGGGCAGTCACACCGAAAGGTTCAAATGGGCATCAGTTCATCTTGGTTGCCATTGACTATTTTACCAAGTGGATTGAAGCACAGTTGTATTCAGTGTTGAAAGCATCGCATGTGGCCAAATTTATCATGAACAACATTATCTGCAGGTACAGGGTGCCAAACGAATTAATTTCAGACAATGGCTCATATTTCAAAGAAGAAGTGACAATTCTACTTGAGAAGTATAACGTGGCTTTTCACAAGTAATCAACTTACAGGCCACAAACCAATGGAGCCGTTAAAGCTACAAATAAGAACATCAAGACCATTCTGTGTAAGACGGTAGAAACTTATAGAGATTGGCCAAATAAGTTACCTTTTGCACTTTGGGGATATAGGACATCAATCCGAACGTCTACAAGGGCAACCCGTTACTCTTTAGTATATGGAATGGAGGCTGTTTTTCCGATTGAGTTGGAAATGCCTTCATTAAGGATTATGGCTGAATGTCAGATAACAGAAGCTGATTGGCAACAAAACCGATTTGAGGAACTAATGCTATTTGATGAGCGAAGATTGAAGGCGTTATACCACATTCAGAAGTATCAACGCAGGATTGCCAAAGCATTCAACAAAAAGGTTAGATCCAAGAATTTGAGGAAAGGGGACTTAGTGTTGAAAGGCAATCGAGCTCCTATTCATGACCCTAGGGGCAAGTTTAGACCCAATTCGACGGGTCCCTACATCATTAAATCAATTTGGTCAGGAGGAGCAATTATTCTCATGGATTTGGATGGTTTGGAGTTCTCATAACCAATCAACATGGACAAGCTGAAGAAGTACTACCCTTGAGAGGCTCAGTGAGCCGAAAACCCAAAAGGGCGACCCAAGCAAAAGTTAGAGCAGAATAATAAACTAGAAAAAAAAAGAAAGACAAAAAATTGAAAAAATAAAAAATAAAAAATGAAAAGCTCGCAAGGTTGAAAACTCGAAAGGGCGGCTTTGGCAAAAGTTAGAGGATAAAAGGAGAGTGTCAATACCCGAGTGAACCTTAACCAGAACTACGTATGGCCTGATTTCTATCTTTGGGATACGTAGGTAGCTTCATCTTGAAGTTCGACTTTAATCATTTTTCAACTCACTCATCTCGTCCATGTTTGATTGGTGTATCTTTATTTGACTCGGCTATCCATATTTGATTGGCCATCCCCATTTGATTTAGTTGTCCTATTTCTCCTTCATGACGGGTTCAGTCGCAAGACGAACTTAGTTGCACATCTCAGGGGTTGATTTCATGTTGATCGAGTAGTGGTCATTTGCGAAAATAGATTTTGAGGACTTTTAATGAAGTTGAATGATTTTCTAAAAAATTATTCCATTTTCCCAAAACTTAGACCATTCTTTGGACCAAAAAGAGAATTTTCAGTGCTCATAATTTGGTTCATATGATTTCAAGATAGAAAATGGAACAAGTGTACTAATTTACCTCTCATGTTGATCAAAATCGCTTTAGCAGAAAGGAAAAACAAAAAAGGGCAAAGTGATGAACTAGGGGCACAGTTGAGTCAGGTTTTCTGTCCTTTACCCACACTATCACCTTAATCAAGCAATCGCCGGAAAATGCACAGTAGTTGTCACCGGCGATGCTTTTCCGTCGGGCGGTCGACCGGTGTTGCTTTGTTTTGTGTTCATTTTGCTCTAACAAGCACAAAGGGGTGTGTTTGGGGATGGTTTTTGCTTCATTTTCATTTCATTAAATTGTGTTTTGTGTTTTGGTCAGTGATAGGCTCAATATTCAGTTCAGAATTCACTAAAATGCAGCCATTTTCAAGTACAAAATTCAAAACAAAATGATTTTTATGTTTAGTATTGTGTCATTCATGCCATCTAGATTTGCAGAACAAACTTGTTTTATTAATGCCAGGGATCAACCCCGATCAAAGTTTTACAAAACACAAAAAAAAAACCCAGAAAAACAGAAAATAAACAAAAAACAAAAAAACAACAAAACAACAAAAAAGAAAAAGAAAAAAGAGAGAGGGATCTTTTTCTTCTTTCTTCTTCGGCAGCAGCCTGGCGACGAAGATTACAACTGGCTTCATTTGCACACAGCTTTATTTCCTGATTTTACCATCAATTGCCTCGCTTCATCTTTACTCCTTCGAAGCTTTTGAAGACTCTGCCTTGGCCTTGGCAGAGCTTCCGAAGGAGATTATTCCTCGTCGGCCAGCAAATTGGTTGTGCGAAGAAACTCCGAATTGAGCCACGGAGGTGGCCTGTCGTTTCATCTCTTTGCTCTGCTTTTTCAGCGCACTAATTTCTACTCGAGCGTCTTTGTACATACATTGGAGGAGGGAGAGTTGTGCATTTAACTGATGTACCTCACACGTCCTGTTCTGCAGTCGACGGGACGAGTTGGAGACTGCAGTCACGGTCTCCACACATGACCTCAGCGTATATGAGTTTGCTTCGATGTCAGATTGTGCCGCCATTATTTGCTCAACTGACATCGCTGGAAAGTTGAAAACAGGGAAATAAAGAGGAGCCTGTGGTTGAGGTTCAGAGGAGTCAGAATCGCTCATCTCTATTGTGGACTCGTTCAGGTCTGGAAAAAGAGTGAGAGAATTGTGTGAAGAAGCCATGGCAAAGGAGAGTAATGCAAAAGAAAGAGGTTGCAAAATGGTGGCAGAGAAAGTTTGTAGGCTTTTGCTCTGCCTCTCTCTCTCGCAGGCCTCAACTTAAGAAGAGAGTGAAGAAGAAGACAAAGAGAGAGAAAGGCCGAGATGATCATTGACAACCGGGGCAGGATTGGATAGCCTGTCGGTCAGGTGCCGCGATTGTTGAAATCGCGCGCCAGACACGATGCTCGAAGAAATGAAGGAAGAGAGAGTGAGACAAAAACAGAGAGAGAGGCGGAAGAGTTGTATATATATATATATATGTGTGTGTGTGTATATGTATTGTAAATCTATGTATTATATATATTTGTTTGAATATTTGGTCACAAGAGTGGCTTCGCCTCAGTGGCTAAGGATTGAAAGCCTGAGCTTGAGGTCAGAGGTTCGACCTCCCATAACAATGAGTGTTTCTTTTGTTTTGTTTTGGTTTTATGTATATATGTCTCATATACCTACATATTATATATATTTGTTTGCATTTTTTTGTCACAAGGATGGCTTGGTTCAGTGGTTTGGCTCAGTGGTTGAGGACTTAAGATCAAAGGGTCGAACCCCCGTGTCCTTGCATTTTGTGTTTTTCCTTTCTTTTTGTGTGTTTTGCGTACGCACACTGTCATGTACCGTATATATTTGTGTAGATATCTGTATATGTTTGTGTATATGTCCATACATATCTATGTGTATTTTGTCTATATATAAATATATGTATACTGTATGTACATATCTCTGTGTATCTTGTCTGTATATGTATATATGTATATCGTATGTACATATCTGTATGTATTTTGTTTGTATATGGTATATGTATGCAGTAGTTGGTTCGAACTTACAATTCCTCCTTTTATTCTGTGCATCTATCGCACAATAATCTCACTTCGAGCATCTACCGCACAACTCCAATTCAATCGCGCTATCTTGCGCATCGCACTATCTTGTGCACTCCATGTCAATCCCACTATTATGCGCATCGCACTATCTTGTGCAGTTCAATTCAATTGCGCTATCTTGCGCATCACACTGTCTTGTGCACTCCTGGGGTCTAGGAGACCTTAAATCCTTTAGAGGTGCAATTTCTTTAGTGTTTATCGTGCCCGAACGACTTCAGGTGGTGGTCTGGTATAGCCACCTGCTTATGTTTGCAATGAGTTCCTAGGAGACCAACTACAATGGTGGAAACTAGAATTTGAATGGCGATGCCTAGAATGCAAAGGTTTGGAATTTCTGAGACTAAAGTCTGGTTTAAATACCCAGGGGTGTATCCTCGACTTGAAATTTGTATGGTAGCCCCATAGGTTGAGGTAGCGTGTATACGCCTCAATTCTGGATACTAAATCAACCTAGTCTGTCACCCCGTTGGAGAATAGGGAAAGTTGTAAATATGATCAGGAAGAAAAGCGGCATCAGTGGCTTCTACATATAGAGGTTATCCCTTGTCATTCTACCATACCTTCTTCCACTCGTGTGAGATGCGTTTGGACTTCTAATTTACTTTTGCTCCTTTCATGTGAAACGTGTTAGGATTAGAAGTTTACCTGGTTAAAACCTTCTCTCTCTCCGTATGAAATACGTTAAGAAACGCCTGTTGGTTACACTTGTTGTTCTCCTTGGTTAAAACCTTCTCTCTCTCCGTATGAAATACATTGAGAAACGCCTGTTGGTTTCACCATTGTTTTTCCTCTCGGTTAAAACCTTTCCCCTTTCCGTATGAGATACGGTTAGGTACGTCTGTTGGTTACACCACCTTTGCTCCTTTCACATGAAACGTGAAACCTTCTTCCTTTCCGTATGAAATACGGCTAGGAACATCTGTAGGTTACACCACTATTTCTCCTCTCGCGTGAGATGCGTTTGGATTTGTTCACTATTTCTCCTCTCGCATGAGGCGCGTTTGGATTTGTTCACTATTTCTCCTCTCGCGTGAGATGCGTTTGGATTCGTTCACTATTTCTTCTCTCGCGTGAGACGCGTTTGGATTTGTTCACCCTTTTCTCCTTTCGTGTGAGACGCGTTAGGTTGTTGATTTACTCGGTTAAAAACATCAGGTGTGCCTGATGTTTACATCCTCCTTTCGAGTGAGACGCATTAGGTTGTTGTTTTACTTGGTTAAAAACATCCGATGCGCCTGATGTTTACACCATCCTTCCTCCTTTCGTGTGAGACACATCAGGTTGTTGTTCTACTCAGTTAAAACCATCAGGTGCGCCTGGTGTTTACACTATCATTCCTCCTTCGTGTGAGACGCATTAGGTTGTTGTTCTACTCGGTTAAAAACATCAGGTGTGCCTGATATTTTCACCATCTTTCCTTCTTTCGCGTGAGACGCGTTAGGTTGTTGATTTCTCTTGGTTGAGGTCTTCCCTCTCTTTCCTTATGCAATGCGAGGACATGTTTCTGATTGGTTACACCGTTTTGTTATTCTTACTTCTTTCCGTGTGAGACATGACTTGCTTTTTGTTTTGATTTAAGCTTTTCATTCATGTTATCACATTGTTCATTGCATGATCATAAGTTTTCAAAAATAATCGGCTTCGCGTAACGTATAAGTCCAGTTCTCAAAATCTTCCTGCATATCATCAGCATCTTGCCCCTGAACTACGCTGGTTTGATTCCTTGCAATGGGATACGTGAGCAACCTTCTGGTTCAACCACTTGCATTTGCACATTTGTTTGTTTGCCCAAGTCTTACGGCCTTGTCAAAAGGGTCGTCTTCGGGCTTTGACATTCACTCACGTTATGAAATGACTTCGAGCTCTGTCAAAAAGGGGCAACTGTAGACACCCCATTTTGACCGGCCTTAAGACTTGGACGCTTTCTTTTGATTACCCGATGATGACAATTAGAATGTGTTTCTCACAAAATCCTCAGTAAGAGAGATGGAATTTAAACTTTAATCCCAACCTTCACCATTATAGCCAAATTGTTTTAAAATACTAAATATTTCATTAGTTTAATATTTTTTTTAATTTTGCATAATTTTATGTGTTTGTTCATATTTTTGGTATTTTTATATAAATTGGTATAAATTATATATTCTATATATATAAAAGAAAATAATAAAAAAAATTATAATATTAAAATATGTGTTTAATATTATTATATTATACGTTTAGTATTTTATGTAAATTATATATTTTAGATATTTTATATATATATTATATTATATTATATATAAAAGAAAATAATAAAAAAAATTATAATATTAAAATATGTGTTTAATATTATTATATTATATGTTTAGTATTTTATGCAAATTATATATTTTAGATATTTTATATATATTATATTATATAATAAAAGAAAATAATAAAAAAATATATTGATGTCGGTCAGTTCTCGGCTGTCGACATCAACCTCAGCAAACATATATAAATATATATAATCTTTATACACTTTATATTATTATATTATATAGATATATATTATATAGATTTATATTATTATATTATCTATTTGTTGCCTATATAAAGCAACCAAATGGAGAGATTTCAAGGGGGCAAAAACAAAAACAAAATAAATTTGATTGAAGAGAGAGTTAGAAAGAGTTAGAGAGAAAAGAGAGAAACCATTAACCATTTCAAACTTGAGCCAAAACACTTCCAAGCTTCCATAGCTACTGAAATTCCTCATTTCCATACACTAAAACCACTTCAAAAATTCTGATATAGCCAAAGATCAATTACCTTGATCATAAGGAAGAGTGTTTAGTAATTGAAAGTGAGAAAAACTAGAGAGCTAGCCACTTTTCATAAATTCCATAATTTCGAATTAAGGATTTGAGAACACACTTCCTACACTTGAGGGTGATCAAAAGGAAGTTTGAGAATTAAGAAGTTCATCATTTCCTTGGAAGGTGAATTTCACAAACCTTTCATTTTCTTGCATTTCTTATCTATTTTGCTCTTTTGCTCTTTTGCTCTTTTGCTTTGACTTATTGTTATATTTTATACTGTCGTAATCTAATTGAAAGTGGTGAATTGAAATCCCATATATGTTGTTTTTAGCAAGAGAAAGAGACCTTCCATGCTGAATGGTTTAATCTCTTCGGAGGTTCATTACCAGGGTATTACCTTTCTCTCATGCCAAGAACAACTCCTTGTTTGACGCTTCTCTTATTTTAGTGGACATAACTCTCATTTTTGGACTAAAATGACTAAAGAATGACAAGGTAATTAAAAGGGCTAATAAAATTGGACTAAAAGAGGCACAAGATAATAAAATTGAGTTGGGTTCAATCAGACGTCATATTGTACCCATTGTCTTTTTATTTTAACTTATTTTGCTTTTTTGCTTTGATTTCTTGTCATATTACATATTGTTGTAATCTAACTGAAAGTGGTGAGTTGAGACTCCCATAGATATTATTGTTGAAATCTAAGAAAACAGAATTTGGCCGAGCCTATCGAGCTACCCAGCCCGTTAGTTGGCAGGGTAGCCACCTAAAAATACACCACCGCGCTTGCAACCTTCATGACCGTGCCTGCAACCTCTAGGCAAAATTAGGCAGCCTTCCGACAACCTCCGATGGTCTTTGAGGCACTTGAAGTTGTTATTTTATCATGTTTATTTCATTTTGAGTGTTTGTGAGGATTTTTTTATATTATGTCGTAATATTTATTCATCTCTCTCGGATTTGTAATATTTAAAATGTTGTAATAATTCTCCTGCCCCGCGATTATATGCTACCTCATGTTTTGAGATGATTCACATATCATATCTTAGGAGCCGAATCTTTAGTTGCATCTCATGAGTGAATTGCATTAGGATTTTGTATATAAGATCGTGCATGTTTTATTAACTTTGTTTTGTAGTTGTTCGAGGGATGTCAATAAATATATAAGTTTTTATGCTTTAGCATCCCGTTTGTGTGCGTTTTTCTTATTATGTTTAAGCATCCTACCATATGGCTACTTGCTTACTTTATATTTTTTGAAACAGCCAAAGATGAAATTTATTGATAATAATCAAGCAAAAACATTACAAAATCAATAAAAAGACAAAGAACAGTTGGTAAGGCACCAACCTAGAAGAAAGCATAGAACAGCTAAACTCCCTAAACACCATACAAGCAGCCCCGAACAAAACAAAACTAGCAAAGAACAGAACCATCCCATGACAGATGCAACCAGCCCTGCATAATACAAATGACAACCCCAACTCCATCCTAGCAGCTTCCCAGAGCAACTTTAATGATAAAGATGAAAAACATCCCAGAACAGCAACCCGTGACAGAGCCCAATAACAGATCCAGATCAATATCAACAGCCCAAAACAGATCTGCTCCCCAAACTCAATCTTATTTGCCTCAGATTGGTTAAAAAGTCTTGTACAGAGAAATGAAAATCCTTGAATCTTTGTTTGAGCCACAGTGCAACTCTGATTTTAATCAACTCACACAGGTCCACTAACTGAGGCGTAGCAGATTCGAAAATGTACTCATTCTTAAGCTTCCACAGAGACCATAGGACAACTAAGGGAATGACCTTCCATATCCATTTTTCTTTCCTGTTCAAATTCACACAGTCCCACTAGTGAAATATATCTTCGACTGAACCTGGAAGAGCCCCCTGCAACTCCCACCAATCCATCATAGCAGCCCAAACCTTCCATGCAAAATAGCAATGCAGCAAGACATAAATGAAAGATTCAGGCTCAGCTGTACAGAAAACACACAGAGCAGGAGCATTAGCTTGAATCACTCTAATTTTCTATAGAAATTCAGCTGACTTAACTCTGTTTTTCCATGCTAGCCAACAGGAAAAAATTAACCTTTGGAAGGGCAAATGAGTTCCAAACAAACTTACAAGAAATAAGAGAGGGACTAAGGGAGTCAATTTCATTTTTATAAACAGAAGAGACAGAGAATAGGCCAGATCTTTCAGCAAACCAGACTATTTTGTCCTCCAGAACAGAACATGGATCAGGTACAGAAACCAGGAGCAACTTGAGCCTACAAACTTCCCTCTCTTCCCACTCATACAGCCTTCTTCTAAATTGAAAGTTCCAAGCCCCTGAATGTACCCTCCTGTCATACATTGATCTCAGGTTTCCTCCTTCTCCAACACCAATCTGTAAAGAATTGGAAATTCATCTTTCAAGCAAGAATTGCTGCACCATTTATCCTTCCAGAAAATGGTTCTATTACCATCCCCTACCTTGATATGAACATTATTAAGATAGAACACCATCAAACTATTCCTCCTCTCTGGTATAGATATGATACCTTTCCATACACAAGAGAACCTGCTGCTAGGGAAAGAAGAGGGAAACCAACTGTTTTCATCCATATTATACTTGTTGCAGATAATTTTCCTCCGCAAAGCATCTTTCTCTGAGCCAAATCTCCACCACCATTTTAGTAGCATACAATCATTAACCAGCCTAACTCTCCTAATACCTAATCCCCCATGCTTCACATTCTTTGTTAAATCATCCCATTTAACCAAGTGAATTGGTTTACTTGATTCTGACCCTCCCCAAAGGAAAGTAGCTTCTCAAATTCTCTAGCTACCCCTACAGGCATTTTAAATAAAGATAGATAAAACATTGACAGCGCAGAGGACATAGATTTTAGAAGAGTGAGCCTCCCTGAGAAAGATAGCAGCTTCCTTTTCCAACCTGCAAGTCTGCTTCTGACTTTATCAAGAACAGGCTTCCAAGTTGACTTCTTATTTGGGTTAGCTCCCAAAGGCAGCCCTAAATACTTCAAAGGGAGAGCCTTGGGTTGACAATGTAATCTTGCTGCAAATGTGGATAAAGACTCCTCAGGAACATTAACCCCACACACCAGACTCTTATGATAGTTTATTTTCAGCCCAGAGATCAATCTTCAAAACCCTTCAAGACCCTCTTAATTATTGCCACGTCCATTTCCTCAGCTTCGCAAAAAACAAAATGGAATCATCGGCAAATTGTAGATGTGTTAGCAACACTCCACTAGAACCCACCTTCACCCCTTTAATCAGACCATGCTGCTGTGCTCTTGACATAAGAATATTGAGGCCCTCAGCAGCTATGTTGAACAAGAATGGAGATAAAGGTTTGCCTAAAGCCCTTTTGAGGGGAAAACTCCTCTGTTGGTGACCCATTGACTAACACAGAAAGTTTGGCAGAGGAGACACATTCTTTAATCCAACTGATCCATTTTGCTCCAAACCCAAAATTCAAGAGCATAGATGATAAGTAGCACCAATTAACAGAATCAAAGGCCTTTTCAAAATCCAGCTTGATAATCACACCCCTTCTTTTTTTTTTTCTCCAACCATTCACTATTTCATTAGCAATTAAAATACCATCCAAGATGTTTCTACCACCAATGAAAGCTGATTGTGCATCACTGATGATGTAAGAAAGCACTACTTTTAGTCTGCTTGCCAGAACTTTTGCTAAGACTTTATATACCGAACCGACAAGGCTTATAGGTCTATAGTCACCAAGCCCAACAGGATTTTCAACCTTAGGAATTAAAGAGATAAAAGAGCTATTAAGCCCCAAGACCAACTTACCATTCCTATGAAAGTCCTTAAAGAACTGCAACAAGTCAGATTTCAATAAGTTCCAAAATTTTTGAAAGTAAGACAAGTTAAAGCCATCTGGCCCAAGGGCCTTATTGCCGTCACAGTCCTTCATAGCAGCCCTGATTTCTTCCTCTGAAAATACAGCTTCCAATCTTTCAAAACCAGGGCAGTCAAGAATAGATTTAAATTGACCACCAAGCTTGGGTCTACATCTCCAATCCTCTGTGAATTTTTTACTGAAGTGGTCAAAGACTACTTGCCTAACCTGAGCAGGGTCTTCATACAGCACATTCTCCACAGAAATTGAAGAGATCTCATTTCTACTTTGCCTACTCTTGGCTACGACATGAAAAAATCTGGTATTTCTATCCCTTTCAAATTCCAATTGAGCCTTGATTTTTGCAACCACAACCACTTGATCATTCTGCTTAATCTCCATACTTGATCTTTGACTACACCTCTTTTGACTTTCTCTGAATTGTCTAGATCTCTAGACTCCGTAGATAAATCCAAACGATGCAATTCCTCTTTTGCTTCCTTTAACTGCACATTTACGCACCCAAATACCTCTTTATGCCATTTCTTTAATTCTACCTTCAATAATTTAAGCTTCTTTTGAAGTACAAACCCAGCCCATCCTTCAACTTCAGTCTCTTCCCATACCCTCTCCACAAAAGCTGGAAAACTTGGGTGTAGACTCCAAGCATTAATTACTCTAAACGGTTTAGGACCCCAGTCTCGATCATCTTCCATTAACAACATAGGGCAGTGATCAGGAATGAGCCTTGGGAGACCCCACAGTTTTAAATTGAACACCTTCAGCCATTGAGGATCAACTAACACCCTGTCTATTCTACTCCACTCTTCACCTGCTAGTGAGTTACACCAGGTATATTTTCTGCCAAGTAAAGGCAAATCTTGCACTTCACATTTGTCAATAAAATCAATGAACTCTCTCATTCCTTTATCTTTTCTAATGCAGCCTTTTCTTTCACCAATGCTTTTAATTTCATTAAAGTCACCACATAAACACCATGGGTTGGAAAACTCCCTCTTGAGCTTTATCAAGTAATCCCACAGCTTTCCCCCAATACACACTTCATTTGGTGCATAAATATTAAGAATTACACAATTGAAAGAAGAAAATAGAGTACCTGAGAGCAAAATGAATCTTCTATTACCACAACATTCCTTAAGTTGAAATACCTCTGGATCCCAAATGCAGAGTAGTCCCCCAGCTAGGCCTTCAAAATCCACCGCCAAAAATTCCATCTTATTTCTTGCCCACATTGCTCGCACTTCCTTTTCAACTACTGCAGATTTTTTGGTTTCCTGAAGAAAAGCTACATCAACATTTCTATCCTTCAGAATTTTCCTTATCTTCCCCTTCTTTTCCTACCTACCTATTCCTCTAATGTTCCAAGATAGGATCTTCATGGAATATAAAGAAACACCTTTGAGCATCCTACAATGTATACCTATTAGGCTACTGCACCCTCACCACTGACCATCCGACCTATATCTTTAACTTCAAGGTCCACAATCTTTTTTAGAACTTCAGTTTCTTGACCATTCATTTCCACACCCAACACTTTACCCATCTGCAAGCATACTTGTGCCTCATCTAGGATTTTTCTGTCCCCATCCCCTCCGCTGCCAAAGGACGCTAACAGTGAGGCTTGAGCTACAGATCCTCTAAGCAAAGATCTCTTTGGGACTGATTTGCTAGAAAATGCACCCTTCGAACCCACTCTTTTTTCCAGACCCAAGAAGCCCTTTTTCGGCCTGAGGAAGCTAATCTTCTCTTTCCCTTTTGCTTTTGCCTTACCTTTGCTTTTCACTGCTACGACTCTGTTCTTTGAGTGGCCATCTTGTGTCTGAGAAACACTAGACTCTCTAATCCCAAGCCCAGCACCAACAACTCCTTTATTAACATGAGAATCACACAACAAAGGCCCACACTGAACTTCAGTCAGCCCACACAACTCATGATTTAAATTATTATAGCCCAAGGCCACTTCCAAGTTCAGCCCAGGTATATTTAGACTAGATCCACTCAAGCTTTTCATAAAACCAGGCGTGAAGACTTGCCCATAATTACCTTGATCAGCCAGTTTTGAGGCATTAAATGCACTGCTACCTGCCACTAGTTCCTTACATGCTTCTACCTCGAGCTCATTGCCTACTATGCTGCAGGACTCAGCCACTTCCGTATCACTCTTCCATTTTGCCCCTATTACACTACTATCCCCACGTGTCGACATTCTTCTGGCCTCAATTTTGAATTGCTCAGAACCGTGAGTTGACCTACCTTCTCTAGGTTGAGTTAACTCATCTCTGAGGTTCTGTAGTGGCTTACCAACTCTGTTGGAGTCATGATCCTCCTCTTCCTCATCTGGGCTAAGCTCCTTCATCTTATCTAAATGATTCATACATCTGCAGCACTGATTTGTTGTTTTTGCTTCTAGGACCTGATCTTCCAAGACTCTCATTGGATGAGAGGAGTGCTTAGTCTCCAGGTTGATGACCTTGTTAATAGGTTCCATGCACTTGGTAAGAATCCTAATCTTACCACAATCGAGAGACTGAGGCATGTATTCAGCACCTTCAATAACTTCACCCCATATGCTATCAATCTTAACTAGATTGGACCTATTCCATAAATGTAATGGAATGCCATAGCAGCTAATCCATACTAGTCTCTCCTGTGTCAGAGCAAGCTCTGGCCTCCATTGGATGATGTCTTCACACCAATCTTCGATAATATCTTTGATGGCCTTCATCTTTGTTACCATTTCCTCCTTGGACTTGAAAGATAACACCACATCACGACCGTCTCATTTTCTGGCTTCAAACCCATCAATTCCTCTAACATTAAGTTCGAACTTCAAACTAATGTTAATAAAATTGACTTTTAGATGGACTAAGACACTGTTGTAGAGCCACCTATTACCATGCTCCTCTGCCCTAACTGTAATGGAGTCTCTGTTCATTACCTGAATACCTCTTACCACATCTGCAAATGTATTCTTGTTGGTGAAATGATATGAGCCTCTCCGAACCTCCTCTCTGGGGTGGAATTGTTGTGGTTTTTGAGCATAGAACTTCCCCTGTTCTCTGCTTCTTTCGAAAGCTGCAAATTTCACGAATAACTTTTTATCATCCACCCATAAACCATTAGCCTTTTGCACAGCAACGTTTGCTGCTACTTCACAACTATATCTTACGAATCCAAATCTAGTGTTGGTGTTTCTTCTACGCTTTTGCGGAATGAAGATATCTTTTACAACTCCGAACTTCCCGAACAGGTTAAACAAGCCTTTGGTATCCATTGAGCTAGGTAGATTATCCACAAACACCGTGAAAACTACTGCACTGCCCACTGATCTCTTTGCTTCTTGCTTCCCTCTTTGCTTCACCACCGGAATCCATCCTCCTCGTTGAGTCACCATAGTTTTTTCTCGAGAAAACCTCAAATCTAGCCCCCGGAGTACCTTGCCTCCTCTTGTTCAGATTAGTAAAATAAGTGATGAGATATGAACTCACACTCACTATGTTACTCAATAGGAATAATTACTTGCTTACTTGATATAACTGTATGAATACTAGTAGATGGAGGTTGTGTCGCTTAATTTGGAATAGTATTGATTTTTATGCTTGTAAACTCAATTTATTTGGGTTATACATCTCCAAAACTCTTTCAAAACTACATGAAATCAAAATTTTCCAAAATAAATGACATAGTCTATACTTGTATGCTTCACATGGTAAATTTTAGGATTAATTAAATAATTGAAATATGAACATATAAAGTAAATAAAATTCATATCATGGTTTAGTAGAGGCCGATCTTTGATCGGGTGAGCGGGGGTGCTCATTATTAACCTTCCCCTCTCATACCTAAGGTTCCGAGCCAAGCATCTTTGGTTGCGACAAATAGTAGCCTTGGCACGAGTCATGGGTTTCTTAATTTTTCCAAAATAAATATTAGGTGGTGACTCTGAGATCTGATGACGCAGTCCATTTCTGACAAAAGGTTTTGCAATAAAATGGATTTTCTAAAAGTTGCCAAATCTGGACTTTCATCTATGTTTCACATTGCACTCGTGAGACTAGATCAAAGAGATCTCGGGAGTCCGAACTATTTAACGTGCGCGGGTACCCCCCGGGCATGTTACAATAGGCTCAATGTAGACAGGTCGGCTAAACCTATCATTCAACGGGCAAGGAGGCCGACGTTGATTTATGTGGAGGCAGCAGAAGAGGAAGTAAGCAAGCTGCTAGAAGCCAAGGCTATTCGGGAGGTTAACTACCCAACTTGGCTGTCCAACACAGTAGTTGTGAAAAAAAAGAATAGAAAGTGGAAGGTCTGCGTGGACTTCACCAACCTGAATAAGGTTTGTCCTAAAGACAGCTTCCCTCTGCCCAAAATTGATCAGCTAGTGAATGCCACTTTAGAGTATGGGAGGATGAGCTTCCTGGATACTTATAGGGAATACCACCAGATAGCAATGTATCCCCCTGACGACGAGAAGTGTCACAACCCAAACCCGCCCCTATAGGTTTAGCGTCATGACCAGCCAGTAATCATAGATTACCTACGGCCTCCATATAAATAGACCTTTAATGTAAAGTACGGGGCTTAGCGGAAGTCTAAAATGTCATAGAGTTCGTCCATTGAGCCGTGCATATATGAGGAGAGCAAATGTGATAAGCAAGGTTTTGTTTCAAAGTTACATCCAACATAAGTACAAATTCATATCTTACAAAATACAACCCCAACTATGTACAAATACAAAACCATTAAACCACACAAAAGGGGTTCGACAAGCATGGCTCCACCCAAGCTTGATTACTTCACTTGGAAGCTCCACAAAAGGCTGACCCGAGTAAACTCGAGGCTATCTAACTTTGATGTTCAGTTTGCCCACCTACAATTACATATATAAAGAAATAGTGAGCTAGAGCCCAATGAGTAATAACAAAATAAAGAGTTTAAATGAATGAAGTTTGACAGTAGTACAAAAACATGTCTTACAATTTCGAAATGAATCTTAAATCATTTTCAAAGGAGGCATTTGCCATATTAGATCAAATTCACAACAAAACATTTTGATTAGCAATAATAGCATCTCTTTACAGTAACAAAAGCCATTCGTAACATTATATGTGGTACATCCATGAAGTGATAATAATATTCCAATGATAACAAATCATACTAGCCATGGTATTGTTACCCCCAGGCAAGGGCCTAGTCATGGTATTGTTACCTCCAGGCAAGGGCCTAGCCATGGTACTATTAGCCCCAAGCAAAGGCCTATATTTAATGGATGCCACAATACCGATTCAAAACAGAACTTCATTCATTAGAGGACATAACATTTCAATGAGCCATACTATCAATTATCAATCATTTTAAGAATTCATTCAAACAATCACTTATCCATTTTGATAGTAATAATATTTTTGAAAGTAAAGATAATTTGAACATATCTTTATAAGGTTATTACTCACAGTGGTTCGCGGTGACACTAAGCCTCGGACGTCCACCTAAACAAAGAACATAGCAAAGTACAAATGAAACTCCATTTCATTTTAATTTAATTCTCTTTATGTGTCTCTAACTTATTGTATGATTATCGGAGTCCAAATGGTGCCTAAGAATGCTTGGAATGGCATGAGGATGCAAATATGCACTTAAAAGAGTTGGTAAAATTTTGTTGAAAACACGGTCTTCGCTCGAGCGCAACTTCCTACGCTCGAGCGGGGGTTCAAAAAAAAGATGGTCGCTCGAGCGTAACTTCTGTCACTCGAGCTATCTGTAAAAGTACTGGTTACATGAAATTCCTGCTCGATAGTCGCTCGAGTAGAAGACTGAGAACTAGGGTCCTCGCTCAAGCGCCATTTCGGTTGCTCGAGCGAACTGTAAAATTTCAGAAACTTCTGGAAGCCCGAATTCCATGCTCTACTGTGGATTCCTTCGCTTGAGCAGACATCACGAATTCTGAAATTTTCATAACTGTGTTTGAAGTTCAAACATGGTACTCAAAGCTTCAAATCTTGTGTTTTTGGTATAAAAACATAGAGAGTCACTATATAACATGAAACCACTTCCAATTTGAACCCATTTATTCAAAATCACGGTAATTTCCCAACCAATGACTCCAACCTCAATTTATAAAATAAGTTTAACTCAATTTGAGTGTACATTTCTCCAAAACGTTGTTCAAAATATGATCAAGTGACATGAGAAGCATGAAAACATGAAGGATTCTCCAAATTAAGGTGTAAATGTGTCATGCATGTAGGAATTTCATGAATTCTAACTCAAATTATGCATGCATGTAAGCAATTCAACTCTATTCTTCAATTTTTATGATACTTATAGCTTCTTTTCTTCAATAACATGCCAATGAGTTCAAAAATAAGAGGAATTCAACTACTATATGCCATATCTACATGAATTAGTGATGAATGCCATACCTAGTGTTGAATTCAAGTGTATTATGGCTCCAATCAATGAATCTTCCACTAATTCTCTATAATTCTCCTCTTTCTCTCCCTAAATGTTGAACTCTCCTCTCCCCTCTCTCAATTCTCAGCTAAGTGTGTATATAAAATGAGCTCATAAGTTATTTATGTGGTGTGATTAAGTTAGCTTAATCAAATGTGGTTAAGATTAATTAATTAGGCTTAACTCTAACTAATTCAATCAGTTTATTCTAATTATTTTGATCCAAATCAAATATCAATTAAAGTTGCCATAAAATTCTAAATATTCTAATTAGCCTATTGGGCTAGTCAATTTCAGTTTCTGAAGCCATTTAGGCTTCTAATTTCCGACTCTAAGTTGTCAATTTAAATAGATATTCCATATATCAACAGATAATTATAGAATTAAATATGTAATCACACAATTAAGCACATAATCATGCAATTAAACTTATTTAAATTATATAATGTACTAGTTTGGAGGTCAGGGTCGTCACAAGAAGACTGCATTCATCACCCCAAAAAGGCTATATTGTTACAAAGTGATGCCTTCGGGTTAAAAAATGCAAGAGCAACTTACCAGAGGTTAGTGACCAAGATGGTCAAACATCTGATTGGCAAGACAGTAGAAGTGTACATTGATAACATGGTCGTGAAAACCAAAGAACCTAGGAATCTTCTGGTCGACTTAAAAGTAGTTTTTGATATTCTAAGAACATATCGGCTCCGACTAAATGCTTTGAAATGTGCATTTAGAGTCGAGTCTGGTAAGTTCTTGGGATACTTGGTTACTAGAAGGGGATTGAGGCAAGTCCAGATCAAATCAAGGCCATTCTTGACTTAAAGAGCCCGACGTCAACCAAGCAGGTCTAGATTTTAACCGGCAAGGCAACAACCCTGAATAGGTTCATTAGCTGAATTTCAGATAAGTGTAAACCATTTTTTAGTTTGTTAAAAAAGGCCATAGATTTTTTGTGGACGGAAAAGTGCGAAGTCACCTTGGCCGACTTGAAAAAGTACCTAATAACAGCTCTAGTTCTGTCAAATCCAGTACCTGGAGAAGAATTGTTCCTATACTTGGCAGTTTTAGAACACACAGTAAGCGTGGTAGTAGTTCGAGAAAAGTAGGGAGAACAAAAGGTGGTATACTACGTAAGTAAGACCTTAGCAGGTGCAAAAACCAAGTACCTACCCTTGGAGAAATTGACACTAGCCCTAGTGATGATTTCGAAAAAACTGAATTACTACTTCTAAGCCCACAAGATTGTGGTGCTGACTGAGCATCCTTTGAAGTCCCTATTGTAGCAAGGAGATCTAACAGGCATGGTAGCCAGATGGGCAGTAGTGCTGGGCCAATATGACTTGGAGTTTAGGCCTAGAACAACAATTAAGGGCCAGGTTCTAGTCAACTTTGTGGCCGAGTTCACCTCTGGTGCCATCCCGCGTCAAACTTCGGTGAGCCGTGGCTTGGGATGCCCAGGGGAGCAAGAAGAAACCCAACTGGGGCCCAAGAACCCCACTCCAGCAAAACAGAAGAAAGTAGAGAAATCAAACCCCTGCGACATCTATATAGGTGACTCTTTCCGCCTGTTTGTTAATGGAAGTTCAAACCATCAAGGAGCAGGGGCAAGAGTAGTGTTAGTATCGCCAGATGGGCGAATGTTAGAGCAGTCTATCGGTTTAGGGTTCAAGGCCTCAAATAGTGAAACAGAATATAAGGCACTGATTGCCGGGTTGAAGTTAGTAGTAGCAATAGAAGCCGATGAGGTGGTAGTCTTCTACGACTCCCAACTTATTGTGAATCAGGTAACAGGCGGGTATGCAACCCAAGATGAACGAATGATAGCCTATGTCAAAGAGGCTGTCAGACTACTATCATTGTTCCAAGATTGCCAGCTACAGCAGGTTAGCCGAGATGATAATAGTTATACTGATGCCTTGGCTAACCTGGCTAGTGCAATAAAATCAGGAGAGGCAAGGACAATAATGGTTGATTATTTGTCAGGCCCAAGTGTAGAACCACTAATCACAGAGTACGAAGCAATGTGTGTGGAGATGGGTCCAAGCTAGATGGATGTAATAGTAATATTCCTGAGGGATGGCAAGCTGTCGGATAACCGAAAAGAGATGCATAAGACCAGATTGAAGTCGGCTAGGTTCTGCTTGTCAACAGAAGGCCATCTCTACAGAAGATCCTTCACTGGGCCCCTTCTAAGATGTGTGCATCCATCCCAGGTTGAGGATTTCTTGTATGAAATACATAAAGGTGTATGTGGAAGCCATGTTGGGGGCAGATCACTTGTCCATAGAGCCATATCCCAGGAGTACTGGTGGCCCTACATGCAGAATGACGCTGAAACCTATGTTAGGAAATGTGAGAAGTGTCAAAGGTTTGCACCTTTAATATATCAGCCAGCAGTAGATCTGAATCTAGTGTCCAGTCCTTTGCCTTTTGATCAGTGGGGCATGGACCTGGTGGGACAACTGCCCCGAGTAACTGGACAGAGAAAGTTCCTACTAGTGGCAACTGACTATTTTATGAAGTGGGTGAAGGCAGAACCCTTGGCCAAAATCAAAGATATTGATGTGAAGAATTTCATTTGGAAGAACATAATCACCAGGTTTGGGATTCCGAGAGTTATTGTGGCAGAAAACGACACCCAATTTGATAGTAAATTGATCAAGAGCTTTTGTGCCAAGTACAAAATTAAGAACTATTACTCTACTCCAAGTTTTCCCTAGAGTAATGGTCAGGCAGAAGCATCCAACAAGACCATCTTGGATGGGATCAAGAAGAGGCTAGAAGCAACAAATGAAAAGTGGGTGGAATAGATGCCGAGGAGATCAATTGGGGAGTCTCCTTTTGCTATGGCTTATAGCACTGAAGTAGTTATTCCACTAGAGGTCGGCATCCCTGGAATTAGAACCCAGGGAGTGGAAGATGTGCCCAACGAGGCATTCCTAGCCCGAGATCTTGATCTCCTAGAAGAAAGAAGGGAAAGAGTAGCAATTCGGCTGGGGGCATACCGGCAGCAATTAGCTAGGGCTTATAACAAGAAAGTCAACCCAAGAGAGTTCAAGGTTGGGGACCTCGTCTTGAAGAAAATTGTCGGCAACAAAAAGGATCCTAGGAAGGGAAAGCTTGGCCCAAACTAGGAAGGGCCATACATAATTGTCTCAATTGCTGACAACGGAGCATATCGGCTAGCAGACAATGATGGCAAGGAGTTGCCATGACCCTAGAACACTTGCAATCTGAAGTTTTTCTATCATTAGTTTTATGTATTGATTTTATTAGCCAAAGTTTTAATAAAACACTAGCTTGATTTTGTTTTTATTACTGGTGATATTTGTGCGATAAGACTGAAGTAGTCTTATGGCCATGTTTCCGATTAAAGCATGACGAATAACTTAGACTTATCATTTGGTAGAGTTGAATTATGCTTGCCATATAATAGAGTTGAACTAAGTTTGCGATGTTTCCGATTGAAACATGATATAGCAGAGTTGAATTATACTTGTCATAAGATAGAGTTGAACTAAGTTTGCGATATTTCCGATTGAAACATGACGAATAACTTAGAATTATCATATGGTAGAGTTGAATTATACTTGCCATATGATAGAGTTGGACTAAGTTTGCAATGTTTCCGATTAAAACATAACGAATAACTTAGACTTATCATGTGGTTGAGTTGAATTATGCTTGCCATATAATAGAGTTGAACTAAGTTTGTGATGTTTCCAGTTGAAACATGACGGGTAACTTAGACTTGTCACTACGGCAGAGTTTAACTAAGTTTGATCTAGTTAGATTAACAGAGAACCGAGGAAGAAAACCTCGGCTAATCTTTGTTTGAATCAGACTTCAGCAAAAAATTGGAGATACATTCTTAATGTGAACATAAGTAATACTTAGGTTCACATTAAGGGGCAGGAAGCAGGAATGAGGAACAGGCTTGACACTTGTTGAAATTTTTGACAGCAATTTACGAGTTGGAGTCAGCCGAGGTAACCAGATCAGGGAATACCCGAGGTATTTGTTACCCTAGATAACCAAACAGTTTGTCAAAGCTTGGAAGGGTTAAAAGAATGAAGTGTTGATTGATGACAGCAAGCACAAGTAAAAGAGGTAACACTTGTTACAAGGTACTTAAAGAATTTTTATGAAATGCCAATCTGCCAACAGTGGACCCCGAAGCAAGCTGGTCTAAGGTGACCAACTAAGGGTACACCCGAGATGAAGTGTATCCAAGGTGATACATGATTAGATGTGTTCTAACCCGAAGTCATTACACAGTTAAGGTGTACTTTGAAAAATTACAAAAATATTTTAAGTATGGAAACATGCCAGATACAGAAGCAACAAAGACAAACATTCAACACTTAGAAGAAAAGAAAGCATGCATTCAAAGAAAACTTGTTCAAAAAAGACAACTTGTTCGGATACAGAAGAAGGCACATCGGCCAAATTGAAACGTAATATTGTTCAAACAGCAAAAGTTACAACCGTTTAAGAAAGAAGTATAACCAAAGAAAAAATCCTAAGTACTGGTAGTTTTGGCGTTAACTTCGGATTGCTCAACCTCAGCTATTGGTGTTGTGTCGGCCTTGGTTGGCGGAGCTTCCTCTTTCTCGGCCGCTATCTCAACATCAATTTCAAGAAGGGTCTGGTCCTGACTCTTCTCGACCATAGATAAGGATTTTTCAACAGAAGTGTTTTTAGTGACCTCATCCTCTTCTTCATCTTGAGTCAAGTCTAGGATTTGTTCATTTAGAGTTAGGGACTTGGCGCCTGCAGCTATAACTTTTTCGGACTTATTGGCCTTCGCATCTTCTTCTATATTAGCTTCGTGGCTTGGAGTAAAGGGAAATGGTAGAATAAGTCGACTGGCGTCATGAAGAGGCGAGTCGTTGGCGATGACCAACTTCTTCAACGCAACCATCCAGCCAAGGATGTAACCTTTGTTACATGCCTAGTAGACTTGTTTCTTGTAGGCATCGCGGACGTCGGCGGCCCCTTCGGCGTAAGCTTTCTCGTCAGCAGCTTTGTGTTCAACCTCTTTTGTGGCAAGCGCCGTTTGGAGCTCAGCCTGGGCCTGGGCCTTTTTCTTTTTTGCTTCTTTTGCTTTTTTTGCTTCGGCCTTAGAGACCTCGGCAACGTTTTCAGCAGCTTCAACATGATCATTGGCTTCGCCTTGGGCCAATTAGGCAGATTTGGCCTGGTCCAGCAAACCTTGGATGCGAGCCTCTGCTTGATTCAAAGAAGTAAGGAATTTGGCTGACTCCTTAGTCTTCTTGGTCAACTCCTTCTTAAACTCCTCAGTTTTAACCGCGAATGAGTGACCATGTTGAATGGCCTGCAAGAAATGAAACAGATTAGTAAAAATTTGGCTAAGTGTTGGAAAACTTTAAAAGATAAAGTAAAGAGACTTACCAGGATGCAATGCTACATCATTAGCGCATAGTTCTCATACTCCGTCAGCTCAGCCATATGGTTGAGGTCGACAGGTAGCAAAACGGTAGTAAAAATTGTGGCATCGACTTCCACACTGTCGAAGGCACTGTCCCTGGCTAACAAAGGTCGATCTCCGATCCTGATAGATGGGACCCAGGGCTCGTCAGCTGGGAAAGCACCAGGGTGAGTAGCACCTTCGAACCTCGACTTTTTTTGTGGTGGTTTGTTGGATGCTTGAGCCTCGGCAAGTCTCTTCTTGGATGCAAAGGCAGTCTTCTCTATTTCAGCCAGCTTGGAAATTGGCACAGTATCTTCTGACTCAACCTTGGTGGCTGTGGCTTTAGCCTTAGCCCTTTTTACCCTCTTGGCCTTGGGCTTTTGTTGAGATTGGAATGGGAAAGAAGAATGGACTGATACCACGCTAGGGATATCGGCGATGAGATTGTCTAGAACAATTTTGGCACCCCTCATTTCGTCAACGGTGGCGGTAACAGCGACTCTGGGGCCGAAACGAATTTCTGGCAAGGCAATTAGAGGATTAGATGGGTCGGTGGCCGAGAAAACTAAACTTCGGCATCTGCGGCTGTGAGTTCTTCTGGCTAGAGCATTAGCAGGAGCTCGGCGTCGGCGCTGACGCTGAGCTGGAGGAATTAGTTGGGGCGCAGAAGTGGACGGCTGGTCGGCATGATCAGACATAGAAGCTTAATCTGGCCTTGGAGATGAAGTAGCTGGAGGAGTCACAGCAGATGAAGGAGTCTTGCTTCGGCAGGAAACGTCGGGCATGACATATTTGTAGGTCGGAATATAGTTGCTCAGGGCCTTGCTGTCACGACCCAAACCCGCCCCTATAGGTTTAGCATCGTAACCGGCCAGTAATCCTTGGATTACCAAAGGCCTCTGAACCGATTAACAAAATTAAGGGGCTAGCGGAAGCAAATACATAAATATAATTGTCCAATGAGCTGTGCTGACTTATATGAAACAAAATATTTAAAACTTTATATACATAACCGGTAGTCAACCATACATTATACCCACACACATTACAATATTTTAAGTACAGCCAACGACATCAAATCAAGTCTTATATAAACAGAAACCACGGAACTTAAACACAGGACGCTTCAGGAACCTCCACGTGACGCACAATGGTTGGCTGACAACGGAACACGGATCCAGGCAAAAGCCTTCAGGCTCGAACTCCAGAATGCTCACCTATACATATATATATATATATATATATGCAAACAGTGAACTAAAGCCCAGTGAATAACATTAAGATAAAGGGGTTAGTGAACGAAATCCGAACATATCATAAGCGGAAAACAGATCAGAGCATAATCATTCTCATTTTAGAACATAATAATGGTATATCCCATAGAACACATCACAGAATGTCTTCCGACTAGAGTAATCGGTTCCGGATACCGATTAAACACATATCACCACAATGAAGTGGCTAATGAGATCTCGTAATTACTTGTATGTCATGGACCCGCATTTTCATGCCGTCCCCCATGACTTGGGACTATCTATGGATGCCATAATAGATTTCAAACATGAAATATTCGTTCACGAAAACATATATCATTTCAGAAAAAATAGCTTATCACATTTCATTTGGAACATAATTCATATAAACGTATCTTTACGATAACGTTACTCACAGTGGTTCCAGTAAGCGGTCAATTAATCCTCGAGTCTTGACCTACAACCACAAAATACATAACACAAGCACGTCTTATCATTACACATTCATGTGGCTAACACGGCTTAGCTTACTTTACATTGATTCTTGTTCTTTCTTATCTCATAGATGAAAACACACTCTTGAATCTCATAACTTAGTACATTCTTTACTTAGTGTGTTTCTAATCCATAACCTCATTACCATGCCTTAATTAAGTCTTAGGAATGCCTAAGATGCAATGAGGATGGCAAAACATGAATTGAAACACTCGGTAAATTTTTCAGAAAATAAGGTCCCCGCTCGAGCATAGCTTTCCTCGCTCGAGCGGACATGCAAAACGTGTGGTTACGCTCGAGCGTGGCTTCCCTCACTCGAGCGGATTGTAAACTCAGAAAAAGTACTGGTTGGTCTCAAAATACTGTAGACGTCCCCGAACGCCCCGGGAGGGTTAAGTCCTGTTCTGTTCATATTGGGGTCACTACAGTTCAAGGACTCAAATGTCACGGTTCTTAATCTTGAACCAAAGAGTCCAAATCCGGCAAATCGTTTTGAAAACAGATTTTTTTGAAAGAAGTGCCAAACATGGACTGCTTTGCCAGATACAGAGTCGCCACCTAAATATTTTTAAAATGGGAAATTTAGGAAACCCTGACTCGGTGCCAAAGGCCACGTGTCCGTCATCACCAAAGTTGCCTCGGCTCGGGAACTTGGGTACGATTGGGGAAGGTCACTTCGTGAGCACCCCCGCTCGCCCGGTCAAAGACCGGCCTCTACTAACCATGATATCTTATTTTGAAAACATTGTATGCTCTTATTCCGATTAATAGCCTAGGTTACTATGTGATACTCGCAGCAAACAAGTATAGACTGGGCCGCCTGAATTGGAACGAAACATTTCATGTTTGTTTGTTTGAAAATGGTTTGATGGTGCTACCCGCAGGTAGGCTAAGACGTGGATTTGCCACCCTCAGGTGGGCTTAGAAAACATGATTTTGCCACTATCTAGTGGGCTTAAAACAAACAGTCAACTGTAACACGCCCGCGAGGGACCTCGCTACAGTTCGGACTCGATTTTGTTGCGGTTCTAAATCTCGAACCAAAGAGTCCAAATCCGGCAAATCGTTTTGAGAAAAATTGATTTTTTGAAAGAAGTGCCAAACATGGACTGCTTTGCCAGATAACAGAGTCGCCACCTAAATATTTTTTAAATGGGAAATTTAGGAAACCCTAACTCAGTGCCAAAGGCCACGTATCCGTCATCACCAAAGTTGGCTCGGGAACTCGGGTACGATTGGGGAAGGTCACATCGTGAGCACCCCCGCTCGCCCGGTCAAAGACCGGCCTCTACTAACCATGATATCTGTTTTTGAAAACATTGTATGCTCTTATTCCGGTTATTAGCCTAGGATTACTATGTGATGCTCGCAGCAAACAAGTATAGACTGGGCCGTCTGAATTGGAACAAAACATTTCATGTTTGTTTGTTTGAAAATTGTGTGATGGTGCTACCCGCAGGTAGGCTAAAATGCGGATTTGCCACCCTCGGGTGGGCTTAGAAAACATGATGTTGCCACTATCTAGTGGGCTTAAAACAAACAGTCAATGCACTGTCCCAATTCAAATAACTCAACCTCACCCACAGGCATTCAAGGCAGTTATATCATTAAGCACTAGCCTCATGGCAAGCATGCTATCATGGCAACACTCACACGCATGCAAGGATGCTAAAGCATAAAAACTCACCTAGTACTCCAAGCCAAAACAGGAACCGATTAGAAATCATGCATGGATCCTAAGTATACAGAATGCCTAATGCAACACATGCAAAATGCAACTATAGCAGGCTCGGCTATTCTAAACATGGCATATGAAATGCTACAGCTAACATGTATTCAATTTGGAATTGAAATACAATGCAGTTTGTATGATGCGCCGAGCCCGGTGCGTGCAAAACAGATGAATGATGCAAACATGCTGTCATACCGTTATGCTAATTGAAATATGCCCTATATCTAACCATCGTAAGCAGGTAAATAAAAGGGAGAAAGAAATGGGGGTTGGAAGACATACACACACACACGCACACTTATTACATTTGTGCCCTCGCGCAGAGGGTCCGAATAAATATACAGTCCGAAATATACAGTCCGAAATAATGTACAGATTTCTAATTAATTAATAAATTAAACTAGGAAAGCAGTAAAACTGGCATGCAAGCCAGGGGCTGCCTCGCTTCTGATACAATGTATGCTGGACTGTGTTGCGCAGAAATCCACTGAGATGCCCGATTTAGCCTCTGTTTGCAATATTTCTCGAAATGCGCGCCGAGTTCCGAAAATTTGCCGATTCTTCAATTCGCTGCAACAGAGAGCAGGAAAAGGGCATAGCAATGTATTTCACAAATATATGCATGCCTCGATCCTCGTACCACCAATCACGCATATCGATGCATGATGGCCGAGGAGCCGATTTGCACAACTCAATATTGGGATGAATGCAGATGGATGCTATACCAAACCTAACTCCATCATGGATAATCCGGAGTGTCGGTGAACTGGAATTGAGACCCGTTCCGTTACTCGGAGTACGAAACGTGCCTCGTTTCCTGTGCAATATGCATGATATGCATGAAATGCAACTAACATACAACCTAGCATGCACGATGCTATGAGAATGAGATGCCTCGAAATGCGTGCCCACTGGCACGCGAACCGAGGTGATGACATAAAGGCACGAAATGCAATGATGGGCTTACACCAACATGAGAAGGCCTCAGCCACACTCATACGGGATGCCGGAATGATAAAAATGAGGTGCCTCGAAGTGCGTACTCACAGGTACGCAAACTGAGACGATGATGAAATGTAAATCGGGTAAAACCGAAATGTCTCGAAATGCGCGCCCACAGGCACGCAAACCGAGGCGATAATGTGAGATGCAAAATCGGATAAAACAGAAGTGCCTCGAAGTGCGCGCCCACAGGTACGCAAATCGAGGCGATGATGAAAGATGAAAATCGGATAAAACAGAAGTGCCTCGAAACGCGTGCCCACAGGCGTGCAAATCGAGGCGATGATAAAGAATGAAATCGGATAAAACCGAAGTGCTCGAAACGCGCGCCCACAGGCGTGCAAATCGAGGCGATGATGAAAGAATAAAAATCGGATAAAACTGAAGTGCCTCGAAACGCGCGCCCACAGGCGTGCAAATCGAGGCGATGATGAAAGAATGAAAATCAGATAAAACCGAAGTGCCTCGAAACGCGCGCCCATAGGCGCGCAAATCGAGGCGATGATGAAAGAATGAAAATCGGATAAAACCGAAGTGCCTCGGAACGCGCGCCCACAGGCGCGCAAATCGAGGCGATGATGAAAGAATGAAAATCGGATAAAACCGAAGTGCCTCGAACGCGCGCCCACAGGCGCGCAAATCGAGGCGATGATGAAAGATGAAAATGACACACGAATGCCGCGATGACTTAACCACAACATGGGAGAGCCTCAGCTCACTCACATAGGCCGTCGGATAAAAAAGCGGAGTGCCTTGAAATGCGCGCCCACAGGCACGCAACCGAGGCAATGATAGAATGAAATGGGAAATGATATGCAAGCATGGCAATGGAATTTCAGCACTCACAAATGATGTAAAACAGCCCCGAAATGATACGGAATAACAACCGAAGCATGCAATCATCCGAAAATGTGAAATTAAGCCCCGCAATGGCCTATAGCCATGCTATACATGCAAAATATGATCATGGCAGCAATAACAGTAGCAAGGCAGTCCCGAATATGGCATTTTTTCAGTAATAAACATGGCCGAAATGCAAGCACAGATATGGCAACAATAGCTCGCAAGATTAATGGCCAAAAGAGCATTATAAAGGGAGATGGTATATAGAAAATGCAAATGGACAAACTTTCTTCTACAACATTAAAGAGGACCCAAAAATAAGCATATATGCAGAAGATGGCAGCCTCTAAATCATAAGACAAACATGCCAGAAATGGAAGGCAAAATGGAGCCGCAAAAGGGTATAACACAAGACATGCAATCTATACATCAAATGACCAAACCTTCTTCATGAAACATGTAAAGGGGGTCAAAATAAGACCAAAACCAGTAGGGGTCGAAGTCCCAAAAAACAACACAAATAGGTCAAAAATTGGATACAAAATATGGCATACTTGATGAAATTGAAGGAACTAGTATATACAATGGCCAAATGAAGTTGAGCTCCTCTACAATGTTTTAGAGGGGCTCAAAATAAGCAAGAATCAGTAGGGGTCGGAGCCCCAAAAACCAACACAAATAGGTTAATTTTAGCATGCAAAAATGTGACAATCTTGATGAATATTGAAGGAACTAGTATATACAAATACCAAATGAAGTTGAGCCCTTCTACAATGTTGTAGAGGGGATCAAAATGAGCACAAAAGCATTAGGTGTCGGAGCCCCAATTCTCAACCAATTAGAGTATAAAAAAAGAACAAGAAAAAGCCCCAAAAGTTGGTTTTGAATACTTACCCTTGAAGACTTGTCTTTCTTTGCTTCTTGGCTTGGATTTGTGGCTTCTCAACCTCTGAAATTCACTTCCTAGCTGCTGGAATCAAAGTTGGAATGGTGAGGCTAGGTGTTGGTGAAGAAATCAAGCAAGACTTGTAGCTTTTTTGAAGGTTTTGGCTATGGAGATTAGGGTTTTTGCTTAAGTGTTCTTGAAGGCAAATGTTCTAACCTAGGCAAAGGAGCCCTTGGTTCCTTTAAATAGGCAAAACAAGGTGTAAAAGGGGAGGGCAAAGCATCCAAGCTTTCCCTCCCAAAATATCCCCGAATGGGGGAGATATTTGGCAAAAATATCCGGACAGCTGTACTGAGCTGGAAAGCAGAAAGCTGGCCGGCCAGGTAGATTTCTGGGAGGTGGCCGGCCGGCCACCCCACCTGGTCGGCCAGCCACTCAGCCTAGCCGACCGGCCACCCCAAGAAAATGAACAGAAGATTTTGGCCGACCAGTATGCCAAAGTGTCCTCCCAAGTGTGTAGATCAATGCCCCAAGGTCGGAATCTGGCAACTCTGAAGCAGAAGTCACAACATAGAGCTTGAAGAAGAGGCTCAAAAATGAACTGCATAATTTCTGGCTGACCACCTTCTTTTTGTGTCCTCCAAGATGTGTAGAACAAGGATCCAAGGTTGAAATTTGGCAACACTGAAGCAGGAGCCACAACATAGAGCTTGAAGGAGAGGCCCAAAAATGAAACCCACAGTTTCTGGCCGACCATGCTTTTTTAGGGTCCTCCCATGTTCCCTCATCACAGATAAGCAGCTTTGGTTGGAAGAAAATACCCCAGGGTGTTCAACATTGGCCCGGAAGTGAGAAAAACGGGCTCCGGAGGAGCGAAACTGGTTATCTGGGATAATTGCTGGCCTCCCACCGCCCAGCGATCTTCCTGGTATTGAAACAGAGATACCTGCCAAATTTGAACAAAAACTAATGAGAAATGAACGCTCGGGGCCAAAACCGAGCCATTCGGGATCCCGAAAATGGGCTGCGGGTGCCGGAAGTGGTGTTCGGCAGCGAAGTGGGTATCTGCAACTCCAGTGTCCCTCGGAATGACAAAACAGAGGTTCCTGCCAAAAATCAGAGAAAACCGATACAAAATGAATGCTCGGGGCCCAAACCGCGCAATTCGGGGTCCCGAAAACCGGCTATGAGCACCGAAGGTGGCGTACGGCCACGAAGTGGGCATCAGGGGCCCCAGGGTTCCTCAATATGATATAACAGAGGTACTAGCCAAGAACCGGAGATAACTGATGCAAAATGAATGCTCGGGACCAAAATCGCGTGATTCAAGGTCCCGAAAACTGGCTACAGGCACCGGAAGTGGCATAAGGCCACGAAGTGGGCATCAGAGGCCCAGGGTTCCTCGGAACTATAAAACAGTGGTGCAAGCCAAAAACCGGAGAACTCGGAGATGGTTGGGCGGTCCCGAGCCGAGGCACACGGCCTGACGGCCGAAAACCGGGAACCGGGCTCCGAAATGGGAAAAATGGCCTACGGCCACGAAAAGTAGCGCACGGCCACCGAGAGATGGTCTACAGGACCACTCCCTTCCCTCAGGAAAGAAAACAGAGAAAACCGAGTCTGGTTCGCAAACCGAGACAAGGCACAGAAGAGAGTTCGGAAGTCCGGAGGCAAGGCGCACGGCCGCGACTCTGGGGCTTCTGAACGAGCACGATATGCAACACCACCGAGCGCTCAATCGGTGACGTCTGAGTCTTAAGGTCGGTCAAAAATGGGGTGTCTACATCAACGCATTGTCCCAATTCAAGTAACACAACCTCCACCCACAGGCATTCAAGGCAGTTATATCACATAAGCAGTTAGCCTCATGGTAAGCATGCTATTCATGGCAACACTCACACGCATGCAAGGATGCTAAAGCATAAAACTCACCGAGTACTCCAAGCCAAAACAAAAATTGATTAGAAATCATGCATGATCCTAAATATACAGGGAATGCCTAATGCAACGCATGCAATAATGCAACTATAGCAGGCTCGGCTATTCTAAACATGGCATATGAAATGCTACAACTAACAGTATTCAACTCGGAATTGAAATCAAATGCAGTTTTGTATGATGCGCCGAGCCCCGGTGCATGCAAAACAGATGAATGATGCAAACATGCTGTTCATACTGTATGCTAATTTGAAATATGCCCTATATCAACCATATAAGCGGATAAATGGGAAGAAGAAAGAATAAGAAAGAAGAAAGACGTGGGGTTGGAAAACATACATCACACTCACCCACACTTATTACAGTTATGCCCTCGCGCAGAGGGTCCGAATAAATAATACAGATTCCTAAATGAAAGAATAATACAGTCCGAATAAAAGAATATTACAGTCCGAATATTACATATTTCTAATTAATTAACAAATTAAGCCAAGAAAGCTTTAAACTGGCATGCAAGCTAGGGGCTGCCTTGCTTCTGATGAATGATGCATGCTGGGCTGCCTTTGCGCAGAAATCTATTGAGATGCCCAATTTAGCCTCTGTTTGCAATGTTTCTCGAAATACGCGCCAGACTCCGAAAAGTTGCTGATTCTTTATTTTGCTGCAACAGAGAGCAGGAAAAGGGCATAGCAATGTATTTCACAAATATATGCATGCCTCGATTCTCGTGCCACCAATCACGCATATCGATGCATGATGGCCGAGGAGTCGGATTGCACAACTCAATATAGGGTGCAATGCAGATGAATGCTACAACAAAACCTAACTCCATCATGGGTAATCCGGAGTGTCGGTGACTGGGGAATTGAGACCCGTTCCGTCACTCGGAGTACGAAACGTGCCTCGTTTCCCGTGTCCGGGCTAACTCCTATCCCGAACACGATGCAATATGCATGATATGTATGAAATGCAGCTAATATGCAATCCTAACATGCACAATGCTATGGAAATGAAATGCCTCAAAATGCGTGCGCGCGGGCGCGCAAACCGAGGCGATGATCCTAAAGGCATGAAATGGCATACGCAATGCAATTGGGCTTATACCAACATGAGAGGGCCTCAGCCACACTCACATAAGAGGCCGATGGATGAAAATGAAGTGCCTCGAAATGCGTGCCCACGGGCGCGCAAACCGAGGCGATGCATTAAAGCATGGAATGACATGGAAAATGATATGCAATGATGCTAAAATGAGATGTCTCGAAGTGCGTGCCCGCGGGCACGCAAATCGAGAAAAATGACATACGGAATGCAATGATGCGAAAATGGCATACGGAATGCAGAATGGACTTATACTAACATGAGAGGGCCTCAGCCGCACTCACACAAGAGGCCGTAAGATGAAAACGAGCTGCCTCGAAATGCGTGTCCACGGGCACGCAAACCGAGGCGGTGGCATACGCAATGCAAATGACATACGGAATGCAAATTGGGCTTACACTAACATGAGAGGGCCTCAGCCGCACTCACATAAGCTGCCGAGAGACAAAAATGAAGTGCCTCGAAATGCGTGCACACGGGCACGCAAACCGAGGCATGGTCCTAAGGCACAGAAATGACATGCGAATGAGATGTGACATATGGCATATGGAAAATGCCAATTTCAGCAGCTAAAATGATGCACAAATAGCCCCCGAATTATGACAAAATTACACCCGATGCCCGAAATGCGATGTAATGCACCCGAAATGGCCTACAGCCCTACTAAACATGCATAATTGACACATGACATGTAAAACAGTAGCAAGGCAGCCCCTAAAATAACATTTTTTCAGTACAAAGCAAGGCTAAACAACAACCACAAGTATGGCAAAATTAGCATGCAAAAATGGGGAAAAAAAAGGGAATTACAAAGCAAGTAGTATATACAATGCTCAAACCGAAAAAAAAAGTTCTACAACATTAAAGAGGGACCAAAAATATGCACATTTATAAGAGATAACATCCCCCAATTCAGTAGGTAGATAGGCTAAACATAGCATGCAAAATAATGAGCCAACAAAGGCTATAACATGAGATACCAAAAGAATGCATCAAACAACCTTGGACCCTTAACAAAACATGAAGAATGGGTCATTTTAAGACACTTTCTAAGCCTGATGAAGGCTGAAAACAGAAGCCAAGAAAGCCTAACAAAGCATGCAATTTTACGGAATCAAAGATGGTATTACATGAAGTACCAAAAGCATGCACCAAATGGCCTAAGACCCTTAACAAAACATCATGAGAAGGCCAAAACAAGGCTCTTTCCTAGCCTGATGAAGGCTCAAATCAGAAGCTAGATAAGCTTAAAAAGGCATGCAAAGTGGGGTCAAAGAGAGATATAAAGGCAAGTGTAACATGGAGACCCCAAACCAAGTTGATCCCTTCTACAATAATGTAGAGGGACACAAAATAAGCTCAATCTCAGTTAATGGCATGCTCAAAATCAGACTTCAAATAGGCTAAAGAAATCATGCAATTTTACGGTAAATTGGAAGAATTACAAAACAAGTGCATGATAGAACCACCAAACATGGTTGAGCCCTTCTTCAATATTGAATAGGGTCTCAAAATAGGCCCACTCACAGTTTATATCAGGCTCGAAAATGGATCACTCATAATCCAAACAAAGCATGCAAAATATTGGCATAAGAGGTGATATTGAAGGAAGAGCATGATAGAGGTACCAAACAAGGTTGAGCCCTTCTACAATGTTGTAGAGGGGCTCAAAATAAGCCTAAAATCAGTAGGGGTCGGAGCCCAAAACAGTGAGAAAGTAGGGTAAAGAATTGAAGCAAAATTGTGCAAGAAAAAGGGAATTAGAGGCTTACCCTTGGAGACAAGTCTTTTATGGCTTTTTGGCTTCAATTTGTTGCTTCTTAGCCTTTGAAAAACCCTCCTTTGCTGCTGTAATGGAGGTGGTGATGGTGGTGCTTAGGGTTGATGAAGAAAAGAGCTAGGGACTTGAAGCTTTTTAGGGTTTTTGGAGGTGAAAATGGAGACAAAGGGAGAGAAGCTCTTGAGATGAAATTTTCTAACCCTAGAGAAGAAGATGGCCAGCCACTTAAATGGACCAAAAGGGGGTGTAAAAGGGGAGGGAAATGCACCCAAACTTTCCCTCCCAAAATATCCCCCGGAGGCTAGGATATTTAGAAAAAACAGCTGGACAGCTGTAAAGTGTTCAAAAGGAGGAAGCAGGCCGGTCAGGTGCTTTTCTTGAAGATGGCCGGCCAGCCACCCCCCATGGCCGGCCAGCCACCTCCCATGGCCGGCCAGCCACCCCTTATGGCCGACCAGCCAAGGGCAAAAATGAAAAGTTGAATTAATGGCCGACCACCATTTTTTGGTGTCCTCCCATGTGTGTAGAACAAGGTTCCAAGGTCGGAAATTGGCAACTCTGAAACAGGAAACACAACATTGCACTTGAAGGAGAGGCTCAAAAATGAAAACAACAATTACTGGCCGACCACCACTTTTTAGGGTCCTCCCATGTCCCCTCATCACAGATATGTGGTTTTGGTTTGAAGAAAATAGCCCTAGGGTATTCAACATTAGCCCGGAAGAGAGAAAAACGGGCACCGGAAGAGCAGAACTGGTTTTCTGAGACAATTGCTGGCCTCCCGCCCTCCAGTGATCTTCTTGGTGCTAGAACAGAGGTACTTGCCAAATTTGAACAAAAACTAATGCAAAATGAATGCTCGGGGCCCAAACCGCGAGATTCGGGGTCCCGAAAATGGGCTGCAGGCACCGAAAGTGGCGTTCGGCCACGAAGTGGATATCTGAGACCCCAGTGTCCCTCAAAAGGGAGTAAATGAGATGCATGCCAAAAACCGGAGAAATCGGAGATGGTTGGGCGGTCCCGAACGAGGCACACGGCCTGACGGCTCCGAAAACCGGGAACCGGGCTCCGAAATGGGCAAAATGGCCTACGGCCACGAAAAGTAGCGCACGGCCACCGAGAAATAGTCTACAGGACTACTCCCTTCCCTCAGGAAAGAAAACAGAGAAAACCGAGTCTGGTTCGCAAACCGAGACAAGGCACAGAAGAGGATTCGGAAGTTCGGAGGCAGGGCGCACGACCACGACTCTGAGACTTCTGAACGAGCACAGTATGCAACATCACCGAGCGCTCAATCGGTGACGTCTGAGTCTTAAGGTCGGTCAAAAATGGGGTGTCTACAAATACGCTCGAGCTACAAATCCAACGCTTGAGCGTCTCAACAATATACAAGGATTCGCTCGAGTGTGACTTTGGTCGCTCGAGCGGAGCACTCATGCCTGCAAAAAAAATACTGAGGGCTCGCAATCTTCGCTCGAGCGCAGGTTTCCTCGCTCGAGCGGACTGTGAAATTCTGGGTTTCCAAAAACAGAGTTTTGAGCTTCAAAATGCAGTTTCAATGGCAAATTTGTGCAAAGCTTGCTCATAAACTTGGAAAACTTATTCAT
Organism: Camellia japonica; assembly: GCA_030407325.1. NCBI lineage: Eukaryota > Viridiplantae > Streptophyta > Magnoliopsida > Ericales > Theaceae > Camellia > Camellia japonica. Next base: position 178,218,638 of record JAPPVO010000031.1, read on the forward strand.
AAACATGAATATGTGATTTTCACCAATTCTTTTTAGTCAAAACCCATGAATTTACCAAAATTAGAACCAAAACTTCCATGCATGTAGAACATACAACTCTTTCCTCCAAAACTCATGAAGTTAGCAAATTTGAGCTCATAAACTCCATGCATGTAAGGAATTATTTTCCAAAACATGAAACAAGGTTCAAAACATGATAATTCAAACATGCATGTGACCTCTAGCTTGTAATTTCATCTCTAATGGCATGAATGATGCTCAAACATGGGAGCTCTTGACAAATTTATACATGCATGTATAACTTAGCAACAATTCCTTCATCCTAAGCTCATGAACACAATTTAAACACATAATCTTGAAGAAAACTCATGTTAAATGACTTAGATGCACAATCTAGAGGTTGCAATCTTACCTAGAGTCTTGAATCACTCTTGTTCTAGCATAATCTTGATGAATTCAACACAAAACCTTCAATTCTTCTTCAATCCCTCTCTCTCTCTCTCTCTCTCTCTCTCTAGAATTGCACTCTCTCTCTCTCTAAAATGAATCTCAGATTTTGGCACTAAGAGGTAAAAGAATTGAGCTCAAAAATGAGCTTAGGGCTCAAATATATAGCTATGATGCTAAAATACATTAATTAAAACATAAGGCTTGCCAAACACAACTTAATGAATCGTTCCGAATCAATTTTTAATAAAACTTGCTATATGATTCTAAAAATTCCAAATAACCTATTGATGTAATCAATTCCGGTTTCGGATGCCGATGAGGCTTTCAATTTACATATTAAAGCGGAATTCCAAACAGATATTTCTACAAGTAACAAATAGAAAGCCAACTATTGTGCAATTTACATAATAAACCATAATTTATTTTAATTCTCTCATTAGCATCATTAATTACGGATTAGTAGCTAATTACGGATCGGGGTTATTACACTTGTGCTTCTCAATTGGCAAACCCAAAAGCCTTTTTAGGTCTAGGCTTGGGAAGAAGGTCTGACGGAAGTCCTTTGATGGTTATGGGAGAACTGCAAAAGCAAAAAGCAAACATTAGTATCAACAGATGAGTTGATGAATCTTAAATAGGGAGAGTTATGGGATGACTCCGTTCTTACCATCACTCTCTTTAAAAACTATTCCGCACCGAGGATAGAGATAAAGATCGTCATCAGGCACAAACTCCTAGTTGCCCAAGACGATGAAGTAATCATCTCCAGCACCCTTGTTGGAGTCTGGAAGGTCGGCTATTGGTTTGTAGGCAGTGGATTTGGGCTTAAGGTAATATATGTAGCTTTTTTCAGACTTAAGGCCACACATTGTGTAACAAAATTGGATGTCGGCTAGTGTAATCCTAGCATTTTCTTGGCGTGCTAGGGTGATTATACCATTGATAACCCTATAAGAATTGATGGCTAGCTGCATAGGATTGAGTTTGTAGTAGTGGAGGACTTCTCTAAAGAGGGTGTCTAAGGGGAACCTAAGTCCGCACTTTATGAAGGCAACTACTGAGAAGGGCATAGAATCTCCATCAAGCATGATAGAGTCCCCATCCCCAGCCAACCTGAGTTGAACGTCGGCTAGGATGGAGAATTCTTGCCGGAAATACTCTTGGCCGGAGTGTCTACCTTCGACCTAAACATACCCATGATCTCGGCTTAGAGCGTTTTGTGATGGATTTTAGAGAGAAGAAACTGGTAGGGTTTGAGAACCTTGGCTAAACCCTAAACAGGCACTAGGGCAAGAATTTTGAAGATCCAAGAGAAAATTTGTTTTAGTTTTTCCTAAAGGTATGAGTTCTAAAGCAAATCCCAAACCTAGAACTACAGAAACAAGAAACAGAAGCAAGAATCTAAAAAACAAACAAAGTAAACAGAAACGGAACGAAGTTCAGAGCTAAGAAGGATTCAGAGGTAAAATTCAAATAATCACATGAAGAAGAAAGAAACACAAATATAGAATCCCAAATCCTCAAAACACTGAGTGAGTGTGTGAGGGCAATGTGCATAGATCAAAAACAAACGTGATTGACAGTCAAGAGATATAGTGACAAAACTTCAAAGTATAGAGCAGATTCAAGAAATAGATTCATGATACAACTATGAATACGAGATTCAACAAACAACGAATGCAATAAAAAGACCATATGGTGAGGAAACATATTCAAAGTAATAAAAGACTGAACTTAAAGAGGAAAGAAATTCTGAACTTATCGAGTGAAATGAATGCCAATATAAAGATCGCCGAAGTCAGACGATAGGAATAGTTGAAAGTAGGTGATGCAAAGTGCACCGGAGGTGGTGAAATACGGCAGTTGCGGAGCTTGAAGGAATGTCAATGGAGGTTTTTGGAGAAAAATGTTAGAGAGAGAAAATCTGAGGGGAGGCAAATGGAATTCGTAAAAGTGATGAGATGGGAAGAGAGAGAGAGGGTTTTTTGTCAAAAATGTGAAAAGGCGGCGAAACGTAATGAGATGCCTCATACAACGTGTTTGTCAGGCGGCGTGGGCAGAAATGACGCGCCCTGATAACGCATGTCAGGAATGACCCAATGAGGAAGGGACACACAGAGGAAACGGTTGAAAAGACTGTGCGTGACAACTCATGCGCGGTTATAACTCTTGTAATTCTTGAAGTAATGAGGCAACAACCTTGGTTAGGGGAATGATCTCGGCTGAGATGCATAAAGAAATTGATCATTGATTCTTGGTTCTTGATAGAATGGGCAACTGATTCTAAGTTGCGTGAAGCCGACATGCTGTATTGATAAACGGTGTAGGTTCCATCACCTTAGGTTACCGAGGTAATAGAACCTAGGGGGCAATTGTGGGGACGTATTTTGTGAATAACAGCACGTGGCTAAAGTGACGCTGAAGTATCAGCCAAGGTGCCATGTGGGTTAGTTATGCGCTGAGATGATCTCGGCTAGGGCGAGGTTATCTGTGGAGATACCGGAATTCGAGATAAGCGGATAAGGGACAAGAGTCCTAGAACATGAGAGGATCTTAGTCTGAATAAGGATAAGGCTTAAGAAGAGTTTATCTCCATCTAGATGAAAGTTTAGAATGAGCATTGAGCTTGAGTCCTTTTAAGTGAGGCTTCTAATGGGATTAGATCACTGCTGGTTATAAAAGCAAGGCACCCTCGTGGGTCTGAGGGAAGTTTTTTCTTGTGAGTTTAAGCACAATTTGCTATCTTTGAGAGATATTGATTACTGACTTGATCGTCAGAGTGCCCCATGATGGATGAACCACTGCCGGATTCTCATCTTCTTGTGCAGGTTATTAGGCTTAATCTATTCTGCCGGTACTCTCCAGTTAAGTTTCCCTTTTGATTGTGTGGTCAGAAATCAATACCCACAGAAATCTATGATAATTTGTAATCCATATATCTAGACCACTAAAATGGTTTTCAAATAAACCAATAATGCATCCAATCAAATATCTAGTCAATTACGCAGATTGAATGGTCGAGTCTGAGCAAGGAGATGGACTAAATTAAAGTGAGTCTATAAAAAGTAGTATTATGTTCATTTCTTCTAAAAAAAAATCACTGAATAAGAAATACGATCCTATTTAGGATGGACCAACATGAGAATATAATTGTATAAGATTATCAACGGTCACAGGCAATTCTGAGCAATCATTCTATCACCATATTAATGGCATCACTTGTAAATTGTTTATTAAAACACGCCCTAGTTGATCACTCCAACCGACAATGCCTCACAGCTTGTAATTGCAAATTCTAAGAAAGTATACACCGACGTTAATTCCATTCATCGTCTTCTCAAACTTCTAGTGTGACTGATTTTAGAAGAAATCACAAATTAGTGTAAAATATAAAAAATAATTACAAATACATGAGAGGTTTAATTTTTTCTATGCAAACAAAGAAACTACATAAAAAATTACACCCACCTTTTAATAAATAATTTCTCCAAACTTTTACCCCCACACATGTATATATAAAGGAAAATGTTTGGTAATTCAAAATTTTGTGGCTTAAATGGTTCAAATTTGTCAAAACGACGTTGTTTTACACTCATTTACACTCAAAACGACGTCGTTTTAAGTGATTTGAGCCATTTGAGTTCCAAAATTTTGAACTACCTAGCACTGTCGATATATAAACATGAAAATTTACAAAAGCAAATTTGATCTACACAAGATAGTGTTGGGCAGACATATGTATATCAGTCAAAGAAAGGGATAGCGTTAGTGGCACTCATCAAACTCTTGAATGGTCCCAAACAAAACACCCTTTTGTTTTATCCAATAAAATTCCAAAGCGAAAGTGAAACCCTTCCAAGTTATTTTAAAAGCACTTTTGACGAAAATGATGTCACCATTCATCTCCTCCATGATTGAGTTGGAAGCAAAATTGCAAAGCATTTTCACATCCCCTCTCTAAAGCTTGAACTCATGATCTATCTTTGTCAATATCACAACTCACTTGTAAGAAATTGTCCTCTGACCCTTTGTCCCAATCTACTTAGTGTGTCATTGATTTGTCAAAATATCGATTGGTCAGTATCAAATTAAGTTATCAATTAGTACTTGGCACTAGTTTTAAAATTGATCGGCCTAAGTCAGGTGGAACACAAAGCTATAAAAAATAGAAAACAAAAAATAAAATTTAATAAATTAGGTGCTTATGCCCGGCGTGACATTTCGCCTAAAATTTTTATTCTTAAACCAATTCTAATTAAATTACAATCCCAAGGCTGCCTATAAAACCCATATTTTAAATAATAAAAAAATTATAAAATAAAAATAATAACTTTGTAGTTAAGTTGGCACTAATTTTTTTGTTTTATTTTTTTTTATGTTCATTATATCCTAAATTCAAAATTTTGCTGGTGTATTTTCCCAAAGTGTATTTTCTTTAATTTAAACAAAATAAAACTATATAATTATATTTATATAATATATAAAATATTAGTAATTAGGCCAGTCTAAGTCGGGCTGGGACTTAGGTCTCGTTTGGCAAGTGGCCCTTTTAGCCAAAAAGTCAAAAAGTGACTAAAAAAATCAAAAAGCCAACAACTCATACCAAAAAGTCAAAGATTCTCTTTTCTCTCTACTTTTTGCACATCTTTTCGTAAAAAGTCAAAAAGTCATCTCAAACATACTAGTTTTTTTTAGCTCATATTTTAACCAAATAGTCAAAAAGTTACTAAGGCCTCGTAATTTTGCCGGTGTATTTTCTTTAATTTAACACAAAATAAAATATGTAATTATATTTATATAATATATAAAATATTAGTAATTAGGCCAGTCTAAGTCGGGCTGGGACTTAACTTAAGTGCTATTATTATATGAGTGCTGCTGGAGAGCTCTAATTAGAGCTGCTACAGTGCAGCTCTAATGAGCTGGCAACCTATAAAAAAAAAAACAAAAAAAAAAAAAAAAAAATAAACAGTGAAGTAAAAGACAAAAAATGGAGAAGAAAAAGACAAATTAGAACTCCATTAGAGCTCTCTTTTTAGAAGTCTAAATCATTTTTCTTATTATATTCACTCCATATGAAAAATTGATCTGAAAGTTAAGTTTTACTTGATCTTTTGAGCATTTAAATTATTAAAAACATGAACTGAGCTAACCAGGTTCGGCGAGTCAGTTGATACACATCCCTATTTAGCACATCCATCAAATTTAAGTCGACTTTTTTGACTTGTTTATTTTAATTTTTAATTTTTAATTTTTTTTTAGGATTGCATGAGGAGTGGTTGTGGAACGTACATGGGTCCCCATTGGAAAATTTATTGGCCCATGGACTTTGGATGAATAATGGGCCCAATAGGACATCTTTAAAGACAATTTATTTAATTTTTTTGGAAGTTAGCAATAATTTCTTTGTTGGGAGGACAATAATTCCCTTTAATGTTTTTTTGATGACAAAAAGTATTATTCATTATTTTAAGGTTTGGGTTTTGGGGTGATGATTAAAGAGGGAGGGGGTGATAATTAAAGAAGGATGTGTGTTTTTGAGAGCTCTGACCCTCTTGCTTTTAAGTGAATGATGAAAGTTATTTGGTGCCTTTTGATGCCACCATGTGTGTAATCAATCTATGGTTAATTTTTTTGAAGGAATTTGTGGATGGAAAAGACAAAAAAGCCATTAATGTTGGTACAACGAGGGCAAAAATGCCTAGGGCAATGTGGTATTTTAACAAAATTATGTGAACAACAGCTTGCTAAATCAAATATGATCTTATTATTAGTAACATAAGGCTAGGAATTAGACTTATCTACTTAGATTTTTTTAAGTGGATGATTGTGAGATGAAGATTAAATTTATATACTGTGAAGTTAATATATAGAATAAATCTAAATCATAAGATATTGATTTTGAATAATTTTTAAATAGTTAAGTTTAAATTTATAATATTATTATATTAGTATGGTTGCCAAAAGGGTAACTAATTTAACCCAAAAAAAAAAAAATGACATGATCTTGATGTGGTAGAAAGATATTTAAGAGACCAAGGTGTCGATGGAGGAATCTGGATCCTCTCCTTGAGCTTGGTCCTTGAGCTCGGTCCTTGAGGGCCTTCGGGTCCACTTTGAGGCCCGATTTTGATAATCTGAACCGTTCATATTTTAATATTTACTCAGTATAACATACCTGTAAAAATCAATTGATCAGATATCAGAAAGTTGTGTTCGAAAAACTGGGACTACAAACTATTTTTTAATAAACAGTTTTTCGAACACATACTTTCTGATATCCGATCAACTTGATTTTTTATAGGTATGTTATACTGAGTAAATATTAAAATATGAACGGTTCAGATTATCAAAATCGGGCCTCAAAGTGGACTCAAAGGCCCTCAAGGACCGAGCTCAAGGACCAAGCTCAAGGAGAGGATTCAAATTCGTCAATGGAGATTGGAGTCAAATGTACAAGAGTCCTATCTCCTCGCAAGTTGATTGAATATCATGGTTATATGATAAAGTTCGCCTCTTGTTATATATAAAATAATAATAATAATAATAATTATATGATAAAATCATATTTATTTTGTAAAAAACAAACCGTCTATACATTTGTTATTTAGTTTTTTTTTATTAAAGCAAATATGAGTAGACCATATAGCTACCATATTCGATCAACTATATTTTTTATATAGATGATTTTATTGACGCTTTTTATAAAATGAATAGTTTAAATCATCAAATGAATTCTCAATAAATCCTGTCTTGAGGGACAACTGAGATTTCTATGTTAAAAGCACAATCATAACTTTATCATATTTTGATTATTTACTCTCTATTAAGGGATTTTATTTAGATCAGGGACATGGCCTCTCAATGGAACCCATCATAAGCAAATGTTGATTATTTACTCTCTATTAAGTATTTTTATTTAGTTTTATTTATTTATTTTAATTATGAGTCCTTTCTTATAATGGTTGATATTCATGTTGCACTTATGATTTGTTTTATTGAACTTTCTAGTATAGTTAATTGTTTAATTGATAATTATTTTTTTATCAATTGAAAAAAGAAAGGAAAAAAAGAAAAAGAAAAAAGATAACGTTAGGGAACCTATGCAAAATCTAGATGAAACCATAAAACTCGATATATTGAGATTAGACATTGCAATCCCCAATCTCAACCCTTCCTTTCGTAAATTAGGTTAAATTAGATGATATAAATAATAATTTGTACCCTTAAAAATATATGCTAAAATATTGTTCCTAACCGGATTTAAAAATAAATAAATAAAAATTGAAATAGAATCCATGGATTCATTGTCACCCAAAAATTGAGCTAGTAAGATTGACTAGAGAATATATTTATTAGAATGCTGTCTTATATTGTTTCAAAGATAAACAAGTCAATAGGCACGCACTTGTATTGTTTCACTTGTGCAAATACTATTTTGGAACATTTCTAATTATTATTTATTTTTATCAGTTAAATGTCTCATACTCAAACAATTAAATCAAAATCCACCCTCAAAACGAAGTTACACAAATGGCATAGTCAATTTTTTGTACAAATTTTCATGATATCAAACTTTTAATAAACTTGTGGACAAGTTGTTGGAGAAGATTGTTTTTATAGAACTTTTATAATTTGACAATAACAATCATATAGCAATCTACTGAAATTGCTATAACTATTTCCCTTACAAAATAAAATAAAAGTAAGATTGAATTTAAATATTACATTATCATCATATGCCTCCGTTTGGGAAGTGGGTTGGCTTTTTGGGTTTTTTGGCTTTTTTAGCCTGGGCTTAAAAGTTTGGTTTGGGAAGGGCTTTTTGACTTTTTGGCTTTTTTGAGTTTTTTTGTGAGAGAGGAGTGTAATGATTATGGGTTGGATGTGATATTTTATTTTTTGTGGCTAAAAAAGCCTATTTTATCTTTTGTGGCTAAAATAGCCAAAAAAATTCAAAAAAGTTCTTGCCAAACGGATCTTCTCAATTCTCACCCAAAAAGCCATTGAAAAAGTCCTTTTCATTTGGCAAGATACTAGGAAAAGGCTAGAAAATGTCCTCACTTTTGTCTATACCCTTTTTAACCCTTGTGCAACTTGATCGAATAGTAAAATCACATATTTTTAACGAGTTTTTTTACAATATCAAAATTTAAAAACAAAAAAATAGAAAAAGAAAAAAGACAAAAAAGGCAGCTCCCAAATTTGTGGGTTTTTTTAGTTTTTTTTTTTTATATATTTATTTTGAGTTAGGAATTTTTAATTTTTTTTTTTAGGTTTGTCTAGTCCGAATAGATCTAAAAATTAATTTTTTTACTCAAAATTTTATTAAAAAAAGTCATTGAAGACTGGAAGTGGTTTTTTTTTTTTTCATTTTTTGGCTTCTCAACTTTGTACCTCTTTAGTATTTTTTTCAATTTTGTATCATTTCGTTTAATTTCTACCTAAATTATATGGCCATAAAATAAATTTTAAAATGAGTATTTTTGAAGAAAAAAAATCCACTAAACAAGAAAAAAATGATTTCAAAGGCTTTTATTCAAACAAAGTTAAAATTTTAATGTTTTAAGATTGGTTGGTGACTCGAACTAGAGTTTCTAACTTAGGCCCCGTTTGTTTTGGGTTATAGGGAGGGTATTGGGATTGCTAATACCTTGGGACTAGTATATGGGGTGTTTGTTTTGAGAGGTAGCCTTGGGACTACTAATACCTTGGGACTAACTAATACCTTGGTATTACTAATACCGTGTTTGTTTTGAGAGATAGGAAGGGTACTACTAATACCTTGGTATTACTAATACCCTTGGGGAGGGGATTCATAGTGAGGAGGTAGAGATGGTATTAGAAAAATAGTGAGGGGATTAGAAATTTTTTTATTTTTTTATTTTTTATATATTGGGATTTTTTTTTAAATATTAATGTTTAATTTTTATATTTTTATATTTGTTTATTATTTTATATAAAATAATTTAACAATTCCTCACTATTAATCCCCTCACTATCAATCCCCTCACTATTAATCCCCTCACTAACAATCCCCTCACTATTAATTCCCTCACTATCAATCCCCTCCATTCTATCTCTGAAAACAAACGACCCTCACTAACAATCCCCTCACTAACAATCCCCTCACTATTAATCCCCTCACTATCAATCCCCTCCATTCTATCTCTGGAAACAAACGGGGCCTTAGGGTTTTGGAAGACGCAAGTGAATTGAGCAGTTGGGCCTATAAATCCTATGACATGCAATAATACAATTTTGAAATATTAAACAAAATTCACTTTTGTTATATGATAGGTAAAAGAGGTTTACAAGATTTATTACTTTAGTATCAACCAATATATATAGGGATTTTTTTTTAAAGGTCCTTGGTCTTATGATTTTATAGTATAAAGGACACCAAATATTTTCATAATGTCTAAGGTCCCTCAACAATATTTTCATAATGTCTAAGGTCCCTTAACCTTGATCCAGAGAAAATTCAGTCCAGAGAAATTTCAGTCCAGAGAAATTTCAGTACAGAGAAAATTAGTCAGAGAAATTCTGGCCCAGAGAAATTTCTCTGATCCAGAGAATTTCTCCGGTTTCAAGCATGGATCTTTTGGCATTTTTAACATTAAAGAAATTTTCCTTAGGTTCCATACATCTGGTAACATTAACGAAATCTTTTGGCAGAATTGAAGAATTTGTAATTCACATCCCAAATTTTTTATCTCATAAAAACCACTAAAAGACAAAAGTTTTGCAAAACCAAAAAAAATACATCCAAACAAAATATCACATCCAACCCCATAATCATTTCACTTTTTCTCTCACAAACATCACATCCAACCACATAAAAACTCAACTATCTTCCCAAACACTAAAAATTTTTTATCTCATAAAAACCTACACCTACTAAAATCTACATAAAAACTCACTTCCCAAACACCCACATAATCATACAACCAGGATGCTGCTAGTGGAATTTAGCTTCCACAAACACAAAAAATAATTTATATTAAGACAGGAGTATAATCCATGCTTGACTCCAGTTTACCCACCTCATCTTGGTGAACAAAAAGCTGAAAACCACTCCGAGCACTCGGCCACATACATCCAGGCCATAGTTAATTTTCTCTGGGTTCAACTCTATCTTGAACTGAAATTTTTTTGGGTTGATACACAGAATTTCTCTGGTTCCAACACAGAGAAAATTCAGTTCAACACCACGCGCAACCATGGCAGCAAGCTCCTAATCAATTTCATATTGTAATTCAGGTCCTTTATTCATGTCAGTCACAAATGGGATTCAAAAACAAGAAAAATAATTATATAGGTAAGAATAACATCAACTACTGACGTTTCTCGGAGCCACTGTTATTAATTGACACAAGCAGCGAATAAAAGACTACACATATGGAATTACTAATTACCTTTCTGGTTATTAATAATCAGGACTGCTGAAGCACCAGCAGCTTCTGCAAATATTTGCCTCGTTCTCTGAAGAATGATCGAACCGCGCTGCAATTTCTGCAGTTCGATCTCGAGAAGAAGCTGATTCGCTCTTCAGGGCATCTTTATTTTTCGGAAGTGCAACAGCATCTGCAACAGCATCCTTATGAACCCAGAGAAATTTGAATTTTCTCTGGGTTGAATCCAGAGAAATTTGAGAAATTCTTGCCTTCGCTTAGCCTTCTCTTGCATGGAAGTGTTGGATAATCTTGAGAAATATAAGTTTGATTTGAAGTTGGGATACTAACTGGTTTGGATGATGACACGACCATCAATCAGCAGCAGCAACAGCGAACTGCATGGGCTCAAGTCGTTCGAGGCAAACACAAAGCATCAGAGGAAGTTTCGTTTTCGAATTGTTCCAAGGAGACTCAGATGGAGAACTCTGATAGTAATCAGAGCAATGTCGATCATCCCAAGAAGCCAGCTCGGAACAAACCCTTGAACGGTGTAGTTGGGGTTGGTCCTGTGATGGGTGGTGATATATCTTGGCCTGCTCTTTCAGGTTCGTGTTTCTTCTCTCTCTCATCTGTTATTATATATATATATATATATATGCTAGCGGGGTTTGCAAATGCGGACAACGTGGATGGAGAGGGGATGGGGGTGAGGGACCTTAGACTACAAAAGAACAGATTGTGGACCTAATCCATTACTAAAAGTTGGATAGGGACCTTAGACCGATTTTCCCATATATATATATATTATATATAATATTTGTACATATATTTATACTATTATTATTATATAAAGCCAATATCAAAGAATTGGGGTAGATATCATATATTTTACTTTTACAAAGTTTAAATAGGCCATGTAAAAAAACTTATTCAAATCTTCAAAATTTTAATTATCTATTTTTTTCATTCCTCAATTACATATATTTATGTTGGTTCAAAAAAAAAATTACATATATTTATATACGCATCACGTGTGCATCTGCTATTAATGTGTGTATATAGCCACACAAAAGAGAATTAATTAAATGCCTTAAGCATATTTTAATAGAATAAGTGATAAATTGATTAATCTAACCTTATAAGATAAATTTACTCTCTTTGTAATAATCTTGATGACGACTGGAGAGTGAGACTAAGTGGCATACATGATTTGGGTACTGGTTGTTTTCTATGTACTTTCTTTCTTTTCTTCTTCTTCTTCTTCTTCTTCTTCTTTTTTTTTTTTTTTTTTTTTTAACATGAAAGAAATGGCTCTATGGTGTCATCACGGTCCTGTGAGCCTTGACTCCGGAGTAACCGGTTGTCAGTCAGGAATTAATCCCCACCAAGTGAGGGACCCATTATTAGGGCACCAATAGAACGCAATCACACGTCCCAGCAGAGGACAAGTTGTCGAGAAAAGTACAGAATGTTTTTTCTAAAGAGATTTCAAAACCCCCATCCCAAAAATCGACCCTGACTTAGTGCTGGAGAATGCAGCAGGCCACCAACCTTGGTGGTGTTTTCTATGTACTCTAAATACATTTTCTTCAAGTTGTATCATTACAAAGAAAGTGGAATCAATTATTCACAGGTACAAACCTTGAATCAATACACACCTTGGTCAACAATGTAATCATCATATATAATCATTGTTCGAATCATCTAAGAAATTTTCTGTATCTATATCTTTTTGTCTCAATACATTTTAGGTTATACCATGATAGAAATTTGAAAAATTCTCGACACACATGATCATGTAATAGAAAATTGAAAATTTTAAATACAAACGATCCCTGAGCTAATGACAAATTCTATTCATGAAAAATCAAGATACTCTTTTTTTTAATTAAATAAATTATACTGATTTTCCTTGAGATTTGAATAATTACAATAAATACTACAAATTTGATATAATTAAGGATAAAGTAAACAAAACAAATGCAAGTTGTGTATATGGGATACATGCATAATTAAAGGTGAAATATATATTTTAATATAATGATTAAAAAAAAAACACTCAGGATTTGAAATTTATAACAAAATAAACCTTAAAATTTTAATTTTGTCAATTTAAATTCTAATTTTTTAATTTGTTTTTAATATAAATCATTTTTCCTATTTTCATTAACTAAAATTGACGAAAAAAATAGTATTTTAGTCATTAAATTTATTGAATTTAATGACTAAAATACTTATTTTTCTATCAATTTTAGTTAACGAAAATAGGCAAATGAATTGGTTTGAAAACAAATAAAAAATTCAGGATTAAATTGACAAAATTAAAAACTTAGGATTTATTTTGTTATAAAAGTTAAACCTGAATTTTATTTTATTTTTTTGTAATTTCCGCTACTATTTTTTTATTCATATTACTAACAGGATAATTGATTTTAAGAGGACAAATGTTATGAGAATTTGAAATTCAAAGAAATACATTACAATTGTATTAAATTTGTGAGACTCATTATATCTTTTCTATATTTTAAAGGATACCAGTGCGGTGAACATGTTATAAACAAAATATGAATTCTCATTTGGATTGGTTTTTCAGATAATTTTGTATTAATGTATTAATGTGGGCTTCTATTTTATATAGTGATTTTCTGCTTAACTTACAATACTATAATTGTAGCTCATTTTGCTAGTATAGTTATTTTATGGTAGAAATAAGTCAAATATGAGCATGTTTGGGATATGTTGTCCATATCAAGCTAAAATAGTCAATAAAACAAAGCAGCTCATCATTACATCACTTTCTCTACTTTTTTTACACGTCCTTTCGTAAAAAATCAAATAGTCAATTAAAATATCCTATTCCCAAACAAATTTGGTGATCATTTATGGATCTCTAATTTTTTAGAAGTGATGTTAATCATCAGTTTTTTTATTTTTTATTTTCTAGACACTTGGTAAATTTACGAATTTATTTTTATAATGTTAAGTGCAAAAAAATAGGATGTAAAATATATAAAGAAAATGTCTTGTGTATTTAAAATTCGTTTTGAATGTGACATGAGTTAGACTTAAAATAAATTTCATCCAACACTTTTATGTGTTTTATTTTTGTGAGTCTAACACTATTATTCTTACTATTTAATAAATAAAATAAAAAAAAACTCACTATGTTTAGTTTCAATTTTTTGAATTCAGTTTTTTGAAAATTGAGTTTTTTATTTTTCGTATTTTTTTGGTTTTTAGTGAATATTTTTAAAATTTTAAGTAATTTTTTTTTACTTTTTTCAATGCACCTTACTTCGATGTATCTAAATAGTAAAATATTTGTGAAAAAATATTTTAGAAAATTAATAAATACATAAAAATAATATAAAAAAATGTAATGAATTTTTGTATTTTTTAATTTTTGGTATTTAGTGAATTTTTTAAAGATTTTTTTCACAAATATTATATTTTTTAAGTATATTTATGTTAGGTGTGTCTAAAAATTTAAAAAATTGTTTAAAATATTCAAAAAACTCAGTGAAAACAAAAAAAATGAAAAACGAAGAAGTAGAATTTTTTGAAAAGTGAATTTTGAAAACTGAAACCAAACAATTATTCTTTCCTTTTACATAATCCAACTATTGTGAAAATTTTATTGAATACAAAATAATATAAAAATTTAATATATTTAGTATTTTGTTATATTCAATGATTTTTAAAAAAAATTTGTACAAATTATATGTTTTTAATTGTATATATATTAAGTCGATCTAAAATTAAAAATTCAAAAATTAGTTTTGAAAATTTCAAACCATAGAGAGTGAAAAAAATTTGGTGACACAACTTTTTAAATTACTAAAAAAAATCAATTAATTTATAACTAGTGCATAAAAGATGTATAAAATAGAGAATAACTTCGCTTTAGTCCGATCAGACTAAGCGTGTTATTGGGCTCTGTGGGCCCACCATAAAACCCACATTGATAATCCAAACTATTCAATTTGTAATTCTATGATTTTAAAAATAAATTGTTAATATAAATGTAATATGATCAAATGGCTATCAATATCCGATCAATGTTATTTTTTGCAACTTGACGAGTCCTACGTATTGAATAGTTTGAATTATCAATATGAGCTCTGTACTAAGCCCACAGAGACCCAACAACACGCTCCAATTGGAAAACCCAACTGGAGAAGCCTAAATCAATAAAAATATACTCAAGAGTCGTCTGCTTTTTCTTTACGCATATATGAACAAAAAAAAAAAAAAAAAGAAGTGGAAAATAGAACAATTGCTACTTGTATAAAGCTAAACCTAATAAGTGGGTGGTTTGTTTACAAATTAGAGTTGGCTGTTATGTTTTTATTTGTTTGTATAACCACTAGGTTGTCAAATAGAATTGACTGAGAAACAATGCGTTCGACTTTTTAATTCTGCAATCCGAAACAAAGTGGGTAGCAAATAATTAAGATGTTATGATAATTCAAAATACTGAATCAGCCCAAAAAAGATAAAAAGAAAAAAAGAAACGAATTGAGGGTACTCAACTTATTATTAGTGATTTTAACAGAATCACCCACTCAAATTAATTGTGGGTTTTTACTGTTTAGATAATACCTTTGAGTGGTGTAAGATCCTTTTCAATCAATTGACGCTATTAACGATATTATTATAAATGATGATGCATATTATAATATAAATTGTATAATACAATTAATTAGACATGAGTTATGAGTCTGAAATAACGAACTTGACAACTTCACAAAATATCAATAGTACCAATACATAATGGTTGATCAATGGTTGTTGCTTATTATTATTACATGCACATATATATATATATATATATATATATATATATATATTATACATTGACAACCACTAAATTAATCTTAAGAATCTCAAACAACTAAAGAAGAAAGAGACTTATTTTTATTTTTTTATTAAGCGATAATTGCCCATTAATAAAAACAAGGCCGTGTATGGTTTAATTATAACTTATATGCAGGTGATTTGGTTTTTGTTGTCCATATCATGCATGCCAATCTGACTCAAACTCTAGGCGTTTGATAGCAGGCTGTGATACTTTAAGATGTTTGGTTGTTTTAAGGTATTTGTTATTTGAAAGTGTTTAAAATTGCAAATGATATCTGTGATTGTTTGTAATTTTATTAATATTTAATAAGTTTGGAAAGATAATTTTGAAATAAGTAAAAAATAGAAAATATGACAATTGTTTACATTTTTATAATAATAGTAGTAGATAGTACATTAGTATAATTTAATTTATTTATAATTTATACTAGAAATCTAAGCGCCATCATTTTTTTTTCTTTTCTTTTTCTTTTTTCTTTTTTTTTTTGGGTAAAAAGGCCAGTGAATTTTTTTATTTATTTTCGTGGCAGTGCTAATGCAGTTTTGGCTCCGTTTAAGTTTACAATCATAATTTAAGTGTGGACTTGTGTTTTGAAAAATAAAGTTTGATATAGTTTTGGAATAGTGATTTCAATCAAGTGATTTCAAAACTCATAACCAAACACATAATTCAAAATTCAATTCAAAAATTATTTTCAAAATTTATAACTAAACACACAACTCAAAATTCAATTCAAAGTTATTTTCAAAACTCATAACCAAACTCTTTTTAAAGGAAAAATTAGTTAAATATCCCTCTCTAACTTTGTGTACTAGAAGAGGTCCAATATATTTTTTTTTTTATTAATTAAGATCACTCGATGAAATTTTTCTGTAATCATATCAAAGAAATTTTGCTCTGTGAAATTAGAAAAAATTTTAAATGAAAATTGAAATTTCTCTGAGTTAGTCAAAATTTTTCTGAATTGAATTTTCTCTATGAAAATGTTGAGAGACCTTAACAATTATAAAAATATTATATGTCATTTATCTTATAAAATCTTAATATTAGAGACCTTAAAAAAAATTCACTTTTTAAAACTCTATTTTTTAAAAAAAATCAATCTTTTTATTTTGCTCTTTAAAATTATTTTTATTTTATATTTTTTTGACAAAATATAAAATTTCAAAAAATATGTTATTTATTTTTATTTTTAAAGAAATTTTTTTTTTTCAAAAAAAAAATATTTTGTTATTTTTTAAGTATTGGCCAAATAATTTGTTATTATTTACATATATAGGAGCGATCCAAATTTTTTTAAAATTATGTATTTAAACAAAGTGCAAAAAAATACTTAAAATATTAAAAAATAAAAATATTTAAAACTAAAATAAAATATTTAAAAATAAAAAATAAAAATAAAAATTATTTAAAATAAAAATTATATATTTAAAATAAAATAAAACAATTTTTAAATTTTTAAATATTTAAAAAATAAATATTTTAAGGATAAATTACAAACACACCCCTGAGGTTTACTTAAATTACAAATTATCCCTGTGATTCTAGAAATTACATTATGCCCCTTAAGGTTTTTAATATGTTAACAAATAGGTCATTTTATTAATAAATCATCAAGTTAATTAACAGTTTTTAATAATGTTAAAATTTTATTTAATAATTCAGATAATTTTATTATTGTATAAGTGAATAGTTAGAAATTTCACTTTTTTAATTAATTCTGTTAAATAAAAAATTCTGACACGGAGGTATTTATAATTTTCTAAACCACAGAGGACAATTCGTAATTTAAGCAAATCTTGTGGGGTGTATTTGTAATTTATCCATATTTTAAATATTTTAAAAAATACAACACATAATAAAGTAAATACAACGCACATTAAAAAATTAAAAAAAAATTATTTACAATAAAAAATATTTACCCTAAAAAAATAAAATTACGAAACTTTTTAAGTAATTAAAAAAATAAATCCAAAAAATTTCAAAACACAACTCAAAACTCTTTTCAAAACTCTTAATCAAACAAATTTTTTGTTTTCAAAACTCAACTCAAAATTCATAACTTAAAACACAATGCCACACCCAAATAAAGATTTCGAAATAAGTTTTGAGTTTTGAGTTGTATTTTAAAATTGTTTTGGGTTTAGTTTTTTTAAATATTGTTGAAAAAAAATTATTTTATTTTTTTAGAGAAAATATTTTTTATTGTAAATATTTATTTATTTTTTAATGTGGACTGTATTTACTACATTTGTATCCTATATTTTTTTAAATAATTTCTTATTTTTTATTTTAAATATTTTTCCTTTTTTTTTTACATATTTTAATTTGAAAAATTTTTGGATTTATTTTAAGTATTTTCTTATTTTTATTTTATATATTTTAATTTTTTTCAATATCTAAATTTTAATTTTTTTTAAAAAAATTTAAATCACCCATATATATCTAAATCACAAAAAATTATTTGGCCAATAATTAAACAAAATAACAAAAAAATATTTTTCAAAAAAAAAAAAGATACAGAACAAAATAAAAAATATATATATGTTTTTTGGAATTTTTATTAAAAAAAGTTGAGTTTTGAAAAGTGTTTAATTAAGAGTTTTGAAAAAAAAATTAAAAATATTTTAAATTGAGTGCATGATTATGAATTTTAAAAAATATTTTAAATTTTTTTTTTGACATCTGCGAGTTTTAACATTTTAAATTCAATTTCCCCTTTTCTTATTCTTCTCTCATTGGTTTGTACATGAAAAACAAACATTACAGTGGTCAACAAATTCAAAAATCACCACCGGGGGTGGTGGTCCAGTGGAGAAAGCAACTCGTCTCCACAGGCTTGACCCAGGGTCGAATCCTGGGGAGAGTGTGGAAGTGTTCTCTTTGAGAACCCCCCTCTGTACTCCGGTTCGAACCCTCGGCGGCCTATGGCGTATAGTTGAGCTCCCCTGGTGCCCCCAGTGGTGGGTCCCTCACATGGTTGGGGTTAATTCCTGACTAGCAACCGGTTATCCTGGGGTCAGGGCCTACGGGGCCATGATGACACCTCAGAGCCCTTATTTTTCATGTTCAAAAAAAAAAAAAAAAACAAATTCAAGAATCAACTAGGCAATAGTTCATTTAGTTATGCTTGTACACTTTCAATTGAGCCGGTTAGGGGAGTCTTTATTGTATGGGTGAATTACAAACACACCTTCTGAGATTGCTTAAAGTATAAATTGTCTTTTATAATTTAAAAAATTACAAATACACCATTGTCAAAAAATTTTATTTAACGGAATTAATTAAAAAAATGAAATTCATAATTGCTCTCTAATACAATAATGAAATTATTTAAATTATTAATTGAAACATATTTCTAATATCATTAAAAACTGTTAATTGATTTCATGATTTATTAATAAAATGGATAATTTGTTACGAAATTAGAAATCTCAAAGGGTACAAAATCATAAGGAGTAATTCTTATTTTAATCAAATTTCAAAAAGTGTATTTGTAATTTACCCTTATTGTATTATGTAACGATTTTTGGGGTTGGATTTACGGGTTTGTTTTGTTGGACATTTTTAAATATTTGATTCTCTAGTTTGACATACTTAGCTTTATATTTATAAAATATATAATTTTCTTAGAAAAATTTAGAAAAATATAAAATTTATAAAATTTAATTTTTTGAAATATATAATTTTCTCTAATAATATTAAATTTATTTAAAATGCATAGAAAAATAATTTAGAATGAATTCAATTTTAGCCATTTTATTAGAATATAAATATATATATATATTGCAATTGTTATATGATTAATTGTATATTTTAAGTTCTCAATAAGAAATGGTTGCCATAATTTTTAATTGGTAAAGATAAAAATATATATATATATAATAAAGTACAAAAATTATATTTATGATAAAATAAAAAGTTAATTACCTAAAAGTTATATTTACAAATGTTATGATAGTTCAGATCCTACTTAAGATTTTTTGAATAAATAAATCATATTTAATAAAACTGAGAATATTGTCATTTTTCTAATTTTTAAAACTAAGAATATTATCAATTTTATATAGTAATATTCCAGATAATTATTTCACTAACCAATGAAAAAAATAGAGCATGAGATCAAACGTTTTTGCCTTTCTATTTATTGGTTTAATTTAACTATCTAATAAAATTGAGAACATTATCGGTTTTTTACGGTTTTAAAACTAAAAACATTATCAGTTTTTTTTTTACACATCAATATTCCATCATCATGCTCCTTTATAGACATAAAATTTTCAGTTTTGCAACTCTCTTGGATAGTAGGAGCGATCGGGTCCGAGTAGAATTTTCTAGAGTAGTTTGTGAATACCTGGGTGTTTTTCCTGAGGATCTTATTAGTTTGCTACCCCACCAGGAGATCGAGTTCTTCATTGACTTAGTGTCTAGTATGGCATCGATATTCATGACACTATATAGATTTGCATCCGCGGAATTGCATGATTGTAGCTGGTTTTTTGTGCTCCTTAGAGAGGTTTAGTCTCCTCAGGTACGATAGCCTTACAGTTCGAACTCCCATGGTTCTGAATTCGATTTCACAAGTGCAATGTGAAATAAAAAGAACAAATGAGAGTCTAAATCCGACAAATCTTAGAAAATCCATTAATCATCAAAGATGCCAAAAATGGACTGCATTGCCAAATTTCAAAGCCGCTACCTAAATATTTTGGAAAAATTTAGAAAACCCGTGACTCGTGCCAAAAGGCCACTTGTCCGTTGTAACCAAAGTTGTCTCGGTTCGAGAACTTAGGTATGAGAGGGAAATGTCATGAATTGAGCACTCCACTCACCTGATCAAAGATCGGCCTCTACTAATCATGATGTGATTTTTATGGACAATATATGCTCATGTTCCAATTTATCATGCTAACTTACTATGTGAGGCATACAAGTATAAACTACGTCACCCACTTTGAAATTCTTTAATTTCATGTTTGTTTGAAAAGAGATTTGAATATGTGCTACTTGAAGAAAAAGCGAGCTTACATGTACACTAATCAAAGTTTTTCCAATTTAAGCAAAATAGCCTTCATCTGCAGGCATTCAAAGAGGTATTTCAAATAAGTACGTAGCCTCAAGGTGATATGCTTAACATGGCAACACAAACACACATGTAATATACTAAAGCGAAAATGCTCACCTAGTACTCAACTAAGGCAAGCCAAAAAAAAATAATATAGTTAGAAAAATGCATGATCTTATATACAAAATGGCTAATGCAACACATACAAAATGCAACTAATAGGTTTGGCTTATTAACATGTCATGTGAATTAACTCAAAGCATGCGGCAACTCACGTCTTCAAGTAAGTAAGAAATAACAATGACATTCAACAATGATTATCCAAACTTATGCATGCAAAAATGGATACAAAGCATGATAATGATATGAAACGAAAACATGATGCTATATGCAACCACGGTAAGCATATAAATAAAAGGGAGAAAGAAATGGGAGTTAGAAGACATACAACTATTACAAGTTGGCCCTCGCACAAGAGGGTCCGAATGAATGTTCTAATTAACTAATTATTACAACACAATTGAATAAACTAATTAATTTATTATTATAGATTCAAATGGAACCAAAGCAACTAATTAACTACAACATACGAATCTAAAAGCTACTAATCTAATGGACTCGAACGGGAGGCGAAGAACTGTATGCGTACAATTGAAAACACCCTCCGAAAACCTATCTGTTTGCTACTAGGATCAACTCTGTTTGCAGTCAGAAAATATTCTGTTTTGGCCTCAAGATCTGCTCTGTTCTCTTGTAAAAATACCACTGTCTGTACAAAAATTAGTGGGTGGCCGGCCGGCCTGAGAGAGTGGTCGGTCGACCACTGCTTCTGGGGAATACCCTACTGTAATAGAGCTGAAATGGAGCAAAATAGAGTGTTTTCAAGCAATATTTATCCTCTCTGCCATTTCCTATCATGAAGATGATCAAGAGAGGAGTGGATTCGATTTGCAAATCATCAATCATCGCAAATTTGTTGCATGATAATCTTAGAAACGATAGGACAAGAGCTCAATAAATGAAACAAAAGATAGACAATACCTCATCCCTATTATGGAGTTACCTCAAAGAAGGGGGTAGACTTGCTTCATAAATCATCGAACATCATTGAAATAGTATGTGATGATTCAAGACACAATAGGTTTAGTATAACGTCCGACTGAACCTAACCAAATTTTATTATCTTTTTACTCCAATTTTATTAGCCTTTTTACTTTATATCTCAATTTTCTTTATCTTTTCTTCCTTTTTGTCCAAAGGTGATGATTACATCCACTAAGTCCAAAGTAATAAAGAATAGCAAACATGACTTGACCCGAGAAATGAGCTTTTCAAGCCTTTTTCTACGGGAAAAACTACAAAGGAAGAATCAAACTCATTTACAAGCGATAATGAATTCGGAGTCAAACCCAAAATGAGCGATAATGACTCCAAATCCAAAGCCGATAATGCGCTATAATGACTCTTTCCTGTGTGATTTTCAAGGGTTTAACTAGAAAATTAGTTCTTTAGAAGTAATGCACCGACGATAAAGAGAAGTGTAAAGCCAGAAATCATGCTTAGCATAAGAGAGATGTAATGCCTTAGTAATGAACCTCCGAAGAGATTAAACCATTTAGCATAAGAGGTCTCTTTCTTATGCCTTAAGCAGCAATCTTTTGTTTGATACAACTCTTTATCAAAAGAAACAAAGAAATGAGGGAGGTTGCATATTATGAATGAAAGGTAGGTGATTACAATGACATGAATATGTATATGAAAGCTATAAAAAATGAAAAATAAGACTATCAACTCCAATGGATTAGAAGCTATGGCCTATACACCAAATCCATGAGGACTTACAACAATTCAAGTGTAGTAAAGCATAAATTAAATAAACACTTAAAACAGCCCCGAAACTCCAAAAAAACAATGACTAAAACCAAAAGAAACAAAGTGAAAAAAAGGAAAAGCCATAAGCTATGGAACTAAGCCTAAGGAAGGGTGTCTAACCCCTTCTCTTTTTGTGACTTTAAATCATATTTTTAAGCTTAAAATAATTCTGAAATCAATATGAAAATATAAGAAAAAGAGGGAGAAAATATAGTTAAAGAGTTCAAAGATTACCCCTTTAAAGAGAGGAAGAGCTTCCAAGTTAACAAACCACAAGTTTAATGCTCTCTAGTGGCTGAAATTGTGTTCAAGAATCTCAGCAAAAGCCTCAACTTCAAGCTTAGAGGTGTATGTATAGTGTATGCGCAGTGTAGGTATATTGCAAGAGAGGAGGGAAGTGTGTTGGACAAGTTATAGCTCTTGAAGAAATTTTCTAACCCCAAACCATGAGGGGGGCCTTGTATTTATAAAAAAAAATAGGTTCTCACGGTGGAAATATCTGTAAAGAGATAGCTGGTCCAAGGCATGCACGTGGAGATAGCTGGTTGCTATCAAAATATCTACTACGCTGAACAAGGTTGGCTGGCCATGAAGAGGTATAGCCAGCCACTTGAAAATGGCCAGCCAACCACTTGTTGGCCAGCTCTTGTCTGAGTGGTTAGGTTAGAAAAAATAAGGTTTTGGTCCAAAGAGGGTGCAAGTTTTAAGTTTTAAAGCTTGAAATTGAATCATTTTGCTGAAGTTTCGAACGATTGCACAGCGTAACATTTCATCATCGAGTATTCAACGTGAGGCACCCAAGTCTTAAGGGTGGTCAAAATGGGGTGTCTGTAATGAGTTAAAGATTCAACTCCAAGAACTCATAAACAATGGCTTCATTTGCCCTAATACATCACTTTGGGGAGCGCCGGTGCTCTTTGCAAAGAAGAAAGATGGGTGGTTACGGTTATGCATTGATTATCGCAAATTGAATCAAGTTACTATTAAGAACAAATATCCTCTACAGTTGCCCCTCTTTGACGGAGTTTGAAGTCATGAAATGACATGAGTGAATGTCAAAGCCCGAAGATGACCCATTTGACAAGGCCGTAAGACTTGGGCAAGCAAACAACATGTAAATGCAATTGGTTGAACTTGAAAGTTGTCTACGTATCCCTTTACAAGAAATCAAACCAGCTTAGTTCAGGGACATGATGCAAATGACATGCACAAAAAAATACACTTGGGAAACTGGACTTATACACTTCGCAAAGCAGTTATTTTGAAAATCCATGATCATACAAGACAATGCAATGAGTAATAACAAAATGACATCATATGAATGAAACAAGCCTCAAGCTTAAAACAAAATAAATCTAACCTTGTTTTACACGGAAAATAGTAAATAAACAAGCAATTCCGAACACGTTTTACGTGAAAGGAGAAAAGACGGTGTAACCAACAGGCATATCTAACCGTATTTCATACGAAGAGAGGGAAGGTTTTAACCAGGTGAAAACAACATCCTAACACGTTTCACGCAAAAGGAGGGAAGGGTGGTGTAACCAACAGGCGTATCTCACCGTATTTCATACGGAGAGAGGGAAGGTTTTACCCAGATGAAAGGTGACAGCCAAACTACGTTTCACGCAGAGAGGGTATGAGAAATGCAAGCCTAGCTACGTTTCACGTAGAAAGGGTAAAAGATAAATACCAAAGAGTCCTAATCTGGTAAATCGTTTTGAAAAATTGATTTTGAATCAAAAAGTGCCAAAATTGGACTGCTTTTCCAGATACAGAGTCGCCACCTAAATATTTTATTTTTGCGAAAATTTAGGAAACCCATGACTCGTGCCGAAGGCCACGTTTCTGTCATCACCAAAGTTGCCTTGGCTCGGGAACTTGGGTACGAGAGGAAAAGGTCATGAATTGAGCACCCCGCTCGCCCGATCAAAGATCGGACTCTACTAATCATGATATGATTTTTATAAACATTATGTGTTCTTGTTCCGGTTATTAGACTAGCTTTATTATGTGATGAGCGCAAGCAAGTATAAACTAGTTTGCTCAATTTGGAACAATTCAACTCATGTTTGTTTGTGAAAATGGTTTGAATTTGCCACCTCAAGTGAGCTTAAAGTTTGCGGATTTGCCACCAAACATAGTGGGCTTAAAATATGATTTGCCACTCAACAAAGTGGGCTTAAAACATACATTCGTTGAATCGTTCCAATTCAAGCAACAAGCCTTCATCCACAAGCATTCAAACAGCTTAGCAATTAAGCATTTAGCCTCATGGCAAGCATGCTAGACATGGCAACATTCACAATCATGCAAATATGCTAAAGCGTAAAAACTCACCTAGTACTCCAAGCTAAGAAGATATGAGTTAGAAAAATATGCATGATTTCTGACTATGTTAAATGTCTAATGCAACACATGCAAAGAATGCAATTACTAGGCTCGGCTACTAATATGGCATATGATTCAATTAAATAACATACGATTAAATACGTATTCAACGAAGTATTGAAACGACAATGCAGTTTGAATGATGCGCCGAGTCTCGGTGCATGCAAGACAAATGAATGTATACAAGCATAAGGTATGCTATTTGAAACATGGCCCTAAACTAACCATCAAAAGCGATTAAATAAAATGGAGAAAGACGTGGGGTTGGAAGACGTACACATTATTACATTTTGCTCTCACGAAGGAGAGTCCGAATGAATAAACTAAGCTAACTAGCAACTAATTAGAGCTAAGCTAATTAAGCTAATTATTACAAACCAAATGAATAACTAACTAAACTAATTACTAATTATTACAACACTTTAAACTAATTAGTAAGCTAACTAATTAATTTACAACACAAATGTAAACATGCTAAGCAATTAACATTTCTAATTATGTTGCCGCTACTCTGCCTCGGGAAGTGGAAGATGTACATGCTCGGTTTTCACCCGAAAAGACCTCTGTTTTGCTCTCGAAAGCCTCTGTTTGCAGGGTTGAACATTTCCAGAACCTTTCTGCTCCACCTTACCAAAATTTTCCTGAGGTTCACATCAGTGGCCAGCCGGCCATGGATGAATGCCGCCGGCCATCTGTCGGCCAAAAAAGTGGTCTGCCAGCCATCTATGGTACACTGCCCGCCACTGATGCACTGGATCACCATGCTACAACAGAGTACAAACAGAGCAAAAATAGAGTTTTCCCAAGGATTGTCTGCATAGCTCAACCCTCATTTTCATGTACAAATCTAAGGAGTTGTGAACTTAAACCACAAACCACCAACTCAAGCAATTTCATTGCATGATGGCTTGTGATTCAAGATGTGCAAGCTCAATCAATGCAAAACAAGACACTCAAGAACCATCACCCAATCATGCA
This sequence comes from Camellia japonica, assembly GCA_030407325.1. Lineage (NCBI taxonomy): Eukaryota > Viridiplantae > Streptophyta > Magnoliopsida > Ericales > Theaceae > Camellia > Camellia japonica. The sequence continues at coordinate 178,244,652 of JAPPVO010000031.1, forward strand.
TGATCAAAGGCAATGGAGACCTAGGAAAGTGGCACATTTCATCACTTTTGAGCATGAAATGTCTCATTTTCCTTGTGTTCAAATTAACGTTTGATTTGAACAGATGCCATGTAACACAAAGAAATGCTTATCTTGCCACTTTTACTTGCCAATTTTGTTTACACATTTTAATTACCAAATCATTCTTTAATCAATTTGTCCATTGGTGAATGTCCTCTAAGATGAAAGAAGTGTCAACCAAGGGATAATGTAAGGCAAGAGAGAGATCATTCCATTGATAATGAACCCTCAAAGAGGATTAAACCATTAAACATGACCTCAATCTCAAGCTTAAAGGTTCCCAAGCTTGAAACAATCCGCAAAAGCAAATGAAAGAGTGAAGCAAAGAGGGAGGTTGTAGAGTTTATAGTGTTGAAATGGAGTGAAAAACAACACCAAAAGATGCTATCAACTCAAACAAGAGGTGTCTAAGACCCTAAAACACCAGCTTGTGAAGACTATTACACTACAACCATGCAAAACAAGACCCAAATGAACTAACCAGCCCAAAACAGAGCTAAAGCAGGCTATTTCAGAGGCTAAAACATGCTGGACTTGAGCTAAGTTAAGCTAGAAAAACATGCTAACATATGGAGTTAACTAGGCTAGCAAACAAGACACAAGAAGGGGAGGCTAACCCCTCCAATTTTGGACTTCAAACAAGTTTATGCCACTGAAAATACTCTGAAATTCAGTGGTTAAAGGCCCAAAAAAAGATGGTTTAAAAATGGGAAACACTAGTGGAGAAGCCTTACAAACAAGGTACAAAGAAGGGTGAACCACCCCCTACCTTAAAAATGGCTTCAAACCACAAATTTCAGCCCATTTTGACAGAGTTTTTATAGCTCAAGAATGGCCCAAAACAGTGGGAAAAGATGGAGAAATAAGTGTACTAGAACAAGTTAAAAGATTAGTGTTATACCTCTTGAAACCAAACACTACTCTAGGCACAAATGCAAACCAAAACCACCTTCATGAGCTCAATCAAGACCTCAAAGGACCTCAACTCAAAGATGATCACTTTAGGTTAAGGATTGATATGTAAAAGTATAGTGTATCTAGCAACTAAGCACAAAATTTGAAGAGAGAGAGAGAGAGAGAGAGAGAGAGAGAGAATTTTTTAGTCTTAAATCTTCCAACCTTAAAACATAAGAGAGGGCCTCCCTATATATAGAAAACACAAATTCTATACAAGGAGATCCAGCCCTCCACGTGGGGACAGATGCATGCATCTGTGCAACTAGCTGGCACAGCTGGCACAAAATATCTGTAGAAAACACTGGTGGCCAGCCGGCTATCACTGATAGTCGGCAAGGCAGCATTGATGGCCGGCAAGGCACATCAATGGCCGATAGAAGAGAAGCTCTAGCCGACAGCCTTCATAGATGGCCGGCAGGTCCCAAAAACTACAGGGGAGAAAGACCAAGACATGGTCCAAAAAGGAGACAAAATGGATGCAAGGTTTGAAATGCTTAAACCTGTGGCATTTCACTGAGGGCTTCGAGCACTCGGCGAGCAATCAGACTCGTCACTGGATGTACCTACAAGAACATCCAAGTCTTGAAAGGCCGTCAAAAATGAGGTGTCTACACTGGGGTTTCCTAATCTATCTTCTCGACACCACCTTGTTTGCGAACAGGTGGAACACTGTAGGCCTATATCTGCTCAGCGCCTTGGTGGTATTGTCGTGGGTGCGCTTCTACGACTAGGGTGGCGCTAGCCTCGCCATTCTATACAGATATATAAGCTCCGGTTCCCGCAAGAAGGGGAACAAGGTCAGAGGCTACTAGAGAGTCTAGGAGGTACACACTGCACTTTCTATTCATTTCTGTTATAAACAATGCTTTCTGCTTTGCACTTTTTGCCTTTACTTTTGTTTCTGCCTGTATTTCTATCTCTGCTTGTTGACCCACAAACTAATCTTTTCTTGTAGCTCTGGGTATATGCCTACTTCCCCGCACTTACCCTGGTGTCAAGAGACAAGGTAAAGGCAGTTGTCTCTTATTCTAGGCGATATGACGGCAGATGCTACTCTCGGCGCCGCAGTGTCACCACCTTCGCCTACTACCGTCGATTCTTCAACATAGTGACAGTGCGTGAGGTAATCTGAAACCCATACCCATTCCATTCCATTTCTATTGCTTTAGCCCATACTGTACTCTGATAACTAAGACAACTAACAACAACTGACAATTGTGAATTCTCTGTTTGTAGGTTACGTGGCAGCCATGGATGGTCATATGGCTGGGACGAGGGACGAGTATGCTGGGTCCTGGGATACCTCCAGGATGCGAATATTGCTGGAGGGTCCTTTCTGTCAGACCTAGTACTTGAGGGAGAGGTTCGTACGCCAAACCCTGGGGCTACCAGATCCCGTTGTTCCTACTCTTCCCCATACATCCATGAAGACCGTCGATAGCCTACCAATTGAGGCTATTGTGAAGTTTATGGTGAGGTAGGACACCAATCTACTCCGTGGGGTTGGGGATTATATTAAGTTCATCCGGACCCACCTCACGCCGCCTCTGACAAGAGCTCACACGGGAGGCGTTATAGATGTTTCTACTGCTAGAGGTGCCGCTTGTGCAGCTAAGCCTCATATTGGAGGGGTTGTTCCTACGGTTAAGCTTGATGCTCAGGATGCCCCCCCTGCTATACATGTTTCTGGTTTGCTTCTGATTCTGACGACAATCACCTATTGACAGCCGAGTGGAACAGCCCACTAGATCCCAGTTGAGTACCCGGAGGAGTGTGAGTACATCAGGGACCTCGACGTGTAGCAGGTATGTACTTTGTCTTGCAGTTTGTGTTTCATATTCCCTTTTTCGTATACTTATGTTCAAACTCACTTGTAGGTGCCGGTGGAGTATGTGAACAGCCGCCTTCAGTTTGTCGACTCCATGGTCCAAATGGTACGGAGGAAGGAGGCCTTGTTTTCCTACCATAGTCATCAGGTACTCAATTTTTCTCATTCATCTAATTGCTCTGATTCTATTATTGTCATATTCATACTATTTCTGCACCAAATTGTATTGATACTCTGTTTCTTGCTTTCAACCTCCGCTTGTACCTGCGACACTAGTGGTACCAGCGGCACTTCCTCCGGCTACGGAGAGGAGAGGTAGACAGGCTCCTGTATGCGACAGGGGTGAGGGTAAAGGTCGGGGCAGAAGTAGAGGTGCCTAGAGTCAAAGTGGAGATTCTCAAGCACAGAAGACTTCCTCATCTTCAGAGCCGACTTTGAGGGAGATGATGTCGAGACCGATGAATGAACACTCCGGGTCTGAGAGCGAAGGAGATGAGGCTGGCTCTGAGTCACACTCCTCTGATGACAACGGTGCTGACGATGACAATGATCTTGAGTCCCCTCATCGGAAGAGGACGAAAAGGGCCTCTCGACGTACCTGATGTGACTGACACTGATTTTTGCACTCTTTTTACTCTTTTATTTCATTTTGGTAGTTCAAAACTTTGTATAGCTTCAGATAGGTCTTACTTTTGCTTTTGAAAACTTGTATTTTCTCTTTTATAAAAACTATGATCAGGGTCAAACCCTGTAGTTTTATAAAAGGAAGAACTTTTGTTTTGCGTAGCATCTTGAGAATGACACAACACTTGTACAAAAAATAACTGTATTTGAAATTGAAATTGTTTTTATTTGAACGAGTTCTTAATCAGATATTGAGCCTACAACCGACCAAAATGCAAAATACAACTCAATAAAGGAAAGACAAAGTAAAAACAACCTAAACACACCAATTTACACTTATTAGAAACAAAAGACTCAAAAACAAAGAGGGCAAACATAACACTACTACCAAGCTGTTTGGTTGGCCGGTCAACAAATGGACAGCCGGATAAGAATTGCGGCTGGACAGCTGACAACGGTTGTCAACCACTCACACAACCTTATCTTCTATAAAGGTCTTCTCTTGCTATTTCTTTGACTGAACCTCATCTTTTCTGCTTGTTTTCTCTAAAAATGGAGATTTTCGCTATGGAGAAGCTCAAAAATTGGATAGCCACTTTAGACAGCATGGAAAAGGTGAATTTTAATGGTTTAAGCATAAATGCTCTTTTTACTTTGAGCCGCACTCCACTTTGTCTTCCGTTCCTCCATGTTGCTGCCCACTGTTGGGACCCAATTACTCATATATTTCGCTTTGGATCACAAGAGATATGTCCTACTCTCAAAGAGTTTCAAGCATTAATAGAGTCCCGGCGTGACGAAGAAATTATGCCTCAAACCTCTTTTTGGCCATGCACAGGCTCTTCAATAAATGTGTGGCCTCTCTTTAAAGGAGGCTAAATCTTTGGCTCATGATGGAGAGTTAGACATTCGTGGCCTAATTCGCCGTTTCTCCGATATCGGGAATAGGCGTGATCTTCTTTGGCGAGATTATCGCCAACATGCCCTCTGTATATGCTTGCTCGCCCATTATCTTCTTGCCCCTAGAGGTAGCGGAGTTAGCATCTAACTGATTGAAGTGGCTCAACACCTCAAGAAGGGTCGAAGTTGTATAGGTTTAGCGCTAGCCGAAACCATAATGGGTTTGGACGCTTTCCATCAGCGAGAGACTTCTCAGTTTATAGGGAGTCCACTACTTCTTCAGGTATTGTTTCCCACCCTTTCTTATTTATGATTTCTCACATCACTTTGGCACTCACTCTCTATTTTCTCTAAAAGCCTTTTTCTTAATTTTTCTCTCAATGCACATCTCTCTATTCTTTAATCTCTCTTATTTTTTATCCCTTCCCAAGTATGGGTAATGGATAAGTTGAAGGTTGTGGACCTTTGCCCCGAGTATTCAGCCAGATCCAACTTCTTTCGCTCACAGCTAGTGAGCTTTCCCACAGAGGGGTTATGGTACGAATGGATGTGCAGTAGATTCGTGACTGACATCGCTTGGCGGTGCCTCTAGCTTAACTTGTTCGAGATGAGCTACAACATGTTCCGATAGCCGGGTATACAGTTGATCGACCTTACACACTGTGTGTTCTACTTCTCATTTTGGTTTAGACACCAATTTAGGCGTGATCAACTCGTCTAGATGAGGGGGTGGAATATCCAGCTTCATTTCCAATTCGTGCTTCGCACTTGGCTGGATACCTCGCTGCTTGGCAGATGAGAGAGCTTTTGGCCCTTGCTACTAGCTTCAGTTGTGACCTTTCTAGCGAGTGCTTAGCTTGGCTTGAGGATGAGACAGAGGCCGGGCCATCCTTGGTGGCAGAGACTTCTGCAAGTGCAGACAAGAGGCAGAGGACCACTACCTGACTTATCTATGCCCCTAGTTTATTGCTTTGACTTTTCTTTTCAAGTTTTATGATGTAAAATCAACTTTGATTTAACCTAAGAGTTGGATGGTGTACTTGTGTTGAAATCATGTAATTAAAGTTGTGAGTATTGAAAATTTTCCTTTTTGGTCCAAATAATGATATGTGATGCAAAAAGTGAAATTTTGAGAAAATCAGCTTCATTAAAACCTTCTAAAAACAATTTTCGCAAACGGTCCTTACCTAACACACATGGAATCAATCCTTAAGATGTACAACCCCAAATCAAGAAGATCATAACTGCCTACAACTATATTCACCTTCACTATCGTTTTGTCCCTTGCTCTGTCTTGCAACTGGCCTTTGTCCCAAATGGAGGAAACACAACCAAGCTAACAGATGAGATAGACCGATCAATCAATGGATAGGACAGTTGAGTTGAAAATGGTCACGACTGAACTTCGGGATGAAGTTGCTTACGTATCTCAAAGATGGGAATCAGGCCTTATGTAGTTTAGTTAGGGTTTACTTGGGTAATACCCCTATTTTTTTGCGCTCTAACTTTTGCCAAAGCCGACATTTCGGGTTTTCAACCCTGCAAGCTCTATTTTTCTTTATTTCCAATTTTTCATGCCCGAACTTTTTCCTAGGTCGCCCTTTTGGGTTTTTGGCCTTGCGAGCCTCTCAAGGATAGTATTTCTTAAACTTGTCCATATTGATCGACTGCAAGAACTTCAAGCCATCCAAATCCATGAGGATGATCACTCCTTCTGACTAAATAGATTTGATGATGTAGGGACCAGTCCAATTAGGTCGGAACTTGGCCCTAGGGTTATGGATGGGAGCTCGGTTGTCTTTGAGCACCATATCTCCTTCTTTGAGGTTTCTAGATTTGACTTTCTTGTTGAAGACCCTGGCGATTCTGCACTGATATCCTTGAATATGATACAATGCCTTCAATCTCCTCTTATTAAACAGCATCAATTCTTCGAACCTGTTCTGTTGCCGATCCACCTCTACTATCTAACAGTTGGCCATAATTCTCAGCAACGGTACTTCGATCTCGATTGGCAAAACAGCTTTTATCCCATATACCAGGAAGTAGGGGGTTGCCCCCGTAAATGTGCGAATTGACGTTTTATAACCCCAGAGTGCAAAAGGCAATTTATTTGGCCAGTCCTTGTAGGTTTCCACCATCTTTCGCAGGATGTTATTGACATTCTTGTTTGCGGCTCTAACGACTCCGTTGGTCTGTGGCCTATATGTTGATGACTTGTGAAAAGCCACGTTATATTTCTCAAGAAAATCCACCACCTCCTTTTTGAAGTGTGAGCCATTATCCGATATGATCTTATTTGGCACCCTGTACCTGTAGATGATGTTGTTCCTGATGAACTTGGCCACACGTGATGCTTTCAACATTGAATACAACTACACCTCCACCCACTTAGTAAAATAGTCGATCGCCACCAAAATGAACTCATGTCCATTCGAACCCGTTGGCGAGACTGCTCCGATGACGTCAATTCCCCAGACTAAGAATGGTCATGGCAAAGTCATATTGTAGAGCTTTGACGGTGGGATATCCATGCGATTAGCATAGATTTGACACTTGTGGCATCGCCAAACAAAGTTGATACAATCATCTTCCATGGTTACCAATAATAGACTTGCCTGAGGATTTTCCTGGCTAGCATCACACCATTCATGTGTGCTCCACACTCTCCTCCGTGGATGGCCTCCATGAGACGTTTTGACTCATCCTCTTCGACGCAGAGCTTATGCATTCTCAGATGGCCTCTCTTGTACAACTTACGTCCACATATGATGAACTGAACGGCCAGACATCGTATTCCCCGTTTATCCTTGGCATCGCTTCTTATGGGTATATGTCTTTTTCCAGGAAGTTCCAAATGTCATGATACCAGGGGTTCTTGTCCTGAACTTCGTCTATTGCGGCTATTGTCTCATAAATAGACGCATACTTCTGTTCAATGATAATTAGACGTATCTTCACCCCGATTGGTATGTCTACCATAGAGAATAGAGTTGTCAGCGCATCAGCAAACCGATTGTTCTCTCTTAATAAGTGCGTAAATGTCAGTTTTTTATACCTTGGAATCAGAATGTCCAGGGTCTGGTGATAAACTTTCATTTTCTCTTCTTTGATCTTTTAGTCTCCATTGGTTTGAGAAACAACCAGATTTGAGTCTCCGATGATGCCCAACCTTATTGCCCCTAGTTCTAGGGTAACTTTTAGTCCAGCAATGCACGCCTTGTACTCTACTTCGTTGTTGGATACTTTGAATCGAAGTTTGAAAGCTAAGGGTATATGCGAATCATTGGGTGCTATAAACAACAGACCTATCCCATAACCATATTGATTAGCCACTTCATCAAAGTATATTGTCCGCGTCTCCTCTTCTACCTACAGAATTTTCTCATCTGGGAATAGGTACTCTACTGCTTCATCTCCTTCCACTGGGAGGTCTGCCAGAAATTTCGTTACTACTCTTCCTTTAACCGACTTACGAGTGACGTACTTGAGGTCAAACTCGAAGAAAAGAAGCAGCCAACGAGCTAGCCTACTTGTAAGTGCCGGTTTCTCAAAGAGATATTTGATGGGATCTAATCTCGAAACCAGAATTATAGAATGAGCTAACAGGTAGTGTCTTAACTTCCTAGTGGCCTAGCCTAAAGCTAAGCAAGCCTTCTCCAGAGGAGTGCAGCGGGTCTCGTAATCCAACATCTTCTTGCTCCAATAGTAAATGGCCTTTCCCACCTTAGCTTTTGATTCTTACGATAGCATGGATCCCATGGTTGACTCCGTCACCGACAAATACATGATCAGTGGCTTCCCTAATTCTAGTGGCGACAATACAAGCGGATTCTGAAGATACTGCTTAATTTGTTCGAAGGCGAACTGACATCAATCGTCGCATCGAAACTTCGTCCCCTTTTTCAAGAGACCAAACAGTGGTTCACAAGTCAAGGTTAATTTGGAGATAAACCATCCTATGAATTGCACTTTTCCCAGAAAGCCATGCACCTCTTTTTCAGTCCTTGGTGGTGGCATTTCTAATATGGCCTTGATCTTGGATGGATCTACTTCAATTCCCCTCTATGTAATCAGAAAACCCAGCATTTTCCCTGTAATCAACCCAAAAGTGCACTTTTGTGGGTTCAACTTTAGTCTGTACTCCATGATCCGTTTAAAGAATTTTTTCAGCACGATGTAATGACTTTCTTGTTCCTTGGATTTTACAATCATATCGTCCATATACACCTTGACTTCCTTATGGATCATGTGGCGCAGGATTGTGGTTGCAACTCTCTACCATGAAGCCCCAACATTCTTCAACCCGAATGGCATAACCCTGTAGCAGTAAGTACCCCATGGCGTAATGAACGTTGTCTTCTCCCTATCCTCAGGTGCCATTAAAATCTGGTTATACCCCAAAAATCCATCCATGAATGATAACAACGCATAGCCGGCAGTGAAGTCTACCAACTCATCGATATGTGGCAGTAGAAAGTCGTCATTAAGACTAGCCTTATTCAAATCCTGGAAGTCGATACAAACTCTTATTCTGCTGTCCTTCTTCAGGACTAGAACGACGTTAGCCAACCAAGTCAGATATTTAGATACCATCAAGAATCTGATGTTAATCTGCTTAGTGACTTCCTCTTTACTCTTCAGTGCCCAATTTGAACGAATTATGTGGAGTTTTTGTTTGACTGGACGGGGCTCAGGGTCAAAAAGGATCCGATGCTGTACAATCTCAGGATCGATTCCAGGCATGTCTTTATAGGATCACACAAAAACATCTTTGGAATCTTTTAATAAAGCGATTAAACGCTCGCGTTCCTCTGAAGATAACGTGGATCCAATCTAGACTAAGCGTGGATCCTTCTCAGTATCTACGTTAATTGCAATGATTTCATCTGTGCAAGGCTTTGCACGCCTCTCTTCCTCTTGGTCAATCAAATTTTTCAAAGCTCGAGGAATTTCTTCCTCTTCATTTAAGTTAAAATTTTGAAAATCAATATCAACATAGCAAACTAAAGGCACAGAGAAGTAGTGAAGTCTACTGCATTCCCATTAATAAAGTCCGACTCCTCTGTTACAGTTGACTCAAAAGAAAAACAAAATGAAGACCTCGACAGGCCTTTGGCATCTGGATTACCACCCCAGAAGTGCCAGACTCAAAATCCTCAGACTAACTCGAATCTGACTTCGACTTAACAGACTCAGTGGAGTCAGACTCAAACTTATGAAATTAACATGGATTCCTCATATGAAATTAACTCGATTTAGAACTGGCAATAAAGCCCTTTTCTAACTGCCAAGTGAGGCCTGGAGCCCTCGATGCATCCAAAATGCAACTAATGGAGTCCATAATTGGTTCCTCTCCGATCATAGAAATAGTAGAGGTATCCCCTAAGTCCTCCGTACTGGTCTCAGGATCTATCAAGAGATTGGCCAATATTGCCCCTACTCCAACCTCACTGTTGACTGAATCATCATCTTTACTCTGGCTGACATTAACACTTGGATCAACCCCCTCTTCATCATTATCTTGATGTAATAACCCAACCCTCTTATCTGTTTTAATTTCTTCATTATATGTGCGATTATGTGTGTGCTTATGTGTTTGATGTGAAATTCCATGTTTCAATATGTGAATTACATGTTTATAAATTTTTATCTGTCGGTTATAAGAAAAGCTGTTGAAATTACAATCTTTGGACTGCAAATTGGAAGCCTTAGAGGCGCGATAAACCGAAATTGACTTTAGAGTTATGATTAGAGTTATTTTTAGAACATAATATGAAGTTTTGTAAAAATTTGATTCGTAATGAATTAATTAGATTTATTTGGGCCCAACCCTTAGTTAAGCCTAACTTAGACTCAATAAGCTTAAGTCTTAGATATAACATATGTATGAGCCTTAGAGTTAACACTTAGACTCAACAAAACAAAAATATCTCCTGGGAAGAGTTTCTAGAGAAAGAAAGAAGAGAAGAGAGAGAGAAAGGAGAATTCAACCAAGAACTCGGAGATTGAAGAAATTGAAAGCTTAATTCAAAGATTTAGCTCAAGGTAAGTGGAAATCAACTAAACTACTCTAAATCTTTCTTCAATTAGTTAAAATCAAGCCTTAAGATGAAGCTTTTACATGTATATAAGTTAGGGTTTATGGATTATGATTTTGTTTGAATAACTTCTCATGAAATTAACATGGATTCCTCATATTTGTTTGATTGAAGAGTTGATTTCCTCATTTTTAGTTTGATTTGAGGTTGATTGTGAGAACTTGACTTGGAATCTTGAGCACTTGAACTCAAGTAGGTATATATAACTATATATGTCATGAAAAGATAAAGAAATAAAAGAAATATGGAAATTTGAGTTATATATGTCCAATTAAAATGAGTTATGATCTAATTGAGTTTGGGTTAATGTTTATTATGCTCATATATCATGTTTTTGAAGTGGAATTGCTTGGCTTGAGCCTTAAAAATGCATGTGGGAAACTTGAACTTGATATAGATTTTCAGACTGACATTTTCAACCCAGACCGCTTGTGCGGCCTGGGCCACTGCACGAGCGGCCAAGGCACCGCAGGTACGGCTAAGACCACCGCACGTACAGCCAACAGGGTTGATTTTTCTGGTTTGATTTCCTTTTCCATTTTCGGACCTCCGGGCCTCTAATTGCATGGTTTTCAACTAGTTTCATATGCATATGTTGTGTATAAAAACAAGAGAAAACAAAAGAACGAATGAAAACGGGTTAGAGTTAATCACAGAAGCTAAGATAGAATACATTGCTTATCATTTTATGTGTGTGATATGTAGGTCACTCGCCAGAAGGGATTACCGCACGACCGGATCGCTGTGAGTAATAGTAGTAGAACAAGACGTTATGTGTATATGTTATATTTATGCATTTTGCAATGCTCTATACAAGTTATGTTTTATGGAAGATGATTGAACATTGGATCACAATGGCACATGAAATGGGCCCAAGGGCGTTTCGTTTATCTATTCTGTTTATAAACAAGAAATGTGACTTGGTTGTACTATGATGTGGTGGGCCCAAAGGCGTTCCGTTTATCCGTTCTGTTTATGCTATGACGTGATATGAATTGTTCGGTCTTTAAGACTTATTGATTTATGGTATGGAACAAAGTGTTGTACGGAACTGAGTGCTACAGTGGGAGTCACCTCTATAATCCGTACGAGTCACCTCTTAGGTCCATACATACATGAATTAGACCCAAGGAGAGGTGGAGACATGCCAATGTTCCATCTACTCCTTGATAAGATACAATGATATGATATGATATGTTTGGACATAAGGTCGTTTTGATATGTTGAGCCCGATGCCATTTTGATATATTAGACCCGAGGTCGTTTTGATATATTGGACTCGAGATCATTTTGATATGTTGGGCCTGAGGCCGTTTTGATATGTTGGGCCCGAGGCCGTTGTGTATTATGTTGGGCCTAAGACTGTTCCGTATGACATTGGGCCCAAGGCCGTTTCGTCTTATGTGGGCCTAAGGCCGTTCTGGACTGTGATTGTGAATAAGACATGTATATGTTATATAAATATTTTTCAAGACACATGCTCATTTATATAAACCTCCTTACATTATTATTACTTGCTGAGCCTTGTTCACTCCGTAATTATATATGTCTATGTAGGTGATCAGCTTGGAGGCTAGCCCTAGGTCAGCTTTAGGAAACTTTTGAGGACCCTTTTTGTTAAGCCTCCAAAGTTGGTGCCTTTTTGTCTTTTTGAGGTGTTCCTTTGATGTTATATTTTGTTAAGTCTTGGTGGCTTTTATTAAACACTTGTTAATATGTAAACTTTGGGTTGTTAACGCCTTGTATATACCTACATGACATGGTCTTGTATATAGATATATATGAATTTTCTTATGTGAACTCTCAATATGTGACTTGATGTTTTAAGATCCTGGCATTTAAGCACTACTCAATGGACGTTTTGTTATTGATTTGCTTCTACTTTAGGCCCCGTTATTGAACAAATTATTTCGAGATCTCGTTTTGAGGCCTAAGTACAGGCCAGTCATGGCCTAAACTTCTAGGGGCAGGTTTGAGTCATGACACTTGAAGTTGGTGGTCGAAGATTATTTCGAAACCTGAGAAATGCTTCTTCGTTAAAGAATCCACCCAAGGCTCAGGAAAGCCGTAGAAGGGGAAACCCTCTCTTTCTCTGACAAAGTGCTTATTCAACATTCCTCGGATTGGCCTGTGAACTAACTCGTAGTGTTTCCCAGCTCTTTTAGCCTTGGCCCTTTCTCTCATTTCTTTTCCCTTCCTTCTCCAGTCTTCTTTGGTGAGCACATAGCCCAAACCAAAGGCATGTGGATTATGTGGCACCTCGGCTAGCACCGCAACACCTTTTCTTCTATTTCTTTCAAGCCCCATACCGAAAATGTGCTACAATTTGTTCATGAAATAAATGGACTGAGCACTGACATACATGCCTTCGTCCTTAGCTAGGATCGTCTATACCACTTGGGCTTCTACTAGCGTAAAACCCAAAAAAAACACATCCTCATCACCGTGATTGATTTCCGGCAAAGGCGTAGTGACCTTTGGCGGTGGATGAATAGATGAGTTCCCAAAAACGGTAGCCACTCCTCCCTGATGAAGGTATTTCAGCATTTGATGGAGGGTGGAGGACACAACCTTCATGTAATACAACCAAGGCCTCCCTAGAAGTAGGTTGAAGGTAACCGGCACATCAAGCACATGGAACTCGATCTCATGCTCGGAAGGGCCCACTTGGATCTATACTGTCACTGTCCCTATAATTTTTTTGCTCATATTGTCGTACGCCTGGATCACCTAGGTTTTAGGAACGAAATCTGTCGGCTTTAGGCCTATTACATAGGCAGTGTGAGAAGGACATGCGTTGATAGTAGAGCCAATGTCCACTAGAACCACTAAAACCCATTTTCCTCTACACTCAACCGATATGTACAGTGGTTTGTTATGAGCCGATCCTTCTGGTGGCAACTAATCAAAAAAGTGAGCATAGGCTTGGTGCTACCTGAGAAAATCAGGCCGACGAGTTGCATTGGTGTAGTATCGATGGGCAACTTGGCTTTATCCATCGCTGACAAAACTGTCTGTCGGTGTACTCGCGAAGCTATAAAGAGGCCCCAAATGAAAATGTCAGCTTAGATCTTTTTCAGTTGTTTCAGAACCAGCTTCTTCTCTTTTTCCTTCTCAATCTCTCTATCCTTTCCTGAGGGTTCTACTTGGTCCAAGTATGGAGGCTTAAAATATCGTCCACTCTTGGTTATGTGATCTATCTCTTCGGCGTACCAAGTCTCATCAGGGATGTGATCTCTCCAGTTTTCATCTGTATGAGCAAGATGCAGATCACTGTCTTCCCATCATTCACCTTTATCTTCAATTGCTGACAGACAGTTGTTTGGCTCCACTAGAATCACTCCCACAAGACAATTATCCCTTCAGGGTGACAAGGTGTTGCAGCCTTCCGACTATCTTCGATCATCTCCCGTTCAAACTGCCCCATCATAACTTCCCATTTAGCGTCTGCGATTTCATCAACACCCAATTCTTGGGTTTGTTTTTCTGTACTACTGCTCTCAGGCACTTTTCCTTTCTCTTCAGCTTCCCCAGCTACCACAGTTGCCACAACTTTTTTTCCTTTAGATTTAACTTTGGTTTCCTCTTCTTTGTCAGATTCATCACTCGGCCATCCCCGATTATCAGTCAACAGGCTCAGATCAAACCAACCAATTTTCACATTGCCCTGGTCTTCTTCTTCAAACAATTGGAGGTTGTCCAAATCTTCTTCAAGGTCTGCAAGATCGTCTAACCCTTGGCTTGGGCCATCTTCTTTGACCATATTAACATCAACTGAGCTCGGCAGTACTACCTTAGGCTTGCGTTGAGTAACAGGAATGATGTATCAACTCGGGTCATATTCTCCCTCAGATAATTCCCCGAGAATTTCCAGTGACAGACCGGCACTTCCTTGCAAGGTCAAAACCTCCTCTTCTTCGGGTGCTGTCACCACAGCTTTATGAGGTTTGGATTGTGGGTTGGATTTGTTCACCATGCATAAGTTTGTGCCATCAGGGATGAACAATATCGGCTTTGGTAGATGGGAAGGGTGATATAGATGCTCAGGTCATAGGACAAAGGTAATGTATGGATATAATTGGTGCGTGGTGGGGGTGGTACTTGGTTATGGTTGGGTAATGGGTTGGTTACGGTGTTTGGCTTTTGGGGTGGAGCTATAACTTTGTTGTCAATGAGATCTTGAATCTCATGACGTAGGCGGTAACATATATTGGTTTTGTGGCCATGTTGTTGATAGAAGACACAGTACTTGGTGGGATCGTGCCTAGGTAGGAGAGGGTCTGGAAGTGGTTGAGGGTCCAAGGGTTTCAGATTTCCCTTTTTCAGTAACGCCTGCATGGCTCGAGATAGAGTCATGTGAAGCTGATTGAATGTCCTTTGGTTTTGGATAAGATTGGAAGTTTGTGGGCTCATATTGGCAAAGGGGTTGGCAGTTTTGGTAGTGGTGACAACATTCGCCTCTGAAGGGCTCGCAGCTGTGCTACCCCTGGCATCATTGGAATTGTGAATAAAAGGCCTGTTGGCCAACTCCTTGTCATCTACAATGATACCTTGCTTCATAGAAACTTCAATTTGAACTCCCATTTCATGAAGTTCCTTGAACATGAACAAGGGGAGAACAATCATCTTCTATAGCAGTTTGCCATGAAGATTCCGGACAACCATCCGCATTTGGTCCTTTTTTGAGGGTCGGGTGGTCATCATCAATGCCTTGGTGTAATAACCCTCACCACTGATTACTGATAACCCTACTGATTACCGCTAAACTGAGACTGATTATGATAAGTAATTGAATCAACTGAAATACTGAACAGACTGACTGAAATCTGGAACTAAATTGACTGAGTATATCTATTTAATTGTATATCTATCTGTTGCCTGTTTGATTATATGTTTGTGTTTTATGTTTAAATTGCAAATTCAAGGCCTTATCGGCGGCCGAACCTGAAATTGATTAATGATATGTGTTAATCATAATTTATATGATTTTATGGCGTATTCATTTAAGATGTGATTTGGTATGATTAAATTAGATTAAAATAAGCTAAATTACATAGTTTGACTTATTTACCTTAATGCCATTGTGAGTGGCCACTATCTAAACATTTTGAGCTTCATTATACACTCAAACAAAACATTTCATCAGCTCATTTCATATCTCAACCGACCAAGAGTAAGAGAGTGAGAGAAGTAAATTGTTCTTGAGGGATTTGCTTGGAAACTTGAGGAAATTGTAGAAGACTTGCAACATTGAGCCTCCATACCTCTAATTCTAGACCTAAGGTAGTGTAATTACCCTCTTGTTTATGAATTGAGCTTGTTCTTACATGATTCATGTCAAATTTAGTGGATTGAGTCATGAAATAGCTTCATATGTTGATTTGAGTTAGAATTCATGCATGCATGTGTTTACCCTTGCATTGTGAGGTTTGATTTCATGGAAATCTTGCATGCATGTTTATGTTTATATTATAGACCATGATTTCATCTTGATTTTGTAAGAATTGGCTCATTAGAGCAAGTGTTTAAAGCTTGTAAGTGGTTTAAATTCATGCATGTTGCATTGAAGTTATGTTCATGGAATTTGGGTTGAAAATCATGTTGAATTGATCTTCCCTTGGGCCTTGATTTTACAAATTGAGCTTTGAATCATGTTATTCCATGTATTTACAAGTGTTTTCCAGGAAATGGGCCCAAAGGAATTGATTTTGATACATTGGAACTTGATTTGAGCTTGGAAGTTCAAATCTGGAAATTCCAGATTTTGAACTCCCGCTCGAGCAAGGGAAATGGCGCTCGAGCAGGAAATTCATGCTCCCAGTACTTTGCACTGTTTTGAAGTCCGCTCGAGCGAAAAAATTGACGCTCGAGCGGGGCTCGAGCGCCCAATCGAGCGTGATTTACACACATCCTGTACTTTTGGCATATTTTACAGTCCGCTCGAGCGGGTCAACTCGCGCTCGAGCGAAGTATTTTGTTTGCCTTTACGCTCGAGCGGGGTAACCTACGCTCGAGCGGGACCCCTGTTTTCTGAAAATTCTGAAAATGTTTTCTGAGTGCATCTTTGCATCCTCATTTCATCCTAAGCATTCTTAGGCCTAGTTTAAGGCATCTTAATGAGGATATAGATGTAGAACCACACCGAGTCTAAGTAGGGACTAAGTCTTTGATTCCCGAATGTGAACTTAGTGTGTGTTCGTTCTGTCACTGTATAGGGTTGGCCTTCGGAGACGCGCTCTAGCTGCTTATAGCCCGGAACTCTGTGAGTAACAATTGTGTAAAGATATGCTCAACTGTGAATATTTCTGACTGTTTAACTGAACTGCTTTCTGAACTGATACTGTTAATCGAATGAATGTATGTCCTATATTCTGAACTGTATTGTGGCATCCTTAGCAACTACTGTTTACTGTTACTGTTACAGAGATCTCTGTCGGTTCCCTTGTTGGAACCACTACTGCTTACTGATTGATGGCCATCATTTACTGTTCGGTCTTTTAAGACCTACTGTTTACTGTACTGCTATGCTAATGGATGTACCACATATGACTGTTATGACTGAATGACTATTATACTGAATCAATGAACTGTTTTCACTACTGTAAGGGCATCCATTCTTAACCTCTTTAGGCATTATGTTATTCACTGGGCTTTAGCTCACTATTTATATATATATGTAGGTGTTCAGGCACCAAACTGGAGCTAGGAGCGTGGGTTAGACTCCCCTTTTGTCAAGCCAACTACTGTGCCTCACTGCGAGGTTCCGAGCCTGTCAAGCTATGGCTTAGGGGGTGTTTTACTTTCCCCCGTCTGTCTCTGTATCTGCATAGACTGATAGCACTGTACTGTACTGTTTATCAGGGATTAGGTCCCTGATCTGATCGACTGTAAATGTTGTACATACTGTTTTGTACTGTTCATGTATTTATGTATATGTATGGAAAGTCTTTTGCATACAGACTGTCACAGCTCATTGGACATTGTTTATTTACTGTATTGGCTTCCGCCAGCCCCTGTACTCTGTATTACTGTATTACTGCTAAGCAGGCCTTCAGTAATCTCGGATTACTGGCCGGTTACGGTACTAAACCCATAGGGGCGAGTTTGGGTCGTGACACTTGGCCCTCTACCTAGTTACAAACTCTGAGAAACCCTTATTCGGCTCTTGAAGCATCGCCTCAAGATCACGAATTGTGACCTCGATCTATGTGTTATAGGAGTATTGAGCAATGAAAGATTCGGCCAACTTCTCCCAACTCTGTTTTATAGAGTCCTCCAATTTAGCATACTAGATGGCAGCTATACCTGATATAGTTCGGCCGAAGAGCGACAACTTCTGAAGTTTGGTCAAACTCATTAGTCGGAGGATATCAGAAAATAGACGAAGATGTACCATTGGATCCCCAGTGCCATCGAAGCGGTCAATATGCGGTATTTTGAACCGCTCCAGCAAATTAACAGCAGATTCAGTATACCCATCCTCTATATCCATAATAGAGTTAGCCCCATGTGCCTTCTTGAATAATTTTTCAAGTTTGTTGACTTTGAGCATGGTTGGGTCGACCTCGAATTCAAAAGGTGCCTCAGTCTGGTAAACTAAAGCTCTAGACATCTGTACTGGAATTGGGTCCGCCTGGATAAGAAAAGCTAGAATACCCTCGGTTGGTGGATCCTGAGCTGTAGCAGCATTGCGGTGGTACCGGGTATGAGAGTAGCCACGTTAGGTATATGTGAAGCAGAAGTCGCGGCCAGGTGCTACTGTTGTTGCTGCAACCTATTCGTGACCTCGGCTTGACGGGCCATGTCGTGCTGGAGTGAGTCAATTGATTGCTAAAGATGAATCAGTAATTCCTCCAAATCTGATGACGGATATTGAGCCATTCTAAGAGTAGGTGACCATGCTTGAAGTGAACTGAGTATAGGTGAGAAGGGGGGTGATTATTGAAATAACTAAATTGGTGAACCCCGCTTGACCTTTCTTTGCCTTGCAATTGGTGACAGTGAGGCAAACGTTGGATGCCCCTGAACAAGATCTCCGATCTTACAAAGTCTTCCAACATGGGTCTAGAGCACTTGGGGGATATCAGAACTTTTTGAAGCTATGGTTTTAGACTACCTAGCAAAAGAAATAAAGAAAAATCAGCAATTAGAAATCGAACAACACCTCAACACAATTTTTATCAAAATAGGTATGATCAAAACTATAGGATTGTACTCTCCACTGAATTATGCCCCCACAAACTGATTCCAACTGCACCACTGATATGAAGCACCCATGTACAGTTTCACTGTAGAGCACATAGCAGGTAAAGAGAGCTAAAAACAACCATATATGGGGGTAGGGGTACCCTGGCCTAGATTTGGCATGATCTAGAGGTTCACTATTTCAAACAAGTGGTTTCACAATAACATGCATATGGGCGAGCGTCCTGTTTTATGTTGGAATAGTCATTAGAGCTTTACTATATGCACTAGGCCAATTGGTTAAAGAGGTACCTCAACAAGGTTATCTAATATATCTCTCACTCTTAACACTCAAAAGTGAAAGGAGGATCAAGTGGTACAGCGGTAACCCAGATCCAAGGGTTGTGTTCCCAACGTGACATTGCCTATGTCCGACCTACCTTTTGGTAAGCTTTTGGCAATCCTTCGGCAAGTCGTCCAAGATATCAAATGGTAAACACAGTGACTTAAAGCACCATGCAAATGCAATGCAATGAACATATATCTATAAATAAATTTTCAAATCATAAAGTTCAAGTCAAGTTCTCTAAGTCCTCAATAGAGTCGCCAGAAACTGCAGCTGGTTTTTTGTGCTCCTCGGAGGGGTTTAGTTTCCTCAGGTACGATAGTCCTACAGTTCAGACTCCCGTGGTTCTGAATCCAGTTTCACAAGTCCAATGTGAAATAAAAAGAACAAAAGAGAGTCCAAATTCGACAAATCTTAGAAAATCCATTAATCATCAAAGATGCCAAAAATGGACTACATTGCCAAATTTTAGAGTCGCCACCTAAATATTTTTGAGAAATTTAGGAAACCCGTAACTCGTACCAAAGGCCACTTGTCCGTCGTAACCAAAGTTATCTCAGTTTGGGAACTTAGGTATGAGAGGGAAAGATCATGAATTGAGCACCCCACTCATCCGACCAAAGATCGGCCTTTACTAATCATGATGTGATTTTTATGGACACTATATGCTCATGTTCCAATTTATTTTGCTAACTTACTATGTGAGGCACACAAATATAGACTACGTCACCCACTTTGAAATGCTTTAATTTCATGTTTGTTTGAAAAAAGGTTTGAATATGTGCAACTTGAAGAAAAAGTGAGCTCACATGTACACTAATCAAAGTCATTCCAACTTAAGCGAAATAGCCTTCATCCACAGGCATTCAAAGAGATATTTCAAATAAGTACGTAGCCTCAAGGTGGTATGCTTGACATGGGAACACAAACACACATGTAATATGCTAAAGCGAAAATGCTCACCTAGTATTCAACTAAGGCAAGCCAACGAAAAAGAATATAATTAGAAAAATAAATGATCCTATATGCAAAATGGCTAATGCAATACATACAAAATGTAACTAATAGGTTCAGCTTATTAACATGTCATGTGAATTAACTCAAAGCATACGGCGACGCACGTATTCAAGTAAGTAAGAAATGACAATGACATTCAAAAATGATTATCCAAACCTATGCATGCAAAAATAGATACAAAGCATGATAATGATATGAAACGAAAACATGATGTTATATGTGTCATAACCCAAACCCGCCCATATAGGTTTAGCGTCGTAACCGGCCAGTAATTCTGGGATTACCAAAGGTCTCTGACTTGAAAATCATTTAAGAGAGGGGCTGCGAAAGCAAATATACAAAATACGTCCATTGAGCTGTGTAGACATACATGAGACAAATAATTTAAAACTTAATATATATAGATATATAACGTCATAACCACATAAGTCATGCAACACCGTACAGGTATTATCAAAAGGGGCTTAGCCCAGTGTACGGATGAACAAAAACAAAACAAAAACATCCTTAACATGATTCACAAAACTTGACTTCTTCAAACGAGAACCTCCCCGGGAGGCACAGCGGTTGGCTGACCCAAACTCTCCAAGTAGCAGTTTAGGCCTTGTCACGCGCCTGCTCACCAACATACATAATATAAATAGTGAGCGAAAACCCAGTGAATAATAAAAGAGTAAAGGGTTTAATGAATGATGTCCATCACAGAGTCAGGAATTAGAGTTTATATCAGAAGCAGATTTTTATTAGAAACAAAGTCTTATGCATATTCAGATTCCAAATCAGAAACATATTCATATTCTTATTCAGAGTTCAGAAGCATGTACTTATTCAATTTCACAAAGGATCATACGTGGTACACCCATTAGTGCTAATAGATCTATAGAGCATTAAGGGTCATACTTGACCAGTTCCATAAAGGAACCTCCGGTACCGAGAATGGATAACATACTTAAACCATGGTATTGTTACCCTCGGGCAAGGGCCATGAGACCAAGGTATTATTATCCTCGAGCAAGGGCCTTGTGCTAATAGACCACGGTATTGTTACCCCCGGGCAAGGGCCATGTGCTAAGGATGCCACAAATACTTTTCAACATATGGACAATTATTCATTGATACAAAACATAGCATTTCAAAAAACAGATAGTTTCTTGTCATATCATATAAGAAAAATACTTAAATGCGAATATAACTTTACAAAGTTATTACTCACAAATGGCTCTAGAAGCAAACAGACAGAATAAACAAATCAAATAGCTTATGGCGCGTGACCAACACACAAATATAACAAATACACATATTGAAACACACACTCAGATAGTACTTAACTTAATTCATTTCATTCTTAGTATGTTTCTAGTCCTTATCCTCATTATTATGTCTTAATCATGGCCTAAGAATGCCCAGGATGCAATGAGGATGCCAAAACATGTTATTCAACACTTGGTCAAATTTGCTGAAAATAGGGTCCTCGTTCAAGCGTAACTTCCTTCGCTCGAGCGGACGGTAAAAAATAAGGGTGGTCGCTTGAGCGCAACCTCCGTCGTTCGAACGGTCTGTAAACTCTGCAAAAGTACTAGTTGCTTGATTTTTCCGCTCGACACACGCTCAATGGTCGCTCGAGCGTGAGATTGAGGTCTTCGCTCTAGCGCAACTCTGGTCGCTCGAGCGGTCTGCAAAACTTTTAAACTTCTAGGAGCATGCATTTTATGCTCGAGCCAACTTTTGGTCGCTCGAGCGGAAATGCCAAATAAAAAGTGGTCGCTCGAGAGCAGGTTCTGTCGCTCGAGTGTAGAAACAGAATTCTGGAATTTCCAGATTTGCTTCTAAGCTTCAAAACTCAACTCAAAGCTACAATTTATGTTCTTTTGGGCAAAAAAATTAAGAAAGCTTGTGTAAACTTGTAAAACATGGTAAATTCAAAATCATTTCGCAAAATTAAAGCCCAAAAGCATGCCAATTGTGCAAACTCAAGTTTGAAATATTGAAAACATCATATGCATGAAATTCTTGATTTAAAAGCTTTCAAAACATGATCAATAAGGTAAGATGATATGAAATTGGATGACTTTCCAAACCCAAATTGAACTACGGACATGCATGAGAGAATTACATGAAACTCAATTCAAAATTGTGATGAAAGTGCATGCATACATGGTATGGCTTCAATTCATCAATTCTAGCTTAATTCTTGCATTACATAACTAATTCTCTAGAGTTCATGTCCTTGATATCATAATTATACAATCTAAGGGTTGAATTCTTACCTAGGCTTTCCAAAGTGAGAGCTAGAGGCTGAATCCTTGAGTCTCTAAGTCCAAACCCTTCAATACACTACAATTCTTCTTTCCTTGCTTGGAGACAATTCCTTCTAGGTCTCTCTCTCTCTCTCTTACACACACACACGCACACACACACACACACACACACACACACACACACACACACGTTTTGAGTTCAATAAAATGATGAAATTTTAATGTCTAACATAATATGGAGTCAAATGTGCCTTATATAGGCTCCATTAGATTGTCTTAATTAATTTGAGTTAAGGTTAATAAATTAGGATTATTTTATTTGAATTAATGGGATCCGAATTGAATTCCAATTAAACCTACCATAAAATTCTAAAAATTCCTAATAACACATACCCAAAGTCAATTTCGTGATCGGATGCCGATAAGGCCTTTAATCTGCAGAACAGAATAGAAACCTAAACAGATATTTCTATGACATACAGATACAAATGCAAATAACATATAACACTTGCAATTAATACAGAATTTCATCTTAATTACTTATTATGCATTCTTTATCATGGTTTAACAGTTAGTCATAGGTCGAGGTTGTTACAGTCTTCCCGCCTTAAAGAGTTTGGTCCTCTAAACTCGAATTACCTTTGTTTTGGAAGAATATCGGATCCAAAGGAAATAAATCAAGGTATCTCTTTATCAAATCTTCTTCAGTCTCTCAAGTTGCATAAGTCCCTCTTTGGTTTTGCCAATTAACTTTCACCAATGGTATTTCTTTGTTCCTTAATTTTTTAATTCTGCAATTCACAATCTGAATTGGCCTTTCTTCGTACGTATAGTCATCTTTCAAAAGCACATGAGTTGGTTCAATTACATGGTGTAGATCCCTCAAATATTCTTGAAGCATTGAGACATAAAAAAACATTATGCATATGTTCCATGACTGGTGGTAAGGCTACCTGATATGTCACTGGATTGATCTTCTCAAGGATTTCATATGGTCCAACATATCTCGGTGCCAGTTTCCCTTTCACACCAAACCGAGTTTACCCTTTCATTGGAGTCACTTTGATAAACACATGATCCCCGACTTCATATTCTCTGTCTCTTGTTCGGACATCTGCACAACTCTTTTGGCGACTTTGTGCAGTTTTCAATCTTTGTTAAATCAATTTCACGTTTGCCGTCGTTTCTTGTATAACTTTCGGTCCCAACAGAGGTCTATCACCTACCTCGCCCCAACAGATCGGAAAACGGCATTTTCTACCATACAGAGCTTCATAAGGAGCCATCTCAATACTTGAGTGATAGCTGTTGTTATACACAAATTCAACCAATGGTAAATAGGTCTCCCAATTGCCTTGGAAATCTAGGGCACACATTCTGAGCATATCTTCCAAAGTCTGTATCATTCTTTCTGATTGGCCGTCTATCTATGGGTGATATGCACTGCTCAGTCTTAACTCAGTTCCCAAAGCTTGCAGTAGACTCTGCCAAAATTTTGAAATGAACTTAGGATCTCTGTCAAACACAATAGATACTGGCACACCGTGCAATCTCACAATCTCATTTACATAGATGTTAGCCAATTTATCCGCATTATAAAGGGTTTTAAGAGGCAGAAAGTGAGCAGACTTAGTTAAACGATCAACAATGACCCAAACAGAATCCATACCTCAAGAGGAGCGAGGCAGTCCCACAACAAAGTCCATCGTAATATGCTCCCATTTTCATTTCGGTACAGGAAGTGGCTAAAGTAGTCCAGCGGGTCGTTGATGTTCAACTTTAACTTGTTGGCATTGCAAACATCTGGCTACAAAATCAGCAATGTTTTTCTTCATTTCCTGCCACCAGAAATTTTGTTTCAAGTCATGGTACATCTTCGTATTTCCCGGATGCATAACAAATTTAGAATTGTGAGCTTCGGTCATAACACGTTTTCTCAGATAAGAACAATCTACAAAGTCTATTCTGAAATTTCAACACATTATTATCAAGCACAAATCACGACCTCAGTTTTGAGTCGATTTCATCCACAATCTTCTTTAAATATTCATCTTGCAACTGTTTCTCTCTAATTTCTTTAATGATTTCAGGTTGGGCAGAAATGACAGCTAGGATCCCGCCCTGTTCACGCAACACAATTTCAATCTTATTCTTCTCCAAGTCACATAACAACTTTCTCTGATCGGTAAGCAGACATGACAAATTCCCAATCAATTTTCTACTCAATGCATCTGCAACGGTATTTGCCTTCCTCAGATGATACAAAATTTGCAAGTCATAGTCTTTTATCAGTTCAAGCCATCACTTCTGTCTCATGTTTAACTCCTTTTGAGTGAAGAAGTATTTGAGGCTTTTGTGGTCAGTATACACTTCACAAGTTACACCGTACAAATAATGTCGCCAAATTTTCAAAGCAAACATCACGGCTGCTAATTTAATGTCATGAGTTGGATAGTTCTTTTCATGACGGCAGAGTTGCTGAGAAGCATAGGCAATTACCTTTCCATTTTGCATTAACACACATCCCAAACCTTTGTACAAAACATCACTATAAATTTGAAACCCATCAGTACCATTAGGCAAAGTCAAAATAGGTGCAGTTACCAATCTGGTCTTCAATTCTTAGAAGGCTGATTCCCGCTGATCAGTCCAATCAAATGGCATATTTTTCTGTGTCAACTGTGTTAATGGCATAGCAAGTTTTGAGAAATCTTTCACAAACCTGCAATAGTAACCTACAAGCCCCAGAAAGCTTCAAATTTTTGACACATTGGTTGGTCTAGGCCAGTCTATAACAGCTTTAATTTTCTGTGGGTCCACTGATATGCCATCCTTGTTGATCACATGGCCCAGAAATGTCACACAGTCAAGCCAAAAGTCACATTTAGACAGTTTCGCATACAACTTATTTTCTCTCAAAACCTGTAAGGCTATTCTTAGATGACGTTCATGTTCTTCCCTACTTTGAAAATAGATCAAAATATCATCAACAAACACAACTATAAATTCATCAAGAAATTGTTTGAACACCCTATTCATTAAATCCATGAATGCTGCAAGTGCATTAGTTACCCCAAATGACATAACCAAAAATTTATAGTGTCCATATCTAGTTCTGAATGCAGTTTTCTCTATGTCTTCTGGCTTAACCTTTAATTGGTGATACCCGGATAAAAGGTCTATTTTAGAAAACACTTGGGCTCCCTGGAGTTGGTCAAATAAATCGTCTATTCGGGGCAATGGATGTCTATTCGGGGCAATGGATATTTATTTTTGATAGTTACTCTATTCAATTCTAGGTAATCTATACAAAACCTCAAGGACCCATCTTTCTTTTTAACAAACAAAACTGGAGCACCCCAAGGTGAAGTACTCGATCGGATAAACTTCTTATCTAACAGTTCTTGAAGTTGGATTTTCAATTCTTTCAGTTCTAAGGTTGACATTCTGTAAGGGGTTTTAGAAATAGGTTGTGTTCCAAGTACTACATCAATAGTAAACTCAATTTCCCTATCAATTAGATCCCCAGGCAGTTCATTTGGAAAGACATTAGGAAATTCATTAACTACAGGAATAGTGTCCACATTAGCACTAACCGAAGATACAGTCAATACACAACACAAGCAGCCCCGACAATCTTTTCTCAACAACTTCCTGGCTTTCATAAACGAGATCAAGTACGGCGGAAGAACTACCTTATTCCCAGTAAAGACAAACTCAGGCACACCAGGTGGTCAAAACATGATAAAGTTACTCACACAGTCAATGGTGGCATAGTATTTAGTCAACCAATCCATACCCAGAATACAATCAAAATGAGTAATATCCAGTGCTAACAAATCAATATATAATAACATATCCCCAACCATGATGTCACACACAGGATACACATAAGCACATAACATAGAGCCTCCAGATGGTGCAAATACAGATAACAAATAATTCAAAGGTTCTATGGGTCTAGTTAATTTCTGATAAAAGGCATGCGACACAAAAGAGTGCATAGAACCAGAATCTATCAACACATAGGCACGTTGAGCACAAATAGAGATCATACCTGACACCACTGACTCGATGTTCTGTACATCACCAAGTACTAATGCAAACACTCGGCCTTGCCTCAGAGTTTCTCTCCCGGTATTAGTTTTCACATTTATTCTTGGTGCAGGAGTAGATCCGACTGAACTTGTCGTCGGACGGTTAGCGTCGTCGGACAGTTAGCATCGTCGAACCTCATCGGACAATCTCCAATCATGTGGCTAGTCTTGTCACACCGAAAACAAGCACCAGATGCACGGTAACACGTGCCTTTATACTTCTTTCCACATTAAGAACAAACTGAATAAAGCCACTGCTTTGGCTTGAACAGCTTGAAGATCCCGTATTTTGCTTTTTGTGTGAGAAAGATGAACGGCCCTTCTGAAAATTGGATCCAGATCCTTTACTTCGCCATTATGTTATTGGTGCTTTAGCTTGTTTCATTGTTGCTAGGGTGGCCTCTGCTATCAACGCTCTATCAAGTACTTCCACATATGTAGGCAACTTCAAAACGCCTACACGATCAAACACATCCAGATCTAAGCCCCCTTCAAAAGCCTTTTTGTAATCTGTGTCGACTATATTAGAAGCAAATCTGGCTAACTCTATGAACTTAGCCTCATATTCGGCTACGGACATCTTGCCTTGCTTGAGTTCTTAAAATTCTGTCACTTTACGATCTCTGAAACATTGGGAAAAATATTTCTCATAGAATATTACTTTAAACTGGTTCCACGTCATAGTCCCACCGTTATCTCGAATAAGCATCCACTATCGTCTAGCTTCTTCTTTTAAAGTATAGGTGGCCAAAAGAACTTTCTGCATTTCTGAGCACAGGAACACCTCAAATATCTTTTCAGTCTCTAGCTGTCACGACCCAAACCCGCCCCTATGGGTTTAGCATCGCAACCGGCCAGTAATTCATGATTACCGATGGCCTGCTTAACAGTAATGTCAGTAATACAGAGTAAAGGGGCTAGCGGAAGCCAAAACAGTAAATAAAAGGTGTCCAATGAGCTGTGACAGTCTGAATGCGAAAAAGACTTTTATAAACAAACCACATTCATAAACAAAACATATATACATGCGACATATACACAAACATCCATGTCAGAGACCAAGTCCCTAACCAACTGTACAGTCAAGTCTTATTCATCTATTACAAGACGGAAACAGAAGGGTGAATCTGAACACCCCAAAAACAGCTGTGGCTTGAACGGACTTGGAACCTCGAGGTGAAGCACAAAGGTTGGCTTGACAAAACAGGAGCTAACCCGACGCTCCTAGCTCCGGTCCGGTGCTTGGACACCTACATATATATATATAAACAGTGAGCTAAAGCCCAGCGAATAACAGTTGTGTAAAGAAGTTAAGAATGAATGTCCTTTCAGTATTTAAACAGTCATATCAATCACTTGAAAACCATAGCAGTCATATGTGGTACATCCAATAGCAAAACAGTACAGTAGGTCTTAACGGACCGAACAGTCAATTGATGGCCATCGTGACAGTAAATAGTAGTAGTTCCGAACATTGGAACCGACAGAGATCTCTGTGATAGTAACAGTAACAGTACAGTAACAGTAAATTGCTATGGATGCCACGAATACAGTTTACAAATAGGACAAACATTCATTCATTAAACAATAACGTTTCAGTAAGCAGAACAGTTGATCATTAAGAAAATAATCATAATTGAACATATCTTTACAACATTGTTACTCACAGAGCACTGGGCTATAGACAAGCTAACGAGCGTCCTCGGATGCCAACCCTACAGTTGCAGAACGAACACACACTCGGGATTAATAACTTAGCCCCTAATTATACTTGGTGTGGTTCTATAACATTATCCTCATTAAGATGCCTTAAACTTGGCCTAGGAATGCCTAGGATGGAATGAGGATGCAAAAATGTACTTTAAAACACTTTTCAGAATTTTTCAGAAAACAGGGGTCTCGCTCGAGTGTGGCTTTCTATGCTCGAGTGAGCTTTCCAAAACAGAGGGGTCGCTCGAGCGTGGACTTCCTCGCTCGAGCGGTCTGTAAAAATGCAAAAAGTGCTGGATGTTAAAAATCTCCGCTCGATGCTCGCTCGAGCGTGAGACACATCCTTCGCTCGAGCGTAGGTCTCGTCGCTCGAGCGTGCGTCTGCGTGCACCAAAAAACTGAGAGCTTGCAATCTACACTCGAGCCAGCATTCCTTCGCTCGAGCGAAGCTCCGAACAAAAGATGGTCGCTCAAGCGTGGAAGCCAAAATCTGGAATTTCCAGATTTGCCTCCCAGCTCAAACCAAGCATTCAACACATCAAAACTCAACCTTTTGGGCCAATTTTTTGGAAGACACTTGAAAACTCATAGTATAACATGTCTTTGAAGATCAATTTGTAAAATCAAGCCCAAGGTAAGCCAATTTGAACACAAATTCAAAGAAACTTGAAGAACAATGCAAGAATATTACATGTAAGTGTTCTAATGAATTCCAATGCTCCAAAACATAACTAAATGCAAGATTAAGCTCAAAACTCAAGTGAATTCATGGACCACAACCAAAATGTGGACATGCATGTGGAAATTCATGAAGAACAACCTCAAAATCCAAGAATATGTACATGCATGCATAAATGGACTCTTAATTCTCAATTCAACTCTTTAAATCAATTCTTGACTCTACTCACCAAATTCTCCATGAACCATGCAAGAAATAGCTTAAATACACAATTAAGAAGATGATTTTCCTACCTTAGGCCTTGAATCTCAAGTGTGCTACCTCAATTTTGCAAATGCTCTTCAATTCTACTAAAATTCAAGTCAATTCTTTGATGAACTCTGTTTTCTCCTACCTCTCTCTCTCCCACGGTTTTGGGGTAAGAAGATGAATGAAGAAATGATGCAAGACTAGGCTCTAAACAAGATTTGTAAAGTGGCCCACTAGGTGGCAAAAGAGAAAATAAAACCAACTAATGTAATTTAACATTATTTAATCTAATTTAATCATTCCAAATCAAATTTTAATTAAATCTACCATAAAATCACATAAATCCTAATTAGCATAAAATACTAATCAATTTCAGATTCGGTCGCCGATAAAACCTTCAATTTGCAGTTCGAAATTAAAACACAAATAGATTCATTCAATGGCAAACAGATAGAAATGCAATTAAAGCAACATACTCATGCAATCAGTTCAGAACTTCAGTCCAATCAATTACTTATCATGCTTAATCATAGATTAGCACTAATCAGAGGTGAGGATTGTCACACTAGCAACCATGTTTCGACTTTCAACGGCTCAATACCACCCATAAAGATTGGCGGCTTCATTTTGTTAAACTTATGGGTCAGTGAAATAATGTTAGTGTTTTCCAGCTCAACTGGCACTAGAGGTGGTGGAGGGAGCACAGGTTGTTGTCTTTGCTGCTGTCTAATTATTTCTGTCAAATCTTCTAACATTTGTTCCATCCTGCTAATTCGAGCCTCATAAGATCCAGCTGTATCATCACTTCTTGTATTTTCCATTGCTATAGGTAAACAGGACAATAATAAACATAGGCAGAATAATCTCGTTCTCTGTGTCCAATTCAATTCGTTTCATATTGATTCAAATATGTTCACATCATTTCATTTTAGTTCGAGTATGTTCAAATAGTTCACACACTCACACATGCAGATGGAATGCCCCTAAGTCTAACTAGGACATCCTATAGCTCATATGAACTCATGTGTGCGGTATAACTCGTGCTCTGATACCGCTCTGTCACAACCTAAACCCGCCCCTATAGGTTTAGCTTCGTTACCGGCCAGTAATCTTGGGATTACCAAAGGCCTCTGACCTGAAAATCATATAAGAAAGGGGCTGTGTAAACACCCCATTTTTGACCGTCCTTAAGGCTTGGACGCCTCAGGTTGATCACTCGGTAATAAAAGTTATGTTGTACAAATGTTCAATTTCTTCGCCAAGAAGAGCTTCTAAATCCCAACCTTACACCCTATTTTGACCAAAAATATTTTAGACCAAAACTATTTTAGACCTTAAAACCCTCTCTTTCAAAATATTTTTGAAAATATTTCTACGATGTTCTGAGACTCGCATTTCGTTTAAAAGTTGCACTTTTCGGTAAACCGAGCAAGGACAAAGTGGAAATAAATGGAAGAGAGGTGAAATCTTTGAAAAATCTTTAAAACCTATTACTTATATGTTTGGAGTTGAAGAAAATTGAAGGAGAGGGAAGAAAACTAGTTGGGAAAGAAGTTGGGCATCAAACCGTTAAGGGAGAACTGAGCAGCCTTCACTAAATTAGGTATATCTCTTTGTACACTTACACTTTAGTTATGAGGCCACCACCATTGGAAATTAGACTTCTGGGGTTTCAATTTAAACTCAAAAATGACCTGAAATCGAGTCCAGATAAAAGAGATATGCTCGTTTGAAATCGAGCCTAGAAGTAGATTTTCTGTGGCTGGTAGGCCACCATTTGTGGCCGGCAACCCACACTTCTGGCCTGCCGGCCACTTGTGAAAAACACAAATATTTTGTGCCAGCTGTTCCCCAAAAGCTCCAGCTATTCCTATATGGATATTTTCGACCTGAAGGGCTATTTTTCTATATATACTAAGTCTTCCCTCATGGTTTAAGGTTACAAAAATTTCCAAAAGTCCCAAAACTTGAAATTCTCTCTCTATCTCTATCTTGCAACCTATACATTCTCTCTCTACACTTCCTAAATCAATATTGGAGCTCTCCTTGCTGAGATTATTGAGTCCAAATTTCAGCCCTTGAGAATGTAAGCTTTGTGGTTTGTGAACAAAAGAGTATCCTTGTTTCAAGAGGTATAATTTTGAGCATGTCTACACTACTTCTCTCCCATCTTTTCTTTCTATTTTTGAACTATTTTTGGACTGTTTTTATGGGCTGAAGCTTGTGGTTTAAGGCTATTAAAGGTAGAGGGGTTAATCACCCTTCTTTACACCTTGTCTCCTAAGCTTTTACACTTGTGTTTCTCGTCTCTTTTTCCACTTTTTTTGAGCTTTTAAATACTGATTTTCAGAGCTTTTTCAGTGGCTAAAATCATGTCTTGAAGTCCAAAAATGAAGGGGGTAGCCTCCCTTCCTTATGCTTTGTTTACTAGCTTACATAGCTCCATGTTTTAGCTTGTTGTTCTAACTATTTTTGTCTTAATTCCAGCATGTTTTAAGATTATTTTTAGACTATTTTATGACTGTTCTTGGTGGTTTATTGTATTTGAGCCTTGTATTGCATGTTTGTAGTGTAATTGTCCTCATAGGTTTGGTGGTTTAAGCCTTAGCCACCATCCTATTTGAGTTGATAGCATTTGTTTATGGCTTTCCATACTTGTTTTCACCCCTAATCACTTTTGCAACCTCCCTCCTTTCTTGGCTTTTGCTTTGTTTTCAAAATTGGTTCAAACTAGTTGTTTGTTTAAAGTACGAGATTGAGGTCTTATGCTTAATGGTTTAATCCCTTTGGGGGTTCATTACCAACGGTATGACACTTCTCTCATGCCTAAAACAACTCTTAGTTTGATGCTTCTTTCCATTAGAGGACTTAAAGCTCACCTTTGGACTTAATGAATTAAAAAATAGAAAGGTAATTAAAATGGAATAATAAAACTTGAACTAAAATGATGCAAGATAATAACTTGGTTTGGGTTCAATCAGACGTTAATTGAACCCTTGAGTCTTGGATCGTTTCATACTTGTTAGTGATGTAAACGGTCCAAAAGTCATTGTCAACCACTTCCCTTGATCAATCCATGATAAGGAGGGGGTTTGAGAGTCTTATTTGTTGCATTTATTGAACTTGCACACTTTGGTTCATAGGCCATCATGCAATGAAATTGCATCCATTGATGGTTTATAAATCAAGTTTACTACTCCCTTGATGTTGTTTGATGATAAGGAGGGGTAAGTTGTGCAAACAACCCTTGAGAATACCCTATACTTGCACTGTTTGCTCTTTGTTGCAGTAGAAAAAACTAGGCATCAGTGGCCGATAAGCCACCTTTTGTGGACGGTAGACCATCATTTGTGGTCGGCAAGCCACCACTTCTAGCCGACCGGCCACCTTTGCAAAACCTAGCAGTGTACTTTTCTAGCAAAACAGCGTTGGTTTTGAGGTGAAAAACAGTGCAAGTATTCTAACTGTGCAACAGAGGCTTCCTAGCAGCAGAACAGTGGCTTTTTTGGGTGAAAATCCGCACGTATGCATGAGCACTCCTCACTTCCCGAGGCCGTTTAGTTTAATTACTTAGCTTAGTCGTTTCTCTAAATTTTGTAAAGTGTTATAAATAATTAGTTAGCTAGACTAGTTATTTAATTTTGTCTTGTAATAATTAGTTAATTAGCTAAAATAGTTAATTGATTTATTGTTGTAATAGTTAGTTCAGTAGCTTAGCTAATTTATTCATTTGGGTTTGTAATAGTTAGTTAATTCGTAGTAATTAGCTTAGCTAGTTAGTTTATTTGGACACTCCTGCGTGAGGGTGAAAATGTTGTAATAATATGTATGTCTTCCAACCCCATGTCTTTCTCCCTTTTATTTACCTACTTATGATGGTTAGTTTAGAGCATCCTATTTCATTTAACATCTCTCATGCCTTGTATCCACTTGTCTTGCATGCACTAAGGCTTGGTTCATCATTCTAACTTACATTGTTAGTTAAAACTTCTTTGAATACGTGCTTAGACCACATGCTATCAAATTACTTCATATGCCATATTAGTAGCTGAGTCTAGTAATTGCATATCGCATATGTTGCATTAGTCATATCGCATTAGTTAGGAACATGCATTTTTCTAATTATTTTGCTTTGTTTGGCTTGCCTTGGAGTACTAGGTGAGCTTTTATTGTTTTAGCATATCGCATGCGTGTGATTGTGGCCATGTCTAGTATGCTTGCCATGAGGCTAAATGCTCAAGTGCTAAATTGTTTGAATGCTTGTGGATAAAGGCTAATTGCTTGAATTGGAATATTTTGAGTAATGTACATATGCGATCACTTTTTTCAAATGGTACATATTCGAAACAATTTTCAAAACAAACATGAAATCAAGTGTTCCAATTCTTACAAATTAGTCCATACTTATGTGCGCATCACATAGTAATGTTAGCCTAATAAATCGGAACAAGAGCATATAATGTAAATAAGATTCACATCATGATTAGTAGAGGCCGATCTTTGATCAAGCGAGCGAGGGTACTTAATTCATGACCTTCTCCTCTCGTACCTAAGTTCCCAAGCCGAGACAATCTTGGTGATGACGGACACGTGGCCTTTGGCACGAGTCATGGATTTCCTAAATTTCTCAAAATATTTAGGTGGCGATTCTGTATCTAGCAAAGTAGTTCATTTTTGGCAATTTGATTCAAAATCGATTTTTCAAAACATTTGCCGAATTTGGACTCTTTGGTGTTTATCTATTTCACATTGCACTTATGAGATTAGATTCAGAACCGTGGGAGTCCGATACTGTAGGGCTAGTCGTCTTCCGAAATGGGGCATGAAAAGTCGAGCTACAGGCTGCGAAAACAAATATACAAAATACAACGT
The DNA here is from genome assembly GCA_030407325.1 of Camellia japonica. Lineage (NCBI taxonomy): Eukaryota > Viridiplantae > Streptophyta > Magnoliopsida > Ericales > Theaceae > Camellia > Camellia japonica. The sequence continues at coordinate 178,278,534 of JAPPVO010000031.1, forward strand.
CCATTGAGCTATGTAGACATACATGAGACAGATAATTTAAAACTATATATATATATATAACGTCATAACCATATAAGTCGTGCAACACCATATAGGTATTCTCAAAAGCGGCTTAGCCCAGTGTACGGATGAACAAAAACAAAACAAAAACATCCTTAACATGATTCACAAAACTTGACTTCTTCAAACGGGGAACCTCCTCGGAAGGCATGTCGGCTGGCTGACCCAAACTCTCCAAGTAGCAGCTCAGGCCCGGTTACATGCTTACTCATCTACATACATAATATAAATAGTGAGCAAAAGCCTAGTGAATAATAGCAGAGTCAAGTGTTTAATGAATGATGTCCATCACAGAGTCAGGAATCAGAGTTTATATCGGAAACAGATTCTAATCAGAAACAGAGTCTCATGCATATTCAGATTCCAAATCAAAAATAGATTCATATTCTTATTTAGAGTTCAGAAGCATGTACTTATTCAATTTCACAGAGGATCATACGTGGTACACCCATTAACGCTAACAGATCAGATATAGAGCATTAGGGGTTATACTTGACCAGTTCCATAAAGGAACCTCCGGTACCGGGAATGAATAACATACTTAAGCCATGGTATTGTTACCCCTGGGCAAGGGCCATGAGACCACGGTATTATTACCCCCGAGCAAGGGCCTTGTGCTCATAGACCATGGTATTGTTACCCCCGGACAAGGGTCATGTGCTAAGGATGCCACGAATACTTTTCAATATATAGAAAATCATTCATTGATACAAAACATAGCATTTCAGAAAACAGATCATTTCTTGTCATATCATATAAGAAAAATACTTAAACGCGAACATAGTTTTACAAAATTATTACTCACAGATGGCTCCAGAAACAGACAGACAGAGCAGACAAATCAAATAGCTTATGGCACGTAACCTACACAAATATAACAAATACACATATTGAAACACACACTCGGATAGTACTTAACTTATTTCATTTCGTTCTTAGTGTATTTCTAGTCCTTATCCTCATTATTATGTCTTAATCATGGCCTAGGAATGCCTAGGATGCGATGAGAATGCCAAAACATGCTGTTCAACACTTAGTCAAATTTGTTGAAAATAGGGTCTTCGCTCGAGTGGAGGGTCAAAAATAAAGGTGGTCGCTCGAGCGTAACTTCCATCGCTCGAGCGGTCTGTAAACTCTACAAAAGTATTAGTGGCTTGATTTTCCCACTCGACGCACACTCGACGGTCACTCGAGCGTGAGACTGAGATCTTTGCTCAAGCGCAACTTTGGTCGCTCGAGCGGTCTGCAAAACTTGTAAACTTCTGGGAGCATGCATTTTACGCTCGAGCCAACTTTTTGTCACTCAAGTGAAAGTGACAAATAAAGAGTGGTCGCTTGAGCGCAGGTTCTGTCACTCGAGTGTAGAAACAGAATTCTAGAATTTCCAAATTCTAAGCTTCAAAACTCAACTCAAAGCTACAATTTATGTTCTTTTGGGCCAAAAACTTAAGGAAGCTTGTGTAAACTTGTAAAACATGGTGAATTCAAAATCATTTCGCAAAATTAAAGCCCAAAAGCATGCCAATTGTGCAAACTCAAGCTTGAAATATTGAAAACATCATATGCATGAAATTCTTGATTTCAAAGCTTTCAAAACATGATCAATTAAGGTAAGATGATATGAAACTTGATGACTATCCAAACCCAAAGTGAACTAAGGACATGCATGAGAGAATTACATGAAACTCAATTCAAAATTGTGATGAAAGTGCATGCATGCACGCACGGTATGGCTTCAATTCATCAATTGTAGCTCAATTCTTTCATTACATAACTAATTCTCTAGAGTTCATGTCCTTGATATCATAATTATACAATCTAAGGGTTGAATTCTTACCTAGGCTTTCCAAAGTGAGAGCTAGAGGCTGAATCCTTGAGACTCTAAGTCTAAACCCTTCAATACACTACAATTCTTCTTTCCTTGCTTGGAGACAATTCCTTCTAGGCTTCTCTCTCTCTCTCTCTCTCTCTCTCTCTCTCTCTCTCTCTCACGTTTTGAGTTCTAGAAAAGGATGAAATGTTAATGTCTAACATAATGTGGAGTCAAATGTGCCTTATATAGGCTCCATTAGGTTGTCTTAATTAATTTGAGTTAAGGTTAATGAATTAGGATTATTTTATTCGAATTAATGGGGTCCGAATCGAATTCCAATTAAACCTACCATAAAATTCTAAAAAATTTTAATAACACATACCCAAAGTCAATTTCATGATCAAATGCCGACAAGGCCTTTAATCCGCAGAACAAAACAGAAACGCAAATAGATATTTCTACGATAGACAAATACAAATGCAAATAACATATAACACATGCAATTAACACATAATTTCATCTTAATTACTTATTAGGCATTCTTTATCATGGTTTAATAGCTAGTCATAGATTGGGTTTGTTACAATATGCAACCACGGTAAGCATATAAATAAAAGAAAGAAAGAAATGAGAGTTAGAAGACATAAAATATTACAAGTTGGCCCTCGCACAAGAGGGTCCGAATGAATGTCCTAATTAACTAATTATTACAACACAATTTAATAAACTAATTGATTTCCGATTACAGATTCAAATGGAACCAAAGCAACTAATTAACTACAACATACAAATCTGAAAGTTACTAATCTAATGGACTAGAACAGAAGGCGAAGAACTGTATGCGCACAATTGAAAACACTCTCTGAAAACCTCTCTGTTTGCTGTCAGGATCAGCTCTGTTTGCAGTCAGAAAATTGTTCTATTTTGGCCTCAGGATCTGCTTTGTTTTGTTATAAAAACACCACTGCGTGTGCAAAAATTGGTAACCAGCCAGCCTAAAAGAGTGATCGACCGTACAGAATGATGGCCGGCTGGCCGCTGCTTCTGGGGAATACCCTGCTGCAACAGAACTGAAACAGAACAAAACAGAGTATTTCTTGGAGATATTTATCCTCTCTGCCCTTCCCTATCATGAAGATGATCAAGGGAGGAGTAGATTCGATTTGAAAATCATCAATCATCGCAAATTTGTTGCATGATGATCTTAGAAACGATAGGACAAGAACTCAATAAATGAAACAAAAGATAGACAATACCTCATTTCTATCATGGAGTTACCTTAAGGGAGGGGGTAGACTTGTTTCATGAATCATCAATCATCACTGAAATAGTACGTGATGATTCAAGATGTAGTAGGTTTAGTATAACGTCCAACTAAACCTAACCAAATTTTATTATCTTTTTACTCCAATTTTATTAGCCTTCTTATTTTACCTCTCCATTTTCTTTATCTTTTCTTTCTTTTTGTTCAAGGGTGATGATTACGTCCACTAAGTCCAAAGCAATAAAGAATAGCAAGCATGACTTGACCCGAGAAATGAGCTTTTCAAGACTTTTTCTATGGGGGAAACTACAAAGAAAGAATCAAACTCATTTACAAGCAATAATGAATTTGAAGTCAACCCCAAAATGAGCAATAATAACTCCAAATCCAAACTCGATAATGAGCTATAATGACTCTTTCCTTTGTGATTTTCAAGGGTCTAACTAGAAAATTAGTCCTTTAGAAGTAATGCACCGATGATAAAAAGAAGTGTCAAACAAGTGATCATGCTTAGCATAAGAGAGATGTAATGCCCTGGTAATGAACCTCCGAAAAGATTAAACCATTTAGCATGAGAGGTCTCTTTCTTATGCCTTGAGCGATAATATTTTGTTTGATATAACTCTTTATCAAAAAAAAGAAAGAAATGAGGGAGGTTTCATATTATGAATGAAAGGTAGGTGATTGCAATGACATGAATATGTATATGAAAGCTATAAAAAATGAAAGAAAAGACTATCAACTCAAATGGATTGGAAGTTATGGCCTATACACCAAATCCATGAGGACTTACAACAACACAAGTGTAATATTCAAAGCATAAATTAAATAAACACTTAAAATAGCCCCTAAACTCCAAAAAACAGTGGCTAAAAACAAAAGAAACAAAGTGGAAAAAAGGCAAAGCCATAAGCTATGGAACTAGGCCTAAGGAAGGGTGGCTAACCCCTCCTCTTTTTGTGACTTTAAATCATATTTTTAAGCTTAAAATAGCTCTAAAATTAGTATGAAAATACAAAAAAAAGAGGGAGAAAAGATTGTTAAAAAGTTCAAAGATTACCCCTTTAAAGAGAGGAAGAGCTTCTAAGTTAACAAACCACAAGCTTAATACTCTCTAGTGGTTAAAATTGTGTTCAAGAATCTCAGCAAAAGGCTTAACTTCAAGCTTAGAGGTGTATGTATAGTGTATGTCTATTGCAAGAGAGGATGGAAGTGTGTTGGACAAGTTATAGCTCTTGGAGAAATTTTCTAATCCCAAACCATAAGGGAGGGCCTTGTATTTATAAAAAAAGAATAGGTTCTCATGTCAGAAATATCTGTAAAGAGATAGCTAGTGCAAGGCATACACGTTGGGACAACTGGCTGTTGTCAAAATATCTACTATGCTGAACATGGCTGGCCGGCCATGAGGAGGTACAGTCGGCCATTTGTTGGCCAACTCTTCTCTGAGTGGTTAGACTAGAAAAAATAAGGTTTTGGTCCAAAGGGGGTATAAGGTTTAAGTTTTAAAGCTTGAAATCAAATCATTTTGCTTAAGTTTCGAACGATTGCATAGTGTAACATTTCATCATTGAGTATTCAGTGTGAGGCACCCAAGTCTTAAGGGTGGTCAAAATGGGGTGTCTACAGTAAGTTAAAGATTCAACTCCAAGAACTCTTAAACAATGGCTTCATTCGCCCTAGTACATCACTTGAGAGAGCGTCGGCGCTTTTTATAAACAAAAAGGATGGGTCGTTGCGATTATGCATTGATTATCGCAAGTTAAATCGAGTTACCATTAAGAACAAATATCCTCTACCAAAAATAGAAGATTTGTTTGACCAACTTAAGGGGTCTCGTTGTTTTTTGAAGATAGACTTGAGATTGGGGTACCATCATGTGACAACCCTCACCACTGTTTACTGATAATACCACTGATTAGTGTTAAACTGTGGTTAAGCATGTTAAGTAACTGATCTGACTGAAATTCTGAACTGATTGATTGAGTGTATTAGTTCAAATGCAAGTCTATCTGTTTGACTGCTGAATAATCTGTTCATGTTTTATGTTTTAAACTGTAGATTAAAGGCCTTATCGGTGGCCGAATCCGAAACTGATTAGTGTTTTATGCTAATTAGAATTTATGTGATTTCATGGTAAATTTAATTAAAATGTGATTTGGTATGATTAAATTAGATTAAATAATGGTAAATTACATTAGTTGGCTTATTTCTTTTGCCACTTAGTGGGCCACTTCCACAAAACATCTTGAGGCTTAATTCATATATGTTTGGCACCTTCTTCAACCATTTTGAGACCAAAACCGTGGGAGAGAGAGTGAGATAGGAGAATTGGTTTCAACAAGAGATTAACTTGGAGAATTAGAAGGAATTGAAAGGATTTTGCAAAATTGAGCTTGTAGACTTTGAATTCAAGACCTAGGTAAGGAATTCATCTTCTTGATTGTGAATTTAAGTCATTTCTTGCATGATTCATGGAGGAATAGGAGCTTAAGGTCAAGAATTAAATTAAAGTGTTGAATTGAGTAGAAATTCATGCATGCATGTACACATTGTTGAGTTTTGAGATTGATTTCATGGAAATCCTCACATACATGTCCATATTCTAGCTTTGGTCCATGAATTCAGCATGTTTTTGGAAGGATTGACTCATTTGTTCTTGTATTAGAAGCTTTGAAGTTGATTAAATTCATGCATGTTACATGTACATCATGTTCTTGAAGTTTTGTTTGGAAATGGGTTCAATTGAACTACCTTTGGGCTTTGATTTTGCAAATTGATCTTTAAAACATGTCATATTATGAGTTTTAAAGTGTTTTCCAGAAAATTAGCCCAAAAGGATCGAATTTGATGCTTTAAATGTTGAGTTTCATGCTTGGTGACAAATATGGAAATTCCAGATTTTGGATCCACGCTCGAGCGAGGAACTCCACGCTCGAGCGTACACTTTGAGTTCATGCAGTCCGCTCGAGCGGGGAAAGTAACGCTCGAGCGTTAAATGCGTGTATCCAGTACTTTGCATGTGGTTGCAGTCCGCTCGAGCGAGGGAATGCACGCTCGAGCGAGGACTTGTGTCTCACGCTCGAGCAAGGGTCGAGCGCCCGTCGAGCGTGAATTTCATGCATCCAGTACTTTTGCAGTCCGCTCGAGCGAGGAAAGTCACGCTCGAGCGTAGCTCTTTTGTCTGCATGTCCGCTCGAGCGGAGAAAGACACGTTCGAGCGAAACCCCTTTTTCAGCAAAAATTTGAAAAGTGTTTTAAAGTGCATCTTTGCATCCTCATTCCATCTTAGGCATTCCTAGGCCTAGTTTCAGGCATCTTAATGAGGATAATGCTATAGAACCACACCGAGTCAAGATAGGGACTAAGTTATTGTTTCCCAAACGTGCAACTTAGTGTGTGTTCATCCTATAACTATGTAGGGTTGGCATCCGAGGACGCTCACTAGCCTATCTGTAGCCCAGAACTCTGTGAGTAACAATGTTGTAAAGATATATTCAATCATGAATATTTTCTGAATGACCAACTGTACTGCTTTTTGAAAAGATATTTCTTACTAAATGAATGTTTGTCCTATTTGCGAACTGTATTCGTGGCATCCATAGCAATTTACTATTACTGTACTATTACTGCTACTGTTACAGAGATCTCTATCGGTTCCCATGTTGGAACCACTACTGTTTACTGATATGATGGCCATCAACTGACTGTTCGGTCTATTAAGACCTACTGTACTGTTTTGCTATGGGATGTACCACATATGACTACTATGACTGAATGACTGATATACTGTTATAACTGACTGTTTTAAATACTAGAAGGACATTTATTCTTAACCTCTTTACGCATATGTTATTCACTGGGCTTTAGCTCACTGTTTATATATATATATATATATATGTAGGTGTCCAGGCACCGGATCGGAGCTAGGAGCATTGGGTTTAACTCCCTTTTTGTCAAGCCAACCACTGTGCCTCACTGAGAGGTTCCAAGTCCTTCTAGTTAGGGCTTTTTGGGGTGTTTTAGATTCATCCTTTTTGTCTCTGTTTTTGTATAGACTGACTGTACTTGTACTGTACTGTTCTAATAGGGATTTGGTCCCTGTCCTGGATGATTGTATATGTATGTATATACTGTTATGGTTTTGAATGTGAATATGTGTAGAAAAGTCTTTTTGCATTCAGACTGTCAAACCTCATTGAACATCTTTCATTACTGTTTTGGATTCCGCCAGCCCTTGTACTCTGTATTACTGTCATTACTGTTAAGCAGGCCTTCGGTAATCACGGATTACTGGCCGGTTACGGTGCTAAACCCATAGGGCGCGAGTTTGGGTCATGACACATCGGTTGAGAGTTCGGGAGGAGGACATCCAAAAAATGGCCTTTTGCACGTGTTATGGCTACTATGAATTCCTTGTAATGCCTTTTGGTTTGACCAACGCTCCTACTTCCTTTATGAACTTAATAAATCGAATTTTCTGTGAGTTCTTAGACCGCTTTGTGGTCGTCTTTGTGGACGACATCTTGATTTATTCAACCTCTGAGGAGGAACATGAGGAACACTTGCGGATAGTGCTTGACTTGCTTAGTGTGCACCAATCATATGTTAAATTTAAGAAATGCGAGTTTTGGTTTACCGAAGTAAAATTCTTGGGGCATATTGTGTCGAGAGAATGAGTAACTGTAGACTTTTCTAAGATAGATGTCATGCAAGATTGGGAACAACATAAAAATGTTTTTGAAATCCGAAGTTTCTTAGGGTTAGCCAGGTATTATCGTCGTTTTGTAAGGGACTTCTCTAGACTAGCTGCACCGTTGACCAAGTTGACAAGGAAGGGTATCAAATTCGTATGGAACGAGACTTGTGAGAAGTCATTCCAAGAACTTAAGACTAGGTTTACCACCGCATCGGTTTTGATAATTCCGGAAAGAGGTTTGGGTTATACTGTATATTGTGATGCATCCCGGGGATGGACTTGGTTGTGTATTGATGCAAGAAAGGAAAGTTGTAGCCTATGGTTCACGACAATTGGTTGTGTAAAAAATATTTGTTTTCCTAAAAAGACTTGAATTTACGCCAACGGAGATAGATGGAATTTATGGAGGATTATGACTTCGAATTACACTATCATCTGGGGAAGGCCAATGTAGTGGCCGATGCCTTGAGTCAGAAATCCGTGAATAGTTTGGCAAGTGTAGCCATTCGGGAATAGGATATGCTAGGCGATATTAGTGAGTTTGATTTGCAATTAAGTAAGTCTAGTATGGGTGCTACCTTGTTTGCCTTGATTGCTCAACCTACCTTAATTAGTAGAGTGGCACAACAGGGTGACCGTGAGGTGGAGACAATCCGTGATAGGATCTCCAACGGGAAGGAAGATAAGGGTTTAAACATACACTCGGATTTGAGTGTGAGATATCTAGATTGTTTGCTTGTGTCGAAATCTTGTAGAGAGGAGGTTCTCCGAGATTTTCACAACTCATGCCTTGCGGTACATCTAGAAAGCACAAAAATGTATTATGATCTTAATCGCCAGTTTTGGTGGAGAGGTATGAAGCGGGATGTCACTTTATTTATTTCGAAATGCCGTACTTATCAACAAATGAAGGCCGAGCACCAAAAGCCAGCGAGTTTGCTACAACCCTTACCAATAGCAGAATGGAAATGAGAGCATGTTACCATGGATTTTGTAGTTGGTCTTCCTAGAACACAACGGGGAATGATGTCGTTTGGGTGATTGTTGATAGGTTGACTAAGTCTACACACTTCATTCCGATGCGCACCGGTGACTCAATTGAGCATTTGGCAGAGTTGTACATTATAGAGATAGTTTGACTTCATGGGGTCCTTGTGACCATTGTCTCAGATAGAGATCCTCGTTTTACTGCCCGGCTGTGACAAAGCCTTCAAGCGGCGTTGGGAACTAAGTTTACGTTTAGCACCGCTTATCATCCTCAAATTGATGGGCAGTCGGACCATACCATTCAAATTTTGGAGGACATGCTTAGAGCTTGTGTCCTTGATTTCAAGGGGTCTTAGGAGAGGCACCTACCGTTAATTGAGTTCGCCTGTAACAATAGTTATCAGGCTAGTATTAGGATGGCACCGTTTGAGGCCTTGTATGGCCGACCATGTAGATCACCAGTTTGTTGGGCCAAGGTGGGTGATGCACTAATGTTGGGCCCAGAGATTGTTAGAGACACAACCGAGAAAGTTGCTCTCATTGGAAAGAGGTTAGCCATGGCTCAAAGCTGACAGAAGAGATATGCCGATAAGAGGAGACGACCTCTATCTTTCAGGGTTGGTAACCATGTGTTTCTTAAAATCTCACCGAGGCGGGGTTTGATGAGATTTGGCAAGAGTGATAAGTTGTCTCCAAGGTTTGTTGGACCTTTTGAGATTTTAGATCAAATTGGAGAAGTGACATACTGTTTAGCCTTACCACCACAACTTTCTAGGGTTCACAACATATTTCATGTATCTATGCTTAGGAAGTATGAACTCAACCCTTCATATATACTTGATTGGGTTGATTTGGAAATAGATGAGGATGCCTCATACGAGGAGCGACCGGTTCAAATCTTAGGTGCCTGAGAACAAGTGTTAAGGGGCAAGACCATACCATTAGTGAAGGTGTTGTGGAGGCACTATGGGTTTAGGGAAGCAACTTGGGAATGGGACGCGGAAGTCCGCTCCGAGTATCCGGATTTGTTTGAGAACGCCTAGTTTATTCGAGATTGTAATTTCTTTTGTGTTTGAGAATAAATAGTTGAAACTGTAAACCACTTATTGTTATAATTATTATTGTCTTTTGAGCATGAGAACTATTGTAGGATTGTTACAATTGTTGTTGAACTCGTGCTTATGATTATCATATTTGTGGTTGTTGGATTGTGGCCTTGGCCCATGGAAAGATTTTGATAATGATTGTAAAATGATGATGTTGTTGAGATTGAGATCTCCATGTTATAATTGAATTGTTGCGATTGTGGATTCTTTTGTCCTTAGTGTGGTTGTTACCACTCGAACCCTTGTTGTTATTTTGTTCTTGTTCTTAAGACGTGTTGAAGGGAGGTGTAACCCAAATTTTGGAGGCAAAATTTCCTAAAGGGGGGAGATTGTGATGCCTTGGGTTTCGAGCTTGAATAGTATTGTCTAGTGGAGTAGTATGTACTTCTTTCGATGTTTTGTTCATTGTCTTGAGTCATTGAAAATTTGTTCTACTCTTACTTAACCTCTCGTAACTTTTCTAGATTGTGAACTTTGAGTTTTGGGCATTGGAACTTGCCTTGGTTTGCGAAATCACCTTCTGGATTTTTAAGCAAAAACCGCTCGTGCGGAATTAAAAATCGCTCAAGTGGATCCTCACAGGGTTTTTCAATATTTTCAGATTTTTCTGGGCAGAAAACCGCTCAAGCGGATTTTTGGTGGATTTTTGGGTAGCTCTATGAAGCAATCTGCCCGTGAAAAGAAAATTTTCCGCTCGTGCTAATTAGGAATTCCGCTCGTACAGAATTCAAACCGCTCAAGTAGATTTCGGCACGTTTGTCTCGACTTTTGTGCTCTTTTCCTCCAAACTGAAGCCAAAAGGTTATTTTGACCACTTTTTCAGCTCTCTCTATATATATATATATATTCATATTTGCTCTCATTTCTCTCTACAAACCCACCAAATTTCAATCCTCTCTAAGATTTATCAAGATCTACCAAGAATTTGAGAAGGCTTTTTATACTGAATCGAAGAGGGCGGCGAGGGCTACGTTCTCATTGATCGACTCGAGTTTTCTCTACATCCATTTTTAGGATTTTTCATCCTCTTTCTCTCCAAAGCTTGAGGTAGGGATTCTCTTAGAGTTATATATACATTGTTGCAAGTTTATGTTGATTTTGGAGCTTCTTCGTGTAGTATTGAACCTTGATTTTGGCTCATGAGTTCTTGATGATCTTAAAAGTGGGTTTTCCTCAATGTTTTCTAAAAATTTTTGAGGGTATGAACTATATTGTTAATGGGGGAGTTGCCTTGGGAAAATCCTTTCAAAAATGAGAAGAAAAAAAAAAAAAAAAAAACCCTAGTTTTGTGAAAACCCTAGAAATTGGGGATTTATTTTGGAAAAATGATAAGATGTTATGAAATCTTTGGTTGTCTAGTATCATGATGTATATGTGATTGGGATATTCCTATGATTGTGTGTAAGGAGGAAGTTCCATGGAAAGGAAATGAGAAATGGTTAAATTGAAACTTGTTGTATAGCGCATTATTGGTTGGTCTTGAAATGACCAAATGGAAAATAGATATTTACTTGTGGAGAATACATGAATGTTGAGGTTGTTAGGTCACCCTTTAAAGTTATATTATGATGGTTAATTTATAAAAAATACTTGAAGGTTAATATTGTATTACTTTGTCTCTTATAATGTATTATGATATTGCATTGATAAGAGATGTGGAATTTGATCACAATAGAGGATTGTGTGGATGAGTTGAGAATTTTTAAGGCATTGATATAGAAATATGTAGCATTGGCATTGTTGAAATGCTTAAATGGAACCATATTATTGCATTGGGCATTTGCATATTCATTCCATTTGTCATTGACATAATTGATTTTGAATATTGCTTGGGAAAAGTTATTGTTTTGAGAAAGGAAATTGTTTGTGAAACAAAATCATATTGATTTGTTTTGAGGTAAATACGTTGGTAAGTCCAGATAGGGGGTGTAGTTGGTATTGGTTAAGTTGGCCTGAGTGTCTATGGTGAAAGACCGAAAACACACGCGGAGAAGGTACCACGTGCCTTCTGGTTAGCTACCGGTAAAGTGAGGATGGGTAGTGCTTGTTATGCATACTTGCAGACACTAACCTAGGGATTACCTGAGTCGTATTTACCACCCCGTGAAATTATATTGAAATTATTAAATTGTTAAATTCTCAAGATTGCATTGTGCGCAAAGTTTTTAAAAGATAAAGAGATATGCTTTTTAGCATGGTTTGGCTTATGAATTCATTCCATTAGATTGTATAAAATGTATATACTTTGTTAAGATTTTCTTACTAGGCTTTGTGCTCACCCCTATGGGATTTTGTGCAGGAAAGGATGCGGTAATCCCGCCAAGTTAGAGGCGTGGTGATATGTTTTGAGAGCACAAGGCTCTTTTCTTTTGTTGTAATTATTTTTAACAAGCCAAGAACATATTGTGTATGGATTTGAAACCACTTTTGTATAACCAGGCTTAAACCTTGGAATTTGTAACCCTTGAGAGCATTCATTTGTACTTCACATGCTATAGATTCATATACTAGAGATGTTGAATGTATATTTGTATGTGGAATACCTTTTGTAAATCTCTTAATGATCAATGAATACAAATGTTGGAGATTTGTATAGATGATGTTAATATTGAAAACTTACTTATGCTTACATTTACCAATGAGAGTTAATGAATCTGTATTGTGCAAATTTTTGGGGTGTGACATATATTAACATAACATACATATGTTATTATTTATAAATACATATAGATACATACATATGTTCAACATTACATGTAGATACTCAAGAGAAAAGGTTCAAAAGAGATTATAAAAGGAAGGGACATTCAAACATTTATTTATATGTAAATATACCAATTCTCAATAATAGAAAAGAGACAAATATATGAATAAGTATAAAATTAACCTCTTCTAAAATTCTATGATTTTTAATTTTACTTTATATTTTTTATTAGTATTATTTGAAAAGGTTGAGAGGGAGGCAAATATATGGTATATGTTAATGATTTTCCATATTGGTGGGATATTTGAATTTTGAATTTCAAAATTTAAAGGATAATTAGAATTTTTTTTTTAGTTAGGTTAACCAATAGAAAGTTTTTTAATTATTTAAAAATTCATGTTGAGAACTTGGAGTTTCCACAAGACTTCTCATTAGAAACTCCATTTTCCATAATATATATATATATATATATATATATAGATGAGAGTTTTAGAGGTACCAAACTTTTTTCATTAGTGAAAATGTTGTTACAAAAATTAAGAGATCAATTTCAGTCGTCCTGAAAATTGAAAAAACTACTTTTAGTGACAAAATTTTAAAAATATAGTTAATAAATGTAATTTTAAGAATAATAATTTTGTGCTAAAAAGTTTTTTTTTAGGTGAAAATTTTAATTTAAAAAAGATAATAATTTATTATACTTAATGTCTAATTACAATAATGATATTTTTTACAATTAAAATATTTTAAAATACATTGGTCCTTAAATTTTTATCTCCAAATTACATTAATTGCTAAATGACATTTATAATTGCATTAATTATTATAAAATAATAATAATCTCCCTCTACTTTAATTCTTTGTCTTTTAGCATGCAAATATCATTGTCCATGTAAAAAAAATAAAAAAAAAAATCTAAAACTTATCCATTTAATATTATAAAAAAAAAAAAAAAAGCACTGGCGTAATCTTAACTTTTTGAGATATACTTTTCTGTCCCTCCTTTATTTTTGCCCTTTTTTTTCATATCTTTATCACTGAATCTACCACACATGCTAGCAAGTATCAAAGCCAAAGCCTTACACGGATTAGAACTCCATTAAGTTACCTTGTGGACCACGCGGATTACTTTGCATATTTGGCTGTACATTCATCATCAATTACAACGTGAAATATGTGGGAATGACAATATTGTTCATTTAATCCTTTTAAATTATTTTTATTAGCATTTTTTTTTTAGGGGGGTAACTCCTAATAAATAGACTTCTTATCTAATAGTTCCTATGTGAAATTTATTATAAAAAAAGTCACTAATTGTAAGTTTTAACGACAATGTATAAAAATCATGACAAAAAAAGTTACTAATTGTCAATTTTTAGCGACATATATAAAAAAATTGCCACAAAAATTATTTTTAGCGACAATTTTACCAAGACTTATTTTTAATAGGACTTGATGAGAATTAAATCCAACTATTATGACCTATTGATAGTTTATTTTTATTTTTTTATTAGTGATAAAAATATACAAAATATTATGTTTATGCACATCAATAAAGTATAGCCAAGTACTACAAACATTACAGCTAAAACTTTACGATTCCAACTAAGTTGGCGCCAAAGAACAAAGTAAATCATCTATTAACATCAGACAAATTGGCGAGAGAATCAAATAACAATCAGAAGCAACCTCAATAATAACAATACATAATGATTCTTTGTCTTCAGATGAAGAAGTGATAGGAAGAGAGCTTTTATTTTTATTTTTTTTTTTAATTTTTAACGAATGCAATAAAAGTATTAATTAAAATAAGAACAATCATGCGGTTATATTTGTAGATTTTTGTAGAGGAAGTTTGGGTTCAAGCTTATGAAGAAATGCCGCCGGTTGTGTGGTACTAATCTAAATATCCTACCGAGTGAGAAAAAAAAAGTTACACATTTTTACAGGGTAAGTTATATTAATCTTCTTTAAAATTCAATAAATAAAATAAAATAAAATAAACACATTGATTCTCATAAGTTTATAGTATAATTGCACCGTACTCTCTTAATATTTTTATTCATAATATTTTACTCTATTTTCATCAATTATTAGCTTTGTTTGATTTTGCATTCTAAATGGGAGGCTAATGTAACTCTGCTAAATTTGTAAAATTTATTGTATTTTTTTCAAATTTCAAGATGATCGTCAAGCAATTTTTTTTTTTTTGAAGTACAATCATTTTAAATACTCATTAAAAAAACTAATTCTTTTATTGATTTGGCTAGCAAATGCTGTTGGGAAGAAGGAAAAAAGAACCCCCCCCCCCCGGAAAAAATAATTTTACCAATTTTAAAATACTTTGAAAAATTTCACTGATTTTCAAAATATATTTCCCTCTAATTTCAACACAAACCAGTGTCCCGGACACTAGTTATTATTTAGGTGTTATTTGGCAATGACTTTTTGACTAATACACAAAAGACAAAATAGGTTAAATAAGTCAGTAAGATAAAATATCACATCTAAAGCATAATCATTTTACTTTTTCTCTCACAAAATTCAAAAAAATCATATTTTAGGAAGTAGGTTAAAAGTCAATTTTTTGATTTTTTAAATTTTTTTCAAAATACGTGTAAAAAATAGAGAGTTGATGTGACTCAAAAAAGTCAAAAAAAACTAATTTTTAGTTTTTAATCCAATTGTCAAAGTAAACTTTTAGACCCAAACTAAAATAGTCAAAAAAAATTAACTAAAAAAGTCAACTATCAAACGGCAACTTAGAGTGGGATCCTCTCTAATGGCCCCGTTTGGTAGAGTTATGGGAAAGTGGTTATACCTTATAACTTATAACTGTAAACATAAATTGATTTTTGACTTATAAATTAAGCTTCTCCTCCCCAATTCAAAGAATAAGTTGATTTTTGACTTACAAAAAGTTATAAGCTGTATTGTTAAATTGAACCAAACATATCAAAATAGCTTAAATTAAGCTAAAAGCTGAAATAAGCTGAAAATAAGCCCTACCAAACAGGGCCAATAACTCATTGGTAATTTAAAAGTTCAAAAAAATAATTATTAGATGATGTAGGAGTAATTTAGGCCAAGTTTGGCATCATCAAAAAAATTTAAAAAGTCAAAAAGTCATTAAAAAAACAAAAAAAATTCATACTATTTACCTTTTTTTGGCAAAAAAAACTGTCAATTGAAAAAAAAAAACAAAAACAAAACAGCGCTGCACAAACTGTGCAGCTACACATTCCAACAAAATTTTTAACGTGGCACACTTGTAGCCACACATGCCATATAAAAATTTTAAAAAAAATTTGAAAAGTGACAGAAAGTGCACTGCGCAGTGTCAGCGAGGATGATTTCGTAATTTTACAATTTTATACAATATTTTAATACACATTTTTTCGTAAAAAATTAAAAAGTTAACCCAAACATCCATTTTTTTTTCTTTACTTTTTAGTCCAAAAAAACAAAAAATTCACTTATTTAGGATACCCCAAACAACCCCTTAATCTTATAGTGATTCTATTTTAAAATTTTAACCCACTATTATAAGCTCTAACTATGGAGAAGTAAGCAATCTCTTGAGTTAGATTTTAGAAAAAGCATCAAAGGTCATTTTTGATAGTTGTTGTAGTATGATCACTCAGTCATATAAAGGTAATGGATTCGTACATAAATAAAAATTTAAACTCATATTCCAAACACGAAGTACAATTCACTTACACCTGAAAGGTTATTCTACCAACCTTAAAGCATCTACAATGGTTTGTTATTTGAGCTGTTATTGCTATAATTTGACAACTTGAGATAAAAAGTGGTGCTACAATGGTGTCATATAATTTGACATAAGTTTTGAAAACTGCCATATATGCCAACTCAGTCAAAACCTCCCTCTTTTCATTTTTTTGTTCATATTTTAGACGATTTCAGTAACAGCAATGCTATGTACACAAAGGACCAAATACAGAACCAAACACAAAACGACCGGCCGGACGACTATCCAGACGACCGGAGACTCTACAAAGTTGGTTGACATTTGTCAAAATGACATATAACTATTAGAACATTATTGCTAGAATTTGAGCAATTTACTACAGTTTATTGTCAAATTATAATAATGACAATTCTATTATAACATTTGCTATTAGAAATGCTATTATGTGTTAGCCCTAAGAACAACTGAGACCCAAAGGCTTATCCAACCCTTACTGTTAAGAGTGAATTATTATATAGTAGCATAGCATAATCTTAATTATAGAAAACTATTTATCTTCGGGACAAATTGACTTGGTATCTTAACTTAAGGATTGTTTGTAACGACTTAAATAAGTGTACATTTTTACTTTTTATAAAAACATATATAAAAAAAATAAAGAAATGATATAACTTAAAAAGATAAAAAAAAAATTTAAAAATACATTTTTATAATGCATCCCAAATAAAGCTTTAATTTATATTAATTAAAATAATAAGACCAGTCTCGTCTTTCTTTGCCTAACAACTAAATAAATATCATATATAAATAATGTGAACCAATATTTTAAAAATATCAAATAATTTCTCACCTAGGACTCGTTTGATATGAAACTTTTTTTAAGATTGGAGGTTAATTTAGTCATAAAAAAATAAAGTAATCCAAAAAAATTAATAAGATAAAATATTCGCTACAATATTTTCTTAGTTTAGTGACATTTGAACGTGCCACAAAATTATTAGTTTAATGACATTTTTTAGTCTTGTGGCATTTTGAACAAGTGTCATTTGTATCCGTACCACGGTAGATACTAGTGCCATGGTAGATACTTGCAAGTGCCACTACACCATCATGGCTAAAAACTTTCGATGACATTTTGATGTCATGGTAGATATTATTTGTGGCACTATCAAGCGCCATTAAAAAAAGAGTTAGTGACACTTATAAGTGTCATTACACCATCAAGACTAAAACCTTTCAGTGATACTTTAATGTTATAGTAGGCACTATTCGTGACGCTATCAAATGACATTCGTGACGATAATTCGTTGTAGAATAATTTGATCCGTTCTTGCGGAGACTCGAACCGTCAACCTCCTGCACCATAAACCTTATACACCACACTCTAAACACTACACCTCTATAACACCACATGATTATATATGCAACATATATTATTTATATAGTACATACATCCATATTAATATAAAAGTATATGTATAAACATAATTATTTTATTGAACATAATTTATGTAAAATAAACTATTTACTAGCAAAATAAAAAAAAAAGACCACTTTTTGCGACTAAAAATATTTTTTAGTGGTCAATTCTATACTTTTGGCTACTAATTATTTTTTAGTTGCTAAAAAACTTAACTTTTGCCGACCAAAATCGGATTTGGTCGCCGAAGATGCACTTTCAGCTACCAAAATTTTGGTCGCCAAAAAATTTAATTCCCGCCTTTAGATTTTAGTTCTCCTGCGCTAAAAATGACCACTTTTGGCGACTAAACTTATTTTTTAGTCGCCAATTGTAGACTTTTAGCTACTAAAATTTTTTTAGTCGTTAAAACTCATATAATCAGTGACCAAACTTATTTTTATTCGCCAATTGTAGACTTTTAGCTACTAAATTTTTTTAGTCGCTAAAAAACTTTACTTTAGACTACTAAAAAATTTTTAGTCACTAAAACCCATATAATCAACGACCAAACTTAGTTTTAGTCGCCAATTGTACACTTTTGCCTACTAAAATTGTTTAGTCGCCAAAAAGCTTTACTTTTGGCTACTAATGCTGTTTTGGTCGCTGAAAGCTATATTTTTAGCGACCAAATTTTTTTTGATCAGGAAATTTAGTCGCCGAATGTGCTTTTTCCTGTAGTGTATATTGAGTTTAATTATTTATTTTTAATCATTTACTGCATTTTAAAAATTAGAAAACATATTGGCATTTTTATTTTTTCAAAAATGCCATTATAAGCTTGGAAGTTTTTGACTTAGCGGCATTTCTCAAAATACTATAAAATATTTGTTATGATACTTTTCACCTAATGCCATAAAAAGTAATTTGCACCCCTAGTGTCCTGACATTTTTTAAAAAATGTCATTACTACTAAGTTTAGTGACATCTATTAGTAAATATCACGAACATAATTTTGTATCATTATTTTATAAAATACCATAAAATTGATGTAACATTTCTTTATTGAAATGCCACTAGAGCCTTATATGTTTGTGGTTCTGTGGCATTTTTCTAAAACATTTAATGCCGATTTTTTTTTTTTTTTGACATTTTCTAAAAACATGCCACTAGTGTAGTATCACTAAAGTGTAAATTTGTTGTAGTGACATTTTTGTTGTAGTGAAGTGACACTTTTTTTAATTGAAATGCCACTAAAGCCTTGTATGTTTGTGGCTCTATGACATTTTTCTAAAAAATACCACCAAATATTCTTTTTGTCACATTTTTTAAGAACATACTACTAGTATGGTGTCACTAAAATGTATTTTTGTTGTAGTGATTATATTTAAATTATAATAATTTTATTTTTTTGCATAAAAATTTAAATAATTTAAAATTTTAATCCAAATAAATTTTTTAATCTCATACTTAAAAAATAAAAATAAAAATCAATTTACTTTTCAAACCAAGCGTTACTATTTGACTTTATTTGGTTGCTACGCTATCTACATCATAAAGTAGGATAATCCAAATCAATTCATTGGCTTTGTGTCCTATACTATCCTGTCATATCATGGTAAAGTGTATGGTTCCTTAAGTTCAAAGTTTCAAAGGACTGATGTTTTTACCAATTAAACTTGTCCATTGTTTTGTCAATATTATACAAATAAAAATATATATTTACATATAAAAAATGTATACATAATGGTATAAATATTTTGTGATTTTATTATCTTAGGAATAAAATATTCACTAAATTTATTATGAATTATAAAAATATTATTATCAAATTATTTAAATGACAAATTCTATTTAAATTTTATTTTAAAATATTTTTTCCATGTTAAAAAGGACCCTGCCATGTTGAAGAGGGCTCACATAAAAGTACCCTACAACTGGCTAGGTCATGCCCTAAGCGATGTAGGTCTATAAGATCCACAACATATATCTAATAATGTTAAAAATATCAAATTTTTTATTAAATAAATAATTAAATATCTCATATGAATATGAGCCTAACATTTTTCATCCAACCACCAGTTTGTCTATTAGGATTTGTTTAGAATGTAGGTTAGTTTCATTTGGAATGAATTTTTTTGACTTTTTTAACTTTTGTGAGAAAAAAAATAAAATAATTATAATTTGAATATGACATTTTGTCTTATTTGACTAAAAAACTTAGGCTGTATTTAGAAGGGTTTTGAAACTTTAGTTTCACCCTTTAGTTTGCCTATGACGTTTGTTTGCAGCTTTCAAAAATTAATTTCACGCTCACTTTTAAAAACTTGGTCGAAGGCGAGAAAATTTGAGCTAACTGGTCGTCCCACCGAACGTTCCACCGGTCGTCCGGCCAGTTGACTGGAACAATACAAAAAAAAAAAAAATTTGACACATGTTAATTTTTATATATTTAACAAAAAATATTTTTCAAATTTTTTAAAATTTTTTATGAGCTTTAATAGAATTTTGAGTTGTATGTTTAGTTATGAGTTGTAAGTTTTTGTATCAAATATCATATGCCACATCAAAAATTCCCCACTCAATTCAAAATTCTTTTTAAAACTCATTCACCAAACAAATTTCCACACTCAAATCATAATTCCAAAATTCACAAATCTCAAATACAATTCTTATTCTCAAATCATATTCAAAAGCTACCTTATTTTATTTTTTTTAATTTTTATTTTTTATTAAAATAGTCCCAATTTCATGTGGGTTTGCCAACTGAAAAAATGAAAACCACTATGTCCACAGTGATACAGGTGACTGGAATCCCTCTAGCAGTGGAGCAATGTAAATACTGTCTTATATCTCCACAAAAGATTTTCTACAAAAATATCTCTACACCGATACACAAAACATAAATAAAGAAATAAAATCAAATAGTGAAAATATATATAATATATAATTTAAAAATAAATATTAATTTATATATTTTTAATGCTTATGTGGCTTCTCCAATCAAGTTTGGATCTATTCAAAGTCAGTTCAATTACTAAATAAATCTAAAAATTAAACTTAAATAAAGGAGTTCAAACATATTTTAAATTAGGCGAACTCAAATTATTAATGAACAATTTAATTAGTTTAATGTATTCAAAGTCAGTTCAATTACTAAATAAATTTAAAAATTAAACTCAAATAAAAGAGTTCAAACATATTTTAAATTAAACAAACTCAAATTATTAAGGGGGATGCACCAATAAATCTCAATTTAATAATTTATGCACTGTTTAGTTCTAAAAGTTTTCTTATAGACTGAAAGGTCTCATTACAATGTTAATAGCATCAGAAACAATGTTAGTAACATCAGAGTCATGTTACAAACATTAGATTTCAAACATCTAATGTTCATCAAATTTCAATAATGTTTGAAAATATAGGATGAAAAACATCTAATGTTCATCAGATTTAAATAAATTTTGAAATTATAGAATGAAACATCAAATCATTTACATCATTTACATCATGCTGATGTAAAAATAGGACTAAATGGAGCATAAGAAAACTTTTAGAACTAAATGGTTCAACGTTTCAAAAACTAGGACTTATGGGTGAATTTTTCAATTATTAATGAACAATTTAATTAGTTTACTTTCCAATGTCAATGTGGTATATAAAAGGAAAGGTGCGGTCTATTAAATTAGAAGATTGCCTGTTTTTTATTCAGCTTTGAATTGAACCGGTCAAGTTCGAGTGTGTGGGTGTATCCATGGGTGTAGATTGGATCAGTTCGATTATGTTTGGTGATTGACTAAAATAGTTAAAATATTAAAAAGTTATTATAAAAAGTTAATTTTCTAATTTTATATATACCTTTTTATAAAAAAATTATTAAGAATATAATTTTCAAATGAATCCTCATTATGTGGACTACATGGGTCCATCAAATTAGCCTATAGATGATAATAATATCAAAAAAATTAGTATATAATTTTGATTATGTTGGGTCAAACCCACATCGATCGAGGAGGAACAAAACCGTGAGGCTCCGGCCAAAGCGGATAATATCTTGCCGGGGCGCGAGAAGCCGCCACGAGGGAAAAGGCCTCTTGCAAGGTGGAGGGGGTCAGTACGCTTATAAGTTGGTTGCAGTGTCCCTCCCTGGTCGATGTGGGATTGACCCAACATAACCCCCCAGCGGACTGGGCCGCGAACAGCGGGGGAGTCTGCCGGACGACCTGCATGGGCCACCAAACTCACGTGATTGGCTTCTCACGCCCCGGCAAGATATTGTCCGCTTTGGCCGGAGCCTCACGGTTTTGTTCCTCCTCGGGGGAAAAGGCCTCTTGTAAGGTGGAGGGGGCCAGTACGCTTATAAGTTGGTTGCAGTGTCCCTCCCTGGTCAATGTGAGATTGACCCAACATATTACAATAATATCATTGGTAGTATAATATACACATGCATATATATATATATATATAATTGGGTTAGTTACATTTTTTCTTTTTAAAATCTGATTTTTTTATAATTATCAATCAATTATTTTATTTATACATTATTTATAAGGTAAGTTTATATATATATATATATATATATTTTCATATTTTAATACAACACAGATTGGGACCTCGAGAGGGAGTCCCCCGAATCTCCACAATTGCCACTTTAGTAAAAAAAAAAAAAAAAAGAAAACAAAAAAGAAAATAAAATAGTTTTCCAAAAAAGGAAATTAGGGGGATTAGGGGGATTGTTTTTAGGGGGACAAATCATTTTTGATTTTAATATATACATATAGATGGTGGGTGGTACCCGCCACACGCACCCTCCTAATTCCAATCTTAACTGAGGAATGTTTAAAAATTGACTAAAATAATTAAAAGGGCAAAAATTAATATAAAAAATTAATTTATTCTTTTTATTTTTATATATTTTTCATAAAATATTTAAAAAATCAATTATCTAACAACTCTTGGTCACCCCTCTTCTCAAATATCCTTATGCTTTCTCCCCCAACAACCACAATGTACAATCCACCCCATTTGTTTATAGAAATGCTACAAATTAAATATATATATATTCAAAAAATATTTAGAATTTCTAATATATAGTCAAAATTTACTTAAGAAGTGATCCACAACAATAATTTTAAATATACATCATTAATCAATTAATTTGAATAAATTTCTGAAATATTTTCTGATATCATAGGGCCATGTTTGTTTAGGCGGACTAGATTAGGTTGGATTAACATTCCCATGATTAATAGTCCTAGGATTACAGATCCATTTAGATTGTATATTATATCCTATATTTGGATTGAATTACGATTATGAGGAATGATTGACAAAATATTATCAAATCCGATGTTTGTTTAAAAGGATTATAATGGATAGGACATGATAGGACATAAAATTAGATATACAATAAGTTACAAAGTGTAACACAATGATGGAAATTCGTTCATGATCATTTTCATGAAGAATTTTTCATGATGCCCAGCATTTTCCTTGACTATAATACCTCTATTATGTTTATTTGATAAGTTAGTCCAGATTTTAACTTAGGCCAAGTTTGACATCTACTAAATAATACAAAAAGTCACTATCCTATTCAAGTCACATCATCTTATTTAAATCACATCACCTCTCTAACACATCACATCAAACTCAACTCAAACTCAATCCATATAAGCCAATAAGTCAAAAAGTGCACTTTTTTAGAACATCCCAAACCAACCGTCTCACAATTTATATCCCACTTTTTATGTGGAATTGAATAATCCATCATATATGAGATACCATATCCAAATGTATTATTAGTCCGTATTTCAATTTTGTAATCAAACAAAAAATTAATAATTTTATTAAATTATTAGTCCAATCTCAAACACATATTCGTCTAAACAAACATGCCCTAGATGTATTGATTTGTTTATCCCTTTCGTACGAAGAAAACAAATCCAAAACTCCAGCCAAAACAAACATAGCCCATCATTATTGTGTCATGCATTCGCATCACATAAAATGATTTATTTAGCCTCCATATTTGGGAAGATAGGTTAGGTTCGGTTTAGGGTTATTTTAGGTATAAAATGATAAATTTTTTAGTTTAATGAGACAATATATCACATCCAATTCATAATCATTACATTTTTTCTCTCACAAAAAATCAAAAAAATCTTTTTAAAACAAGGCTTTTTAGCCTTAGGCTGAAAAAGTTAAAAAGTCAAAAAGCCAACTCACTTCCCAAATGAATACTAGCCAAATGTAATAAATAATTTGGTAATTTTTATATGAATACAATGCATATGTTTGGGAAGTGGGTTTTGGAGCTTTTTTTTGGATAAAATAGTCACAAAAAACAAAATAAGTTTTTTAGTCCAATAAGACAAAACATCACATCCAATCTATAATCATTACATTCTTTCTCTCACCAAAAAGCCAAAAAAGCCAAAAACCTTTCCCAAACCAGGCTTTTTAGTTACAGGCTAAAATAACCAAAAAAGTCAAAAAGTCAACCCACTTCCCAAACGAAGCCAATAAGGTTAATTATGGTTGTATAATAATTTATTATTAGATGATGATATTATATATTAATAATGATGTAATATCCAATGACAGAACTAGAAATTTAAGACAGTAGGGGCACATATTACTCACATTATTGAAAGGAGAGAAAAAAATTCACAATAAACAACAACAAAATACTATTGAATTTATACAATTTTTTTGGTCCGTTGTTGAGGTTCAATATTATAGCTTAGAAATCCACGATCAACAACTCAATTGAATTTATGATTAACAAATTTAACACTATCATCTCAACAAAAAAAACTCACAATGGAGAAAATAATAAACTAAATAAATTCCATTATAAGAATGAAATGTTCCTGAATTTAATATTTCAGTTTAGAGTGTAAAAGACTGGGAAAAAAAAAATAATAGAGCACTTTTAAAAAATTTAAAATATTAAAAGTTTTTACATGATTTAAGGAAGGGGCACTAATCAGCTTGTTTGGTTTGATTTTTTAGGATTCACTTTTCAGAAAATTTAAATTTTTTATTTTTTGTATTTTTTTATTTTCACTAAATTTTTTAATATTCTAAACAACTTGTTTTATTTTTATATACACCTAACATAAATACACTTAAAAAATATAATATTTATGAAAAAATTCATTAAGTATCAAAAATATATAAAAAATAATAATATGAGAATTTAGTATATTTTTCATATTTCTGTGTATTTAATATTTTTTAAAATATTTTTTTACAAATATTTTATTTTTTAGAAATATCTAAATAAGGTGCATCCAAAAAAAGTAAAAAATTATTTAAAATTTTAAAAATATTCACTAAAAAAAATATATATATATATATGAAAAATAAAAAACTCAATTTTAAAAAAATTAAATCCAAAAAATTAAAACTAAACACAACAATTTTAATGTTATAAACAAAAACAAATTAAATATAAATTTCATATATAAAAAATAATAATATAAATATAAAAAATCCAAGAAGTCACGTGACCCCATCCTACATTTCCTCCTCCACTGGTAATATCACTATTGTATTGATTTTTTTAAATGAAAAACAACAAAAACATACTATATAAATCGTTTCTTATTTCTGAACTTTTTAACAGATATAATAAGTCAATAATATTGTATAAAAAAATTTCCTAAACCATTGATTCAATGCATTACATAAGGAAACAATATCGCATAAAACTTCAAAACAATTGAATAATTACCATTCCCCGTCAAGTTTGGATTTATTAAAGTTAAACCTTTCAACTTCATGATAAATCTAACCTATTATTAGACTAATTTTGATAATTTAAACTGTTCATCTTATATTACATAAAATCAACTAAATAACTATTCATCTTATATGACAAATTGAAAATAAAATATATATAAAAAATTAAGTTGTTTAGACATAAGCAATCACATAATTAAATTACATATATATTTGGTGATCTATTCTTAAAAATATGCATACTGTATAGATAAAAATAATCTAATTATATAACAATGGATGTTAAATAAATCCAACTTTTTACATTAATAATTTTTTCAATTGATTGTATAAAAATCAGGTCTGTTTGGGAAGATAGTTTGTGGCTAAAATAGCCACAAAAGACAAAATAGGTTATTTTAACCACAAAAGACAAAACATCACATCTAACCCATAATTATTACACTATTCTCTCACAAAAAAAGTCAAAAAAGCAAAAAAGTCAAAAAATCCTTCCCAAACTAAGTTTTTTAACCCAAGTTAAAATAGTCAAAAAAATCAAAAAACCAAAAAATCAACCCGCTTTCCAAACCAATCCAAAGATTTAAATCACCTAATTTTCAGTTGGGTTATAATGAAATTGAAAAAAGTCAAAAACCCATAAGATCAAAACAATACGGGTATGTTTGGTAACGTTTACGTTTTCAGTTTATATTTACAAAAATTTTATAAATTAGTTTTTGTTTATTTTTTATTTATTTTTAGAAAAACATAAACTACAAACGCGTTTGGTAATTGATAAAATGTTTTAAAAAATTTAAAAATATAAAAAAGAGTGAGAAATGGCAAATGGTGACAAGTGGCGGCGGAAAACGGTGGTGGAAAGTGGTGACAGTGGGTGGTGTAGCTGGTGTGTGGTGGTGGGTGGCTGACGGTGGGTGGTGTGGCAGGTGGGTGGCGGATGGGTGGTGGTGGCGGGTGGTGGTGTGGTGGGTGGGTGGGTGACGGTGGGGGTGGTAGCGAGTGGGTAGTTGTGGTGGCAAGTGGGTAGCGCGGTAGTGGTGGGTGGTAGCGGGTGGGTGGTGGTGGGTGGGTGACGGTGGCGGGTAGTGGCGAGTGGGTGGTGGTAGTGGCAACGGGTGGTGGTGGCAGGTGTGTGGCGGATGGCGGTGGTGGTGGTGGTAGGTGGGTGGGTGACGGTAGCGGGTGGTAAGTGGTGGTGGTGGGTGGTGGTGGCGGATGGGAGGTGGTGGTGGGTGTGGTGTGGTGGTGGGTGGTGTGGTGGCAGTGGGTTGTGGTGGTGGTGGCTGGTAGGTGTGTGATGGTGAATGGTGGTGGCAATGGTGTGGTGGGTGAGTGGTGGTGACAAGTAGGTGGCGGGTGGTGGTGGCAGGCGGTGGTGGCAAATAGGTGGCGGGCGATGGATGGTAGTGGGCGGTGGATGCAGATGGGTGATGGGTGTGGTGGTGGTGGTGGCAAGGGATGGGTGGTGGTGGCGAGTGGGTGGCAGGTGGGTGGTTGGTGGGGGGTGGTGGTGGTGGCAAAAGACGGTGGCGGAAAATGGTGGCGGATGGTGGCTAGTGTTGGGTGGTAAAAAAAACTCAAAACTCAAAACGGAAATACATTTTTTGTGTTTTTATTTTTTGGCCAAATTTATAAACTGTGACCACTGATTTATAAATTAAAAATTTTACAAAATAAGTTTTTATTAAAATTTTTTAAATTTTTATAAATATAAACAAAAAATTAAAAACATAAGCATTATCAAACGACACCTCCAAAATCAGCCCTTACACTCACTCTCTCTCTCTCTCTCTCTCTCTCTCTCTCTCTCTCATATCTATGTTGAAGTCTGGTGCATTTATTGTGTTGTGGAATTGTGTGTGCATGGTCAATCAAAACCATTAAACAAGAAGGAAGCTTAATTAGTCAGTGAGTCCTCTATCAGAGATCTTCTAATGATATCTATCCACTCCTTAATTTGCCTCCACTTGATAGACTTTCTCATCGACAAAAGTGGTCCATGTTCCATTATTGACCTCATTCACTTCACACATTTTCTGCAATGGTACCCCAGATTGTCTGTGCAATTTTGTGAAATATCAAAAATAAAAAATAAAAAAAGGGACTTCACATCCTTCTCTCAATCATTGAGAAAATTGAGTTAAAATTTGAAATTAATTTGGTAAAAATTTAAAAAAAAATTTTAAAAAAAAAAAAAACTCATTATTTTCATATTCATATGGTTTCCATTTTTTTGATGTTTATTTCTATCAAACTAGTTTGAATTTTTTTTTTTTTTAGTAATAGATTTGAAACTCAACCAAACAAAAACAACAGGAAAATTCTAGAAAAAAAAATTAACCAAAATCAAATGTGTTCAAAACCCAAAAAATTGTCAACACAAATCTTTGACCAAACAAAAAAAGAAGCTAAAATTGTAAAATTAAAAGTATAAATTGAAATCCAACTCAACTCATCACAAAATTGTGAATTTTGATAGCTTGTCTAAGATTACAAATCTATAACTTTTGTCCAAAATTATCAATTTGTAGTCTAGATTTATTCTATATATAGATCCACATAACACTAATTCAATCTTCGTTACACAATTAAATTCTAAATAAATTTGTGACACTATGAGCAAATAGACTTACCAATCGAAATTCTAAAACTGACTTCTGGGAAATAAATAGGCCACTTGCTCTTTCTAATCACATATATCATCATCTAGTACACCTAGTCACCGACAGAATTGAACAAAAACTTTTTTCACTATTACATTTCTACTCAAACGGATGCCTCACCCATCTAGAAAATCAAGAATGACAATTATAATTTTACATCTCAGTCGATACAGTTTCGGAAGGCAACTGTGCATCATGTGCAGCAGTGACTGTTGCGCAGTTAATGAAATCTTTTTCAGATTTCATTCTGACAATTCGAACTATTGAATTTTTAAAAGATATTGAGTATAATATGCATGCAAAAATTCAAATTAATCGGATTTTGGTATCTCTTTCATCAAGACATGTTTGTATTCCTATTTATATTTAAAATTAAATTTACCATTTAATTTTTTAGATACAAATATGTCTGGATGAAAAAGATACCGATCTCCGATTAACTTTAATTTTTACAGGTATATTCTACTCAATGTCTTCTGAAAAGTGAACAGTTTGGATCATCGGAATGAAAGCAAAAAAAGGCTCTATTAACCGGGCAACAGTGGTTACTGCACATGGTGCGTAGCAGTCTCCCTAATTCCCAGTTGATATGTATTAGTTAATATTTATTAATTTTTTATTCTTTTAATATCGATACATTCTAGTATATTGTTAAAATATGTTAGCCCCAAGGTTATTCAAATATAAATTCTTATTGATTTTGACTATTGACAAATATTTTGAAATCATTTTATTATTCAAAGTTTTCAAAATAATAGTATATAAATTGTGCTTCAAAGGTTCTAGAAGTTATATGATTCCGGAGTGTTGTTTTTCAATGATTTTTGGCCCTTCAAAACATAAGATTAGCACTTGGATGCAAAATTCTAGTTATACCTGAAACAGGTCCAAGGGTCGACACCAAAATATCAAGGGTCGACATTAGAGTAAAGTTCAAAATGTCAAAGTGTTCCAGGAGCAAGGGTCGACACTAAGACAATAAGGGTTGACACTAAATTTCAAAATGCAATCCAGCAGCAAGGGTCGACACCAAAAACAACAAGGGTGGACACTAAATTTCATAATGTAATCCAATAGTAAGGATCGACAACCAAAATATCAAAGGTCGACACTAAATTTCATAATGCAATTTAGCAGCACGAGTCGACACTAAGAATGATAAGAGTTGACACCAAGAACACCTGGAATTAAACTCAGAGGAGAAAAGAAGAGTAAAGGGTCAACACCCAATTTGCAGAGGTCGACACCTGTAAAATCTGGGTTTCAAAAATCCAGTTGTCAAATCAGATCTGGACTGACACAGCCCTTTTCTCAGCCACTTTTCAGATTTTTGTGCAGAGTATGTCATCTTTTTTGACCCCTGAACAGATCTTTTGGTACCATATCTTCTACTATGAAGTTGACTTATGAGATTGAGCATTAAATAAAAGCTTGTGCATTTAATGAGCCTTCTCTTCCCAAGACTTGCCTACAGTTTGCCTTCTTCATACTCTGATCAAACAACAGCTAGAAGATATCTTACATGATTTGATCCAACGGCTAGAAGATTCAAATCTCCTCTCTCCAATAACTAAAAGCCATTAATGCTATAAAAAAAAAACCTCTTCTTGCTCGGAAAACACACTTCTTCAATACACAAACCTAGAGCATTCAAGAGCAATCAAGAGCTTTTAATATACTCCTTTGTACTTCCATTTTCATATCTGATTGAGTTTTAAATTATTTGTGAGCTTACACTTTCATACCCATCTTTTGAGAGAGAATATATATAAAAGAGGACAGTTGAACCTCTTTCTCTTGTCCTATATTTTCTGAGTGAAATAATTGTAAAGTGATGCATTTAGTTAAGAGGTCCTCAACAAATTGAAGTAAGTCCTTTGTAAAAATCCACAAGCTGGGTGAAACTTTGTGGTGCATTGATTCTTAGTGAAGATGTAACGCCCTCATAAACAACCCATAAATCATACATTCACGACATGCTTAGACATAATAGAATGAAGCATGATTACATTTCATCAGAGTTTTCATTACAAAATATATTACATGTTGACAACAAAAGTAAATGCCCTATAGGCTTATAACTTTCCAAGTCAACACTTGGTTACAAAAAGAGAGTAACTCTACACAAAATAAGCCCTTGGCTTGATATACATGTAATACAACAAAAACAACAAAAGAGTCCAACAGCCTCAAGCCTTCCAAGCTACGTCCTTGGAGGTGGCATATCCTGTACCTGAAAATAATGTCCCATATAGGGTGAGCTAACGCCCAGTAGAGATATGCTAAACATAATATGAGCAATAACTAAAACATTAGCATTTGATAAATGTTTAACTCACATAAATCAATTTAACCCATTTCAATACATGACAAATGTGTCCATGTTTCATTCCATTTCTTATTCAATTTCTCAATTCATAACCATGGCTCAGAACCTGGCCAAATAATTTAAATGAGTTCATCTCATATCAATAGTACTTCCATTTCAATTGAGATAACAACTCAAATTAAACACTTCATACTCCACAATAGATACACATAATTGCTGTATCAATCTCAAATAAAACCTTCCGTACTTTCATATATGATACACAGATTTGCTGTATCAATACTTCAATAGATACACATAATTGCTGTATCGATGGAGTCCATCCCCTATCTCCTCCCAAACAATATCCGGTTTAGGAGTCCATCCACTATCTTCCCCTAAACCGTGGAGTACATCCCCTATCTCCTCCCACACAATACAATGTATATAAACACATATCATATACATAATCAATCAATACATAAATTTGATGTATTATTCCAACCGTCATATTCGATGACATATTCAATTGATTAGTTTTAGTTTGCCTAATCATCATGCATTGTCTACAACAATCAAGACTATCCTCCACCGATAGCCCAAAGCAGTTATTTCTAAACAGATAATAAATGCCTCAACAGATATATATAATTTCAACATTTTCAAAGTGAGTGATTAATAAATCCAACTCCACCATTCTATCTCATAATGAGCCAATTTCATTATTCCAACTCAATTTCACTTTCCATAACAATGTCATTAATTACACTAATGACCCAAATATACCCAAACATGGCATTTTCCCCTTTTCTCAATATTGACCCAAAGGTCCAAATATTATCAACAACATCAATAACCTCCTTTTTAGACCCAAAACACATATGTTTGAATCAAAAGAGCAAAAACCCCTCTTTCCAATATAACACATTACAAACCCTAACTTTCCAAATCAAACCATTTATACAAAAACTCAACATTTAGGTTAAAGCTCATAAAATGAGTAGAATCCCTACCTCAAAGATGAGACCCAAAGGAGAAGATGAAGAATTTCGAGATGCTCCAAAACCCAAGATTTTCGGATCAAAAGATAGCCCACACCAAGATCAACACTTTTTACAAAGGCCCAAGGTGGGAGATCACTACTAGATGATCTTAGAGAGAAGGTGAGGTTTTAGAGAGAGGAGCTCTCCAATGGAGGTTTTGAAAAAGTAAGAGAAAGAAAGGAAATCAAAAAGTGATCCAAAAACTCAAAACTCAGACTGATATAAAAGTCGCCCCGCTCTAGCGTAGAAACCCTCGCTCGAGCGTCAGACACAGACTCACGCTCGAGCGTGAAAAGCGCCGCTCGAGCGTCGATTGCACACCTGCAGAAGTTTTGCAGGCGATGGTCCCCGCTCGAGCGTCAAACTCCCCGCTCGAGCGGAGGAACAAAATCAAAGGGTCACGCTCGAGCGTCAAAACTCCTGCTCGAGCGTACGAAGACCTGCAGAGAAAAATACTGGGAGATGGAAATTCACGCTCGAGCGTCAAAACGCCCGCTCGAGCGGAGAAGCAACAACAAAGGGCCCGCTCGAGCGTCAAAAGCCCCGCTCGAGCGTGAAGGCCAAATTCTGGGCATCAACTTTTGGTTCCAAAGCACAACCAACCTATTTCAAACCTGCCCAACACAACCCAAGACTCAAATACAAAGAGTAAGGGAAGGAAATGAGAATGAGACAACAACACAACCACGGAACCAAGTCCGGAATACAATATACAAAGGAAGGAAAACCGGGATCGCTATAACCTTCCCCCCTTAAAGAATTTCGTCCCCGAAATTAAGTACAAGTTTTCAAAAACAAGTTTTTCTCAATTCTCAACAATATTACAATTCACACAACTTGACCCATTACCGGTCATTCCATCTCTATTCAAGAGGCATTTCACAATATATACTCAATATGCATTATACATGCTTTCCCTTGAAATTTACCAATTTCAACACATTTCACAATTCTATATCATATTCAATGTTCATGATATATTTCCATTTCTACAATACATTCAACATATGCAATGTTACATTAAACTTCCATTTCAAGGCAAGTTTCAAAATACTTCCATAAATCAAAACATATACAATGTTTTACAACTCAAGACATATTAATGCTCTTAAAGTTCATAATATTACAAAATCCCAATACATGTTAAACATTTACAAACAAGTCCGGATATTTCTCACGGACATCCACCTCACGTTCCCAAGTGGCTTCCTCCACTCCGTGATGTTTCCACAAAACCTTTACCAAGGGAATGGTCTTGCCTCGCAAGACTTGATCCCGCCTATCCAAGACCCGAACCGGTCTCTCCTCATACGAGATATCCTCGTCAACCTCCAAATCGGTCCAATCCAGCACATGGGACGGATCCGGCTCATACTTCCGAAGCATACTAACATGAAACACGTCATGCACTCCGGACAACTGCGGCGGTAAAGCTAAACGGTACGCAACCTCCCCAATCCTCTCAAGGATCTCAAAGGGACCAATAAACCGAGGGGACAACTTCCCACTCTTCCCAAACCTCATCAAACCTCGCCTAGGTGATATTTTCAGAAAAACATGATCACCCGTCTCAAATGCCAAAGGCCTCCTCCTACGGTCGGCATAACTCTTTTGGCGACTCTGGGCTGTAACAAGCCTCCTACGGATAAGCTCAACTTTCTCCGTCGTTTCCCTCACTAACTCCGGGCCAACAAAGGTGCATCACCCACCTCGGCCCAACAAACTGGAGACCTACAGGTCGGCCATACAAGGCCTCAAACGGTGCCATACCGATACTCGACTGGAAACTGTTGTTGTAGGCAAACTCCACCAAGGGCAAGTGCCTCTCTCATGACCCACTGAAGTCAAGAATGCAACCTTGAAGCATATCCTCAAGGATCTGAATAGTACGCTCGAACTGCCCGTCAGTCTGAGGATGATAAGCCGTGCTAAAGGTCAACCTAGTACCCAAGGCACTCTGTAAACTCTGTCACAGCCTAGCAGTAAAACGAGGATCTCTATCAGAGATGATCGACACTGGGACCCCGTGCAACCTCACTATGTCCCGAATATACAAGTCGGCAAGATGATCTATCGAATCTCTCACGCGCATAGGGATAAAGTGCGCTGACTTAGTCAACCGGTCTATAACCACCCAAATAGCATCGCTACCCCGCTGAGTCCTCGGAAGACCTACAACGAAGTCCATAGTGACGTGCTCCCATTTCCACTCGGCAATAGGCAAGAGTTGCAACAAACCCGCTGGCCTCTGATGCTCGGCCTTCACTTGCTGACAAGTAAGGCATTTCGATACGAAGACTGCCACATCTCTCTTCATACCCCGCCACCAAAACTGGCGACCCAAATCACGATACATCTTAGTGCCTCCCAGATGCACCGCAAGGCGTGAATGGTGAAACTCTCGGAGTACCTCCTCTCGGCAAGACTCCGGCACAAACAAACGGTCTCGGTATCTCACACTCAGGTCGGGATACACAGACAAACCCTTCTCAGCCTTCCCACTGGAGATCTTCTCTCGAAGGGATTCTACCTCAAGGTCACCTCTATGTGCCTCTAACACTCGAGTCACAAGTGTAGGCTGCGCAACAACAAAAAACAAGGCCGCAGCCTCAACGGACTCGCCCAGAAGCAAATCAAATTCCCCAAGTGCACCCAACATCTCCCATTCCCGGATGGCTATATAAGCTACATCACTAATGGATTTCCTACTAAGGGCATCGGCCACAACATTGGCCTTTCCCGGGTGATGGTGCAACTCAAAGTCATAATCCTCTATGAACTCCATCCACCTCCTCTGCCTCAAATTCACGTCTCTCTGTGTAAACAGGTATTTCAAACTCTTATGATCCGAGAATACCTCGAATCTCTCACCATAAAGGTAGTGCCTCCAAATCTTCAAGGCAAAGATCACAGCTGCTAATTCTAGGTCATGAGTAGGGTAATTCCTTTCGTGTATTTTCAACTGGCGTGAGCCATAGACTACCACTTTCCCTTCTTGTATCAACACACAACCCAAACCCTCTCGTGAGGCATCACAATAAACCGTATAACCCAAACCTCTCTCCGGAATAATCAAAACCGGAGTGGTGGTCAATCTAACCTTCAACTCTTGGAATGACTTTTCACAAGTCTCACTCCATACAAATTTGACCCATTTCCACGTCAATCTAGTCAACGGTGAAGCTAGCTTGAAGAAATCTTTCACAAACCGGTGTTAATACCCAGCTAATCCTAGAAAACTGCGGATCTCAAAAACACTCTTAGGTTGTGCCCAATCTTGTACTGCTTCTATCTTGGATGTATCAACAGACACTCCTTCCCCGGAAACCACATGGCCTAAAAACTTGACTTCTCCTAGCTAGAACTCACACTTCCCAAACTTGGCATACAGTCTATGGGCTCTAAGCAACTCAAGCACCACTCTCAAGTGTTCCTCGTGCTCCTTCTCTGAAGATGAGTAAATCAGAATGTCGTCCACAAAAACGACTACAAAACGATCTAAGAATTCTCGGAATATCTAGTTCATCAAATCCATAAACACTGCCGGTGCATTGGTGAGCCCAAAAGGCATCACCAGAAATTCATAGTGGCCATACCGCGTACGGAATGCCATCTTCGGAATATCCTCCTCCCTGACCCTTAACTGGTGGTAACCCGATCTCAAGTCTATCTTAGAGAAACAACGGGAACCCTTCAACTGGTCGAACAGATCATCTATACGAGGCATAGGGTATTTATTCTTAACCGTAGCCCGATTCAATTTCCGGTAGTCAATACAAAGTCTCAAGGCACCATCTTTCTTTTTAGCAAAGAGGGCCGGTGCTCCCCACGGCGAAACACTAGGGCGAATGAAGCCCTTATCTAGCAACTCCTGGAGTTGAATCTTTAACTCACTCAACTAGGTTGGGGCAAAACGGTAAGGTGCCATAGAAATCGGCGCTGTACCAGGCACTAAATCAATGGAGAACTCTATCTCTCGATGAGGTGGCAAACTAACAAGATCCTCGGGAAAGACGTCCGAGTACTCACAAACCACTCTCAGCAACTCAACCTCGGTCTCATCACACTCACTACTCATAAGGCTAGCAAGAAGACCACTAAGTTCACTCCGCCCTCGCAGATCATACACCCGTGGCAAAACACTACCAACCCGATCCCCCAAGAAATGGAAACAATCCCCGCTCAAGGTACATACTGTGACCCTCTGGCGGTAGCAATCAATAACAGCCCGGTATGACGATAACCAGTCCATACCCAAAATAACATCAAAACCCGACATATCCATAACTATAAATAAAAATGGAAGTCGGCGGTCGGCAACCTCTATATCGCACCCTCTACACCCGTGTTTCAGAATCAACTCACCCCCAACAGGTGATACAACACAAATAGGAGATGCTAACTGTGCCAACTCCAACTCCAAAAAATATGCAAATGCAACAGATATAAAAAAATGAGATGCACCCGTATCAATCAACACATTGGCAACCGAGTTGCAAAACAAGAAGGTACCTCTCACAACCGATAGAGACGGTACAAGATCCTGCACGGTAACAGCATACACGCGCCCTGTAGGCCCCTGATCTACCTGCTCACCTCTAGGAGCAAAAGACTGCTGCACAGACTGGGACGACGAAGCCCCCTGATTGGCCCTCGAGGCCTGAACTGACTGAGCTGGCTGAAAACTCTGCCTCTGCCCAGATGCACCAGAAGTGCCACTCAACTGCGGGCAAAACCTCTTCAGGTGCCCTGCCTGACCACACTGGTAACAACAGAGCGGCTGGCCTCTGCTCTGACTCTGGCTCTGAGGTCGAGCCGAAAATGAAGCTGCTCTCTGCCCTCTGCCCTTCTGCGGGTAAGCTGGAGACTTGTGGCCCAACTGACCACATTTGTAACAAGTCACATCTCCCTGACTGCCTCTCCCAGGGCCTGTACTCGGCACTGGAAATGTAGATCTAGCAAAACCACCCTGAGGCTGCTGAGGGTTAGAACCCCTCTGTCTCCTGCCATCACCCTGGCCATCTTGACTCCTCTTGGAGCCTTTCTGCCTCTCCTCTTCCTCCTGCATCGTAATCTCCATATGGGCCGCAGCATCTACAAGGCGCCCATAGTCCCGGGTCATAGAACCCCCAACTCTCATCTTGAGGCCATGCCTCAACTTCTTCTCAAACTCTAGACAACGGTGTTTTTCAGACGCCACAAGCTCAGGTGCGAACCTGGATAGACTGGTAAATGCGGCCTCAAACTCGGCCACTGATAAACTCAGCTGCTTGAGCTGACAAAACTGGTCCCTCAGTTTCTCCCTGGCAGCTGGAGATAAAAACTTCTCCTGGAAAGCATCCACAAAAGCCTCCCACGTGCCACCAATAAGACCCCTCATGTACTTCCACCACTGACCCGCATCCCTTTTTAGCTGGAAAGATGCCAAGGTCACTTTCAAAGCCCCGTCTTCGATGCCAAGCATCTCAAACGTCTTCGTCATCTGTTCAAGCCATTCATCAACTTTCAGTGGCTTTTTCGGATTCCCCACAAACTCGTCCGGATTAGACCGGAAGAACTCCCTTTTCAGAAAGGAAGGCCCTGCATCAACAACCTGGGCCTGAACTTGATTCTCAGCTCTGAGAATGCCCATGGATTCCCTCAAGGCTCCTGCTATCTCGCGGGCTAAGGCACCCAAGGCCTGTTGACCCGCTAGCTCGGCCACATTGGCCTGACTAACACCCTCCTGCTGCGCCGAAATATCATTCGGTAAAGGCATCTCCTGCCTACCACGCCTACCACGTCTACCTCCACGTCCTCGTCCTCGTCCTCATCTTGACATCCTAATAAAGGTAACGAAGAACATTAGCACATTCACAAATGTGCCAAAGCTATAACACTCGCGTCCTAATGCACGGACAACTGTAATTCACTCCACGTAAGCACATAATCACATAAGCACTTATGAATTTCATTTCCGGATAATGATAGTCCCGAGGCGTTGCTAGAGTTCCGGTTAGAAACAGCATTGATCAAGTGCTTTTCCAACAAGACTCATAAAAACCCAAGGATCCAATCAACATCCTAGAAATTAAATCCCATACCCATATAGTCATATAAGCATGTTATCAAATAAACACATACTATCATACATAAGTCTCTAACAAGTGAGACAAACCTATTGTGATACTAATCACTTGCCACGTACCCAAAGTATTCAAACCCGGTACGCTCTGATACGAAGTTGTAACGCCCTCATAAACAACCCATAAGTCATACATTCACGACATGCTTAGACATAAGAGAATGAAGCATGATTACATTTCATCAGAGTTTTCATTACAAAATGTATTACATGTTGACAACAAAAGTAAATGCCCTATAGGCTTACAACTTTCCAAGTCAACACTTGGTTACAAAAAGAGAGTACTAACTCTACACAAAATAAGCCCTTGGCTTGATATACATGTAATACAACAAAAACAACAAAAGAGTCCAACAGCCTCAAGCCTTCCAAGCTACGTCCTTGGAGGTGGCATATTTCCTGTACCTGAAAATAATGTCCCATATAGGGTGAGCTAACGCCCAGTAGAGATATGCTAAACATAATATGAGCAATAACTAAAACATTAGCATTTGATAAATGTTTAACTCACATAAATCAACTGTTAACCCATTTCAATTACATGACAAATGTGTCCATGTTTCATTCTATTTCCTATTCAATTTCTCAATTCATAACCATGGCTCAGAACGTGGCCAAATAATTTAAATGAGATTTCGTCTCATATCAATAGTACTTCCATTTCAATTGAGATAACAACTCAAATTAAATACTTCATACTCCACAATAGATACACATAATTGCTGTATCGATCTCAAATAAAACGCTTCCGTACTTTATATATGATACACAGATTTGCTGTATCAATACCTCAATAGATACACATAATTGCTGTATCGATGGAGTCCATCCCTTATCTCCTCCCAAACAATATCCGGTTTAGGAGTCCATCTTCTATCTTCCCCTAAACCGTGGAGTACATCCCCTATCTCCTCTCACACAATACAATGTATATAAACACATATCATATACATAATCAATCAATACATAAATTTGATGTATTATTCCAACAGTCATATTCGATGAAATATTCAATTGATTAGTTTTAGTTTGCCTAATCATCATGCATTGTTTACAACAATCAAGACTATCTTCCACCGATAGCCCAAAGCAGTTATTTCTAAACAGATAATAAATGCCTCAACAGATATATTATTTCAACATTTTCAAAGTGAGCGATTAATAAATCCAACTCCACTGCTCTATCTCATAATGAGCCAATTCCATTATTCCCAACTCAATTTCACGTTTCTATAACAATTGTCATTAATTACACTAATGACCCAAATATACCCAAACATGGCATTTTTCCCATTTTCTCAATATTGACCCAAAGGTCCAAATATTATTAACAACATCAATAACCTCCTTTTTAGACCCAAAACACATATGTTTGAATCAAAAGAGCAAAAACCCCTCTTTCCAATATAACACATTACAAACCCTAACTTTCCAAATCAAACCATTTATACAAAAAACTCAACATTTAGGTTAAAGCTCACAAAAATGAGTAGAAATCCCTACCTCAAGAGATGAGACCCAATGGAGAAGATGAAGAATTTTGAGATGCTCCAAAACCCAATATTTTCGGATCAAAAGATAGTCCACACCAAGATCAACACTTTTTACAAAGGCCCAAAGATGGGAGATCGCTAGGGCTAGATGATTTCTTAGAGAGAAGGTGAGGTTTTAGAGAGAGAAGCTCTCCAATGGAGGTTTTGAAAAAGTAAGAGAGCGAAAGGAAATCAAAAAGTGGTCTAAAAAGTTAAAACTCGGACTGATATAAAAGTCGCCCCGCTCGAGCATGGAAACCCCCGCTCGAGTGTCAGACACAGACTCATGCTCGAGCGTGAAAAGCGCCGCTCGAGCGTTGATTGCACACCTGCAGAAGTTTTGCAGGCGATGGTCCCCGCTCGAGCGTCAAACTCCCCGCTCAAGCGGAAGAACAAAATCAAATGGTCATGCTCGGGCGTCAAATCTCCCGCTCGAGCGTACGATGACCTGTAGAGAGAAAATACTAGGAGATGGAAATTCACGCTCGAGCGTCAAAATGCCTGCTCGAGCGGAGAAGCAACAACAAAGGGCCCGCTCGAGCGTCAAAAGCCCCGCTCGAGCGTGAAGGTTAAATTCTGGGCATCAACTTTTGGTTCCAAAGCACAACCAACCTATTTTAAACCTACCCAACACAACCTGAGACTCAAATACAAAGAGTAAGGAAAGGAAATGAGAATGAGACAACAGCACAACCACGGAACCAAGTCCGGAATACAATATACAAAGGAGAGGAAAACCGGGATCGCTATAGAAGAAATTCTCAAGGATGTCTCTTGAGGAGTGGACATAAATCCTTGTGTTGAGCTCTTCTTTCCTTTCCTTTTATTTTCTGTGTATTTATTGATTGTCTACTGCATTTAATCACTTAGTATTTTGAAATCTATTTTCTGGGCCAAATTTTTTAATTACTCAATTCACTCCCCCTCTTGAATTGTTTTCCTGTATGACAAAATAAAAATTACATATGTATTAACTAGTTTTCGATGTTGTTTCACAACCGATACGATTTTTTCGATTGATATCAAGCTTTTTGTTAGTTATTGGTTTTTGAAAATCTTACAATCACAACACTCTCCTCAGTTTGGCAAGGCAAATTGGGGCTATTTTAGCCACTAGCGGATAAAAAAGGCTAAATCAGCCAAATGGAGACAAAAGCCAAGCACGTGCTTGGCAACAACCCATGCCACTGATCATTTACCAAACTACCCCCACTCACTCCTATGTCCTATCTGTTGAGAACTTTTTATCATTCACGTGGTGTACCATGTTTGAATTTGATTTTAAATTGGGCATAGTGATTGTGCCTACCTTTTGTTTTTTATAGCTGTCGTTTGATTAGTTTTTTTTTAATTTTTTTTTTATTTGAGTTGAAATTTTTTTAATTTAAAATTAAAAAAATTATTTTAAAAAATAGATTAGAAATTAATTTTTTTGACTGCACAAAGATATGAAGTGATATGATTATAATTTAAATAGATTATAATTTAAAAGTTCGTTTGATTTGACTTTTTTAATTTTGTAAAAAAAATTTAAATAATTATAATTTAAATATGAAAAAAATACATGAAAAAATTGAAAAATGACAAAACGTAAATTTGGAAAAAAATAAAACACATGAAAACTCATTTTTGAAAAATAAAAACAAATTAATGTATACAAATAAAAAAATGACAAAAACGTAAATTAAAAAAAAAGAACCACAAAAATACGCTTCATCCAAAAAAATAAAAAAATAAAAAATAAAAATAGAAATTAACATTTGCCACGTAATTTTAAAAAAATAAAACACATGAAAACCCATTTTTGAAAAATAAAAACAAATTAATGTATACCAATAAAAATAAAAAAGACAAAAACGTAATTTAAAAAAAATGAACAAATTAATGTATACAAAAAAAAAAATGACAAAAATATAAATTTAAAAAAAAAAAAGAAAAAAGGACCATACAAATATGCCTAATTCTAACAAAAAAAAAACAAAACAAAACAAAACAAAATCCGGTACAATGACGCTGATGCGGGGGATGTAAGGCAAGGAGTTGACATGTAAAAATCATTTCAAGGGTAGTTCGGTCATTTAACATGAAGACACCTCACCAAAAAGTCAAAAAGTCAAAAAAGTCAAAAAGTCCTTCTCAAATCAGGCTTTTTAGTCCTAGGTTAAAATAATCAAAAAAATTAAAAAACTAAAAAGTCAACCCACTTCCCAAACGACCCCAGATTGTTGTTACGTAATTGTTTGATAGTATATCATTAGGACATAAGATTAATCCAAAAATGAATTCAGTTTTGGGAAGTTGGTTTTAAGAAAGTCCAAAAAAATAAAAATCAAGTCACTTAAAATTAAAATATTATTAAAAACGTAAGTCACTTATCTTAGTTATTCACGATTTTCAATGTAATTAAAAAAATTATTTTTAAGCATATTTACTTTTTTTTATATATCAGACTATGACTTATGTGCATTTTATCCTTTAAACTTTAAAACTCAATATTTAGTCACCTTGAATTATTATTTTGTTATATCTAATGTTTTCTGCCAATATTTTATTACAGATTTAAACAGAATGAGGTCATATACGAAACATATGACATGTGTCTGTTAGAACAATAATATCTTTATTTGACAATCTCATTTGTATTTGTTTCCTTTATCTTATTGACAAATTACAAACCGAATCACCAGGTATTGATTTTTTTAGAATGTGTATGAAGCATATGATATATTTATTATTTTTTAAGATAATAATACCCGTTATTGATTTTTTTTAAAATGATAATATCCTTATATAATGATCTCACTTGCATTTTGTCTTGGGTATGGCTTAGTTTTTGATTTTTTGATTATTTAAATAAATAAAAAAACACACATAGAAAAGTAATGAGTGATGTGATAGAAATAAGCAATTTATTTGGCTTGTTGCCAAACTCACACTTTTAGTATTGCCCTAAAATAAATGTGTTATGTGTTTTGCATATAATCTAACTTTGTATAAATCCCTAACATAATTAGTACAAATTTTTTTATTTTCATTTTTATAGTTAAGATAATATTTTAAGATAGTTAATTATTGAGTTTTGAAGTTGAGATGACAAATTAATCATAGGTTAAGAAGACTTAGAGATATTTTGGGAATATAGTTAAAAATTAATTTTTTTGATTTTTTTGGTTATTTTACTATTTTAAATAAGAGACGATATAACCCAAAATAGATTAAAAACTTAGGCTTCGTTTGGGAAGTGGGTTGGCTTTTTGACTTTTTGACTTTTTTGACTTTTTTTGTGAGAGAATAGTGAAATGATTATGGGTTGGATGTGATATTTTGTTTGTTGTGACTAAAATAGCCTATTTTGTCTTTTGTGACTATTTTAGCCAAAAAAATCCAAAAAACCTCTTCCCAAACAGAGGCTAAAACACCACTTCCTTACTGTAATAAATTACCTTTGTTCTTCATCTCATAAACAAATCACAAGCGAAATCCTAAATCACACTTAAGCATTGGTTTGGGAAGTTGGGTTAGGATTAAAATAGTCACAAAAAGATAAAATAAATTTTTTAACTTAATAAGATAAAATGTGATATCAAATTATAATCATTTTATTTTTTTTCTTATAAAAATTAAAAAAATATATTTTAAATGAGATTTTTTAATCTCAAGTTAAATAGTTAAAAAGTCAAAAACATCTCAAACGGAGCCTAAAAGATGTAATCAATTTCTATAATCATTTGGTCATGAACCAACTTTGGGAGCAACGTTCATGATTCTATGATTCTAATCGTATGGTGTTTTGAGATTGCAACATGGTAACTTCAGTAGGGACCACAACAGCCAAACATTTCAAAATGTGTTCAAGTGGGTGGACAGGTAATGATCCCCAAAGCACTGACCAATCACCACCATCCAAAATATCATGAGTAGATTTTCTTACATCAAATAAATTAATTTCCCAAGCCTTTTAGGAGAGATGGTTAAAAATTATTTTTTATTTTTTAACATATTTTAAGTCACATTATCTTATTATTTTATTATATATTTTTTTAAAAAAATTAAAAAATTAACTTTTAACTAAAACTTTTCAAAACAATTCTGGGGTAATTTGAGAAATTGGTTAAAAGTTGACTAGGTT
Organism: Camellia japonica; assembly: GCA_030407325.1. Lineage (NCBI taxonomy): Eukaryota > Viridiplantae > Streptophyta > Magnoliopsida > Ericales > Theaceae > Camellia > Camellia japonica. The sequence continues at coordinate 178,321,829 of JAPPVO010000031.1, forward strand.
CATTTAGGATGTGGTTTAGTTTTTTTTGACTTTTTTAACCTAAGGCTAACAAGCCTCGTTTGTGATTGATTTTTTTGATTTTTGTGAGAGAAAAAATAAAATAATTATTCGTTGGATATGATATTTTGTCTTATTAAATTAAGAAGTCTATTTTTTTTTTTGGTGACTAAAAATAGTCAAAAACTCAAAAAATTTGACATCCAAATGAAAGCTTTTTAACTTTTTTTTTGACTTTTTTTATTTTTTTATAAATAAAAAATATGAGAGATAATATGATTTTTTTTTTGTTACAGGAAAATCCTCCCTACCCTCCCACAGGTGCAAGGTAGCGCCCCTTGCAGAGATCACCAAGGTGTCCTGTTAGCCGTTTCGAGCGAGGAGACTATAACCTGAGAACTTGCCCCGACCTCCCAAGACAAGCTCCGCTTAAGTCAGGACTCGCACAGTGGGAGAGCATTGAACCCACACCAAGTGCTGATTAGACAACTTGAAATCTAACCTCCTAATTAACTGTGCTTCGCCCAAAAAATTAGCTCAAAAAAGAAGGAATTGAACTCATGACCTTAGAGCGTAAGATGGGTTAAAAATTAAATTTTAACCAGCTTGCGAAAAACCCCTCTAAATGGGATGGACCTACCTATCTGTTTCCTAGTCCAAGATGTAATGATACACCATCACTACACTCTGATGGTGCCCACTGTCCATCATCACTAGCCCATAACCCAAAGATATTATGGTGGTGTTGGCCAAGATTTGGGTTTGGATTTTTTTTTGATTTTTTTTTATTAAAAGACAAAAGTTTTTGTAAAATAAAAAAAAATAAATCTAAACAAAATATCACATCTAATCCTATAATTATTTTACTTTTTCTCTTATAAATATTACATTCAATCAAAAAAAACTCAACTATCTATCCAAATACTAAAATTTTTTATCCAATAATATCCTACAATTAAAAAAACCTACATAAAAACTCACTTCCCAAACACCCACTATTTGGTACTTCACCACTCATTAAAAATTCAGAAAAATAAAATGGTAAATTGATTTTTTTAAGTTTTAAAAAATACAATAATAAGCCATATAAGGTTTCATTTGAAAAATGAGTTGACTTTTTAATTTTTTAAATTTTCAGCTATTTTAGTTGGAGGTTAAAAAACTTTGTTTAGGTTAGATTTTTTGATTTTTTTAACTCTTGTGAGAAAAAAATAAAATGATTGTGATTTGGATACGATATTTTGTTTTATTGACTTTTTAATTTATTTTATCTTTTTGTAATTATTTTAGCCTAGTAGCCCTCCCAACTGAGGCCTCGTTTGGCATGTGCTTATTTCAGTCTAAAAGTCAAAAAATTACTAAAAAAAATCAAAAAGTCTAAAATCTATACTAAAAAATCAAAAAATTCTTTTTCTCTCTACTTTTTACACATCTTTTCGTAAAAAATCAAAAATTCATTTCAAACATTCTACTTTTTTTACCTTATATTTTAGCTAAAAAAAAAAAATTACTAAAATAACATGTCCCAAAACGAAACTTCAGATGCTAAATGAGGGCTATATTTGAAATAATCATATTAAACTCTTTTAAAATTTTAATTTATATAATACTTGACCCTTTTTTATTAGAAATTTATTGATTATATGAATGAAAAAATAATATCGTCATATCCTTTCTATTAAATTTTTGGGATATTTACCAATAAATTTCATTGCACAAACAAGTACTCTAATTAGTCCCAATTTTTTTCTATTGATCTGCTAAATCTTATTAGTGAAGAGTTTCTTTCTGTGTAGTCATATTTTTTATTTTGGTAGTGTTTTGGTGGACAACTATACCCTTTTATTAATGTGACAAGTATGATGTGATATTCCAATGTAGCAAGTATTAATGTGACATTCCAATGATGTGACACTCAAAAAAAATTAAAAACTTTTTTGTGTACTTTTCCTAAATGTGACAATGTGATAGGAATGATGTGATATTCCGAAACTTTTACTCCAAAAAAAATAAAAATTTCTTAGTATATTTTTTTCAAATGTGACAACGTGGCGGATATGATATAACACTCTAAAAAAAATATATAAACTCCTTAGGGTGTGTTTGATTGGACGGACTGGATAATGGGGGATTAGAATCCATCGGACTTGAGTCCTGGGACTGTGAATCCCCCGGACTATTTGGTTGGATTGGATATGTATCCTGTGTTTGTTTTTTCATGGGATTAGATGTGTGGAAAGGATTATTTTTAGTGAATCCAACGTTTGGTTGGATGGATTGGATAGGATAAATGAACAAAGGACTATTTTACCCTTTTTTAATTGTTTACTAAATAATAGCAATATTAAACATATCTTTAATATTTTAATTATTTTTAGCTAGATTAAATAAAATTTTATTTTATTTTATTTTTTACACAATTAAATAAATTTATTTTTTTTAAATAAATAATAAAATAAATAAAATATCAATAAAAATATATATTATTTTTTTAATTAAAATTTTAAATAAATTTGTTTTTAAAAATAATAATAATCAAACAATGAAATTAAATAAAACATATTAAATTTAACAACAATGATAGAGACCCCCTTTTCCCATCACCCCCTTTCACCCCCTCTCACTCTCATTGGTTGCTTTTTTTTTTTTTTTTTTTTTTTCCTGCACATCCAATCACCCGCTGACACATGTCAAAGGGGGGGTGAGGGGGTGCCCCTTTTGAGGGGGTCTAAAGTATTATTCTAAATCTAAATAATGAAATTAAATAAAATATAAACAAAATTTTAAAATAAAATATCAATAAAATATCTATAAAAATTATTTTAAAAAATTAAATAAATAAAACATCAATAAAAACGTTAAATAAAATTATTTTATTTTTAAATTGAGACATTTAAATATTATTGAATTTTATTAAATATAATACATAATTAAATAGTACAGAGTCAAAATAGTCATTTTGACTACCTAATCCTAACAGTGGATAGTCCCCCAAAAACTATCCCATACCCCCCCTAGGACACAATAGTCCCCCATATGGGGGATAAGGAGTCCGGCCGAACATAGAGTCCGGCGGACTAAAAAAAAATTAAACGGCGGATAAGAAGCACTATTTGAATTACAATCCAAATAGTGGATAGTTCCCCCCTAATCCGGCGAATCAAACACGCCCTTAGTGTACTTTTCCCAAACGTGACAATGTGACGGGTATGATGTGACACTCTAAAAAAAATAAAAATTCCATAGTGTATTTTTCCTAAATATGACAACGTAGCGAGTATGATGTGACACTTTAAAAAAAATTAAAAACTTCTTAGTATACTTTTTTCAAACGTAACAACGTGGTGGGTATGATGTGACACTCTAAAAAAAATTAAAAACTTCTTAGTGTACTTTTCTCAAACGTGACAGGTATGATGTGATACTCTAAAAAAATTAAAAACTTTATGATGTGACACTCTAAAAAAAATTAAAAACTCCTTAGTGTACTTTTTCCAAACGTAATAACGTAGCGGGTATGATGTGACACTCAAAAAAAAAATTTAAACTCCTTAGTGTATTTTTTTCAAACATAACATGTGACACTCCAACATGGTAGGTATGATGTGACACTCTAAAAAAATTAAAAACTCTTTAATGTACTTTTTCTAAATGTGACACCTAACGTGACGAGTATAATGTGATACTGAAAAACTCTTTAGTGTATTTTTTTCAAATGTGACACTTTAATGTAGCGGGCAAATGAGTCATTACACATCCAAAATGGCTAAATGGATCACAAAAAAAAAAATATGAGACTATATAGATTACAAGTTGAAAATATGGGACTATAATAAAAAGTCATTTCAAAACATGTTATTATTTTTATCTCGTAATGTTATTTTGTAATGTAAGATTGTGAGTTCAACTACTATAGATAAAAGTTTGATATCATTATGGTTTTTTTTTTTTTCTTTTCGTTATAAGATTTCCAAATCAAAATAAATCTCTTAGTTGTAGCTTTCATTTTTTGTTTTTATAATTTTTTTTGACATTCAATTGATTCAACAATTTTTTGAATAACCATCCAGAGAGCTGTCTTTTACTTTTTTATTTTTTTTTTCATTTAAAGTATGATTTCAATTTTGTGGAGAGCAGCAAAATTTACATTGGAATTGAATTTACAATTCTAAGAAGTTTTTTTCTTTTTTCTTTTTTTTTTGATTCAAAGGAAATGAAAGCAGACAAAAAAAAAGGAGTTCAGATAACAAGCAGAGGGCTACTCTCTCAGCCCAGCCACTCCAGTCATATCCTCAATGAGGAGAGTTGTGACCTCCATAGGAGGATCCTCAAGGATTTTTACATGTTCAGCTTAGGCTACACCCAAATCAGCTAGCCTATCAGCCACTTTGTTGCCTTCTCTCAAGGTGTGGAGGATAGAGCAGTGACATCTCTGAAGAAGGAATTTGGCATCTTCAATGAGGGCCTTGAGATGAGAGTTTGGGTGAGGCCCTTGCTGAATTTGGAGTAGAGCTTGCTCAGAATCTGTTTCAATTACCACGTTGGTCAGCCCTTTCTGGAAGAAGATGGTGAGTCCACGATAGATGGCCCAAATTTCTGCTTCCAAGCACGTGCAGTGTTCCAAATTGCCATAGTAGCCCCATAACCAAGTGCCTGTCTCGTCCCTCAAAAGGCCTCCATAACCGGCTTGAGCTAGATCACCCTTTGAACAGCCATCTGTGTTAAGCTTCAATGTGCCTATAGCAGGAAAACACCATTTAATTAGCTTAGGTAAAGAGAATTGAGGGTGAAGAGGAGATTGAAAAGCCTCTTTAATTTCATGCACATAAGCCCTGATGAGTTTAAGGTTGGTATGAACTGGGCTCATTGTTTGATCAAAAACCATTTATTTCTATCCTTCCAGATCTGCCAAAGAGTAACAATAAAAATCAAGAACCATTTTGTGCCAGACAGAGTTATTTTGCTCCTTGAGTTAGAGGACACCCAGTCAAACAGTGGCATTGTTGATCCTTCCTCCCACCAAGACTGATTCTGAATGTGAATCCAGAGTGCCTTAAAGTGGGCACAGTCTCTAAGAAGGCGTTGCATATCTTCATTAGAATGTCCACATCTAGGACACAAATCTGAAGAGGTCAGATTTCTCACAAGGCGCATGTGATTAGTAAGCAATCTGCCTTTTAGAATAAGCCAGAGGAAATATTTCAGTTTTTTAGGGAGTTTGAGTTTCCAGATCCAATGCCAATCCCTGCCATCCATAATAGGATTAGTAATAAACTGAAAAGCAGAGGTAGTAGAGAATTTACCACAAGTAGATCCAATCCAAGAGGGAGTATTTGGGAATGTTACAAATCTGGGCCTGTAAATTTTAAGAATTTCAGAGAGGTCATGAGGAGTAACCAGTGTTGCAAGACTGTCCATGTTCCAGTTGCCTTCCTCATCCAAGATTAGTTTAACTTTGTCAAAGTCATTGGTTGTGTAGTTGTTATTTGTTAGGGCTAAAGGTTTAGTACCACACCACCAGTCATTCCAAAGTGAAATATCCTCACCATTACCAACTACCCATTTAACTCCACATCTTAGAGTATCCCTGGTTTTACAAATGCCTTTCCAAATGTGAGAAGCTTGGGAATTCTGAGGCCAACTAAAGAAACTGTTATGGTGCAAGTATTTAGAATGAAGAATTTGGCACCAAAGCTTTGATCTTTCACTCAGAAATTTCCACCCCAGTTTAGTAAGAAAAGCAGCATTATGGTCCCTAGCCTTTCTAATACCTAAACCACCCTCAGATTTACTTCTACAAACACTGTCCCAATTAACTAGATGGACTTTCTTATGTGTTTCAGTGTCCCCCCAAAGGAAATTTCTATTGAGCTTATCAATCTCATCACAGGTATGTCTAGGAAATTCCATGGTTTGCATGGTGTAGGAAGGGATGGCAGATGTGACAGCTTGGATAAGAGTGGCCCTTCCTGCTAAGTTAAGAGTTTTGGTTTTCCAACCTGCCAGTTTGGTTTTCATCTTTTCCAGAATCTCATTGAAGGTGGCCTTAGTGACTCTCTTGTGAAGTAAGGGGGAACCAAGATATTTGCCCAGATCCTGGGTTAGGGGAATGCCACTATGGGTACTAAGGGATTTAACAAAATTTCTATGGCTATTGGAAGAAACAAAGAGCTTAGACTTAGCATGATTAATGTTTTGATTAATATTTTGACCAGAAACTGCACAAAATTCAGAAAGGACCTTAAAGATTGTATCACAATTCACGTAGTCAACCTTAGCAAAAAGGATGAGGTCATCCGCAAAAAACAAATGGGATAAGGGAGGGCTGGATTTAGATGCCTTAATGCCTTTCCAAGAGCCATCTCTCACTTTAGAGTTCATCATATTGGATAATCTCTCCATATAGAGCACAAATAGGTATGGTGAAAGGGGTCACCTTGTTTCGAAGCCCTCTCTCATTATGAATACCCTCAATAAGTTCACCATTCCACAGAAAGAAGAATGCTTATTAGAGACACAACTCAATTTAACTCAATCCAACAATCATTCAGTTTGAATTCAATTAAGTATCTTTAATGAAATCCCAAGACACCGATCATAGGCTTTTTCTAAATCAATCTTGAAGATCATACCACCCTTTTTTCCTTTTTTATGTCTTAAGGTGTGTAAGATTTCCTGAGTGATGATAATATTTTCAGTGGTGCTCCTAACTGGGATAAAGCTACTTTGATTGGGACTAACCAGATTATCAAAGAGAGGACGGATTCTACCCACTATAAGTTTGGTAATGATTTTATAAGAGACATTGCATAAACTAATGGGTCTGAATTGTCTAATGGACTCAGGATTGTTAACTTTAGGAATAAGCACAATAAGAGTCTCATTAATGATATTGGGGATCTGTTTAGAAAGGAAACAATTATTCACAAACTCACACACAGAATGGGCAACAAGATGCCAGTAATTTTGATAGAAAATGGCTTGAATGCCATCTTTGCTAGGAGCTTTAAAGGCACCTATATCTTTCACAGCTCACAAAATCTCAGAGTTAGAAACAGGTTTAGTTAAACGAGCATTGTCTTCAGGAGTGAAGTGGTGATGATATATATTACTCCAAAGTTCCAGATAAATTATAGGGCTATCACTAAAAAGAGTCTGAAAATAATCAAGAATAATAGCTTTAATACCAACAGAATCAGTAATCCAGTTTCCAGGCTTCTCCTTAAGAGCATTAATTTTCATTTTCCTTCTCTTTGAAATAGTGGAGATATGAAAGTACCTAGTATTTCTGTCCCCCAGCAGAATGTGTTTAGATCTAGCTTTCTGAAACCACAGGATTTCTTCTTGATAAAAAGTAGAGTTATATTGAGTAATGAGCTCTTTCTCAAGAATTTGGAGACTATGAGAAAAATTATTAGCTAAACATTTTTGGAGACCTTCAATTCGGGCCAAAAGGTGTCTTTTCCTTTTAAATATATTACCAAAGACCTCTTTGTTCCACTCTTTAACTTTACAGGTGAAATTAGCAGTGGAATCAATGAGGTTATGGTTCATACTAGTCCACGAAGAATTAATAACATTAATGAGACCTGGGTGTGTCATCCAGGCAACTTCAAAGCGAAAAGGCTTATTAAGGGGGTTGAGTTGATGCATACCTTGAGTATAAACAAGAAGGGGGGAATGGTCAGAGTATGTTCTAGGGAGGATTCAAACAGTGGCCTCCGGGAACATGGTTCTCTATTCTGAGTTGCACAGAGCTCTATCAAGACGTTCCATTGTGTTGGCAAGCCCTTTTCGGTTATTTGTCCACGTCATGCTAGGACCTGAACTCCCCAAATCAATTAAGTTGCAGTTGTTGACTCTGTCTAAGAATTTCTGATTTCGGACAGTAGTAGCTCTGGGGTTAAAGCTTTTGCGTTCTCCCTGGGTAGCAAAATCATTAAAGTCCCCCACGACTAACCATGGCGTGTCTATAGTTTCGGCCACATCTTCCAAATTATCCCAGAGGTGGTCTCTTATAATTGCGTTAGGGCTAGCATAAACAGCAGCTAAGACCCATTCATCATAATCAGCTTTATGGATAGTCGCATGGATGGCCTGGGGAGTGACTAAGGACGCACGCACGATAACTTGGCTTGTATCCCATACAATCCAAATCCCACCCACACGACCAACAGGATCCACAATGGTTGAGGCTGTGAAGCCCAGACGATTGAAGAAATTTCCCATTTTACTAAAAGGAACCTTAGTTTAAAAAAAAACTAAAATTTTAGGCTTGTGGGTTCGAATAATTTCTGTGAGGTTGCGCTTGAAATTGTTGTTGCCGGCTCCTCGGCAGTTCCAGAATAGAAGGCGTAACAAATCCATAGATGGGTAAGTTAGATGGGAGTCAATAACCAGATCTTTAACGATGCTGCAAATCCGCCACCGATCGTCTGCCTCTGCCCTCATGGAGGATATCTGAATCAAGTGGACTGGGTGTTGGCTGTGTCCCTCCCAACTGAGCACGATTGTCATGCGGATCTGCTCTATCCACTAAGCGAAAGCAACTAGGTGGGTAACTTCTGTCTCTGGTCCTAACAACAAGGCCACTGAACTGGTCTGATTTCGGTGTTCTTCCACCACGGTCATCTAGTCGGTCGGCTGCTGGGTTACGGCTTGTTCCATGCGTAGCTTCGCCCGGATCAGGTGGGTCACTAGCCTTCTCTTGAGGCTCTGAAGGGTTATGTATTAGGTTGTGTATTGCAAGTGAGGTAACAGAGGGGGTTGAGGGTGACAAAGCTTTGACCATAGCTAGATCTGTAGACCTTGGTAAGGGGACCGAATTGTAATTCATGTCAGAAGGACTCTGTGTCGATAGCGTGTTAGCCGAGGTTGAAGAGACCATAACTTGATCACAGATTGAGGAATCTGCCCTGGCATCGTTGGGAAGATCTGATGTACTTACCTCAAGATTTTATTGTGGTGTTTGATTCAGAGAAGATGTAGTAGAATCCAATGGATTGGGGGGGGGCTTACTCCTACTTTCCCTTTGCCTTTAGGGTCATTGGGTTGGTTTGGGTTTGCCACCCTATTGAGCTGGCTATGATATTTAGAAATACCGAATCTGTTAGTTTTCCTCCCCCTTTGGGTATTCTCATAACTAACTTGGTCCTCCTCCAAAGCTTTGAATTTGTTGTCCTTAGAGACTGGGCCAGACGTGGTGTGGGCCCGCTTGGGCTGAATTGGTCTTCTACCCCTTTTCTTGACAAGCATCCATGGGCCGAATGGTTCTGTCTATCCTTGCCCAGTGTGTAGTTGGTCGTTGGCTTCTGTTATGGGATTGTCAGGGGTAACATCACCGGAAACGGCTATATTAATAGCCGCCAGTTAGACGATGGTATGTCTGAAACGACAAACTTCTTTTCTATGATCTATCATGCCACAAAGAAAGTAGAAAGAGTGGAGAGATTCATATTCAATGTTGTAGTATCGATCTTCCAAAATAAATTTTGGTTGCAATGGTTGACTGAGATCCATTTCTATACATATTCGAGCAAATTTTCCCCTTGTCGCCATGCCCGTGGTCCAGTCGATCTTAAGGGGCTTTCTTAGAGATTTGGCAATAGCAAAGAGGACTTTCTCTTGATAATATTCAATCGGAAGCTCTGGAAACCGAACCCAAACAGCGGTTGTGGTTTCAAAGGCTTCCGATGGTCTAAAGTTCGGCTCCCATCGTCGCACAGTTAAATAGTGATCCATGATCACCCATGGTCCTCCTTTGAACACATGGGTGCAGTCGGACTGATCAGAAAATTTAAAGAGAAAGTAATTGTTGCCCAAATCCATAGCAGTAAATTCTCCCTACAGACCCCAAATATTCCTTACACGGGTACAGAGCATTTTGTATCCAATGGTCTTACCTAGAAGTCTGATAATTAAAGCATTTCTCCATGGTTGTCGAATTTTATCCAACAGTTTCTTTGGTAAGGATACTTTAGGGACTCCTAATTGCTCTGAGTAAGAGTGCTAGATTTCATGTTTTCCTTTAGTTTCATTCTCCTCTTCATCAAATGAGAGGATTTCGACCCTACTATCGAAAATATAGTTACCTCTTCTGGACTGATTCAGTGCATCCTTGAAGGATTTGGGAGGCGGAGAAGTAGGAGATCTCAGGTCATTAGTTGCATGAGGAGGGAGGCCCTCCTTTGACACTTCAAACTCCATGTTTGTCTCATTATCGAAGGCCGCTTCAATCAATGTAACATAGCTCTTAATTTTTTTGGTGCTGCGTATCAGGTGGTCTTCTTCTTCGGTCGTTTTCTCAAGGCTGAGCTCCATTTGATAGTGATATATGTGTTTTTTTCGAAGCCAGAGAGGAAAGGTTTGGATAAACCAACAGATTCTAGGGGATGCATTGTAGTTATGCATTGTTGATGGACACGTGTCAATATATCAGCACTAGGAGATAGGATTGGAACAGAAGGTTGGGACAGATGATCCCAACCCTATTTCTTATGGTGATTGAGCTCGGTGACTAAGGTCTCGTTTGGCAAGTAGCTGTTTTAGCCTAAAAGTCAAAAAATTACTAAAAAAATCAAAAAGTCTATAACCTATACTAAAAAGTCAAATATTCTCTTTTCTCTCTACTTTTTGCATATCTTTTCGTAAAAAGTCAAAAAGTTACTCCAAACATACTAGTTTTTTTTACTTCATATTTTAGCCAAAAAATCAAAAAGTTAATAAAATAGTCTGTTCCCAAACGAGGCCTAAATGTTAACTTTCTAACCATTGAATTGAACAACATGGTTGTCCGGAACACGGGTGAATGATAATTAAGAGTGGGCATAGGGTTAATCGACTCGTACAACCGCCCAACCCTATTTTATCCGCATGTTTTTGGATGGTTTCAAGGAGCATGTATGAGTGGGTGTGAGTGTAGTTTTGACTTAGTTTGCGGGTTGTGGGCGGATTACAGTTTATGCCACATAAATCCGACCTGCCTGCACAACCAATTTAAAAAAAAAAATTATATATATTTTTTGTTCTTACCCTTGCGCAAGCAAAGGGCCAAGAGTAACTTTTATTTTTTTTTGTTCTTACCTTAACACAAGCAACGCAACAACAAAGCAGTTCAAGAGTCACTTTTCATTATTTTCTCATCTCTCTCTCGCTTGGCAAAGTCGTAGCAATCCAACGCAGTAACAAATTAGGTAATATATATATATATATATGTGCATGTTTTGGCCTATTAAAACAGAATATATGATAGTAGATAAGTCTCCCAAAAAAAATTCAAACAAAAGAAACCCAAAAAAATGAAAAAAGTACATGCCCAACCTGCTCAACCGATCTGCACCCACCCGCATAACCGAGTAACCCACCCATACAAATCACAACCCACAATTCAGGCAACTCCAGGTCCATTTTCATGACCCGCACTGCTTGGGTGAAAATCAACCCACACTTGCGCAAAACCGGCCCACGAGTAGCCCTAATGATAATGAGAAAATTACAAATCAGTAAATATTTATAAATACATGAACAAATTTAGAAGACATTATAAAAAAAAAATTTAAAATTTCAAGATTTGAGCCTTATAACAAAATAAAGATTTAAAAAGTAATTTTTAAAAAATAAAAATAAAAAAATTTAATTAAAGACTAAAGAAATCCAATAAAACTAGTACAAAAAATAGGCTTTTTAGCCTTTTTTTTTTTTTTTTTTTTTTTTTGTTTAATAGATTGTCCCCCCCCCCCCCAAAAAAAAAAATTGTTATTATTGTTATTTTGAGAAACTTTCGTGTAGGTCCTAATAAGTGGATTCATTGACTAATAGGTTTTATGATAATTAATGTTATTTTTTATCAAATACTATTTAAAAATGTCATTAAATTGTTAATTTTTAGTGACAATTTAAAATTTTTGTCATAAAAAATATCACTAATTATAAGTTTTAAAGAAAATTTAAAAAAAAAAAAAACCGCCACAAAAAAGTTATTAATTTTCAATTTTCAACAACAGTTTAAAAAATTTATCACAGAAAAACGTCATTAATTGTAAATTTTAGCGACAATTTATAAAATCATAACAAAAAAGTCACTAATTGTCAATTTTTAGAGATATGTGCAAAAAAAAGCATCAAAAACAATTATTTGTAGCGATAATTTTATTAGAACTTATTTTCAATAGAACTTAATAGAAATTAAATTCAACTATTATGACCTATTAGTAGTTTACCCTATTATTTTTGGAGGTCTAGCTAAGTGGCTTCTTAACCTTTTTAATTGATTACAAACTGATTTTTTAAAGGGAAAATTAGTGAAACATTCCTCTTCAACTATGTATAGTAGGAGAGATCTAAGATATTTTTTTTATTAGCTAAGGTGTCTCAACATTTTCACAAAGAAAATTTGACTTAGAGAAATTTTGCCTAACTCAGAGAAATTTCGGCCTCGACTAAGAAAACTTTTAAAATTTTTCTAGAATGATCACAAAAAAATTTCAAAATTTCTCTATAAAATCAGAAAAATTTCTCTGAGTCGGGACAAAATTTCTCCGAGTCAAATTTTCCCTATAGAAATGTTGAGTGACCTTAACTATTATGAAAATATTATATATCATTTATCTTATAAAATCTTAATATTAGGGACCTTAAAAAAAAATTCTCTTTTTTTAAATAAAAAATAGAATTTTTAATTTTGTTCCTAACAGGACCTAAATTGGGTCATGGAGGACTTATAATTTTGGACAAATAGAAACTTGTATTTTATTTACGAGTAATACTACATTTAAGTTTTTTTTTATATTTTTTATGAGTAATTATATTGTTGTTTTTTTTAAATTGAAGAAAAAACAAAAAAAAGAATAATTTTAATATAATTATATTGAGTTATCTTAAAATTTTAATTTATATAATACTTAATTCATTTTTCGTTAATAATTTATTAACCTTATAAATAAAAATAATAATTTTATTAATCACTTGGTGTAATTATACTGAATTTATTGTATATTTTTTTTAATAAAAGAAATGGGTATAATTTATAATTATTTATTTATTTATTTCATTTTGACACTCAAATAATGAATCTTACATTAATAAGAGTATATATGACACGTATTCACATGTATCTTACGTTAATTATATATTTATTTTAAAAACAAAATAGAGAATTAAGTGGGTATGATCTGATATTGCAAGAGAAAACGGTCTAATATTTGTAGTGGAGTAGAAATTATCTAGTAAGTCAGGAAAACTATGTACGTGTTCATGTGCCCGTCAATGAAATATTTTTGTTTGTCCACCATCTCTTTATTATTAGGATCGTATATTCATTTAGTCACTTCTTATTGATTGGGCACACCGTCAATGTAAAATTCTTTGAAGATAGAAAAGTTACTCGTAATGGAGAACCTAATTAATTGGACGCGTGTTGAATTACAATAGGGACATGTATCTTTTACACACCGAAGCAAAGCCCCTCTCATTACTAACTGACTATATGTAGCATTTATCATTCATCATTCATCACACCCTAAACATCATTTGCCCTCCTTCCACTGCTTCCATACAAGCAAGGGCAAACAAACACTCACAACCTTGCCGCTATCACGCGCCACCTCGACAACTGTTGGGATTCAACAAAGACTCTTTAGAATGAATCTAGAAGACTCCAAAAAGTTCTAGAAAAATTTGAAAATTTTTAAAATGGCCTAGAAAAATTTCAAAATATTAGTAAAGTTTAGAGAAATCTAGACAAATTTAGAAAGTTCCGGAAAGTTCTTAAATATTCTAAAATAGTATAGAAAACTCCACTATGTGCTAAAATAGTTTAGAAAATTCTAAAATACACTAGAAGGGTAAAGGGGTCCTAGAATATTGTAGAAGGCTAATGATGGCCTTTGGATCAACTTGATCCTAGCCATCCATTAAGAAAGTAGAAGACTATATAAAGGGAAGACTTCTCATTTTAGATACTATAGAAATGAGATAAGAGTGTTGTGATAGAAAGCAGGGTGATGTGGTGAGAAACCCATTGCTCATGCGTTGTTTCCCTTCTCTTCCCTTCGTTTATCTCAAACATCTCTCTTTTTCCACCCATTGACTCTCACGACCAGCTATTCAGCTCATCGTTTTTGAAGTGAATGAAATTTGCATCTTCACTCTTAAGACTACCACACAAAGCATCTCAGACCCCTTTTTCTTTTTTGTTTAATTACTTTTTTTGATTCGGCAGCATCTATTCACTGCACCTACTTAGAGATTGCTCTGGCCAAAATTGAAAGGGTGATCCTATCGGCCAAGCTAGATCCAATGTTGGTGCAGTTGCAAATGAGGTTTGCAAGGCTCAAGGCAAGTTCCCCTGAAGACAAGATAAGGTTTACACCATTTAAATGTGCCTCTTGTTCCTCTTTCCCATTTGCAACCATAATTTGCTTTTTTTAGGTTTGGTAGATCTATCAGTGGATATCAGATATCAATGGAGTTGTTGATCGTACATAATGAGTATTAAGTATTAATTTCAAGGACTCATTTGTTGGGACCTTATGTTCGCGTAATGAAAATGTGTTTCATAAATTTTGATATATATATATATATGTGGCAGGAAGATGTCATTGGGGTAGTAAAGAGACTTGTAATTGCTATCTTTTTAGATACATATATTAAGGCTTATTTTTGGCATTTGGGTTAAAAGTCATTTTAAAAAAATTTTTTGAGTCACATTATCTCCCTATTTTTTTACAAGTTTTTAAAAAAAAGTTCAAAAAATTAACTCTTAATCTACTTTCCAAAATAGACTGTATTGTTTTGAGAAGTAGGTTAAAAATTGATTTTTTAACTTTTTTAATTTTAAAAAAATATATATATAAAAAAATAAAGAAATAATATGACTTAAAAAAGTTTAAAAAATTACTTCTAACCAATTGCCAAAACAAGCCTAATCAATGCGGCCGCGATGATTTGAGTTTTACTTTTAAATTATTTGGTCAATGGTTACTTTAGTAGAGATTTGTAGAGAAAATTAAAGAAGAAAAAAATAGAAAAAGTTTGAATTAAGGGGCATTTATACACAAGTTTTAATTTATAAACTTATATTCTGTGGGTGTTGATTTCCGACTACACAACCAAAGGGGGAACTCAGCTGGAGAGCACCGACAGAATAGATTCAGCCCAACAACCTGTAACAAGAAGATGACAATTCCCGCAGTGGTTCGTCCATCCGGGGGCACTCCGACGATTAAGTCAGTAAATCTTATCTCTCACAGATATCAAAACAATACTTAATGCACAAGTCAAAGCATCATAAATAAAAGCATCTTAAATAAAGCATCACAAATCAAATCATACCTTAGACCCACGAGGGTATCTTACTTTTATAATGATCAGTGTCCAACTTCCTTAGAAGTTTTACTTCATGGGATTCTATCATTTATAAGGATAATATCTATCACAACTCACACTATTCAGATTAAGATGAACTCCCCCAAGAGTCTCATCTCTATCCAAATAGGTAGCTTGATGTCATCTAGGACTCTAGTCCTCTATCTAAATATCTCAGATTCCGATATCTCCGCAGAATACCTCGGCAGTGCCCCAAACATCTCGGCAAACATGATCTTCCCACGTGGCACCTCGGCTGACACCTCAACGTCACCTTAGCCATGTGGTGTCATCTCAAAATACCTCCCCACAACTGCTCCCTAGGTTCTATTACCTCAGCAACCTGAGGTGATGGAACCTACATCGTTCCATCTTCCAACATGTTAGAGATACTCTTCTGATCGATATCACAGCTCGTCGGTGTATCGAAACAAGAACTCAACTCGTCAAGAATCAAGAATCAAAAATCAAGAACCAAGAACCATGTTCTATCTCATCCAGGTCCAACATCTCGATAAAGATCGCACTACTAGTAGAGATTACGATTCAGTAGTTTAAGAACATCAAGACCCTAGTATCAACTCATCAAAAACCAAGAACAAACAAGTTCTGTCCTATCTAAATTCAACATCTCAACTGAGATCAACATCTCAACCAAAATCATCATGTCATCAACTCGTTGGTTCATATCTGTTACACGTCACTCTATCACATCAAAACTGCCCACGCCACCTAACAGGCACGTTGTCCAAGGCAGTTACTTAATGTTTTGCCACATTTTTGTTTTTGGACAAAACTTCCTTCACTCTCTCTCTAGAAGTCTCAATTGTCATTCCTTCGAAGTTTTTCCTATTACAACTTTGGTCACCACTTCTGGCGTGCACTCAGCAGTTCCATTCTGGTTAAAGCGTTGTCTGACTCCGACAAACCCCATTTTGGCATTTACTTCTTCGGCTTCGCTTGGTAAGTCCTTGATTTCTTTTATTTTAATTTAATTTCTCCATTGTTTTCAAATATATTCCTTCTGTGGATTGTTATACATCACATACGGTATCTGTATCTGCATCTACATTACCATCTTGTATTCATATTCGAATCCTAATGTTCTACATGCCTTCACTTGCTTTGACTCATATTTTGTCCTTCATGTTCTTAAGCCCATCTTCACATTTTGTGTATTTGACTCATATCTTCTGGCACACTGTCACCGACTTTTATCAATTTTGTTTATACCCTGAATCTGTCAATGCTCTATTTTTTTCGTATTCTTGAATCTTTAATCACTGTTTCATGTTTTTGAGATCTCTTTTTTTTGTCTGTTCTTGCTTGTTAGTAGATTACTGCCTCTGAATCTTGTACATTTGCATAGACTTAGGTTTGGGATTTGCTAGAATCCACACTTAGGAAAACTGAAACAAATTTTGCCCTCAAACCTTCTTCAAAACCCTAAAACTGATAACCTAACAGTCCTTAGGGTTTCGCCGAGGTCTTTAACCCACACAGTCCAACCTTCCTTGCCAAAATCGCCCTAGCTGAGGTCATGGGAATGTTCAAATGGAGGGTAGACTCCTCCAATAAACTAGAATACTTTCGTCAGGAATTCTCCATTCCAACCGACGTTCATCTAAGGTTGGCTGGGGATGAGGATTCCATGATGCCTGGAGAGACATATATGCCATTCCCTGTAGTATCTATTATCGAGGGTGGAGTCAGATTCTATCTTGACATCTTGTTTTGCTTCAGGCCGAGGTGCTTTCTTTTGTGTCTGAACAAGTTATCTTTTTGAATGGAAGTCTTCTTTTTGACTAAGTGTTGAATGCTTGTCTCTGTTTTTACTGTCTTGTATGATTCCATACTTAGAATATTTTTGTACTTCTCCCAAGTATACTTTAACTGTGTAATCACTTCGAGTTAGAACATATCTGACATATACCACCTCGGATCTACTTTATCTCGGGTGCACCCTTAGTTGGTCACCTCAGACCAACTTACCTCGGAGTTCACCTTTTACTGTGATCTCGGCCAATGGGCACGTTATAAAAATTCTTTGAATAACATTCAACAAGTATTGCTTCCTTACTTGTACTTGCTTTCTTTTATCAAGACTTCACCTTTCCAACATTTCCAGGTTTGACGACCTGGTTGGTGATCTCGGGTAACCAATAACTTGAGTGTCCTCTCATCTGGATACCTCGGCTGACTTCAACTTGTAAATTTTTTCAAAAATTTCAACAAGTGTCAAGCCTATTCCTGTTTCCTTCATCTGGATACCTCGGTTGACTCCAACGTGTAAATTTCAACAAGTGTCAATCCCATTCCTTATTCCTGCTTCCTGCTCTCTAATGTGAACCTAAGTACCACTTATGTTCACATTAAGCATGCATCTTCAATTTTGCCGAAGTCTGATTCAAACAAATCTTAGCCGAGGTTTTCTACCTCGGTGTCTCTGTTAATCTGACTAGATCAAACTTAGTTCAACTCTGCTGTTATGGCAAGTCTAAGTTATTCGTCATGTTTCATTCGGAAACATCGCTAACTTAGTTTAACTCTACCATAAGCAAGTTGAGTTTAACTCTATCATATGATAAGTCTAAGTTATTTGTCATGCTTTATTCGGAAATATCGTCAACTTAGTTCAACTCTACCATAGGCAAGTTGAGTTCATCTCTACCATATGGTAAGTCTAAGTTATTCGTTATGTTTCATTTGGAAATATCGCCAACTTAGTTCAACTCTACCATAGGCAAGTTAAGTTCAACTCTACCATATGGTAAGTCTAAGTTATTTGTC
The DNA here is from genome assembly GCA_030407325.1 of Camellia japonica. Taxonomy (NCBI): domain Eukaryota; kingdom Viridiplantae; phylum Streptophyta; class Magnoliopsida; order Ericales; family Theaceae; genus Camellia; species Camellia japonica. Next base: position 178,339,979 of record JAPPVO010000031.1, read on the forward strand.
ATGTTTCATTCGGAAACATCGCTAACTTAGTTCAACTCTACCATATGGTAAGTCTAAGTTATTCATCATGTTTCATTCGGAAACATCGCCAACTTAATTCAACTCTACCATATGGCAAGTCTAAGTTATTCGTCATGTTTCATACCGAAACATTGCAAACTCAGTTCAACTCTACCATCATGGCAAGTCTAAGTTATTCGTCATGTTTCATACTGAAACATCACAAACTTAGTTCAACTCTACCATCTTGGCAAGTCTAAGTTATTCGTCATGTTCGCCAAGGGAACATCGTCATAAGACTTTTTGGTCTTATCGCATCATCATGGATTTCAACAACATTTTCATGTTTTTTTATATAGGCTTCGGCATGTAGGGCCACTAGAATCCCTGTTATATAGCTTTATAGGCAAGAGATCTGCCCCCTGCTTGGCTTCCACATACTCCTTTATGGACCTTGTATAAAAAGGCTTCAACCTGAGAAAGATGTACACATCGTAATAGAGGTCCAGTAAAAACCCTTCTGTATAGATGGCCTTCTGCCGCTAGGCAGAACCTGGCCAATTTTAGTCTAATCTTGTGTGTTTCTTTTTTGTTTTCTAGAATCTGGGATCTGCTTACTCAGGCTAAGCTCTTCTCTTCTTGGACTTAATCATTTAGACCGAGATCTTGTCTTCTGGAATCTGGGATCTACTCACTTAGGCTGAGCTCTTCTCTTCTTGGACCTAATCATCTAGGTTGAGATCTTGTCTTCTGGAATCTAAGATCTGCTCACTCAGGCTCAGCTCTCATATTCTCGGACCTAATCATCTGAGCTGAGATCTTGTCTTTTGGAATCTGGGATTTGCTCACTCAGACTGAGCTCTTCTCTTCTCGGACCTAATCATCTAGGCCGAGATATTGTCTTCTAAAATCTGGGATCTGCTTACTCAGGCTGAGCTCTTCTCTTCTCGGACTTAATCATCTAGGCCGAGATCTTGTCTTTTAGAATCTTGGATTCGCTTACTCAGGCTGAGCTTTTCTCTTCTTGGACTTAATCATCTAGGCCGAGATCTTGTCTTCTGGAATCTGGGATCTGTTCATTTAGGCTGAGCTCTTCTCTTCTTAGACCTAATCATCTAGGTCGAGATCTTGTCTTCTGGAATCTAGGATCTGCTCACTCAGGCTGAGCTCTCGTTTTCTCGGACCTAATCATCTAGGCCGAGATCTTGTCTTCTAGAATCTAGGATCTGCTCACTCAGGCTGAGCTCTTCTCTTCTCAGACCTAATCATCTTGGCCGAGATCTTGTCTTCTGAGATCTGGGATCTGCTCACTTAGGCTGAGCTCTTCTCTTCTCGGACCTAATTATCTAGGCCGAGATCTTGTCTTCTGGAATCTGGGATATGTTTACTCAGGTTGAGCTCTTCTCTTCTCGGACTTAATCATCTAGGCTGAGATCTTGTTTTCTGGAATCTTGGATCTGCTCACTCAGGCTAAGCTCTTGTCTTCTCGGACCTAATCATTTAGGCTGAGATCTTGTCTTCTGGGCACCAGTTTTGGTTGCTAGTGCTGGCATGTCCTGTAATGGGGATGTCTGCTACATCACGTTATTCTGCATCATGAGGTTGACCACCGTCTGTAGATCTGTCAACTTATTTGTCATGTCTTTAAGTTTCCTTGTCTTTTCTCTAGCATCTATCCCTCTATACCTGAAGGTCATTTTCATGGTAGTATTCATCTTGGTTACCCTTCTTATTTCCTTTTTGGCGTTTGGCAATATTATTCGCCTCAAGATTCACTTCTTGCACTTTTTTGTTATGGTCCCCTCCTTTAGTGTTAGGATCCACATGCTCCTTCTTCTTATTGTGGATGTTGTTCCCAATCTTCACTTTCTGTTCGTTGTTGGCTATCTATCCTTACTAAGTTCCCACAGATGGCGCCAAATTGTAGGTGTTGATTTCTGACCACACAACTAAAGAAGGAACTCAGCTGGAGAGTATCAGCAGAATAGATTAAGCCCAACAACCTGTAACAAGAAGATGAGAGTTCCCGTGGTGCTTCATCTACCTGAGGGCACTTCGACGATCAAGTCAGTAAATCTTATCTCTCACAGATATCAAAACAGTACTTAATGCACAAGTCAAAGCATCACAAATAAAGACATCTCAAATAAAGCATCACAAATCAAATCATACCTTAGACCTATGAGGGTGCCTTACTTTTATAATGATTAGTGTCCAACTTCCCCTAGAAGTCTTACTTCATGGGACTCTATCCTTTACAAGGATAATATCTATCACAACTCATACTATTCAGATTAAGATGAACTCCCTCAAGAGTCTCATCTTTATCTAAATAGGTAGCTTGATGTAATCTAGGGCTCTAGTCCTCTATCAAAATATCTCGGATTCCGGTATCCTCGCAGAATACTTCGGCAGTGCCCTAAACATCTCGACAAACATGATCTTCCCATGTGGCATCTCGGCTGACACCTCAACGTCACCTTAGCCATGTGGCGTCATCTCAAAATACTTCTTCACATATTTCATTAAGTCTTAACTAAGATTTTTTGAATCTTCAAGTTTCATTAAATTTTTAATAGTCGAAATTGTCTTTCAAATAATGATTATTTATCATTTATGATTATCTATAAAGTAACATGATAATTTGACATTTATTTTGATTTTTGAAACTTTAAATATCAACTTCCAAATTGAAAAAACTAAAAAAAAATTACATGCAAAAAAAAAAAAAAAAACTAATGTTTTTTTTAAAAAATATTTGAAAAAACTGAATTAGTTTTTGTTCAAAAATAAAATTTTTGTGTCTATAAAGGAGCATGATGATGGAACATTGATGTGCGAATTGAAAAAATAAATAAATAACTTTAAAAATGAAAAAACTGAAAATATTCTCAATTTTAAAATTGGAAAAAACTGATATTAGATAATTGAATCAAACTAATAAGTAGAAGGGCAAAAACATTTAATTTCATGCTCTGTTTTTTTTTCATCAGTTAGTGAAATAATTATCTAGAATATTCTTAGTTTTGTTTTAAAAATTAAGAAAAACTGATAATATTCTTAGTTTTACTAAATAAGACTTACTGATTCAAAAAATCTTAAATATGACATAAACTACCATTACATTTGTGAAGAAGACTTTTAAGTAATTAACTCTTGAATTAATTATAGGGACATTTACACACAAGTCCTAATTTATGAACTTATACCCCATTAAGTTCTAATTAGGATTTTTTGGACTTTCAAGTCCCATTAAATTTTTAATAGTCAGAATCACCCTTCAAATAATGATTGTTCATCATTTATGATTATCTATAAATGAACATGATGATTTGACATTTATTTTGATTTTTAAAATTTTAAAACATTAACTTTCAAATTGAAAAAAAAATATATGTGCACAAAAAAATAAAATAAAAATAATAGTATGTTTGGTTTCAATTTTCTGAAAATTAAATTTTTTGTTTTGGGTTTTTTTTTTTTTAGTGAATAGTTTTAAAATTTTAAGAATTTTTTTTTTTTACTTTTTTAGGTGTACTTACTTAGATGTATCTAAGAAGTAAAATATTTGTGAAAAAATATTTTAAAGATTTTTTTCACGAAATTATATTTTTTAAGTGTATTTATGTTAGGTGTGTCTAAAAATTATAAAAAAAATTGCATAAAATATTAAAAAAATTAAATAAAACAAAAAAATTTGTGGAAAATAAGAAAGTAGAATTTTATGAAAAGTGTTTTCAAAAACTAAAAAACTAAATTATTTTTTTTATGCAAAATTGAAAAATTTGTGCCTATAAAGGAACATAATGATGGAACATTGATGTGCAAAACTGAAAAAAAAAATTAAAGATGAAAAACTATTCTCAGTTTTAAAATTGAAAAAAAACTGATATTGTTTTCGGTTTTTTAGATAGTTGAATCAAATCAATAAGTAGAAGGGCAAAAACATTTAATCTCATGCTTTGTTTTTTTTTTTTCTTTCATCAATTAGCGAAACAATTATCTGGAACATTATTATACAAAATTGATAATATTCTCAGTTTTATTAAATACGACTTATTGATTTAAAAAATCTTAAAGAGGATCTGATCTATCATAATATTTGTAAATATGACTTTTATGTAATTAATTCTTAATTTTATATAAGCTCTTTTTTTTCCCCCCACTTTTTTGTTCACATAGTATTCGGGTACTCCTCTCTGGCCTTTCTTGTTTTCTTGAGTGAATTACACTAATAGTCCCTATAGTTTAAGATTTGTGTCACTTTAATCCCTGACTTTTCAATTGTGACATATTTGACCCTGAATTTTGAATCTTGTTCCAAATAAGAACAATTAAAGATATCATTAGATTTTTCAAGGGTAAAATCGTTAATTTGATAAAATATAAACTAATTTGACAAAAATAAATGTCAAACAAATATTTTTGAATTTTTAAAAATTATTTCTACCCACTAAAAATAAAATTATGTAAAATTGATAAATCTTTTAAATATTTATTTTTTTTTACCAAATTAATTTTTATTATGTATTTGGACAATGATCATCTAAAATTAATTTTAAAAAATTAATCATGTAATTTTTATTAATTTTTATCAATTTTACATAATTTTATCATTGGTGGATAAAAATAATTTTTAAAAAATTAAAAATATTTTTTTGACATTTATTTTTGTTAAATTAGTTTATATTTTATTAAATTAACGATTTTGCCCTTAAAATTAAACAATGGTGTCTTCAATTGTCCTTATTTGAAAAAGATTAAAAATTCAGGGTCAAATATGTCACAATTGAAAAGTCAGGGACCAAAGTGACACAAGGTCCAAACTATAGGGACTATTTGTGTAATTTGCTCTCTTTTCTTTGTTTGGTTGGCCGTTTGAATTAATTATAGGATGAATTACACTAACGGTTCCTATAGTTTGGAGCTTGTGTCATTTTGGTCCCTGATTTTTTAATTGTAACACATTTGATTCTAAATTTTGAATCTTGTTCTAAATAATGACAATTAAAGATACCATTACTTAATTTTAAGGGTAAAATTGTCAATTTGATAAAAATAAATGTCAAAAAAATATTTTTGAATTTTTAAAAATTATTTCTATCCACTAAAGATAAAATTATGTAAAATTGATAAATCTTGTAGACATTTATTTATTTATTTATTTTTATCAAATTAATTTTTATTATATGTTCGGATGATAATCATGTAATAGATGGTTTTTATTTTCATTAAATTAGTTTCTATTTTTTCAAAAGTCAAATACGACAATAACTTTAATATCATTATTAAACATTCCATTAAATCAAAAAATTAAAAATTAAAAATATTTCATATCTATACTATATATTAAGCAAAAGGGGGTTTTTAGCCCCAAGCTTTGTGGGAACTCCAATCTCCCAATCTAAATTTCCTGATTTTTTTATTTTAAAAAAAAAAATTCTTAGCATTTATTAACTTCTCCCAACTCTCAAGTCTTACCTTCATAATAACACTTTAATGCATTAAGAACAAGCATTAAAAAAATTCTTTGAAATTCAACACATATGAATTCCTTGAAAAGTCCCAACATATATGATTATTATCCCTCATAATAACACTTTAATGCATTAAGAACAAGTATAAAAAAAATTTCTTGAAAAGTCCAACACATATGATTATTATCAAAATATTAAACTTTAATATAATATAATAAAAAAAAGACATTTAATTCTTTGAAAAGTCCAACACATATGATTATTATCAAAATATTAAACTTTAATATAATATAAAAAAGGAAAAAAAGAAGACATTTAAAAAAAAACATTTAAAAATCACAATTCACATATATAGATAATTGTAAATACAATCCGTGCATAGCACGGGTGATATGCTAATTGTAATATATATGAAAATGGAGTTTTAAAATTATTATCAAAATATTAAACTTTAATATAATATAATAAAAAAAAGACATTTAATTATTTGAAAAGTCCAACACATATGATTATTATCAAAATATTAAACTTTAATATAATATAAAAAAGGAAAAAAAGAAGACATTTAAAAAAAAAAATATTTAAAAATCACAATTCACATATATAGATAATTGTAAACACAATCCGTGCATAGCACGGGTGATATGCTAGTATTCAATATATCGATTACACATTAAAATCCTAATAATCACCCATTACATGATCATTATCCAAATACATAATAAAAATTAATTTAGTAAAATAAATAAATAAATAAATATTTAAAAGATTTATCAATTTTACATAATTTTATTTTTGATGGGTAGAAATAATTTAAAAAAAATTTAAAATATTTTTTTGACATTTATTTTTATCAAATTAGTTTATATTTTATTAAATTGATGATTTTGCTCTTGAAATTAAGTAATGGTATCTTCAATTATTCTTATTTGGAATAAGATTCAAAATTCAGGGTCAAATGTGTCACATTGAAAAGTTAGGGATCAAAATAACACGAATCTCAAACTATAGAGACTATTAGTATAATTCAGCCTTAATTATATTATGGGTGAGGCACGTGATGTGTGTATAAATAAAATAAATAATAAAAAGATTGGTATTATAATATGTATGTTATCAAAGTGATAAGAATATTCCTAATGATAATGAGAAAATTGCAAATCAGTAATATTTTGATAAAATATTTATAAATACTTGAAAATTTTAGAAGAAATTATAAAAGAAATAAAAATTTCGGGTTTGAGTCTTATAACAAAATAAATTTTGAGTTTTAAATTTTATTAATTTAAATCATAATCTTTTGGTTTATTTTTAATTTAAACTATTTCCCTATTTTTATTAAATAAAACATTTGGAAAAAGTGTATTTTAGTCATGAAAATAAATTAAAACATGTATTTTAGACATTTTTTGTACTTCTATATTAAATTGAATAATTAAAATAAACTTTTTTCGATAATTTTATTTAATGAAAATAAACAAATAATTTAGATTGAAAGCAAATTAAAGAAGGGTAAACTACTAATAAGTCTTAATAGTTGGATTTAATTCCTATTTAGCCGTTAGTCACAATAAAATTGTCGATAAAAATGATTTTTGTGACATTTTTTTCATATGTCGCTAAATTAAGCATTAGTAATTTTTTTTGTCATAATTTTTATAATTGTTACTAAAACTTATAATTAGTGACTTTTTGTGACAAATTTTTTGAATTATCATTAAAAATTAAAAATTAGTGACATTTTCTGTGATGATTTTATTTAAATTATTGTTAAAATTTATAATTAGTGACATATTTTGTAACAAAATTTTTAAATTATAACTAAAAATTAATAATTAATGACTTTTTAAATAATATTTGATAAAAAAAATATCATTAATTATTATAAAATCTATTAAATAATAAATTTATCTATACAGACCTATGCATAAATATCCTAAAAAATCATGTTAACTTACACTCAATTACAATTTCTCCAATGATAATCAAACCATTAAATTCAAAAGCAGATAATGCTTACACACTCACACAAACTATGGACCACAAAAAGTGGACTCCTTAAGCTTCACATTGAGCTTGACTCGACCATTACAGCTGACCCACGTGGCTCATTTCCACTGTAAAATCGATTTGGGACATCCACACGCACACATAAATAAATAGTTACGTCATTATATGGGTAAATTACGTTGTCCTTTTATATATATTTTTTTAAAAAATGACAAAATTCACAATTTTAAAATATAATTATACTAATCTTCTTTCGTGAGATTAAAATTAAGAGAAAATATATATTCTAGTATAAAAAATTTAATAATATCACTTTTTTATTTATATAACTAATAAATTTTTAAAAGAAATAAAAATTATTATGTGAATTAAAATATGGACATTCAAGTCAGAAATATATTTTTTGAATTTTTTTAGTCAATAAACTCACACTTCGTTTGGTATGAATTATTTTGCCTTTGGGGTTTGCTTATTAATATTTTGAATTTTTATGAAAAAATATGTTGAAAAATAAAGAAGCGATGTGATAATTGGTTTGGGATGATCTAAAAAAGTGTACTTTTTGACTTTTTGTGAAATATGAGTTGGGTATGAAGTGATGTGGTAGAGAGGTGATGTCACTTAAATAAGATGATGTGACTTAAATAGGATAGTGACTTTTTGACTTTTTAACTTTTTTAGAGTACCCCAAACGAGTGCACTTATTTAGTGCATTGCCTAACAAATCTTAATTTAGTCAATAAGATAAAATGTCACATAAAATTTATAATTATTTCACTTTTTCTTTCACAATCATCAAATTAACTACAAAAAAAGTCAAAATTTATTCTGAGCCTGACTTTTTTAAGTAGGCTAAAATAATTAAAAATTCAAAAAATAGACTAAATTAACTCATTCCAAACGAGGTCTCAAACTTGAATATTTTTTGACCAAAATGATGTCTAATCCATCAAAAAAGATATTATTTGTCTTTTAAGTCTAATTACTTATCTGTTAGGAGTTACTTATTTGTCTAATTATCTATTCAAATATCACTTATTTATATACGTATCACTTACTTGATCTATCTCATTGTCACTAATTGCCAACCACCAGACTTTCCGACAACCTTTTCAATGACTTTTTGAATGTCAATTAACTTTTTAATAACTTTTTAACTCTTACATTATCACTTAAAAATAATAAATATGGGGCATTCATATGAAATTTTCACTCAAGAATCATCAAAATATTATAGTACTTTAATATAATTATAAAAGAATTGTCACACTTTTAATATGTTTTTTAATTTTAAATGTAATTTACTGTGAGAGGAAAAATTATAGGTTAGTACTCCACACTAATTACAATTCATCATATTTTTTAAAAATTTTGGTAAATTTGGTCAAAATCCTCTCATAATGAAATTTTAATAGATTAAGGACAAGCACTAAAAGTTTTTTTTTTTAAAAATCTAACACATACAACTATTATCTAAATATTAAACTTTAAAATAATATAACTTTTGATATAAATGTCGATTTTTAATAAAATTAGTATTTTTAGAATCCTCTTATCAAGATCTATCAAATAAGATCTATATTGATTATGAAATTCTTAAAAAAAAAATTATTACCATCGAAATTGATGTAAATAGTAACAGTAACATGTTACTCTGGTTCACAATAATATATTACTTTAGCAATATTTTTCAAAAAAAAAAATTTTACTTTATTCTCATTTAATTATGTGTTTTCTTTTTAAAATGTTTATGAAGTAAAATAAATTCAATTGTACTGTGATTTTCAGTAAGAAAAAATCCAGCAAAAAGATTTTGATTAAATATTTCTCAAATTTTTTAGTCACTTGACACAAATGTATGAGTCCGATTCTTACACGAATCACAACACCGTCAAGGCGCCAACTGGCTATGCCTCATAACAACCAATAACTTCTCGTGAGAGAGTGAGAAAGAGAAAGGCAGAGAGAGAAAGAAAGACCGCAATATTGAGAAGAAGTCTGCAGTAGAGAAAACTGCAAGTTCGAATTATTCTTCTTCTGGGTATGAATTGCTTTTTAATCCTCTCTGGTTCTTTGGACTATTCCCACCCACTCCCCCCCCCCCCCCACCTTCTCTCTCTCTCTCTCTCTCTCTCCCAATATATATATATATATAGGTGTACGTCCCCGAGGCTGCTCGATCAGTACAGAAGAACCCAAACGGAGGAGAGAGGCAAACGGAGAGAGAGAGAGAGAGAGATTGAACAGAGCAGAGCAATTTAAAAACAAAAGCAAAGAGAAGGCAGGCCTTTTGCACGTGATAAAGAAAACACCAAAAGCACTTGCATGCGTGTGTAAAGATTCATAACCATCATCATCACCATCTCTCTCTGTCTCTCTCTCTCTACACACACAATCTGGTGTGAATCCCCCACAAAACCCATCTTTTTATCTCCACTTTCTAACTCTTTCACGTTCTTTAACCAGTCCATCTTTCGATTTTCTGATTAAAGCCCATTGCTTTCTGAGCTGGGTTGCTGAGTTTCAAATTTATCTGGGAAGTGTACATCAATTTCTCAAGACATTTTCTGTTTTGAAGTGGAATTGGGTATCTTCAATGTTCATATCTTTAATTTGCATACATTATTAGTACTTGGGCTTTCTTTTTTTTTTTTCTTTCTTTATATATATATGGCTTCACGTTTGTATATGTACATGTGTATGTTGTGTCTTGTTTTACTTGGATTTTTCCATGTTTTGTCTTCTGGGTATTCCTCTATTGATTATATATTATATATATATATATGGATTCAAAATACATATACACGTCACAGACTATTTGTGTATCTAGGTTTTTGTCTTCATGATTCATGGTCATTGGGTTTCGAGATTCGAACAGAAGCATAGAAGAGGGTTTTGGGTTTCGGGTAATGGTCAGTTTTGTCTCTACCCGTGTGTTGTTTTCCCAGTCCACAGCTGATTTTTGCTGCAAATTTTGTTTTGGGTCTTTTATTGTTTGAAAACTGTCTTTCAGGTTTTGAGCATAAATTCCGCAAAATATGGAGCTCGATACATTTATATTTTGATCATAAATCCACCATTCATGGTTCTTCAACAATTTATTTACTTACAGTGGATTCTGGGTTTGAATTGAGGTGACATTGGGTGTTTTTCTGCACCAATGACCTTTGCTCTAAATTAACTGACTTATTACTGCAACTTTTGTTTTAGGTTGTTTTGTATTTTTATGTTTTACTTATTGGTAGTTTCTGGTTTGTGTGTTTTTGTTTTTGTTGTTAAAACAAATGTGAGAGGTTGGGTTTTCTATTTTACAGTGGATTGGGCAACAGTTGTGATCTGCAATGCATACTGGGTTTTAATGAGTACCCTTTTTTGCTTGCGTGTGAAATTTTGATGCATTATCATCATTGTTTCTATATATGTTATCTTATTTATTCAATTTCGTTCATCTTGCTGACCTATGTTCCTTCTCTGTTTCTGTTTTTTCAGACGAAACAGACTTAAATCTGTGAAGGGTAATGAGTAAAAACTAGAGAAGACAAGAGTGTCTGTGGGTGCCATTTTGGTGGGTGCCATTTTGGTGGACATTTATTTTGAAAAAGTGTTTTTGCTTTTCAAAGCAGTTCAAAACCAACAATCATGCCTATGAGGCAGATGAGAGAAAACCCAGAACAACACCTTGTGATCAAACCTCCGTTGCAGAACTCCATGAATCAACACCTTGTGATCAAACCCCAGTTGCAGAACTCCATGAATCAAGTTCACAAACCTCCCAAAACAGCTCAAAATGGCAAAGGCCCACCAACCCATGAATCCCAAAATACCAAACTCCATAACCAGCCCTTTCTTCCATCAAAGAACAGAGGAAGGAGGAGGGGAAGAGGCGGCCGCAAACCCGATAACGGCGATGTTCTAATGCGGCCAAGCTTGAGGCCAGCCTCGGTGCAGCCAACGGGAGCTTTCGAAGCAGACATACCGAATGGTTCCCGTTCTCGGAGCAACTCATGTGTAGAGAGGGGTTTTCCTTCTTCAAGCAAGTCTTTGAGTTGTGCATATAGGCCAGGGTTTGGACAGCTTGGGACAAAATGTGTTGTGAAGGCCAACCATTTCTTTGCGGAGTTACCGGACAAGGACTTGAACCACTATGATGTAAGCTAAGCTATTTGCTTTGATGGATTTAGATTAAATATATCTGTTAAATATACTTCAATACAATTATTAAATTCTCAGTTTCTCTTGGTGACCATAAGAATTGGCGCCCTTAACCTTAAGCTGACATTTTATGATGTTGTTTTCTTCTTATACTTGCTCTTATTTTGCTGATAAAATTGAATAGGCCTCTCTGCTTTCTCTTTGTCCTTTGCATTGATGTAGTTAATTGATGTAGTTAATGAGTTTTTAAATTGTTCTTGTTGCTGTGTCTTGTGTGTATATTGCTGTTTAAAATCATGGTTTCAATCACAAAATAAAGCGGTAAATAATAGAACAAGCGCATAGAGAAGCATGAACAGCCTAATGGCTTTGGCTCTCCGTTACAGTACTTGAGTGTACAGTAAATATAAGACATCTCACAACATATATCCTTTTTGCAGGTTACTATTACTCCTGAAGTAGCATCAAGAGCTGTGAACAGAGCTATCATGGCAGAGCTGGTGAAACTGTACAAAGAATCTGACTTGGGGAAGAGATTGCCAGCTTATGATGGCAAAAAGAGTCTATACACAGCTGGTGAGCTGCCATTTGCATGGAAGGAGTTCAACATTAAACTTGTGGATGAAGAGGATGGAACCAATGGTCCCAAGTAAGAATTTATTGCTCTTTTGGCTGCAATAATTGATAGGATTTTATTTCTGCCGTCTGGGTGTTCCTATCTCTACTTGTTGGCTTCTTTCCACAACAAATTATGTGGAAAATACAAACCAAATGAATGCATAAGGAAAATAATTCATTTTTAAACGTACTTGTAATTAGTAAGATCTATACATTTTTTATTGAATTGGGATCCTGTCCCATGATTTTCTGTACCATGATCTTGCTGTGATAGTCCATTGGACCGGATTTAAAGTTGAAGCAAAACGACAAAATTTTGTGTGTTTATTTTAAAAAAATTGTTAATTTTGCTTTAGCTTTGGACTTGAGCCATTCAATTATGTCATTTGTTGAGATGTCTTGTTATGGTAAAAACCACTGCAAGATAATGGCAGAGAACCCATGCTCATTTTTGTTTATTTGTCTTTTTATACATCCATAGAGCTGGGAATACTGAATATTGGTTTAAATTTTCAGAAGGGTGAGGGAGTACAAAGTGGTGATCAAGTTCGCTGCACGAGCAAACTTGCATCATTTGGGCCAATTTCTTGCTGGTAAGCGTGCTGAAGCTCCCCAGGAAGCTCTTCAAATTCTTGACATTGTGTTAAGAGAACTTGCAACAAAGAGGTATGATTTCTCAAAAGTGCTTGAGATCGTGTTGACCTCAATTCGTTCAGTTTAATGACTTATCTCAAACTAAGATATTGTTTGTCTCGTAATGCACTTTAAAAGGTACTGCCCTGTTGGAAGATCATTCTTTTCACCAGATATTCGGAAACCACAACGGCTTGGTGATGGTTTGGAATCGTGGTGTGGATTCTACCAAAGTATAAGGCCTACCCAGATGGGCTTGTCCCTTAATATTGGTAAATAAGCATCATTGGTTGAATATTTCATATAAAAAATTTGTTGTTGTCATCATCATCATTGTCGTTGTTAATGTTATTATTGAGGGGTCTCTTCTTCTTATCATACAGATATGGCTTCAGCTGCCTTTATTGAGGCTCTCCCTGTAATAGAGTTTGTTGCCCAGCTTCTAGGAAAAGATGTGATATCAAGGACATTGTCCGACTCTGACCGTGTAAAGGTACTGGTCGTTGTTTTGGTGATATGGGTTGAATTTATTTCCCTCTTAGTTTTCTAAATTTGGAAATTTTCCTTGAAATGTCTTCCAGATCAAGAAGGCCCTTAGAGGAGTGAAAGTTGAAGTAACACATAGGGGTCATGTACGAAGAAAGTACCGAGTTCAAGGATTAACATCTCAACCCACAAGAGAATTAGTGTAAGATTTCCAGCTATTGCCTAGTATTCTCTTCAATATGTCAAAGTTTCTCATATTACTTGGTAATAATTCTTTTCCCTTTAGCTCATTCAACTTGAATCAAACTCTACTCGCTCTTATGTTGCTCTTCTTTAAGGATCCTTGGTAACTTGAATGGTAATTTTGTTCAGGTTTCCTGTTGATGACGACTCAACCATGAAGTCAGTTGTTGAATATTTTCAAGAAATGTATGGCTTCACAATTCAGTATACACACCTTCCTTGCCTTAAAGTGGGAAACCAGAAGAAGGCAAACTATTTACCTATGGAGGTGAACGGTTACTGCATGTTTTGCAGTTCTACGAAGTACAAATATAGTCGGTTACATTCTTTTTAAATCATTATGTGGTGCCTAACATTACTCTTTTGCCAGGCCTGCAAGATTGTTGAGGGGCAACGATATACTAAAAGATTGAATGAGAAACAAATTACCGCCCTTCTAAAAGTTACATGCCAAAGACCTCGGGATCGAGAGAATGACATTTTGCAGGTACTTCTGATGTTAAGATCCTGCATATCTCTCACCTTTTTATCCCCTTGGTGACTGAGGAAAGTTAACTGAATTGAATTTTTGACCTTGGAATAACATATACTAATTTATGATCCATTTGGTTACAAAAAAATTGAGAAGTGAAAAAGCTCAGACCCTTCATTATAAAATGGTTGTGTAGAACTAAATTATTTTACCTTTTACTCTATCTTCTTGCCAACCACATGAGCTTTTTAGAGTTTATTAAGCCCTATAACCTGTGTAGTTAAAGAGTGAGATCATAATATAGGCTTCTGAACCAAATATTCAAGTTAAAAATCTCTGTTTGAAAATATATTATTATATTTCTTCTGAACAATTCCTACACTCTGGTTATTAACTTATTACTATCAAGAAAATTTAGAATTTTTTATTTTTTTTTCCTTTTCTTGACTTGAGTAGGCATAAAGTTATTTGGATATCAAAATATTGAATATTTTTAGCATAACTAGAAAGGGAGATTCTATTTTTGACTTTCAACAGATGAACCTTGAATAATTGCATTTCATTTACATACACTATGATGAATAGTTCATGTTGTTTATGACATTTTTGGTAGTTGATGAAGCTTGAGTAAATAACTTTTATCCTTTGGGCTCATTAAAATACAAACAGACGGTTCAACAAAATGCTTATGATCAAGATCCATATGCAAAGGAGTTTGGGATCAAAATCAGTGAAAAACTCACGTCTTTGGAGGCACGGGTACTCCCTGCCCCTTGGGTAAGAACATCCTTCTAACTTCTTGGAATTCTTAAATGGTGTGGCTGTTTACAAATAGTCCACCATCTAACTACTTTCATCTGCAGCTGAAATATCATGAAACCGGGAAGGAAAAGGATTGTTTGCCTCAAGTTGGTCAGTGGAATATGATGAACAAGGTATTGTTCTTTTGTGCATTGAAATGATGTTTTCATAGGAAACAAGTAAAAGAGATTTGACAAATCACATTATGTTTATTGTTTCATTTCCTTTATAATCAATAAAAAAAACCTAACCATGACTCGGTTTATAATCTTTAATTTGTGTTTCACTCCTTTTTCCTATTGTTCGGTTTCAAATTTATTTTGGGGACTTGTAACAATAGTGATTCAATTCATTTCTATGCCTTGTATGGTTTTAACACTCTGTCTCCTCGTAAAATACAGAAAATGATTAATGGGATGACTGTGAATCGGTGGGCATGCATCAACTTCTCACGGAGTGTGCAAGAGAGTGTTGCTCGTGGGTTTTGTAGTGAATTGGCTCAAATGTGTCAAGTGTCTGGCATGGTACGTACTTCACGTGTTCCATGTGCTTTTAGATCTAACAGGTCTTGGTTTTGCTCTGATGTCAAGTTGTAATATGCTACTGTTTTTAGGAATTTAATCCAGAACCTGTGATTCCAATCTACACATCCAGGCCTGAGCAAGTAGAGAAAGCTCTGAAGCATGTTTATCACTCATGCACAAACAAACTGAAAGGAAAAGAATTAGAGCTTCTATTAGCTATTTTGCCAGACAACAATGGATCACTATATGGTGTGTTATGGTTGAACTTGAGTTGCTTGAATTGATAATGAAATTGCAGATTTTCATTGTGAGTGGAAATTTCAAGCTTGATGTGATTCTGCATTTTCAGGTGATATAAAGCGAATATGTGAAACAGATCTTGGTTTGATGTCACAATGCTGTCTGACAAAACATGTCTTCAAGATTAGCAAGCAATACCTGGCTAATGTGTCCTTGAAGATTAACGTTAAGGTGCGATGTTTCTTTATAATTGCACAAGAAGACATCCACAAAAATTCCATTTTATTTGCATTATCCAATGATGTAAAAATTTCAGTAAGATATCTAAGATTTTTTAATTTTTCCTGTCATTCATTGAAAATTTTCATTGTTGTGCTATGGGCATTTCTGTTGTGGTTTGATCTCTATTTAATATTAGGTACCTAAGAGTAACTAACTTTTGAACTGTTTCTGTTATTGGTACAGATGGGGGGTAGAAACACTGTTCTTTTGGATGCTATCAGCTGTAAAATACCATTAGTTAGTGACATTCCAACCATAATATTTGGAGCAGATGTGACCCACCCAGAGAACGGAGAAGACTCGAGCCCCTCGATAGCTGCTGTACAGTTCCTTAACTGAAAACATGTTTTCTTAAAACGTTCTTTCCTGCAATGATCATTGAGGACTTGCCTGATAAATCTTGTATTGACTATAGGTAGTAGCTTCTCAGGATTGGCCTGAAGTCACAAAATATGCTGGATTGGTTTGTGCTCAAGCTCATAGACAGGAACTCATACAAGACTTGTACAAAACCTGGCACGATCCTGTTCGTGGCCCAATTAGTGGTGGAATGATCCGGTATACTACATTTTCTTTTCTAGTGTGGGACTCTTTTCATAGAAAATTTCCTTCTTTTCTTTCTTTCTTTGTTATCTGTTTTGATTTTTTTACTTTTCTTTTATGTTTGGTGGTAGGGGATGTGTCTTGGGTTGCTTGTATTTGTTTTTACATCTCATTCCTATTTATGCAGAGATCTTCTAGTTTCCTTCCGAAAGGCAACAGGGCAAAAGCCACTAAGAATTATATTTTACAGGTTAATATTCTAATCAATAATTATGTATTTATCGGACATTTTTTTGACTTTGCTACATACCTTTACTAAATTATCAATTTTTTTACTAACAAAACACATGGGTGTGGGTCCCATAACCTTGTGGGACCTAAGTCGTGTAGTTTGGTAAAAAAATTGGTTATCTATTAGAGATCTTTATCATTTTTCCATATTTTTAATATCTCATTAGCTGCTTTATGAGAGTGTCATTCACCACAGATTTGCATTAACCCATAATTATATCTTTATTGTAGCCTTAGTGTGGTAATGAAGTCTAGGTTGACCTATAACTATTCTTTTGTCATCATCTCCTCGTGCCTCTACGTTTACCACCGTGAAACACTTCAACCTCCTCCTAGACAAGGTACTCTGCCACTTCAGTCACCAGTATCTCAACCCTCGAGTGTGCCTTCATCTTCACTTCCGGCACTAATAACAGCCTACATCATCAGTATCATGGTAGCACGTGTTTTCATTGTCTTTGTTTCATATTGTCATCATTGACGCTATAACTGCCGCCACCTTTGCCTCTTCCACACCATTGTTATTTGCTGGCCACTGAGGGCTGTCTTATTTTCGGGGTCTAAGCCTTTTCCGCTTATTGCAAAACTTCAATTACAAAGTTCGTTAGCTTTATGCAGTTGAATAGTTGTTTTATTTAACCATTGGCATTGAATGTGAAATGCGGTCATGTTAAATTGAAGCAAAAAGAAAAAAAAACTTCTATTACCTGAATCTTTGAAAAATAACATGTGACAATGGTAAGAGGATATTGGGGTTCCTATGGGTACATTGGCTGTCGAAGGTGCATTTAATTGTTGGTTGGAGGCATCCCATCATGCTGCTTTATCGTACATAATCCAGTATATCCTTCCATAAGTACTAGGGGCAACCTCAATCACCAGGTTAACCCCGTGGTCTTAAATAGATGATTCCAACCAAAGAGACTATATTTTGTACAATAAAAATGTTCTAAAATAATTTTATTCAATCAAAACATGGTTTGCACGGATTGTTTTACACATGTACACTATGTTTGCATACCATGTGTCTACAGATAGACTTTGTGTGTGCCATTCTTAATATTGCCATGTAAGTATAGCCAAATGCATTTGTCAATTTTGTGGGCCCCAAGTGAAAGCCTAATTTGGCATTTTATGCATATTTACTTCATAAGTATGCATCATAAATTTTTTTCTATGATTCTAATTTGTAATTTGACTGCAAAATAATTTGATCAGGGATGGTGTGAGTGAAGGGCAGTTTTATCAAGTCCTACTATACGAGTTAGATGCAATCCGTAAGGTTAGTGCTTTTTTATCTTGATTCGTTTTCTATTATGAAAATTATTTGAAGCAAACAATATATATATATTTGGTATTTATCTTGATTCTTACTCTATTGTGACAATTATGTGAAACAAACAAGAAACATTTGTGGTCCTGACTCCTGATCAATTACTTGTTTGTAGGCTTGTGCTTCATTAGAACCAAACTATCAACCACCAGTGACTTTCATTGTGGTCCAAAAACGACATCACACCAGATTATTTGCAAACAATCATAGGGACCGCAGCAGCACCGACAAGAGTGGAAACATCGTACCCGGTAAAGTTTCTGTCATCGAAGTCTGAGCTTTCTATGCGTCCATGTTTCTGTTTTTTCATATTCATCTGATTATTTTTATTTTTATTTTTTTCAGGCACTGTGGTTGATTCCAAAATTTGTCATCCAACAGAATTTGATTTCTATCTCTGCAGCCATGCTGGGATTCAGGTGAAAACTTATTAATTTTCTTTTATAACATATATATGATTAGAAGAGGTTTATCATTATTGAGCTCTGTTGCTCTTGTCAAGGACATGATGAGAAACAACACTAACTGATTCAGAAAGGACAGTAGCCTTGGTACTACAAAACAAACAACTTTGTCCTGATCTAGAAAAATAATGTGTCGTATCATTTTCAAAATTTTAGTTTTTATGTTTTAGGAGACAAGAATGAAATTTTCGGAAACACCACTCATTTTCATTTTTGAGCGAAAAGAGTTTTTGAAAATTCAGAAAACATTTTAAACTTTTTCCTAAAAAATATATGCTTTTGAAAATAGTTTGCCCAACAAGTTTTTGTATTGGATTCTGTTTCTTCTGTTTTTAGAACAAAAAAACAAATACGAACCTGAATTCATTAACTTATTGAATTCTGATTATGAATATTATAATTTTTTTTGGCCCTAAATGGAAGCCTTTGGCTCACCTGTGGGGTGGCAGAGAAAGGCCAACAATTGGCAATTCCTATTACAAGAAAAAACATAGAAGGAACAAAAAAAAAAAGGTACAAAACAGGAAAATATTGGATTTGATTGGTGGTCCTTTTGCCAGCATGTTCCACTCATGGTCTGGGAAAAAGTATCTGTTTGATGATATTTTTAAGTGTTTAACCCTGAGTTTTTTCACTGACTGGTCTGAAAGGCCTGTGATCATAAAGGTGCCTTATATTTTAAGCTAAGTGGTACCGGGTGTTGATGTGTCTGAATGGAAAGGACAAGATAAAGACTGTTTTCATTTCATGGCAATTCATACTTTACGTGAGTGTAAATGTTAGTTTCTTTTCATGTAATCCATGGCATATTGTGCCTTATATTTTAAGCTAAGTGGTACTGGGTGTTGATGTGTCTGAATGGAAAGGACAAGATAAAGACTGTTTTCATTTCATGGCAATTCATACTTTACGTGAGTGTAAATATTAGTTTCTTTTCGTGTAATCCATGGCATATTGTCACGTACCCGACTCATTGGGGGTTCGAGTTCTACACCAAGCACCTTGCAAGCGCATTAGTTTGTGAGCAGCAAGGCAGGCAGGGTAGATCCCTGTCACATCTCCTGGGTTGGTCCTGGGCATAATTCACGGGGTATGCAGTACCACTCATGGAGCCGACTTCCTAGGAGGATGACAAGCGCCCAGTCTGTGACAATATGCTGTAAAAGTTTTTGTAACTAATGAATTTCGTTTCATGTAATTCACTGCATATGATGTGAAAGTTTTTGTAACTAATGAATCATACCTTCTTTGTAATGTGTAGGGGACAAGTCGGCCAGCTCATTACCATGTTCTATGGGATGAGAACAATTTTACAGCAGACGGAATTCAATCATTAACAAACAATCTTTGTTACACGTACGCAAGGTGCACACGCTCGGTCTCCGTTGGTAAGTCAGTGTTCCTAGTTACATGATTGCTTCAAGTATGCATGTGAAGTTTGCCTCTTAATCTTAGTCATTCCTTGTAAGAAGAAAAAAAAAAAACAAAAGAAAAAAGGAAAAAACAGATGAAAAATGAAAAAGACACCATCTCAGTCTCCATCACACAAGGATTGGAAAAAAAATTCCTTCAAGTGCGCAGTGCATGGTTACATCATATCAGCTGAACCATTAGCAATTAGGAAATCTGGAGTTACAAAAAGTTTAAAAATATGATTGTAAATCATTAATGTGTCCCGAAGGTCATTCTTTAGAAGTCGTCCTGTTTCTAGGGCCGGTCTAATTCTCAACGAGGCCTAAAACAAAATCTCAAATGATAGATTTTTAATATTTAAATAATATTATCAGTGTTGGGGTTTATTTGAAGCTTTAACGAGGGTTATTAAAGTAAAAGATAGAAAGGAAAAACAAAAAAATGAAGATTAAGTCTGTAGAACCTATTCTAAATTGGTGAAAATCTTTTCCAAGTTGGGTTGGGTTTTCTTACAATAATAAACTGTATACTTTTCAAAATACGTGGAGCTTTTTTCTAATGTGGAGCTTTTAAAATAGAACAAGTTCCTTTGACAAATGTAAACCACACCAGCATTATGATTATAGGCTGCAACTTTTTTTTGTTTCTTTCGTGATCGTGTGGAGGCCTTTTTCAAGAGGGCCTTCTGAAAAAAGAAAAAGAAATGAAAAAAAGAAAAAGAAAAAGGGAAGTTTGGAGGCCTTTTGCGAGACGAGGCCTAAAGCTTATGCTTTAGTGGCTTCACGGGCAAGCCGGCCCTGCCTGTTTCTAGGCCCATATGATGGTTATGACCTCTCTCTTCCTCCCTGAGACCCTAGTTTTAGTAAACACAAAGATTCACTTCATTCAAGCTGTAATATATTTGAGTTTCTGATATTTGTTCTTTAATGGAAACTGAAGTGAGTAGTGTTGTTTTTTTTCTTGTTGCAGTTCCTCCAGCTTATTATGCACATTTAGCAGCATTTCGAGCCAGATTCTATCTGGAACCAGATATGCAGGAGAATGGCAGCAGCGGTGGTGGTAATGCCGGAAAAAGTACAAGAGCTAATGGGGAGTCCGGTGTAAGGCCTTTGCCAGCCCTTAAGGAGAATGTAAAAAGAGTAATGTTTTACTGTTAGAAAAAAAATGAAATGAGGAAAGGGTGAGTTAGGAGGAAATAGTAATGTCTATTGTAGAAGCCTCTTTGTATATGTAATGATGATTCTCTAGTTAGTTCAGTGGTATTTATATAGAGCAAGAGCTTTTTAGTTTCCTTTGAAACCCCCTGTTGTAAATTATTCTTACACATGATCATAGATTAGACATAGAGGGGGTTTAGATGAACATGATTAGGGATTTTAAAATGTTCTTTCAAAATGGGCTTGAGCCCTCCGTTGAGGACGTAGTGGCAAAGAACTAGTGGGTCTATTAAGAGGCATGAGTTTCGTCGCCGTTGAGACTCGAATCTCGAACTTTTTTGACATGTAAGTTGGTGTCAATTGCTTCCATGTAGAGTTGTTAAACAAACTAAGGGACTTGTGCTCAATTCGTGTTTGGTTTGTTAAAAAATCTCGTCAAAGATTGACTTGTTAGCCTATATAAACAAGTGAAATTTGAATACAATTTCAAATTCATTAAGTTTTAAGTCAAACTTGAGCTTCTTAAAATGGGTTTGAGCTGCTGCCCCGTTGGGGACATAGTGGCAAAGAAATGGTGGGTCTATTAAGGGGCATGAGTTTTGTTGCCTTTAAGACTCAAATCTCGAATTTTTTTGACATGCAAGTTGGTGTCAATTGCTTTCATGTAGAGTTGTTAAATGAACTAAAGTACTTGCATTCAATTTGTGTTCGATTCGTTAAAAATTTGTCCGAGATTGGCTCGTTAGCCTAAGTATATAAGTGAAATTTGAATACAATTTTATACTTGTTTAGTTATAAGTCAAACTTACACATCTATTATTTGGCTCATTTTCAATCCTAACACCATGATGTGCTCCTAATTCACCTAAAACTAGGACTATATTGATTACATCCAAGTACGTTGTCTCTGAATTCTTTCTTTCTTCTTAGAACATTCATGTTTAATTGTAAGAATTTTGAGAAACAAGAATCTCATAGCATAATTCAACAATTTTAAAAGAAATTTAAAATGGAGGATCACGAGTTGATGTTTAGAAATCTTAATACTGTGTTTGGTTGGGGATTTAAGAAGAAATTTGGAAAGGAAGGGAAAGACATGTAAAATGAATAAAATATATTTACATTTCACTTAATTTCACACACATTTTTCAAATTTTCCAACTAAACACAATGTAAAGGGTTCTTCATGGATTAAATTAGTAGGCTAACCACGACAATTTACAATTAAAAAATTGATTATGGGGCTTATGTATTAGCATTTTTGGTAGATTGTTGATAAAAATTTAGTATAATTATGGGTAAATCCTATTGATTGGATTTATTTACTCTTTAAGTGCTGAGGTTATTTTTTTTTTAATTTTTTTTTTACGTATTTGCTTCTCATTTTAATAATAATTTTTTTTATAGACTTTTTAAATGTGTTTTGTATTTGTAGAATGGTTTTTGATACTGGTAATGTTACTGATAAATTTATGAAAGTTACAAATGATTTGGATAATTTGACCTTTCTTTGTGACTTTTGATGTATTGTTAGTTTTTTTGTGTTAATTTGGATTGAAATATGGCATGAGAAGTGTAAGTAGTTGGATTGTATTTAACAAAAAAAAGAAAGAAAGAAAGGTTTTTACAACGATGAATGTATCATTTTTTCTTTTAATTTTTAGATTTAATAAAGGGTTAATTACACTAATAGTCCCTATAGTTTGAGGCTTGTGTCACTTTGGTCCCTGACTTTTCAATTGTGACACATTTGACCCTGAATTTTGAATCTTGTTCCAAATAAGAACAATTGAAAATATCATTAAATTTTTCAAGGGTAAAATTGTCAATTTGATAAAATATATACTAATTTGACAAAAATAAATGTCAAAAAAATATTTTTAATTTTTTAAAATTATTTTTTTCACCAATGATAAAATTATGTAAAACTAATAAAAATTACATGATTAATTTTTAAAATTAATTTTACATAATCATCATCCAAACATAATAAAAATTAATTTGGTAAAAAAATAAATAAATGTTTAAAAGATTTATCATTTATCAATTTTAATAATTTTATTTTTAGTGGGTAGAAATAATTTTTAAAAATTCAAAAATATTTGTTTGACATTTATTTTTGTCAAATTAGTTGATATTTTATCAAATTAACAATTTTACCCTTGAAAAATCTAATGATATCTTTAATTGTCCTTATTGGAACAAGATTCAAAATTCAGGATCAAATGTGTCATAATTGAAAAGTCAGGGACCAAAGTGACACAAGTGCCAAACTATAGGGACTATTTGTGTAATTTGCCCTTTAATAAATTTATCAAGTTGAATTATAATTTTTGATAAATAAGTTTCGTCCACCTCGTAACTACTCTTAAAAATTTGCTTCATATTTGTACTGTCCTGTTTGGATGTCCCCTTTTGAATCAGCTAATTTAGAAGTAAATATGTAGAAATTTTGTTAGCATTCTTGAATTTTGACATTTCATGGAGGAGAAGGGGGATCTTTCGTTTGGGATGTGAGTTGGCTTTTAAAACTAGAAAATCTCGTTTGAGATAAATTTTTTTGACTTTTTTGACTTTTGTGAGAAAAAAATAAAATGATTATGGTTTAGATGTGATGTTTTGTCTTATTGACTTTTTAACTTATTTTATTTTTTTATGACTATTTTAGCCCAGTCTTTTTAGGTACGCTTAATTTCTCAATACTCCTTATTTAATTACTTAGAGTTATAATTTATTCTCAATACATCTTATGTTTTTTTTTTTTTTTTCCACCCAAATAATAAATAAATCAAAAATTTCAAATTATACTACTTTGAAAAGCACTTTCAAAAATAAATGATCTCAAATTACACCGCTTTGAATTATAGATGATTCAAAGATGTAAAATACATGAAAAACAAACGTTCAAAAGACCCAGATTGTCTGTTGAGGCAATGGAATGTTAAAATGTTGTTAGATGGGGATCATCGGGTATTCCATACCTTGTGGTGTTTTGAAAAGTTGATAAAAAGTTAATTTTTTTATTTTTTTAGTCTATTTTATCTTTTTATAGGTAAAAAATATGAGAAGTAATGTGACCTAAAATAGGTAAAAAATTAAAAATCAACTTTTTACTAAGTTGCCAAAGCATCCCGTTGTATTCATCAGCAAAAAATTCAACAGTCAGAATCCAAAATGAATACATGGAGAGACAATAAATGCATTGTGTAGGTTGTAACATAAATGCAGAACCCTCTAACGGATTGGATTTTGGGTAGGTTATAACCATAAATGTCAGAAATTGGATTTGTTAGTACATCTATTGATTGAAGTTTTGGGTTTGTATTGTCCAAAAGGAGTGCTTATTTTTTAGAGAAGATTCTGAACTATATTTGTTCATAAAATTAATGCCATCGCTGGTTCTGATTTATATTTTATTCTTCAGTGTTTTGAGACTTCTGGGCCCTAAAATCCATTTCTTTCAAGAAACCCTTTCAATTGAATATGTATAAATGATTTGAGTGTACTATAAAAAAAAAAATAATAATATTTTGTTTTATGCATTGTTCTTATTAATAAATTTACATTATGCTATAATATGAACTAAATTTTCAAAATTTTAATTGGGTATATTGAGTTATTATTTGGGTGCAAATAGAATAATCTAGGAGAAAGCTAGCTACTTTGGGCTGGACCTCTATTCTCTATGCAAGTGTAGTTGGATTGTAAACTTGTTTTTAATATTGGGCTTTAAGATCAATGTGTAAGGCCCAAGTCTTGAAAACACATTCCAATGTATGTACTGTGCAAAATATTGCCCAATCCGTTAAAATCGCCCGATCTACATCAATCCGCACCACTCTAACCGCTAATCGCGGTTTAAACTTTAAAATTTGTAATCCGCCAACCAAATTGTTTCGCTCCGCTATAATTAATACATATATATTTTTTAACTTCTAATGAAATATCAATGTAAAAATGAGTGTGAGAGAGATTTAAGATATGAAATTTATTACAAATTAGTGGTTATATATATAGAACATATTATGTAAAATTACTTTGTGTTATATATCTAAAAAATATTATACAGATTAGTGTTATATATTATGCAAATGTATGATAATTAGTTAGAATATTATTCAATCCGCCAAAAACTGCCCAAACCGCAATTTGTCAATCCGCTAATCCACTAACCCGTCATTCAATTTGCAATTTTCCTCTCAAACCGCCCAAACCGCACCGCGCACACCCCTTATATGCCTCAAAATCACAATGATAATTAAGATATGCCAAACCAATTCTCTTGTTTCATTTTACCATCCAATTAAAGGCGGAAAATGATTTTCAAATAGAATTTTTATACAGAATTTATCATAAAAATGATATGATAATAACATTTTTGAAATAGAAACTGTACGGGGGTGAAATATCCTTTGCGCTCCGTACTCCTTGAACTCAAGCTTTACGTAACGGCACTTGACCTGAAAACAAGGAAATGGTGAGCTGCCTGGCGGTGTGTTGCCGGATAGACCCTCCGACAATCAAGTCAGATCACTTGAAAAGGAAGAAGAGAGCACTTCTTTGGAAAGAGAGAGAGTTGTTCAGATTGCTTACCTCCAACGTCCCCCATTCCTCCTTTTTCTAGGCTGGCCATGCAGCCTCAGGGATTGTGCGCACACTACCTCTGCTGTCTTTCCCTAGACAGGTGGCAGTGCTCGCCTCCTACTACCTTACGCGTATAAAGGCCAAAACCTCCAAACAGTATGTGTGGAACTGCCAAACGGTATTGACGCATGCCAGGAGTGGATTTCCCCTCCTTCACACCATTGGTCCAGGTGGCACACTTAACCGGGATATCATGACTGACCTATCCCTTGGAAAGGAACACTACCATGACCAAGGCAACCGAACTGTGAGAGGTCGGTCCATCCGAACCGACTGATCGTGAGGTATGCCGGCCTACCCCTTGGAGAGAAACACCACTATGACCAAGACGACCGCACTGTAAGGAGTCGGTCCACCCGAATTGACTGGCCGCGAGGCATGCCGGCCTTCGTCTCGGTCCAAATTCATTCTGGGCTGTGTTTGGCTCAGTCCAGACGCACCACTGCGGATCCCACCGAGTACTTAGCCGAACCACAGCCCGGTTGTGCACATGCATGTCTTCGCACTCTGGCCAGCGACATAGTTCGGCCAAACGCGATAGCCCGAGAGGCCGTGCAGATTTGGTTCGACTCCAAGGCCCGGCGCAAATCTCCCTCTCAGAAACCATTTTGATGGATTTGTGATTTTAAAATAAGAGAACTTGAAGTTGTCATATAATTCTTATTTAAAATTTTGTATAATTTCATTTGCGTAGTACTACTCATTAAAGCAACTTTTATAGGGAAGCTTATAGAAGAGTTGGAACAAGAACAATCATAAATAATATATATATATATATAAAATACTCTTCCCTCTGAAATATTATTAATCATTAAAAACTTAATAGCCTAGACACTTACGTTCGAATTTATAATAATAAAAAGGGTAAATTACATTGACACCCCTGAGGTTTATATTTATTATAATTTCTCTCATTATCTTTTGAAAATTACATCTCCCTCTCTGAGGTTTAAAGTTTCATTATAGATTACTCCCTGAGATTTAAAGTTTCATAATAGTTTTCCTCTCACCGTAATGATCATCATACATAAAATTAAATTAACAAGGAGGGTCAGTGTAATTTCCCAAATGTGAGGGGAGAAACTGTAATAAACATAAACTGCAGGAGGTGTCAGTGTAATTTACCCTAATAAAAAATAATTAACCTTAACAGTTTGTTTGGTATTATAGGTGAGAAAAAAAGAAGATTATATTCTTTTTCTACGTGAGAAAAAGAAAATAATTGTAGTTTTTCACAATTTGTTTGGATGAACAATAAATAAATAAGGACACATGTCTTTAATCATCTTTACTTTGTATATAGATTGACAATTTAGATATTATAAAAAAAAATGTATATATATAAAAAAAACAATTTCATTTGTTACCAAATTTCATCATTTTTGACGAGAAGCAAACATGAGTTTAAAATTTTTTTTTTTTTTTTTTGAATTTTTATCATCAAATCTCCTTATATCCAAATGGGTTGCAAGTCCACGTTTTTTTTTTTGGACTCAATGTAAGATGCTAACAAATTAGTAGTTTATTAACAAAGTCGACATCTCCTCGTAAACTCAAATTTGAGGTTTCACACTAGCACTTATGTGCCGTTTTAACCCAAGTCGTCTATTAAGAAACAATCACAAAAGACAATTCCTTTCTAATCAAATTAAAATTAAAGAAAGTAAAGATTTAATAAAAATGAAATTTTGAATTAAGCTTAAATTTGAATATACTAGAAACTTTAAAGAAACGTGCAAAAATAAATGGCAACAAAAATGAAATTTTGTAGACAAAGTAATTGCAAAATACTTTTCTAAAACAGAAAAATTACAATATTGAAGGCGTAAATCAAAGAATTTGCCCAAAAATCATCTTAATTCATGACAAAGCCTTGTAGTTCGACTGTTGAACTATTTCCAATTGAACAGTCTTTCGGAGCTATTCCATAAATGTCGGGTCAAACACTTATTTATCATTTTGTTATTCTACAATTAACTTAATCTGCATCACATACACTTGTGTTCTTTCTGAAATGTGTAACAAAATGATTTTAAAGGATTTTAAATCACATACACTAGCAAAGGATTGTTCTACCTTATTGGTGCCAACCTAGTTGGGATTGGTAAGGTTAGTTATGATGCTATTTGCACTTCCCTTCTTTATTGATGTAAGTTTTCGCATGTTTCTTACTTTCTTCATCAATAAAGTTTATTTTGCTGATAAAAAAAAAAAAAAAAAAAAAAAAAACAATGAATATAGGCCAACAAATGACCTATTTTAATATGAATAAAATTAATGTAATGAATTGAGCAAGTGTACTCATGCTTGTTTTTGTTTTATTTTTTATTTTTTGAAAACTGGAAAAAAAAAAAATAAAGGAAAAGAAGCTATTTTCTATTCCAAATATTTTAGAAATTTCTGAACCAGTTTCACTTTTCACAAAATAAAATATGACAAATTACACAAGTGGTCCCTATATTTTATTCCTTGTGTTATTTTGGTCTCTACACTTTTAATTAGCTTAATTTTGACCATTTATTTTAAATTTTATGTCAATTTGGCTCAATTGATTAGTGTTTTTAAGGAAAATTATCACTAAATTGGTTGAGATTAACTCACTGAGTTAGATAAGTTTATAATTTTACCCATAAAAATGTAGCACATGGCACTTGTGTGCATATTTTCAATAAAAAAATGATAAAAAAATAAATTTGACCAAATTGAGACAAAATCATAAATTCATGATCAAAATCGAGCCAATTGAAATTACAGAGACTAAAATGACGGAAGGCTCTGAATGTACTCCAAGAATTAGGTTGGACATCCCATTACTTTAAAAACACCCCAATAATAAATTTAGAATTTTATTTATTTGATTGGATATCCCAAATAGTACCTATCCTAATCTTAAAACCCCTAAAACTCTATACAAATCTACTTTGTATACCCCATTACCCATAAACAGAAGAATAAAATCAGAAGAAAATTTCAAGCGACGAAGAGGATTCATTCAAGACAGAGACGGATTCTAAGCGACGAAGGTCTCTTCCTACTCTACATCCACTGGCGGCTATCGATTTCCAGATACTCAGTGCCGAACACAAGAAAATTGGTTCCAGTTGTTTCATAGATACTTAGTGACAAACAAAATATATTTGTTTGAATACTTAATTCCAAACATATGAAGTTGTTCGGATTTTAAGTTTCAAACATAAGAAAATATCGGTTCCAGTTGTTTCATATGGATACTCAGTGCCGAACAAAATAAATTTGTTTGGATACTCAATGTTGAACACAAGAAAATTGGTTCTAGTTGTTTTATATGGATACTCAATACCAAACAATATATATTTGTCCAGATACTTAATTAATTCCAAACATATGAAGTTTGTTCGGATAGATCAGTTCCGAATGAATTCGAAAGACCAAATTAAAAAAAACGATGAACAACAATTAAAAACTACTTTCTCTATAGAAAATTATTTGAAAACATCTTCTTTATTATCCATTATTGATTTCAATAAGAAATAGAATGTAAAAATAATTAATTAAAGCAAATATGGTTGGGTTAGAGTTGTGTCTGAAGATGCAAAGTGATAAAAGTAGGAAGAGAGGAGAGAAAAAGAATATTAAGGCTGATGATTAATGGAGTGTCCAAAATATTTTTATTTTTATTTTTTTCATTGTCAAATCTGTTTTTGATCATTTTAAATAGGGACTTAATAATAATATATAATTAAATTAGAATCTCCAACCTAATTTTTGGAGTGTAAATAGAAACTCCTTAATATGATACAAAGATTAAAGTGTAGAAACTACCGTCGTAATTTTCACAAATAAAATAATACATACCATTTTCTATTATAAATATTTTAGAAAATACTGAATTTCTCTCAATTTTTACAAAATAAAATAATACACCAAACAAATTTCTTCTTCTTTTTTTTTTTTTTTTTTTTTTTTTTTTTTTTTTTTTTTTTTTTGGGTTTTCTAAACAATTTTTTTATGAAACATAAGTATGAAACTCACATTTAGATTCCACGCCTATGTCTGTTAGTTTCACACATATATCAAATATTTAATAAAAATATTAATAAAATATTTAACATCCCAAACATTACTCATTTTTTATTCCCACCTTTCTCCCGACCACCATTGTCACCCATCACCTCTGCCAATTTCTGGCCCCCCTCCAGCAACCGACTGATGACCTTTTATGATTCTCTCCTCCCTCCTCCACCACCCACCACCATCCCATAACCATCCAGCAACCATCTGCTGCCAGCCACCCCAACGTCAAACCTCGTTGGAATGCTTTAGTTTTTGCTATGATGCAACTTTTCCCATAGCCTCTGACATTTTCATTGGTGTCTTTCTTGTAAACATTGTTGGGTTTTGTATGAAGCATATCAATAAAATCGTTTTTTTTTTTTAGTGATTTAAAAAAAAAAAAACTACCTGTGGCCACCCCCAACGTCATGCGACCAACTTCAGCCACCCTCCACTACTGGCTGCCACCTCTGGAACAAGTTTTTTTTTTTTTCAAAATATTTGTGTTCACCAAACAAGTTTATTTTTTAATTTTACAAAAATAAACAAACACATGTTTCTTGTTTTCTACAAAAAGAAAACAAGACACTAACAATGTCACTGAACACCAACCTAATCTTTATTTTTACGAAAATTTAAAAACTGTCACCAAACAATATCGACTTGTTTGATTTTGATATCATGGATGATAAAAAAGCTATGTATATAATATCAATGATATTTCCCTTTCAAAAAAAAAAAAAAAGAAAAAAAAAAAAAAATTTCCCTTTCAACCCTTAAACTAGAGCTCTTTCAAAGACAACAGAAGTCATTAATATCAATGAGGAAAGCATATCCCTGAAGTGGCATGTAACAAAGCCCTAGCAAGTGATTCTTTTACCTTATCACATTAATGAATGAGAGTGACAACAAACAAAGACATTGGAAAGAGTTTGGAGAATCAAGCTAACTGAAGGTTTTAAGATTTCTTGGCCACTGATGGAATATGAAAGCTCAATGGAATCTTACCCAAATGAAGGTTCCCAACAAGTTGAGTAAGGTGGAAAATTTTGAAGTGGGTTCACGTGTTGTTCATATTAACATCAATGGTTGTCTATTTTTATTTCTACATTTAACTTCCGCAGCTAACAATTAATGTATCCGAGATGGTTGTTATATATATCTATACTATATCCATATGTCAACACTACTTTCGGTGTCTTGAAGCTGGCTTATTAAGAGCAATGTTAGAGATTTACAATTTGGACCTCTAAATTCACTTCTAATAATGTGACGAGTTGTGCACTATATGATTGAGTGTGTGACAAATTAAAAGTTGATACATATCATGCCACATAAGTCAAATTATGAGAGTTTTTTAGGTGTCTTAAATATTTTTCATAAATGACTCGAGATCTTCTGTCCACCTCTTTTAGGTCTTTCTATTTCAAAGCCTCTTCTCACTATGCGATGTGTCAAAATAATTAATTTTTAATTAGAAATTGACACTGCCTCTGGTGCTATAAGAGGATCAGGATCTTTTGTCCCCATATCTCTGTCCATCTGTGCCATTGTATTTTTTGATGTAAAATATAGTGAGAATCTCAAGATATGATCGTACGACTAAGAGTGCATTGGGATTAAGATATTTGAGAACGGAAGATCACGTGTCATGATAAGAGTGTTTAGGATAGTGGTGTATAGTGCTGGGGTGTTTTGCTGCTGTTTTGGGGATTGGAAGGGCTGTCTGGTGCATGATGTTTAGTGCTGGTGCTTGGACTACATGATGGGCTTCTGTAGTATTTTTGCCTATGATCTTTCTGGTCTTTTTTCGCTTTTCTTTTTGTGCGTTGGTTTCTCACCAATTTGGAGGTTGGAGCTTGTTTTAACTCCAAGCTCCTCTTTATTGATGTAAATTTCCTTTCCCATCAATAAAGTCTTTTTGCCGATCAAAAAAAGAAAAAGAAAAAAGAGTGTTTAGGATAGTGGTGGAGTCAGAATTTTGATTCATGGAGGGTACCATTAATCCTTAGCGATATCAATTACAAAACTTAACTAAATCCAATTTTCATTTGATGATAGAATGATTAAAGATCAACGTGATGTCAAAATTATGTGCCTTAAATATGTTCTAATTAACCGATGCTTCTTTTATTTGCTATTTTAGTTACTGAATATGATGATAATCACAATTTAAAATGTAATAACATGCATACCAAAAAAAAAAAAAAATGAAAAAAGAAAAAAAGAAGAAGATAGATGTGGAGAAAAATGAGAGATAGAAATAATTATAAGAAAATATTTTGATAAAATTAAACATTTATAATGGTAAATTATATGGAATTTATTAAAAAGAAAGAGAAAAGAAAGATGAGATACAAACATTTTGAAACATATTTGAAAATTAAAAAAGAGTTAAATGAAAAGAGATTTCTAATTAGAGATAAAAGTGTAATTTTTAAAAAATGAGGGTGGACACGTGCCCTCTCTGGACCCTATATAGCTCCGTCCCTTATTAGGGAGGAGAACAAATAAAATGGAGATGAGTGTTTGAGAAAGAAACACAAAAAATAGAGATTGAGGGTACCAAGCCAAATTAAATTCGCTTTCAAAACAATCTCTAAGGACAGAGCCATTTAAGAATAAAAGATCACATGTCATAATGAGAGTGTTTGGGAAGAAAATAGAAAAAATGAATACGAGTGATTGAGGAGAAAAGAAGAAGATAATACCGTGCCAAATTAAATTGGTTTTGAAAACAATTTATACGGACAGAGATATTTGAGAACAAAAGATCACATGTCCTGGCAAAAGTGATTGAGAAAAAAACAAAGAAAATGGAGACAAGTGATTTGAGAAAAAAAAGAGAAAAATTGGAAACAAAGTATCCTGTGTCAAATTAAATAATATTTCAAAACAATCTCTAAAATGCCTAAAGGTTGTTCAAAAATAAATTTTTTTTTTTTCAAGCTACCCATAAATTAGAACCTAACGAAAAAACAATTACCTTTTATCATCACAGAGGCATAAAAAAGAACATGTGCTTTCAATTGGAGAACCAAGCCAAAGGAAAGATAGCATATGCAACCAGCAAACCTGCAATATCCTAGCTGCATGTGTTAAAAAACAAAAACAAAAAACAAAAACAGTTCACATAAGACAAGTATTCTGTTCCATTGATGTAGTCATCATCTCAGATTCCCCATATTTCAACAAATAAATTTTTCTTTGTTTCTTCATGCTTCCATCACTCGAATAAGCAATGATGCAGATGTTCTGACTTCTGAAATAGGTGCCCAGTATATATCACCTAACATTATCAGAAAGGACACGCATGTCTCTCTTCCCCTCTGATTTATATATATATATATATATTATACATAAACATATATTTTAGGACAAATAATAATAGTAGTTCTTAAATTTTAGCCTTTGTATTATTTTGATTAGTAAATTTTAATTGACTCAATTTTAATTATAATTTATAATTTTGTCTCAATTTAATCTAATTAATTACATTTGTTAGCATTTTTTTATTTTTTTATTTTTTATGAAAAATGTGTACATGAACAACATATGTTATGCTTCTATAGACAAAATTGAAAACTTTTAAGACAGTTAATGTCAATTAACTCAGTAATCATTTTCATTGAAAAATCTTAATTGACATTATCCATTGGATCATATTGATAACAAATCTAAAATTAATAATCAAAATCAAACAAATTAAAATTACAATGACCAAAATAAAATAAATGAATAAAATACAAGAACTACTAACATAATTTGCGACAGATTTTATGATCACGAGACTCAAAATAGTGTGTTCCATATTAGTAATAAATGTAAAACTCCTACACTCGTATCCGGTGATCAGAAGATTAGAAAACAAATCCGTCAATTTGTAACATATTTTCTACATACGTATTTAATAACTGGCATAGCAGACTTAACTTGGCCTCTTCATGAAAAAAACAAAAAGAACCCTAGTTGCAGATTGCAGGTTGCAGGCCAGGATTCAGTCACAAAACAATATGAAGGAGGAAGAAGATGAAATATTATAAGAAACAATGTATACAGCAAATGAGCAAAAGCTTCAAAAATACCTGCTCCCTCCAACACACCCTTTTTCTGTGTATATGCAACATTCAACTCACTTTATGACCCCAAAAAATAAAATTAAAAACCCTAGTTGCAGATGGGTAAACCAGATTCAGTCACATAACATGAGGGAAGATGATGAAAATTTCAAGAAACGTGTGTAACAAACGGGCAAAGATTCAAGATCTTCTCCTCCTCCTCCTCCTCTCTCTCTCTCTCTCTCTCTCTCTCTGTGTGTGGATAACTAGGCAAAGGTTCAAATCAATATATATGACTCTTTATGTCTCTTTCTACATCTCTCACCCCCCTCCCTCTTGCAAGATCCAACAAGCTTTATCATGAAAACCCTAAGCATAGATAGACAAACAAGCCAAGATTCAACCATAGAACAGTCTTCTTGAGGATAAAGATTTGTCTCAAAACTGTTAAAGAGGCAAAGGGGCCAAGAGCTCTCTCTCATTTTCTGGTAGATTAGTCTGAAAGTTTAAGGTTATGTTTGGATTATGGATTTAAATAGATATTTAGAAAAGGAAATAGAAAATATAAATGAAATATAGTTAAATTTCACCTCTATTTCTTCTTTTGTTTTTTTTTTTTCAAATTTCTCCTCAAATTTATAATCCAAATACAATCTAAGAATTTTCATGATGGGATCATTGGAAATCCCTTCTGAACTGAGAAAAGTAGAGTTCAATCTCAAATTACTACCGATTGAAAATGAAAAATCTCATAAAAATACATGTCAAAAGTTCAAGATTTCGAAATTCGATGGTAGATTTAAAACCTAGGATCAAGCCCGATTTCATAGAAACCTTAAACACATATACAAACGTTGGAAACAGTAGTAAATCATCAGACAAACATAAAACAAAATAGATGCATACCTTACAAAATAACAAATATAGTACGGTCCAACATAGAGATCTTGAAATCACCAAACTGCACTGAGCCACAAACTTCTTGTCATTCACATTTTCCAAGTAATTTTCGACACAAAAATGAATGAAAATCATAACAGTGATGATTGATCTAAAGACACCAAATAACCCAAAAACACACAGAGAAACATAGAGATTGAAATGAATCCAAATAATAAGAGATTATAAAGAAGATCACTGCATACCTTTTGAGGGAATTTATGAGTAATGTAACCACGCAGAGAGAGAGAGAGAGAGAGAGAGAGAGGGGGGGAGGGGGGTTGGAAAATTAGGGTTAGGTTGGAGTTAGGATTTTTTTCGTGGGACCAACACCGGGTGAAGCTACCACATGATCTAATCTATCCTCAGCAAAGAAGGGATTTAGATCATGCTGGCAGCTTCAACTGATGGTGGTGCACGATAAGAGAGTGTGCCCTTCCTACTAGGGTTTAGTTTAGACTACGGACTATGGAGAAAGGGATACCTAAAGGGAGAGACATATAGTATATCAGTATGGTCTCTTCTCTTCTTCTACTGAAGGGTACCTAGAGAAGAGATGATGAAATGGGTATAAATAGAGGTGTGCGGTAGAGGAATCACAAGGGAACTATCATTTTTATTGGATGAGCTGTCCTACTTGCACAAAATCTTTTCAAATAATGAAAAAAAAAATGCACATAATTGAGATAAGCAATTGTTAGGTAATCCCACAATATTATGTGGTATTATTACTTAGATGGTATTCCCAATTATGTAACAAAAAATTTTATAGATGAAATAATGCTTACTGAATTTTGTTATTTAATTGAGAGCTAAAGGATAACCCATTTAATATATTTTGCAATTACTCAATTGTTGGGAGTATATATCGGTTACTTAATACTTCGAGAAACTTAAATCAGTGTGTTTGGTTTGAGTTTTTTAAATTAAGTTTTTCGAAAACAGAATTTTTTATTTTCGTATTTTTTTGTTTTTAGTGAATATTTTTAAAATTTTAAACATTTTTTTTTTACTTTTTTAGATGCACCTTACTTAGATGTATCTAAAAAGTAAAAAATTTGTGAAAAAATATTTTAAAAAACTAATAAATACATAAAAAAACAAAAAAATATATTGAATTCTCGTTTTTTTTTTTTTTTTTTTTTTGTTTTTTTGGTATTTAGTGAATTTTTAAAAAGTTTTTTTCACAATTTTTTTTACTTTTTAGGTAT
This sequence comes from Camellia japonica, assembly GCA_030407325.1. Lineage (NCBI taxonomy): Eukaryota > Viridiplantae > Streptophyta > Magnoliopsida > Ericales > Theaceae > Camellia > Camellia japonica. The sequence goes on from JAPPVO010000031.1 coordinate 178,376,002, forward strand.
ATTTATGTTAGGTATGTCTAAAAAGTAAAAAAAAAAAAATTTGCTTAAAATATTAAAAAAATTCAGTAAAAATAAAAAACACCGAAAATAAGAAAGTAGAATTTTCTAAAAAGTGTTTTTGAAAAAATAGAACCAAACAAAGTGAAATTTTTGAAAAATAGTATGTACTATGAAATTGAGCCTTGAATTTTTTATTTCAAAATTGATGTAGATTGTGTAGATTTAAAAGTTGATGAAATATGAGTCACACTTAGAATGATTGTGATTTGTAAACGTACTTTTCTAAGGCCTGGTTTAGGAACATTTTTTTAGTAATTTTTTGACTTTTTAACTAAAATATGATGTAAAAAAACTAGTATGTTTGAGATGATTTTTTAATTTTTTTTACGAAAAGATGTGCAAAAAATAGAGAGAAAATGAAATCTTTGACTTTTTGATATATGTTAATTTTTTGATTTTTTAATAACTTTTTAACTTTTAAACTAAAAAGTGATATTGTCAAACGAGAACTAAATACTCTTTTGGGGCTCATAGTATTGTTGATAATTTTTTTATTAAGACAATGAATGGATCCCATATATAAGCCCCCACCACATGGGAGCCCACTTTCATTTCAATTTTTTGATTTTTATTCTACGAAATGATTATGTGCAAGTAATTTTTTCCCTTACTGGATACACTTAGAGAATAAGTGACTGTTTCTGCAAAAGAATTTTTGACAAGAAAATTAAATTAAGAATTCACATTTAAAATAAATCTCAATTTATCATTATATTTTGTGCGATTCATTTTGTATTTTAATTTTATGTTGTTAACATTAATTTTATCTTATTGGATGAAGAATATGTGATTGAAAAAGCTTTGAAAACGAACCATATATAAAATTGAAACAAAAAATAAAAAAATAAAAAGAGGTAAGGGTGGTCCCTAATGATGCAAATTGAATATTGTCACGCCAACTCCAGCACCATGCATATTGCAGACACGTTAGTGAGAGTTTCTAAATGTTGTAAGAGCATTTATTAACTTTAGGGTTTGGAGGGTGGGGGACCCTTTCAACACCCCCCTCTCTCTCTACAAATTCTCTCTCTATATCTCTCTCTCTCTCTCATAAGCATCAACCTTGAGCCAAAAGAAGAATGTTGACACTAGCTAGTAATTTATTGGGGACCATTTTGCATGCTGTATTAGCTGTTGCATAAGGTTCACACAAAAAGAAGAAGAAGAAATTAAAGAGCATCTCAATCAAACACACTCTCTCTCTCTCTCTCTCTCACATTTAATTCATACCTTTTATGCATCTTTTATCTGCTCAGTGTAGTTGGCTTTTTTCCCCAAAACTTGCCATTTGTTGGATACTTCTACATCTGATTGGTGCCAAGTGCCAACTAATCAATAACTAGTTATTAGATGGAAAATGTTACACCAACTAACAAGTTTTATAAAATGATTTTACTAATTGATGTGTCATGTAAAATAGAAATTTTAGAAATTTAAATATGACTTACTTCAATAACATGGCAGATGTCTTTCATACAATAAAAAAAAATTGAAAACTGAAATAAGATAAATGATAGATAACGCATTAGTTAGTAGGAATAATTTGTGAGATATATTTGTTTGTATAATATTACTCTAATTAGATTCATATGTACAAATAGAAATTGATCTGAGTTGATAAAAGTTCTTGATTTTTATAAATTCTTCTTTTGGTGTAGTACTAGCAGATGATTAGACTTTGCTTCTCAGTCAACTTAATTGGGATTGTTTAGCTTTACTTTGATATTTTGTACACTCACCTCTTTTTTTTTTTATTAGTAAAATAAAACTTTATTAATAAAACTGCATACGTACAATGAGAAATACATCAATAAAGAGAAAGACAAAGGCACCAAGAAATCAACCCAAACTTAAGCCGACACCAACCTCAATGTTGGTGAGATACCAACAAAGCAACAGCAAACAGTCCCAAACAATGATCCATACTGATGCATATTACACCAACCACCGATCAACCAAGGCTTCAAGGCACTGAGGGCCGAACCTGCTGCAGATTATCAACCACATCATGAACAGAGTACTGCAACGCTCTAGTGTTAGCTTTGATCCACAGGGCAACTCTAGTATTAATCAGTTCGCAAACCTCCTCTAAGCAGTGCTGCTTACCATTAAATATGCAATCATTCCTCAGATTCCAAATGGACCATAGAACAGCAAATGGAATTGCATTCCAAATTTTACACTCACCTCATTTTATTGATATTTATTTAAGTATTCTCTCTACATTGATGTTCACTAATAAAACTTTTTTTTTTTTTGCTAATAAAAAAAGGGTGAATCATTGGACTAATTCATTGGCCAAGAATCTTGCATTTTATTAAAAACATGAGAGTTCTACTCTATCCATTTACATGTGGATCTTTTTTCTTTGTATTTGTTTAGGATTTTCTCTTATTTGTTTGGTTTGTTGTATAATTTTGGCTATGTATTTAGTTTTTATTTGTATTTGTTTGGAGTTTTCTAGTATGGGCAATAATTTTGGTAGTAAAATTTAAGCTAACTAGCAATCTGCACACGTGACACGTGTGCAATTCGAAAAAAAAAAAAAATATTATAAGAATAGTGATAAAAAAAATATGTCCAAATAGTATGGGTTGCTTAGATGGTAAGTACCTTTTTTGTCAAATTTATAATCCCGATTTCAAGTCTCACTCTCCTCTTAATATATAATTTTTACATGAATACCAGTTATAGGTGCTTTTTTTTAAAAAATCCAAAATATGAAACGTTAACACCATCATGAGCCTTCACATATATAATAGTATAGATAAACAAACAGATAGATAAATTTTGTAAAAATGCCAAAACTATGAATTACAAATTCTGGTTGCAAAATTTAAGTGCATAAATTTTATAAAAATGATTCGGATCAAAACATCTTTTATATATAAATATATATATGCCAAAAGTATGGACTTAAAAATTTTAGTAATAAATTTTAAGAAAATGCCAAAAATATGAACTTAATTATTTTGGTTGGAAAATTTAAACCAAAAAATTCAAAGAAAATGCCAAAATTATGGAGTTACAATTTTTATGTGAGATAATGCTCCGCGGTCGACATCTACAACAATTCACTTTATCAACAGACTAAATTGTAGTCTTTTAAGTTTTGAGAGTTTCACATTTTTTTTTTTTTTTTGACCAGTAAATAAAATCTTTATTGATAAAGAAACCATACATTATATATGAGATTACATCAATAAGGATGAGAAAGAAAAAAGGAAAACAAAGAAACAAAGCATACTTTTGGATGTCAGACTTGTGTTTCACTCACTTATTTGTATTCACTCTTTTCGTGGATGTCATACTTGATCCTATACTTGATGCCAAATTATATAGAATTTATCTTTAATAATTGGTTTGCAATGGAGGGTATCCAAAAAATTATATTTACATGATTATGCCATGATTGATATATGAATGTATAACCAAATGTCAATCTATAGGTATGATTTTGTGAAGTAGGTGAATGATATTTTACACAAAGGAATATTGGTTTTAAGTATTTAGGAAAAAAATAAAATAAAACTCATGATCAGATTTGCCCAAACTTTTAAGATTTTATTTGTTGGTCCGGAGAACCCAAATGGAATAACCTACTTTTCTAACAAATCTCTCTCTCTCTCTCTCTCTCTCTCTCTCTCTCTCTCCATTTCCTTCCTCTTACATTAAATTTTCTCATTCTTGGAACATATTCTACAGGTTATTGTCATTTTCCTCAAACAATATATCCACTTTCACCATGGATAAATTCCATTGTATCTGAATTAAGTTGAACCACTTAAAGTACACCAATAATGATTCAACATAAACTTTAAAATCTTAGATTCATAATATATGTCTACAATGTGTAGGTATTTGTTTGGTGATTAATGTTGTACTACCACCAGGGGCGATGCCAAGTGAGTGTTGAGGGTCCCATGACCCCACACCAAGCTATCAAAAACCTTTCAAAAAAATAAATAAAATTATAATGATAATATTTTATTTATTATAGTTTAATCATATTAAAAATTTTGGGACCCCATCAAATAGGATCTACAACCATTAATGACTTTATTGTTTGAGAAGTTCAAATCACTGTTTTCAATTTTTAACAATAATTTTTGAGCATTTTTTTTTTTTTTTTTTGTCTTTTGTTAACTTTTTTAATATTTTATTTTACTTTTTAAATCTACTTAATCTAGATACATTTAAAAAATAAAATATTTTTTAAAAAATATTTTTTAAATTTACTAAATATAAAAAAAAGATTTAAAAAATAGATATTTTTACAAATATTTTACATTTTTGGTACATGATGCATCTAAAAATAAATGACTATAATATGAAAAAAAAAATATTCTAAAGACAACAAAACATGAAAAATAAAATCTCAAATTTCTTTTGAAAATTCAAAATCGAATGTTAATTTTTTTTTTTCCCTTATAAAATTTATAAAACTTAAATTTGTGAGTGACCCCATCTATAACAATTCCTAAAGTCATCACTGACTACCACCAATATTCTCCACAGATTTAGATACTATGTGCATAGGCCCGTTTAAGAATAGATTATTTTAGTTGTTTTTTTTTTTTTGGATTATTTTAGTTTGGCTAAAGAAGTTGTGTTTAGGATGATAGTTGACTTTTTTTTTTTAAAGCTGATTTGATGTGAGAGAAAAAGTGAAATGATTATGGTTTAGATGTGACATTTTGTCTTATTAATTATTTTAATCTATTTTATCTTTATTGACCATTTTAATCCAAATTCAACTTCCCAATTTTTTTTTGGAAAATAGTTTTTTTTTTTTGGGAAAAAGAGAAATAGTTTCTTTTGAAGTTTTATCACCGGTCCCAAATTTTTTCATCCTCAAAAATAAAAATTTTATTATAAAAATGTTAGAACACTACAAAAAAAATGACTTTTTGTGACGGTAAAATACCGTCGCTAATACTCCTAATGCCGTCGCTAATACTTTTTGCGACGGCAAAATGACTTTTTACGACGGCAAGAGGGGGGTCGCAAATGCAGGGGTTGCAAAAGAGTTTTTGCGACGGTAAGTGCCGTCGCTAATGTTTTGCGACGGCATTTTTTCCTTTTTGCAACGGCACCATGCAGTCGCTAATAACATTTGAAATTTCTTGACTTTTTTGCGACGGCCTTATTTTACCGTCGCTAAAAATGTTATTTGAGACGGCAAAAAATACCGTCGCTAATAATCTTTTTTTTTTTTTGAAAAAACACTTGTTTTTGGCGACGGTGTGGTGCCGTCGCAAAAAGTATAAAAAATATGAAATTTTCTATTTTTTGCGACAGTGTAATGCCGTCGCAAAAAATATTAAAAAATAATAAAATTTCTATTTTAAATAATAAAATTTTTATTTTTTGCGACAGTATAATATCGTCGCAAAAAGTAAAACCTGTAACAAAATTAATAAAAACATTAAAATTTTCTATTTTTTCCGAAGGTGGTGTCGTCTTTCTCTCTAAGAGCTGATTATTTACATTCCATTCACAAAAACATCATAACAGAAAATAAAAATTGATAAAACCATCAAATTCAATATTTTACAAAGAACAATTAAACTGTACATGTTCATAAAAACATATTTAAAGTATAAAATTCACCCCAATCATAAAAAAAAATAAAATAATAAAATAAAATCTAAAATTCACCAATCAGCACATTGGATATTTAAATGCTCTTACAAAAAATAAAAAAATAAAAAATTTCCAACAAGATTTCAATTTTGAGCCTATTTAAAAAATCAAGCTGCAAATTCCTTACTTGAATCAAATCTTCCCCTCGGCAAAATTTATCCTTTTGACTTACAAATAAATAGATAACAGATGCAAATTATAATCTTTTGGAGAAACCAACTATTTAAACACCAGTAATGAAGACACTGAAGACTGTGGAAAGAACACTTACGTTGTCATCAGGAACAACTGCATATCTCTCAATTGTAGAAACCAAAGCTTTCCCTGCTCACAAATAATAATAATAATAATAATAATAATAATAATAATGGAATTCAATGTAGTCCAAAATAGTGTAATAAACTCTTATTGTAATATACCTGGGGAATTTTTTCATGTCTGATGAGAGTGGGAAGGGTTGGACTTAAAGGGTTCCTACCTATCTTGGATTGTAGAATACACAAATTTATTTTGTAAGAACTCACTTCCAACTCATAATCATTACATTTTTTCTCTCACAAAAGTCAAAAAAATCAAAAAATTTATCCCAAACGAGCCTTTTTAATCCCAGACTAAAAAAGCCAAAAAGCCAACCCACTTCCCAAATGAACTCTTAGGCTATTTCCACGGATTTGGCACAATAGTTATCTTATATCAGATTGGGTTTCTCTCTTGTTTTTAATCGAATTGAAAAGCTGTTGTTTGACTTATTGAGCTCACTTTTGGGTCTCGTTTTGATGATTCAAATTGTTCATATTTTAAAATTCATCAAGTATATCATTTCTATAAAAATTAAAGTCAATCATATAATAATAACCATGTGTTGATGTAACAGGACCGCGGGGGACCTCGCTACAGCTCGGACTCGATTTTGTGTCACGGTTCTTAATTTTGAACCAAAGAGTCCAAATCCGGCAAATCGTTTTAGAAAACAGATTTTTTGAAAGAAGTGCCAAACATGGACTGCTTTGCCAGATACAGAGTCGCCACCTAAATATTTTATTTTTGGGAAATTTAGGAAACCCTGACTCGTTGCCGAAGGCCACGTGTCCGTCATCACCAAAGTTGCCTCGGCTCGGGAACTTGGGTACGATTGGGGAAGGTCACTTCGTGAGCACCCCCGCTCGCCCGGTCAAAGACCGGCCTCTACTAACCATGATATCTTATTTTGAAAACATTGTGAGTTCTTATTCCGGTTATTAGCCTAGGTTACTATGTGATGCTCGCAGCAAACAAGTATAGACTGGGTCGCCTGAATTGGAACAAAACATTTCATGTCTGTTTGTTTGAAAATGGTTTGATGGTGCTACCCGCAGGTAGGCTAAGACGTGGATTCGCCACCCTCAGGTGGGCTTAGAAAACAGGATTTTGCCACTATCTAGTGGGCTTAAAACAAACATTTGATGAATTGTCCAATCCAAGTAACACAACCTCCACCCACAGGCATTCAAGGCAGTTTATATCACATAAGCAGTTAGCCTCATGGCAAGCATGCTATTCATGGCAACACTCACACGCATGCAAGGATGCTAAAGCATAAAACTCACCGAGTACTCCAAGCCAAAACAAAAATTGATTAGAAATCATGCATGATCCTAAATATACAGGAATGCCTAATGCAACACATGCAATAATGCAACTATAGCAGGCTCGGCTATTCTAAACATGGCATATGGAATGCTACAGCTAACATGTATTCAACTTAGAATTGAAATACAAATGCAGTTTGTATGATGCGCCGAGCCCGGTGCGTGCAAAACAGATGAATGATGCAAACATGCTGTCATACTGTATGCTAATTGAAATATGCCCTATATCTAACCATCATAAGCGGGTAAATAAAAGGGAAGAAAGACGTGGGGTTGGAAGACATACATCACACTCACGCACACTTATTACAATTATGCCCTCGCGTAGAGGGTCCGAATAAATAATACAGTCCGAATAAAAGAATAATACAGTCCAAAATAATACAGATTCCTAATTAATTAACGAATTAAACTAAGAAAGCTGTAAACTGGCATGCAAGCCAGGGGCTGCCTCGATCCTGATGAATGATGTATGCTGGGCTGCCTTGCGCGGAAATCCACTGGGATGTCCCAATTAGCCTCTATTTGTAATGTTTCTCGAAGTGCGTGCCAGACTCCGAAAAGTTGCTGATTCTCTATTTTGCTGCAACAGAGAGCAGGGAAGGGGCATAGCAATGTATTTCACAGATATATGCATGCCTCGATCCTCGTGCCACCAATCACGCATCTCGATGCATGATGGCCGAGGAGTCGGATTGCACAACTCAATATGGGATGAATGTAGATGAATGCTACAACAAAACCTAACTCCATCATGGATAATCCGGAGTGTCGGTGACTTGGGAATTGAGACCCGTTCCGTCACTCGGAGTACGAAACGCGCCTCGTTTCCCGTGCCCGGGCTAACTCCTATCCCGAACACGATGCAATATGCATGATATGCATGAATGCAACTAAAATACAATCCTAGCATGCACAATGCTATGAGAATGAGGTGCCTCGAAATGCGTGTACACGGGCGCGCAAACCGAGGCGATGATCATAAGGCATGAAATGGCATACACAATGCAAATTGGACTTACACTAACACGAGTGGACCTCAGCCACACTCACATAAGAGGCCGTCGGATGAAAATGAAGTGCCTCGAAATGCGTGCACATGGGCACGCAAACCGAGGCGATGGCCTTAAGGCATGAAATGACATGGAAATGGTATGCAATGGGACTAAAATGAGATGTCTCGAAATGCGTGCCCACGGGCGCGCAAACTGAGAAAATGGCATACGGAATGCAATGAAGCTAAAATGATATGCATAATGCAAAATGGACTTACACCGACACGAGGGAGCCTCAGCCACACTCACATAAGAGGCCGTCGGATGAAAATAAAGCGCCTCGAAATGCGTGCACACTGGCACGCAAACCGAGGCAATGGCCCTAAGGCATGAAATGACATGGAATATGATATACAATGAGACTAAAATGAGATGTCTCGAAGTACGTGCCCGCGGGCACGCAAACCGAGAAAATGGCATACGGAGTGCAATGAAAGCTAAAATGATATGCATAATGCAAAATGGACTTACACCGACACGAGGGAGCCTCAGCCACACTCACATAAGAGGCCGTCGAATGAAAATAAAGCACCTCGAAATGCGTGCACACTGGCACGCAAACTGAGGCAATGGCCCTAAGGCATGAAATGACATGAAATATGATATACAATGAGACTAAAATGAGATGTCTCGAAGTGCGTGCCCGCGGGCACGCAAATTGAGAAAATGGCATACGGAATGTAATGAAGCTAAAATGATATGCAAATGATATGTAATGAGGCTAAAATGAGATGTCTCGAAGTGCGTGCCTACGGGCACGCAAACCGAGAAAATGGCATACGGAATGCAATGATGCGAAAATGGCATACAGAATGCAGAATGGACTTATACCAGCATGAGAGAACCTCAGCCACTCTCACACGGGAGGTCGTCGGATGAAAATGAAGCGCCTCGAAATGCGTGCACATTGACACGCAAACCGAGGCAATGACATACGCAATGTAATGAGATTAAAATGACATACAAAATGCGAAATGGACTTACACCAACATGAGAGAGCCTCAGTTACACTCACACGGGAGGCCGTCGGATAAAACTGAAGTGCCTCGAAATGCGTGCCCATGGGCACGCAAATCGAGGCAATGGCCGTAAGGCATGAAATGGAATGGAAATGATATGCAAGCATGCAAATGGAATTTCAGCACTTACAAATGATGCAAAACAGTCCCGAAAGGTGGGGAAATGATACCAAATGCCCGGCATGGTCCCGAAATGCGATAATAAGCACCCGGAATGGCCTATAGCCATATTAAACATGCATAATTGGCACATGAAATGCAAAATAGTAGCAAGGCAGCCCCAAAAATAGCATTTTTCAGTCTAGAACAAGGCCAAAGTGCAAGCATAGATAGGGCAACAATAGCTTGCAAAAATACGGACCAAGAGAGGGGTATTGAAACAAGTGATGCATGCGGTGCTCAAACTGAAAAGTACCCTTCTACAACACTGATGAGGGACTAAAAATATGCACATTTACAGTAGATGACATCCCCCAACTCAGTATGAAACCATGCTAAAAATGCCATGCAAGATTGAGGATACATAGGGCTATAACATGAGGTACCCCAAACATTCATCAAACCAGCAAAGACCCTTAACGAAATATGTCAATAAGATCAAAATATGACTCTTTCCAGTACTGATGATGGCCGAAAACAGAAGCTAGATGAGCTTAAACAAGCATGCAAAAATGGGGGTCAAAGAGGGATATAAAGACAAGTATAACATGGAGACCCCAAACAAGATTTATCCCTTCTACAATGTTTTAGAGGGACATAAAATAAGCTCACTCACAGTTCATGACATGTTCCAAAACAGACTGCATGTAGGTCAAATAAATCATGCAAGTTTACGGTAAATATGAGAAATTATGAAGCAAGTGCATGATAGAGAGGCCAAACAGGGTTGAGCCCTTCTTCAATGTTGAAGAGGGGATCAAAATAGGCCAACTCACAGTTTACATTATGCTCGAAAACAGATCACTCATAAGCTAGAAAAAGCATGCAAAAACAAGGGCAAAACATGGATTCAAAGCAACTTACATATGGAGCATGAAAACAAGGTTGAGCCCTTCTTCAATGTTGAAGAGGGCTTCAAAATAAGTACAATATCAGTTTATGAGATGCTCCAATTCAGATCACACATAGGCCAAATATTCAATGCAAAATAATGGCATATAAGAGGATATTGAAAGAAGTGCAAGATGGAGGGCTCAAACAGGGTTGAGCCCTTAAACAAACCTCAAGAACAGCTCAAAAGAGGACCACTTTCAGTATTGGTCGGAGCTCAAAACAGTGAGCAAGTAGGGTTAAGAAAAGAGGCAAGAAAATGGTGTAAAAGAGAGGGATTGAGACTTACCCTTGAAGACCTTTCTTTCTTTGCTTCTTGACTTGAGAAATGTTACTTCTAAGCCTCCAAGAACCTCTTCTTGTTGCTGGAAATGGAGTGGTGATGGTGATGCTTGATGATGATGAAGAAAATGGAACTAAACTTAAGAAAATCAAAGAGATGGGGGTGTGTTTTTGTTCTTGAGCTTGAGGCAAGGGTTTCTACTCTTGAGGGAGAGGGAGAGAGATGTATGCATGCAAGTGTTGTGTACCAAAGTCAAGGCAAAAGTGTAGCCGTAAGGGATTAAGTTCCCTTGCACCAAAAAATATCCCCCGAAATCAGATCTTTTGGGGGATACAGCTATACAGCTGTGAAACACACTTCCCAAGGAGCATGGCCAGCCTGGCACTGTTTCTACAGGTGGCCGGCCGGCCACCCCCCATGGCCAGCCGGCCAAGGGGTAAAAATGAACTCTTGAATTAATGGCCGGCCACCACACATTGGTGGCCTCCCATGTGTGCTGAACAAGACCCTATGGTTCAAATCTGACAATTCTGAAACATGAGAGAGAATAGGCCAATTCAAAGAGGGGTTCAAAAGGTTCAATGAGAGTTACTGGCCGGCCATAGGTTTTTAGTGTCCTCCCATGTGTGTACATCCCAAATATGTGGTTTTGGCTCGAAGAAAATGGCCCTAGGGTGGTCAACATTAGCCCGGAAGTAAGAAAAACGGGCGCCGGGGGGCGCCGGAAGAGCATAACAGGTTGCTTGGACAATTACTAGCCTCCCACCCTCCAATGATCTTCCTTATGATAAAACAGAGGTACCTGCCAAAAATGAACGAAAACCGATGCAAAACGAATGCTCGGGGACCAAAACACGCAGTTCGGGGTCCCAAAAATCGGCCGTTAAGCACCGAAAGTGGTGTTTGGCCACGAAGTGGGTATCTAAGACCCCAGTGTCCCTCGAAAGGGAGTAAATGAGATGCATGCTAAAAACCGGAGGAATCGGAGATGGTTGGGTGGTCCCGAACCGAGGCACACGGCCTAACGGCTCCGAAAACCGGGAACCGGGCTCCGAAATGGGCAAAATGGCCTACGGCCACGAAATGTAGCCCACGGCCACTGAGAGATGGTCTACTAGACCTCTCCCTCCCCTCAGGAAAGAAAACAGAGAAAATCGAGTCTGGTTCGCAAACCGAGGCAAGGTACAGAAGAGAGTTCGGAAGTCCGGAGGTAGGGTGCACGGCCGCGACTCTGAGACTTCTGAACGAGCACAATATGCAACACCACCGAGCGCTCAATCGGTGACGTCTGAGTCTTAAGGTCGGTCAAAAATGGGGTGTCTACAGTTGAATTATTTTTATATGAAAATGTAAACCCAATAAGGTGAACAATACTTTCCAATCTGATTAAAGAATGGAGAAACCCAGTCCTTACCTTCTACATGTGAGACAGGACGAAGTATGCCTAAAAATTAGTTGATACAGTTTTGAATGCACCCCTAGCCAAAAAAAAAAAAAATAAATAAAGTAAACCCTTTGCAACACAACAACCCTTTTCAACATTTCCTAGAAAAACAAAGAATAAATCAAAAATTAAAAAAGAAGAGCACACATCTATCAAGCCATAAAACCATTACAACTACTAAAAATAAATAAATAAATAAATCCATTACAATTACCTACTAATGCTTCCTTTACAATTCACCATCTTGTAGCAAAAGAAACAAAAATATAAAAAAATTACTATTTTTTTAAAGAAAAATGATTTGTGGCTCTAAAACTGCTGGCACTAATGGCACTAATTTCCTGTTTTAGTAACTTTGTTTTGTTTTTTTTTTTTTTTTACCTGATATAGAAATTTGGGGCATTAGTGCCCCTGAATTTCGAGCTCCATATCAGAGCTGTTTTTTAAATTTAAAACCTGGTTCTAGATAAACAAGCAACTATGGCTAAAGATATACATAAATAAACCTTTGCACATTGAGAGCATATCTTACTATCGTATACCCTACAACAGCAGAGTGTTCGCTTTCAACTACCAATTGTGTTAGTGTGCAAACACAAGACAAAAAAGGTGACTCGGATGCACTAGACATTAGCCAAAGCATAATAGGTTCTTTATATACAGAAAATCAAAGACAGTAATATTTTTAACATGTTCATGGGAAGCAAACAATAAGGACAAAGTAAACTTATGTCCTATTCAATCGATTCTCCATTTGAAGGAAACAAGAAGATAAGAGACACCTGTAAAAATCACCTATGATATCATACAAGAGGATAATAAAATAAAAAAGAAAAGAAATTAGTGAACTCTTGTTTTGGGTATGACTTATTTTTTTTTTATTTTTTTGCTTATTATGAAAAGACGAGTAAAAAAAGCAAAGAGGGTGACTCAAATAAGCCAATGAACAGCTTATTTTTGATGTTGCCAAAAGGAAAAAGCTTTCTCACAGCTGAGGGAAAAGCGAAACAATTACCTAATCCATACGCTGACCCCTAGAAAGCAACAAAATCAACCGAATTTAATCCAATTCCCTTAAAATACAGAATTTGTAACACCAAATAGGATGTCACAAGATCATGTTGAATGCTTAATTTTGTGCAGAAATTGTAGATCAAACAAGCAGCCAAACTCAATCATCACACAATGCCAAACACTAACAAATCCAAATTTGGGTAAAACATACTATAATAGTTCAATTAAGAAGCCAAACAATCACAAAGATAACAAAATTTTCCTCAATTGTTTTGGCTAACCATAAAGGACACGAACTTATGATTGGATGGATCCATAGAAGATGTGCCAAATGAAGATCAAATGATTAATTTTGCACAAAAATTGTTAATCAAACAAGCAACCGAACTCGATTCAGCTGCTCTCAATGGCAAACACTAACAAATCCAAATTCATGTAAAACACAAACAACAGTTCAATCAGAAGCCAAACAATCCCAAAGACTACAAAATTTCTTCAATTTCTATGGCTAACCATAAAAGACACATTCGTTTGATTGGATACATACATAAAAGATGCACAACAGAACCGGATTCAGCTGCTCAGTGCCAAAAATAAAAATTCAAATTCGTGAAAACATAGGATAACAATCCAATCAAGAATCCAAACAATCACAAAGAAAACTGCTTCATCAGGTAAGTAGAATCCATGTTGTCTACAAATTTCAGATTGAGGAAAATAATCCATACAGATTTCATACAGATTTCAGATTTCACAACTAAGATCAACAATCCATACAGATTTCAGATTTCACAACTAAGATCAACATTACACAGTGTGAGACACAACTAAGATCAACATTTCAAATTCAGATTAACATATAGACATTACAGACATCACAGAATGAGGGAGACATTACACACACAGATTCGATCGGTGCAGTGCAGAGATGAGAGATCAGGGAGAGAGAGAGAGAGAGAGAGAGAGAGAGAGAGGCTTACCTGTGAGACAATGCGAGTCTATCGGGGCGAGAGAGGGAGAGACAGAGATGAGACTGATCTGATGAGATGAGAGAGTGAGGGAGACAGATTAGATCAGAGATATATCTGATACATATATATATATATATATATATAAAACAACCATCGGGCCGAGAGAGAGAGAGACAGAGATTGAGAGAGAGAGTTTACCTGTGAGTAGATCGGCGGTGCGATGATCGGTGCGAATCGATGAGATGAACAACGAGAGAGTGAGAGAGTGATCGGTGCAGAGATGAACGAGAGAGGCGACTGAGAGAGTGATGTGAGGGAGACGATTAGATTTAGGGTTTTTTTTGGTTCTAAGAATTGGGGATTTTGGGGGGCGCGGGAATGGAAAAAATGGGGGAAACCGAGCGGGCGGGATGAGAAAAAAAAAAAAAAAAAAATTTCATTATAAATGAATATTTAAATAATAAAAATAAATAAATAATAATTTTCATTTTCTTTTCGTTATTAAGGTTGAAAATTTATTTGTTTCATATATATTTTAATGAAAAATATTTTCCACTAAAATAAAAGTTAATTTTCTGTAGTCAATGAAAAATATTTTTCTGCGGCCTATTTTTTTTTATTACTAAAAATCATGAACTAATTTTTTGTGGTAGAGGAAAAGGAGCGGCAGCAGTAGTGAAGGTGGTAGATAAGAGATGATGGTGGTGGTGGTGGTGGTGGTGGTGATGGTGATGGCGAAAGAGATTAGTGGTGAAGTTGTGGTAGTGGTAGTATAAATGGAGTGGCAGGGGTGAAAGAGAGGTAATGGTAGTAGTAGTGGCAGTAGTGGTAGTGGTAGTAGTGGAGTGGTGGTGATAGTAGTAGTAATGGTAGTCGTAGAGGTGAAGTGGCGACAGTAGAAGTAATGGTGGTTGTGGAATGGTGTCTGCAGTAGTGGTGAAGGTGGTAAAAGAGATGGGTGGTGAGAGAGAGAGAGAGATGAGTGAGAGACAGATAGAGGAGAGAAAGAGAGAGACAGAGTGATGAGCGAGAGAGAGAAAAAGTGGTCGCTAAAAGTGCATTTTCTTGTAGTGGAAAGCTCAGTAAATAGAGAAGAGATGAGAGAGAGAATGAGCAATGTGAACACAATGGGGGAGAGAGACAAACAGACAAACATACACATAGAGAGAAAGAGAGAGAGAGAGAGAGAGAAGAGTGAGAGACAAACAAACAAACACAGAGAGAGAAAGAAAGAGAGAAGAGTGATAAGTGAGAGAGAGATAAAGAGAGAAAGAGATATAGAGAGAGACAGAGAGACAGAGAGAGAAATAGATAGAGAGAGACATATAAAAAAATAGAGAGAAACAAGAGATGAGAGAGACGTATAGAAAGAGAGCGAAAAGAGATGAACGATAGAGAGATAGAGAGAAGAGAGATGAGCGAGAGAGACAGAGAGAGAGAAAAGAGAGATGAGCGAGAGAGACAGAGAGAGAAAAGAGATGAGAGAGATAGAAATAGAGAGAAGAGAGATGAGCGAGAGAGACATAGAGAGAAGACAAATGAGAGAGATTGAGAGAAGAAAGATAAACGAAAGACACACAGACAGACAAACAAACAGATAGATAGACAAACAGACAGAGAAAGAAGAGTGATGAGTGAAAGAGAGAAAGAGAAGAGTGGTGGTAGTTGAATGGCATTTGCAGTAGTGGTAAATGTGGTAGAGAAGATGGGTGGTGAGAGAGAGAGATGAGTGAGAGACGAATAGAGAAAAGAGATAGAGAGACAGAGTGATGAGCGAGAAAGAGACAAAGTGGTCGCTAAAAGTGCATTTTCTTGTAGTGGATCGATAAATCGATAGGGAGCTCAATAAATAAAGAAGACAGATAATTCAAAACTCTGTTCAAAACTTAATTCAAATAGAGTGATGAGCGAGAGAGAGATAGACAAAGTGGTTGCTAAAAGTGTATTTTCTTATAGTGGATCGATAAATCGAGAAGGAGCTCGATAAATAGAGAAGATGAGAGTAAGAGAATGAGCAAGGCGAACATAGTGAAGGAGAAATAGACAAATAGACAAATAGACAAGCAGACACAGAGAGAGAGAGAAGAGTGATGAGTGAGAGAGAGATAGGGAGAGGGAGATAGACAGAAAAAGAGATAGAGAGACAAAGAGAGAGAGAGATGGAAAGATAGAAAACGAGAGAGAAACAAGAGATGAGCGAGAGATAGACAAAAAAAGAGAGAAATAGAGCGAAAAGAGATTAGCGAGAGAGAGACACAGAAAAAGAGAGAGACAGAAAGAGAAGAGAAATGAGTGAGAGAGATAGAAAGATAAGAGAGAGAGAGAGAGAGAGAAAAAAAAAAAGAAATGAGAGAGATAGATAGAGATAAGAGAGATGAGCGAGAGAGACAGAGAGAGAAAACAGATGAGAGAGATAGAGAGAAGAGAGATAGGCGAGAGACATATAGAGAAAATGAGAGAGAGAGAAACAGGCAGACATAGAAAGAGAGAGAGAGATAGAGATAGAGAGAAATGAATGAAAAGAGATAAAGAAAAGAGAAAGAGATAGAGACAGAGAGACAGGAAGATGAAAAAATAAATGAAAAGAGAAATGTTATATCAAAAGAGTAAGACGACATTGTTTTTTTTAATTTTTTTTTTGCGACAGAAAAATACCGTTGAATTTATTCAAACCATTTTATGACTGTATATATATGAAGCTATCTCAAAACCACAATCACTATGCTAGGTTAGAGTTTTCCAAAAACTCTTTTGAGAAAATTATACTTTCTTGTTTTCCGTGTTATATTGTTTTTACTGATTTTTTTTAATATTTTAAGTATTTTTTAAAATTTTTAGACACACCTAACATAAATACACCTAAAAATTTAAAAAATTGTAAAAAAAATCTTTTAAAAATTCACTAAATACAAAAAATATAAAAAAAATACAATAATTCAATACATTTTTTTTTGTATTTTTATGTCTTTATTAATTTTTAAAAATATTTTTTCATAAATTTTTTATTTTTTAGATACATCTAAAAAAAATATTTAAAATTTAAAAAATATTCACTAAAAAAAAAAAATACGAAAGCCACTTTTTGTGACGGTAGAAAATGCCGTCTCAAAAAAGCAGAGTATTTGTGACGGCACCATTTGCCGTCTCAAAAAAGCAGAGTATTTGCGACGGCACTATTTGCCGTCTCAAAAAATGAGAGTATTTGCGACGGCAAATGGTGCCGTCGCAAATACTCTCATTTTTTGAGACGGCATTTTCTACCGTCGCAAAAAGTGACTTTTTGAGACGGCAAGTGTGCCGTCGCAAATAGTTCCGTCTCATATACTCAGTTTTCTTGTAGTGGAAGACTAATTCCTGTCAGTATGAGAGTTGTCACAAATAGGCTGATGACAAAATTTTAAAAATGTAATAAATGGAGAAAACAATTCTATGCCAAAAGGTTTTAAATTTTTAAACAAAAAATTTGGTCTAAAAAAGATAGTAATTTATCACTAAATGTCCAATTTCGTCACTAAAAATATAACAATAACATTTTAACAATTAAAATAATTCATCTTTAAAAGTTATTCTTTCTCTAAAATTTTAATTTGTTGCAGTGGGTCTACATGTGATTCTGGGCCTTGTCATGGATTAATGTGGTTGTCCTTACTTAGAAGAAGAAGATCAGGAAGAGTGGGCAATCAAAGCAGCCAAAATGTGGAAGTAGATGGGTTGTTTACCATCTTTGTAAATGAGATTCCGAATTCTATGGATCCAAAAAACTTGTATACTTTATTCAGTAAGTTCAGAATAGTTAAGGATGTTTTTATTCCAATGAAAAGAAGACAAGTTACGGGCGTTCGGTTCGGATTTGTAAGGTACGACTGCAAAGGTTGCAGCAGACATGGCGGTGCAAAAGGCTGATGGTTTATGGTGCGATAATAAAGCTCTGAAGGTGAAGAAGGAAGATTATAAAAAAACGGGAACAAAAATAACCTTCAGCGAAGAACAATGGTGGTCCGATGGTGAGGCAGCACCAGTAGAGGATTTTTGCACTGGGAAACACAGAGTATGAAAAAGAAGTACAGCAACAACCCATGATGAGGAACAAAAGAGGTGAGATGATGAGGCAGTATCAAACGAGGAACTATACACAGCAACAAATGGAGGATGTAGGAAGAAGATCTTATGCTGAAGCTGTTCAAAATGGAGTCATCCAAAAGAAACCGAAAGTGGTGTTAAAGGCTTATGAGTCATGAAATGGTTGGCTATATGAAAGTTTGATTGTGAAGCTGAAGACTTTTTCCTCATTCATTGATTTTCAGAAGGAGTTTGAAAGAAGAGACAAGAGTGCGAGATGGAGGTGGAAGGTTAGCAGTATTAACTTTCAAATCAGACCTATATATGAAGGAAGCTAGAATAGCCATTGAAGAATGGATTTTTGAATGGTGTGAAACTATAAGTGATTGGGAAAAAAGGCTGTATATCAAACAAGAAAGGTGTGTGTGGATTACTTGTGTGCGTGTACCTTTTAACCTGTCGAGTGTTAATACTTTCACAGATATTGGTAAACTATGGGAGGAAGTTGTCCAGTTAGTGTAGACGTCCCCGAACGCATCCCGGGGAAAGGAGTGCGAGTCCCTCCCGTTCTGGTTCGATATTGGGTCACTACAGTTCGAAGGATTCAAATGTCACGGTTCTTAATCTTGAACCAAAGAGTCCAAATCCGGCAAATCGTTTTGAAAACAGATTTTTTGAAAGAAGTGCCAAACATGGACTGCTTCGCCAGATACAGAGTCGTCACCTAAATGTTTTTTAAATGGGAAATTTAGGAAACCCTGACTCGGTGCCAAAGGCCACGTGTCCGTCATCACCAAAGTTGCCTCGGCTCGGGAACTTGGGTACGATTGGGGAAGGTCACTTCGTGAGCACCCCCGCTCGCCCGGTCAAAGACCGGCCTCTACTAACCATGATATCTTATTTTGAAAACATTGTGAGTTCTTGTTCCGGTTATTAGCCTAGATTACTATGTGATGCGCACAGCATACAAGTATAGACTGAGTCGCCTGAATTGGAACAAACACTTCATGTTTGTTTGTTTGAAAATGGTTTGATGGTGCTACCCGCAGGTAGGCTAAGACGTGGATTTGCCACCCTCAGGTGGGCTTAGAAAACATGATTTTGCCACTATCTAGTGGGCTTAAAACAACATTCAATGCATTGTCCAATTCAAATAACCCAACCTCCACCCACAGGCATTCAAGGCAGTTATATCACATAAGCACATAGCCTCATGGTAAGCATGCTATTCATGGCAGTCACTCACACACATGCAAGGATGCTAAAGCATAAAACTCACCGAGTACTCCAAGCCAAAACAGAAGCTCATTAGAAATCCATGCATGATCCTAATACACAGAATTGCCTAATGCAACACATGCAAAATGCAACTATAGCAGGCTCGGCTATTCTAAACATGGCATATGAAATGCTACAGCTATCAAGTATTCAATTTGGAATTGAAATACAAATGCAGTTTGTATGATGCGCCGAGCCCGGTGCGTGCAAAACAGATGAATGATGCAAACATGCTGTCATACTGTATGCTAATTGAAATATGCCCTAATCTAACCATCATAAGCAGGTAAATAAAAGGGAAGAAAGACGTGGGGTTGGAAGACATACATCACACTCACCACACTTATTACAATCATGCCCTCGCGCAGAGGGTCCGAATAAATAATACAGTCCCGAATGAAAGAATAATACAGTCCGAATAATACAGTCACAAATATACAGATCCATAATATACAAATTCCTAATTAATTAACAAATTAACTAAGAAAAACTGTAAACTGGCATGCAAGCCAGGGGCTGCCTTGATTCTGATGAATGCTGCATGTTTGGGCTGCTTTGCGCGGAAATCCACTGGGATGCCCCAATTAGCCTCTGTTTGCAATGTTTCTCGAAATGCGTGCCAGACTCTGAAAAGTTGCTGATTCTCCATTTTGCTGCAACAGAGAGCAGGAAAGGGGCATAGCAATGTATTTCACAAATATATGCATGCCTCGATCCTCGTGCCACCAATCACGCATATCGATGCATGATGGCTGAGGAGCCGAATTGCACAACTCAATATAGGATGAATGCATATGAATGCTACAACAAAACCTAACTCCATCATGGATAATCCGGAGTGTCGGTGATTTGGGAATTGAGACCCGTTCTGTCGCTCGGAGTACGAAATGTGCCTCGTTTCCCGTGCCCAGACTAACTCTTATCCCGAACACGATGCGATATGTATGATATGCATGAAATGTAGCTAATATGCAACCCTAACATACACAATGTCATGGAATGGCATACACGCTATACGAGGTAATATACAACCGGGTATACACAATGCTATGGGTGAAATGGCATACGCAGTGCAATAATGGGCTTACACCAACATGAGAGAGCCTCAGCCACACTCACATAGGAGGCCATCAGATGAAAACAAGATACCTCGAAGTGCGTGCCCGCGAACGGACCCTCAGGCACCGAAATGCCACTCTAATGAGACATAGCAAAGACATGGAATATGATATGCAAACATGCAAAAATCAGTGGCAAAATGAGCGGCAAAACAGCCCCGAAATGAGGCGAAATAATACCCGATGTATGAAATGATCCCGAAATGGATTAAGCACATGAAATGGCCTACAGCTATACAATACATGCATAATTGTACATGACATGAAAATAAGAAGCAAGGCAGCCCCAAAACTCACATTTTTACAGTACAAAACAAGGCCAAACAGCAATCACAAGTAGGGCTAAGATGGCATACAAAAATGGCTCCGCAAGGGAGTCATGAAGCAAGTGGTAGATGCAAAGCCCAAATGAAAAATACCCTTCTACAACACTGAAGAGGGGCTAAAAATATGAACATTTACAGTAGATGAAACCTCAAATCAGTATGCAAACATGCTCAAAATGCAATGCAAGATTAAGGCCACAAGAGGGTATAACATGAAGTAGACCAAATTACATCAAATGCCAAAGACCCTTAATGAAACATTCCAAGAAGGTCAAAATATCCACTTTCAGTTCTGATCATGGCCGAAAACAGAAGCTAGATAAGCCTAAAAAAGCATGCAAAAATGGGGGCCAAAGAGGGGTATAATGGTAAGTACAACATGGAGGCCCCCAACAGTGTTGAGCCCTTCTACAATGTTGTAGAGGGGCTCAAAATAAGCCAACTCACAGTTTATATCATGCTCAAAAACAGATCACACATAGGCTAGAAATACCATGCAAGATAATGCATACAAAGAGGTATTGAAGCAAGTACCAAATGGGGGGCTCAAACAGGGTTGAGCCCTTAAAAAACATAAAGAATGGCTCAAAAAATGACCCTTTCAGTTAGGGTCGGAGCCCAAAACAGCAAGCAAATAGGCTAAGAAATGGGACAAAAAATGCTACAAAAGAGGGAGATTGGCACTTACCCTTGAAGACCACTTCTTTGCTACCTCTTGACCAAGGAATGTTGCTTCCTAGCTGCTGGAAAGCCCCCCAAGCTGCTGGAAATGGAGTGGTGGTGGTGGTGCTTGGTGGTAGTGAAGAAATGGAGCAAAACTTGAGAAAATGAGAGAGAAATGGAGAGATATGTATGTGTATCCTCAAAGCAAGTTTTTAACCCTTGAGGGAGAGCTAGAGCTGCTGTGTGTATGCAAGGATGGAGGAGAAAAGGGAGAGAAAAATGTGTAGTTTGGGATTAAGTTCCCTCCTCTACAAAAAGTCCCCCGAAATCAGATATTTTGGGGGAAAAAGCTATACAGCTGCAAGGCACACATCCAAGGATCATGGCCGGCCTGCTATTTTTGTTGCAGGTGGCCGGCCGGCCACCCCCTATGGCCGGCCGGCCAAGGGGCAAAAGGCTCAAGAAGATTTTCTGGCCGGCCACCAGAGAAAGGTGTCCTCCCAGGTCTCCTCATCACAACCCTGTGGTTCAAAATTGGCAACTCTAAAACAGGAGAGAGAATAGGCCACTTTTAGGAGGGGTTCAAAAGGTTCAATCTGAATTACTGGCCGGCCATGGACTTTTAGGGTCCTCCCATGTGTGCACAACACAAATATGTGGTTTGGGGTTGAAGAAAATGACCCTAGGGTGGTCAACATTGGCTCGGAAGTGAGAAAAACGGGCGTCGGAGGGCGCCGGAGGAACATAACTGGTTGTTGAGACAATTGCTGGCCTCCCACCCTTCAGTGACCTTCCTGGTGATAAAACAGAGGTACCTGCCAAAAATGAACGAAAACCGATGCAAAACGAATGCTCGGGGGCCAAAACACGCAGTTCGGGGTCCCGAAAATAGGCTGTTAAGCACCGAAAGTGGCATTCGACCACGAAGTGGGTCTCTCAGACCTCAGTGTCCCTAAAAGGGAGTAAATAAGATGTATGCCAAAAACCGGAGGAATCGGAGATGGTTAGCGGTCCCGAACCGAGGCACAGCCTGACGGCTCCGAAAACCGGGAACCGGGCTCCGAAATGGGCAAAATGGCCTACGGCCACGAAATGTAGCCCACGGCCACTGAGAGATGGTCTACGGGACCTCTCCCTCCCTTCAGGAAAAGAAACAGAGAAAACCGAGTCTGGTTCGCAAACCGAGACAAGGTACAGAAGAGGGTTCGGAAGTCCGGAGGCAGGGCTCACGGCCGCGACTCTGAGACTTCTGAACGAGCACAGTATGCAACATCACCGAGCGCTCAATCGGTGACGTCTGAGTCTTAAGGTCGGTCAAAAATGGGGTGTCTACAGTTGCCCCTCTTTGACAGAACTCGGAAGTCACAAGTGACGGGAGTGAATGTCAAAGCCCAGAGACGACCCATTTTTGACAAGGCCGAAGACTTAGACAATCATACAGGATGCACAGAGATATGTGCCCGCAGGCAGGGGGCAAAATGCAAAGCGATATGCATGGAGCCAGATGTAACTTAATGATCATGCAAGTGCAGCAAGCTGTAATGAAGCAAGTATTCGCAAATAGATGCAACAGTTTTAAGCAAGAATGCAAAGCAACAACTACATTTCATGCAGTTAGGAATGCGGAGAATTATTCAATTCTCGTCGCGTCTCACACGGAGAAGATACGATACCTGCGCGATTCGTCTGGTCGCACCAGCCTCAAATGAACCGTACATACAATATCGTGCCTGCAAAAAAAAGAAATTCAACAAGAACAATATGCTAACAACATATATTCAATATGATTCCTATGATTCCGAAAGTTTGACACACGCAGTGTCGGCGAGTAAATGTATCACAATGCAAGAAAGGAACGTGCGTGACAACGCATGTTCGAGCACAGAGGTATGGTACACCAAGAAAACATGCATGACAATGCAAAATGCTCATGAGAATGCAAGTTATGTGCACAACAATGCAAAACGAGCATAAATTAGGGTGCCCGTTTGTTGCGAAACAACGAGTAAGGAAATGCGCATTTCGGTGAAGGCGACTCGACTGCGGCCTCTGGTTCACCTCCCGGAGAGGTTACAACATGCTTAAAAAGGATACACTCTGATTTTGATGAGTAATGATGAGACACATGTCAGAAATTGCAGCTGAAGTTCCGGCGAGGCGATTTCGCGCCAGAAGTACACTTTTCTTGAACTTTTTCAGGTCCCGGGAACTCCAATCTTCCTCAAAATTTGCAGAGAGCTAGGTGAGCATGTGGGGACATGGCCGGCCAGCTGGTTGCCTAAGGGGAGGCCACCGGCCAGTTTCCAAAAAGCAAATGGCCGGCCAGCCAAAAGGTGGCCGGCCGGCCACCTGCCCAAATCCGGGGGCAACTTTGTCTTTTCACCTCATTTTCTTTATATTCTCTCATCCATTCACTTCGAGCTCACACCCACAGCTGCGAAATCTTCTCCTGCCTCCCAAACCATTTTCTCCTTCAGATCTGCACTTTATACGCGCTTTTCAGCCTCCCACGCAAGTTGTTTTCGCAAAAACATTCGATTTTAAGCACTTTGGACCGATTAAATTTTGATTTCGGGGCTTCTTTTCTCATTTTCACCACTTGAGGTAAGTTTGTCTCAATATTTGGAAGATTTTCTCGGGAGTTGACTTTTGTTGACTTTTCCATTTCCCGAGAGTTGACTTTTGTTGACTTTTTCCAATTTTCGCTCATTTTTGCTCCTTTTGCAGATTTTCGAAATGGCGGGTAATTTCCCTCATGGTGGAGGTCCTCCAGGTGCCGGGGATGATTTCGATATCATGACGCTGCCCCCGAGGGTCCGACCCTTTATTCCCGAGAGATACGCCCCGTCGGTACATTCTTCCGCGGCCATTTTCGTCATTTTACTGACTTCAACGATCGGGCACCCGGAGATCTACTTCTACGAGAGCCGGAGCATCACCTTTCTTACGAGGCACGAGAGGTATTTTACTTCATTTTCTGTATTTTTCGTGCATTTCATACCTTTGCCATGCTTGAACACACAGTTTAGCCTATGACATAGTACTTTGCTTGCATCTGAACATGTGGTTTAAACACTTGAATTTCTGAACACTAGGCTCATCGATTGATTGTGAACGCACGTACACATTAGTTAAGAATTGAACACACGGCTCAAACACTGATTTGTGAACACACAGCCCGAATTTGAAGGTGAACACACAGCACACACTGACTAAGAGTAGAACACACAGTCCCAAACTCTGATTTTCTGAACACACAGTTCTAGTTAATGGTGAACACACAGCCCACACTTATTGAGAGTAGAACACGCAGTCCCAAACTCTGATTTTCTGAACACACAATCCAAGTTGATGGTGAACGCACAACCCACACTGATTGAGAGTAGAACACGCAGTCCCAAACTCTGATTTTCTGAACACACAGTTCTAGTTAATGGTGAACACACAGCCCACACTAATTGAGAGTAGAACACACAGTCCCAAACTTTGATTTTCTGAACACACAGTTCTAGTTGATGGTGAACACACAGCCCACACTGATTGAGAGTAGAACACACAGCCCTAAACTCTGATTTTCTAACACACAGTCCAAGTTTGATGGTGAACACACAGCCACACTGATATGAGAGTAGAAACACGCAGTCCCAAACTCTGATTTTCTGAACACACAGTTCCAGTTGATGGTGAACACACAGCCCCACACTGATTGAGAGTAGAACCACGCAGTCCCAACTCTGATTTTCTGAACACAACGCCAGTTCTAGTTGATGATGAACACACAACCCAGCACTGATTGAGAGTAGAACACACAGCCCTAACTCTGATTTCTAACACACAGTCCAGTTGATGGTGAACACACAGCCTACACTGATTGAGATAGAACACGCAGTCCCAAACTCTGATTTTTCTGAACACACAGTCTAGTTGATGGTGAACACACAGCCCACACTGATTGAGAGTAGAACACTGTCCCAACTCTGATTTTCTGAACACACAGTTCTAGTTGATGATGAACACACAGCCCACACTGATTGAGAAGTAGAACACACAGCCCTAACTCCTGATTTCTGAACAACAGTCCAAGTTGAAGGTGAACACACAGCCCACTCCGATTGAGAGTAGAACACCACAGCCCTAACTCTGATTTTCTGAACACACAGTCCCAAGTTGATGGTGAACACACAGCCCACACTGATTGAGAGTAGAACACACAGCCCTAACTCTGATTTTCTGAACACCCATAGTCCAAGTTGATGGTGAACACACAGCCCACACTCTGATTGAGCAGTAGAACACACAGCCCTAACTCTGATTTCTGAACACACAGCCCAACATTGATGGTGAACACACAGCCCACACTTCGATTTTATGAACACACTGTCCAGTGAAAGCGAACACGCAGCCCACTGATTAAGATTTGAACACAGCAGCCCAAATACTGATTTTCTGAACACAGCCCAGACATTAGAAACACGCGCCCATATTTTGATTTTGAACACAGTTCATTTACTTGCGTTGCAGACGGCTATTCATTTCATTTGCACACGCTTATTCATTTCATTTGCACACGGCTCATTCATTCATATGACACGTGCATTCATTCTGAATGCAGGTTGGCTCTCGTACCGTGCGAGGATACGGCTCCACTGCTGCGAGAGAGTGGTATACCGAGCTTCCGGAGGCTGTCCGGGATTTGGTTGATTTAGCAGGGTTCGGGGCCTTCTGCATGGGGTTATCACATTGTCCTGCCAGTAGGACACTGTTAGCCGCTTTGGTGGAGAGATGGTGGGACACCACCAATTCCTTCCATTTTTCCGCCACCGGGGATTTGACCATGACCCCGCTAGATTTCGCCGTACTTACCGGTCTGGACATAGGAGGTTGGCCCATTCCTTATGACGAGGATATGGGCGAATGGGAGGCCGCTTGGGTACATCTGTTGGGGGCCCGCCCGCCTGTGGACAGAGCTTCTGGGAGAGTCCGGTACACCTGGTTCTCTTCCCGTTTTCGGAGGCCGGAGATGGAGCCCGAGTCTCCTGAGGAGGTTGAGCAGTACACCCGCGGTTTCCTTATGTTCCTCTTTGGTACCACTCTGTTTGCTGATAGGGGGAACACTGTCGGGTTGTATCTTTTGAGTGCCCTAGTGGACCTATCACAGGTCAGTCGGTACGACTGGGGTGGCGCCGGCCTGGCTACCCTCTATTGCTATATGAGCGCGGCCTCTCGCGGGGGAGACTTACTCGGCGGCTATTGGAGAGCCTGGGAGGTACGTTCTGTCCTCTTGATTTACATTTCTGCTCCTCATTACTTGTTCATTGCACACACGGCGCACTTTACATTCTGTATTTTGCCCTCAGCACTTTGTATTTACATTCCGCACTACTTTTCTCAGCTATGGGTCTACGTATATTTTCCGACGTTAGCCCCGGAGATGGAGGTGGCAGGGCCTCTTATGACCCCGTTCTCATTGGTATTCGAGGGCCAGCACCGACCAAGACCTCGAGAGACTCTCTTCTACCTGCGACAGTATTTTGACACTGTTCGGACGACAGAGGTATTTCAGAACTCTCAGTTCTCTTCCGTTTTCATCTTTGATTTGCCCTGTATATTCCCGATTTCTGATTGATTTATGCACTGGTTATCCGCAGATTACGTGGCAGCCCTGGGCAGTCTTGGGCGATGGTCTCCGATTTCAGTATGCTGGAGGATCGGGCACTTCCCAGTACAGGATCCTGCTCGAGGGGCCGGTTGGTAGGGCATGGTTCCTGGGGGAACGTTTTTTGCGTCAGGTATGGGGGTACGTTTCTCAGGACCCTCCTGCCGCACCTCCAGCCACTATGCGGACTGCTGATAGACTCTCTACCCAGGAGGTCGTTAGTGCTATGCAGGGCACCGATGCTTTGCTACATCTCACGGACGGGGACTACGCCACTTATCGTCACACATATCTGATGCCTCCCTTGACGGGAGTGCGCACTCCATCACGGAGGCCTGCTGATGTACCATCTTCGAGCCGGGCTCGTGCTACGGATATCCCCTCCTCCAGCAGGGCTGGTACTCCAGAGGTGGGGGGTTCATTCCACCGATCCCTCCGACTTTCATCATCCTGGGTGGCCAGACATGCCGACCGAGTTGACGAGTTGGCGATTCGGGGCTCCTTACCAGGTCTCGCTAGAGCCTCCTCTTCCTGACCACAGATATGTCAGAGACCCTGATTCACCACCGGTATGTTTTACAGCTTTGATTTATCAGTCGATATTTGGACATTCATTCCTTTACTGATAGTTTTGCATTTGTATCTGTAGCCTCCAGTTGAGTACATGGATGAGATGCTTGGGATGCTGGCCACATTCGAGGGCATGATCCTACGGAGGGAGGCACAGCTGGCCATTATGGGTGCAGGTACTGTCCATCTTTCCTGTATTTAGCATATTTCTGATGACATGCTGGTTTTGAACATTCTGCTGTATTGATAGGCTGTGTAGGGCACATCTGACACACACCCCACTCGCGAACATTCTGCTTTTCATATTTGAACTGATGTATTGAACTCTTCACTTTCAGATGCCTCCTGTATACGCACCGCCGCGGGCCGGGCCACCCGGGCCTTCTCAGAGAGGTCGAGGTGCTGGGCCATCTGGGCCCTTTCGAGGAGCTGGGCCATCCAGGCCTTTCCGAGGAGCTCGAGGAGCGGGGTCGTCTCGCAGACGTAGGGCACATGTTATAGAGGCAGAGCCTGATGAGGAGGAGGAGGAGGAGGTCGCAGATCGTGAGTCAGAGACATCTGCTGAGGAGGGGGGCTCCGGCCTTGGTTCCGGGAGTGGAGGCGAGGCTGAGGGGGATCCTGAGGATGACAGCTCCGACCCGGATGGTGATGATGGTGCAGAGGTTGTCCCGCAGAAGAGGATGAGGGGCCCCCTCATTCCCGCTCCCGAGGATATTGATGTTATTTCCTGCTTTATTTTACTTTTTGCTAGTAGTTTGTAGCACTTTGCACATTGTTAGGCAGTTTTATTTTCTGTAAAACTTGTACCTTTATTTGTTGTAAAACATGATGGAATGAAACAGCTTTTGAAAAGGTGTTTGTATTTGAAATCTTAGCATCGCATCGCATCATTTTTGCACAAAAATGGAATTGAATGAGAATGTGCCTTGTGTATTTACCGGGTCAGGTAATGAACCGACGCAACAAATCAAACAACTCGACTCACTAAGAAATAACAGAATCTTAGCAAGTTTACAACTCGATAAGCAAAATACAACAATGTTAACGACTCGATAAACAAGACATAACAAAATTGCATAAACAAAAGGTAATAACTCAAAACACAAAATGCGACAGCTCGACAAAACTTACAACTCGATAAACAAAGCAACAACTCGATAAGCAAAATACAACAAAGCGTACTTCGGACGGACAATCTGGATGATGGAACGCATCCGAAACTGAGAGAAATGGAGGCCTTCGACATCCTTGATGCACAGAAATGCCTCAAACTTCCTTCCGGAGGGCAAAACAGGACCAATGCATGGCCGGCCACATTTTGAAACAAAGATGGCCGGCCTGCTAGAATAGATGGCCGGCCGGCCACCTTTCCTGCAACTCTCAGAATTTTGACACTTGTCCTCGAATAGTGTTTTACCCCCCTATAAAGCTCCAACTTTGGAACTCTTTCATTTCATCACTGCTTTGCACAAAAATGGAGGCATTTCTCGTAGAAAATCTCACATCTTGGATCTCTTCTTTAGATGGCTCGGAAAAGTTGAACTTCCGGGGTTTCGGCTTGAATGCACTATTCACGCTGGGCCGGACTTCACTGCATCTTCCTTTCCTCTATGCCGCGGTGAGATTTTGGAACCCAGTGACGCACGTCTTCAGCTTCGGAGGGCAAGAGGTATGTCCCACTTTTGAAGATTTTCAAGTTTTGATAGAATCCGAGCGAGGTGAGGAAATCTTGCCCCAACTCAATTTTGGCTATGCCCAAACCCTAGGGCGGATGTGCGGACTCAACGCACATGATGCTCGATCCCTGATTTGTAACGGAATGTTGGATATCCCAAGCCTGATTTACCGGTTCTCCGATGCTGGTGACCGCAGCGACCATCATTGGCAAGGCTTCCGGCGACACGCCCTCTGTTTATGCATGTTATCTCATTTTCTGTTTGCCTCGAGCTTTGGAGGATCCAGCGTCCGTCTGATTGAAGTGGCCCAAGGCTTGAAAGAAGGAAGGAGTTGCATCGCCATGACATTGGCGGAGACACTGATGGGCTTGGATGCTTTCTACTGTCGGGAGACAACTAGATTTGCAGGGAGTCCACTACTGCTGCAGGTAATGTTTCCCACCCGATCTCACATATGTATTTGCTCACATCACTCGGCCCTCAGGCTCGTTTTTTTTTCTCACAAAACCCTCATCTTACTTTTCTCTCATCGTACATCTCTCTATTCTTTATTCTCTCATTTTTCATCCCTCCCCAGATATGGTTGATGGATAAATTGCAAGTTGTGGACTCTTGCCCTGCTTACTCAGCCCGCGGCTATTTCTTTCGACAACGCCTAGTCGACGCCCTTGATGAGGGATGGTGGTTTGAATGGATGTGCAATTTGTCGGCAGATCGCATTGCGTGGCGCTGCCCTTGGCTCAATCTCCCGGCAATGAGCTACAGCATGTCTCGGCAGGTCGGGATTCGATTGATCGGCTTGACTCACTGCGTATTCTATTTCCCATTCCGTATTCTGCGCCAGTTTGGCCATGATCAGACTTGCCCACCAGAGGGGATAGAGTATCCGGCTACATTTCCAGTTCGAGGCACACAGCTGGCTCGGCAGGCCGCAGCATGGGGAAATAGAGAACTCTGGCTCCTGCTCCCACTTTTAGTTGCACTTTGTCTGACGAGTGTTGGGATTGGCTCAACGAAGAAGCACAGGTTGGGCCTAGGTTGGCATCAGAGGCTTCAACTAGCTCTGGCAGGGGGCGCAGGGACACCTGACTTGACTATGCCCCGGATTTATTGCTTTACTAGTACTTTCAAGTTTTCTTCCTGAGTGTAATAAAAAGCAACCTCAATTGTATGCAAGAGCAAGAGAACTCTGTTTTGAAATCAATGAAATTGAAGGTTGTGGTACTGAAAATTCTCCGCTTTGGTCCAAAAATGGTCTTAGTTGTAAAAAGATTAATTTTGAGCAAAGTCAACTTTTATTAAAACTTTTCAAAACTATTTTCGATATGGATCAGAACTGGACACGCCTGAGATCTGTCACTGAGATGCACAACCCCGGATCCTAGCAACTGGAAAGTTGCCCCTAGTCTGAATAGTACCGCGGCACTGTGTGGCAACGGAAAGTTGCCCCTAGTCTGGATGGTGCCGCAACACTTCATTGCAACGGAAAGTTGCCCCTAGTCTGAATAGCACTGTACCGGAGATCACGATAAATGCTGATGAATAGAGATGACTGAGATGATCAAATGGACAACGTTGATCGGGGAAAAGATTGTGGCTGAACTTCAGGATGAAGCTGCCTACGTATCCCAAAGATGGGAATCAAGCCTTACGTAGTTCAGGCTTAGGTTCGCTCGGGTATTTTCACTCTCCTTTTGCGCTCTAACTTTTGCCAAGGCCGCCCTTTGCGGGTTTTCAACCTTGCGAGCTCAGTTTTTATAATTTCAAATTTTCTGTGCTCTGAGTTTTGCCTAGGTCGCCCTTTCGGGTTTTCGGCCTAGCGAGCCTCTCAGGGTAGTATTTCTTCAACTTGTCCATGTTGATCGGTTGGGAAAACTCTAAGCCATCTAGATCCATCAGAACCACAGCTCCACCTGACCAGATTGACTTGATGATGTAGGGACCAGTCCAATTAGGTCTGAACTTGCCCCTTGGGTCGTGGATGGGAGCTCGGTTGTCTTTGAGCACCAAATCTCCTTCCTTTAAATTCCTGGACTTAACCTTTTTGTTGAAAGCCCGGGCAATTCTGCGTTGATAACCTTGGATATGGTACAGTGCTTTCAGCCTTCTTTCATCGAAAAGCATGAGTTCCTCGAATCTGCTCTGCTGCCAATCCGCTTCGGCTATCTGGCACTCAGCCAATACTCGTAATGACGGAACCTCAATCTCAATAGGTAGAACGGCCTCCATCCCATAAACCAATGAGTACGGAGTCGCCCCAGTAGAAGTTCTGATTGAAGTCCGGTAGCCCCACAGAGCGAACGGCAGCTTATCTGGCCAGTCCCGGTAGGTTTCCACCATCTTCTGTAGTATGCGCTTGATATTCTTGTTGGCGGCCTCAACCGCTCCATTGGTTTGCGGCCGATAGGTAGACGACTTATGAAAAGCCACATTGTATTTCTCCAACAAATCAATCACCTCCTTCTTGAAGTGGGAACCATTGTCTGAAATTATTTCGTTTGGGACCCCGTAGCGACAGATGATGTTGTTTCTGATAAATTTTGCTACATGCGAAGCCTTCAACACCGCATAAGATTGGGCCTCGACCCATTTTGTGAAATAATCTATCGCTACCAAGATGAACTCATGCCCATTCGACCCCTTTGGCGTAACTGCTCCGATCACATCAATTCCCCAGACTGAAAACGGCCATGGCGAAGTCATGTTGTACAGCTTTGACGGCGGAATGTTCATGCGATTTGCATGAATCTGACATTTGTGGCATCGCCGGACGAAACCAATACAATCCTCCTCCATGGTGGACCAGTAATAACCCTGTCTGAGGATCTTCCGTGCCAACATTACCCCATTCATGTCGCACCACATTCTCCCCCGTGGATGGCTTCCATCAGACGCTTTGACTCTTCGGCATCAACGCACAGTTTATGCATTCCCAGATGACCCCTTTATACAGTTTACCCCCGCAGATGATGAACTGAACTGCCATTCTCCTGATTGCCCTTTTGTCTTTGGCATTTACCCCTGGCGGGTATGCTTCTTTCTCCAAGAAATTCCAGATGTCGTAATACCAGGGGTGTTCGTCCTGAACTTCATCTATGGCTGCAATCGACTCATAGGCAGGTGCAAATTTCTGGTCAATGATGACTGGACGCATCGGACTCCACACGGGATGTCTATCATAGAAGATAGAGTTGCTAAAGAATCTGCGAACCTGTTGTTCTCTCTTAGTAGATGAGTAAAACTTAGCTTCTCAAACCGAGGAATCAGCAAATCCAAGGTTTGGTGATACATCATCATCTTTTCCTCTTTTACTTTCCAGTCTCCTTTAGCTTGAGACACAACAAGGTTCGAGTCCCCAATGACGTCCAACCGTCTTGCCCCTAGTTCCAGGGCTGCTTCTAGACCAGCGATGCACGCCTCGTATTCTGCTTCGTTCGAGACTTTGAATCGGAGTTTGAAGGCTAGAGGGATACGGGAATTGTCGGGTGCTATCAGCAACACTCCTATCCCATACCCATGTTGATTTGACGCTCCGTCAAAGTACATCGTCCAAGTTTCATCGTCGATATGCAGAATTGATTCATCCGGGAACAGGTACTCAACTGCTTCATCCCCCTCAACCGGGTGGTCGGCAAGGAACTCTGCCACTGCTCTTCCTTTCACTGACTTGCGTGTCACGTACGTGAGATCAAATTCGGAGAGCAACAGCAACCAACGAGCTAGCCTACCCGTAAGCGCTGGTTTCTCGAAGAGATATTTGATGGGATCAAGTCGTGAAACCAACATTACAGAGTGAGCTAACAGGTAGTGCCGCAGCTTCCTGGTAGCCCATACCAAAGCTAAGCAAGCCTTTTCCAGCGGTGTATATCGGGTCTCATACTCCAGCATCTTCTTGCTGAGATAGTAGATGGCTCTCTCCACCTTGTCTTCTGATTCTTGTGCAAGCATGCAGCCCATTGTAGTTTCAGTCACTGACAGATACAAAATCAACGGTTTCCCTGGTTCTGGCGGTGACAAACGGGCGGGTTCTGTAATATTCTTTAATCTGTTCAAATGCAGCTTGACATCGGCCGTCCCATTGGAACTTCTTTCCTTTCTTCAGGAGACCAAAAAGTGGTTCACAAGTCAAGGTTAATTTTGAATAAACCGTCTTATGAATTGCACTTTACCCAGAAAGCCTCGCACCTCCTTTTCAGTCCTTGGTGGTGGCATTTCTAAGATGGCCTTGATTTTGGAAGGGTCGACCTCGATGCCTCTTTGTGTAATCAGAAACCCCAGCATTTTTCCCGCTGTAACACCAAATGTACATTTCTGAGGGTTTAGCCGCAACCGGAATTCCCTGATCCTTTGGAAAAACTTATGCAAGGCGGTGTAGTGGCCCTCTCTTTCCTTGGACTTGACAATCATGTCGTCCACATACACCTCAACCTCTTTGTGGATCATATCATGTAGTATTGTGGTCGCGGCCCGTTGATAAGTAGCTCCAGCGTTCTTCAACCCAAACGGCATTACCCGGTAGCAGTATGTCCCCCACGGGGTGGTGAATGCAGTCTTTTCCCGGTCTTCTGGCGCCATCACTATCTGGTTGTAGCCTGAGAAGCCATCCATGAATGAGAGCAAAGCATGCCCTGCTGTGAAGTCTACCAACTCATCGATGTGCGGTAAGGGAAAGTCGTCCTTCGGACTAGCTCTGTTCAAATCCCTGAAGTCCACACACACCCGGATCCTGCCATCTTTCTTCGGCACCGGAACAATGTTGGCCAACCAAGTCGGATATTCAGATACCAGCAGGAAGCCTGCGTCGATTTGCTTGGTGACCTCTTCCTTAATCTTGAGAGCCCAATCCGGGCGGATCCTTCTGAGTTTCTGCTTGACAGGTCGGGCCTCGGGGTCAAGGGGGATCCGATGCTGTACAATCTCAGGATCGATTCCAGGCATGTCTTCGTAGGACCACGCGAAAACATCTTTGAAATCTTTTAATAAAGCGACTAAGCGCTCGCGTTCCTCCGAAGACAACGTGGACCCGATCTGGACCAGCCGCGGGTCCTCCTCAGTACCAATGTTCACGGTAGTGATTTCATCCATTAATGGTTTAACAAATCTCTCTTGCTCTTGCTCAATTAAACGTTGCAAAACCGGAGGAACTTCGTCCTCGTCGTTTTCATCAAAGTTTTGAAAGTCTGAATTAATGCAATAAATCAAGGGCACAGAGAAATACTCAGAAACCACATTCACCTCATTCTCATTAAGTTCATCCAAATCGTCCGATTCATTTACAACAGACTCAAATGAAAAGGAAAAAGACGACCTAGACAGGACTGTGGCATCCGGGTTAACATCCCCAGGAGTACCAGACTCAGACTCAGTCGAGCTGGAACCTGATTCCGACTCACAAGACTCGGTGGAATCAGATTCCGGCTCACTACCTGACCCGGTGCTGCTGGACAAAAATCCCTCCTCGTATTGCCAAGTGAGAGAGGGTGCGATAGATGCATCCAAGATAGCTGCTGGTTGGCTCGCAGCCGTTTCATCCCCAATCATGGAAACCGCGAAGTTATCCCCCAAGCACTCATGGTCGATCGGAGGATCAGAGAGTAGACATGCCAGCGCTACCCCCATTTCAAATTCTGTGCCCTCAGGATCCCCTGCTTTATACTGCTCAACCTCAGCTGGTGGGTCTGTCTGCTCTGTGGCAACGTCATCCCCGGATAGTTGCAAGTCAAAGAAGATCTCGAAGCCTGGGACGCGCTTCTTCTCCGCGTTTAACGGCTCGGGAAGCCGCAAAATGGAAAGTCCTCCCCCTCCCGGACGAAGCGTCCGTTCAGGGTACCCTGAATGGGCCTGTGTATTAATCAAAAGGCTTCCCAGCCTGCTTCGCTCTGGCTCTGCCGGCCATTTCTTTCCTTTCCTCACCCAGTCCTCTTTGGTGGGCAGATAACCCAGTCCAAAGGTATGCGGGTTGTGTGGCACTTCGGCCAACGCGACTCCTTTCCTGCCGCTCCTTCCTAATCCCATCCCGGGAATATGTTGTAGCTTGTTCATGAGGTAGACGGATTGAGCACTGACGTACACACCTTCATTCACAGCTACCCGGGCCTCTGCCAAAGTGAATCCTGATAAGAATACGTCCTCTGTGCAATGCTCAATTTCCAGGACTGGCGTAGATACCTCCGGAGGCGGATGGATTGATGAGTTCCCGAACACAATGGCTACTCCCTTTCCATAGGGGTATTTCACCATCTGATGTAGAGTGGAAGAGACTGCCTTCACTTGGTGCAGCCACGGCCGCCCCAAGAGTAGGTTGAAGGTTGCGGGAACGTCCAAGACATGAAATTCGATGTCGTGTTGTCCTGGACCAACCTTGGTTTGAATCTTGACAGTCCCCATCACTTCTCTGCTAGTATTATCGTATGCCCTGATCACCTGAGTGGTTGGTGTGAAGTCCGCGGGCTTCAACCCAACTGCATACGCTGTTCTGGCTGGGCAGACATTGATGGCGGACCCGGTATCAACAAGTACCACCGGTATCCATTTGTCTCTACATTCCACGGAAACGTAGAGGGGTTTGTTATGATTTGTGCCCTCAGGCGGTAATTCCTTGTCTGAAAAGGTTAATGCCGGGGAACCTCCTCCCGGAAAAACCAGCCCAACCAGCTGCTCTGGTGTAGTGTCTATAGAGAGTTTGGCCTTGTCCATGGCAGATAGGACGGCCTGTCTGTGCACCCTCGATGCCATAAGCAGTCCCCAGATGGAGATATCTGCTTGTATCTTCTTCAATTGCTTGAGCACAGCTTCTTCTTCAATCTGTTTCTCTCTCTGTTTCTCAGCTTCTTTGTCTTTCCCAGATGCCTCAGGTTGGTCCAAGTGTTGGGGCTTGAAATACCGCCCACTTCTGGTCATATGAGCGACCTCGTCAATATACCAGGTATCATCTGGTTGGTTACCTCCCCAGTCTTCATCTGTGTGGGCAAGACATAAGTCATCGTCTTCCCACCACATTCCGTCGGCAGCCGACAGACATCTGTCCGGCTCCGGTATGATCGTACTCGCAGCACCTTCAGTCTTTATGCCCGCAGCATTTTCTGTTCCTGTGCACACAGCACTTTCGACCCCCACATGGGCCTTAGCTTTTCTGATTCTCTCGGAATCCTCAAATCTTTGTTGTTCCAACTGCGTCAGTACAGCTGGTTGTTCAATATTCCTGCATTTACAATCCCCAAATTCTGAGCGAAATTCTTACGGCGCTCTCCGGCGGTGGATTCTGACCCTCGGCCCTTCCGGCCACCATTGATACTCTCCCCTGGGCCCTGTTCTGGTTGAATTCTACAACGTCTGGCTGATCATCTAACCATCCGACAACTTCTGCCGACTCCTCATATCGAACCAGTTGATTGCAGCATCCCCTGATTCTTGGTCATTGAAGAACTGGAAGTTGGCAAAGTCCCTCCACTGCAGATCATCTCCCCTTCAAATCTGTCCCCCTGAATCACACATAACTCTGCTTTTCTGGCAGCCCCACTCAGCTCAGACTGGCCCACTGACTGGATATACTCGGATCATAGGCTCCTTCAGCTAGATTCCCAGACTGTTCAGCCTCAGACTCAGCAACCCCTCTTTCCTCTGAAATCCGCTCTGTCCCATCTTCGGTGGTCACCACCACTGGCTTAGATTGGGTTGTGGAGATGTCCATCATGCACAAGTCAGTGCAGACAGGAAGGATCACCTCCGGCTTAGGTAGGTGGGATGGGGTGATATAGATACTAGGATCGTAAGACACGACCCCAGTTTGGATGAAGTTGATTCTGTTGGGAGGAGGGGCTTGGTTATGTGGTGGGAGGGGATTTGTGGTGACGTTAGGTTTTTCGGGAGGCGCGATCACCTGCTTGTCAATAAGATCCTGGATCTCATGACGCAATCTGAAACAACGGTCGGTGTCATGACCGTGCTGTTGGTGATACGCGCAGTATTTTGCCGGGTCATGAGAGGGAGGGAGTGGATTTGGCAGTGGCCTCGGCTCTAAAGGTGTCAAATGCTTCTTTCTGATTAACACCCCGAGAGCCTTGGACAAAGGCATGTATAGTGGAGTGAAGGTTCTTTGGCCTCTGGACTGATATCTCGGGGCTTGGGTACTGCTCCCGGATGTACTGGAAAAGGGTGTGGCCGCCGCGGGCCTTGGATGGGGAGGGGGAGTGGTGGTGACCATACCGACCTCCGAAGTCCTTGTGTTTGCAGCGCCACTCGGGCCTGCGTTGTTATTGCGGTTGAATGTCCTTCGGGGCTGCTCTCGGTCCTGGTCGATCAGACCTTGCTTCATCGCATCCTCGATCTGTACCCCCATCTCGTGTAAATCTGAGAAGGTGGGAAAGGGGAGTACGATCATCTTCTGCATGAGTTTCGGTTGGAGATTGCGCACAATCATCCGAATTTGATCTTTGTCTGTAGGCCTCAAGGTCATCATCGACGCCTTTGCCCTCCATCTAGTTACAAAATCGGAGAAAGACTCCTTGGGTTCCTGCCTCGTCGTTTCGAGATCACGGGTTGTAATCTCGATCTGTGTATTGTACGAGTACTGTGCAACGAAGGCCTCAGCCATCTCATCCCAGCTTCTTTTCACGTCATCTTCTAACTTCGCGTACCAAATGGCTGCCACACCCGACAAAGTTCGGCCAAACAGGGAAAGCTTTTGTGGTCGGGTTAGGCCCATTGGCCGCAGGATGTCTGAGAATAGCCGAAGATGGACCATGGGGTCCCCTGACCCATCAAAACGATCAATCTGTGGCATCTTGAATCTGTCTGGCAATGTTACGGCCACGTCGGTGTACCCATCTTCGATGTCTGGGATGGCCTTCACCCCCTGCGATTTCTTGAAAAGCTTCTCCAACTTACTCAGTTTTAGAGCTGTATGATCTACCTCGAACTCGAATGGAGAGTCCGGGTGGTTGGGTGTAAGATTCTTGGACAGTTGAGGCAGAAGCGGGGGCGGAGCCAGCCCCGTTGGAAGGTTGGTGTCCTCTTGGATATTCTGGACATTGGGTAGGGTGTTCTGGGTGTTCGGGAGGGTATTCTGAGGATTTGGCAGGGTATTCTGACCAGTAGGTGCCTGCTCGGGTAGTGGAGCCGCTGGTGGAGGAGGGGCCTGATGTGAAGCAGACGCTGCATTCTGCTGTTGCAGCCTAGTAATCAGCTCGGCCTGCTGGGCCATGACTGCGGCTTGTTGTTTAGAAAATTCCGCTTGGCGGATGGCATCCTCCTGCATCTGTTTCATGCTCTCGTGCATTTGGCGCATCATCGCCTCCATCCCTGATGTATTCTGCTGTTCCATCTGAATGACCGGTAAATGTATCTCTATGGCAGACACAGAAATCTCAACCTGACTGTTTACTGTCAAAGTAGCCCTCTGTCCCGGTAATCCCTGTTCTGACACACTGCGCCTCCTCGGCCTTCTTCTGATAATGGGGGTAGAGAGTGGAACACTGGATGTCCGTCAACCAGATCCTCGGATCGATTGAGTCGGCGACCTCGTGTCCAAAGTGCTTGGGGAGTATCTACTGGTTCGGAAGCAATCGTGCTAAAAACTGCCCTAGCAAAAAGATAATAAAGCGAAAAGGAAATAAATAACCAGATAAACGGGCAGCATAACAGCTTAAATTAAATACACACAACACACAGTTGGGCATACAACACACAGTTGATAAGCTGAAAATACACTGTCCTCAATCACTGATCACTGTTCCTGTATCACTGTTCCCCAAAACTGAATCCGATATCCGCAGACAACTGATTCTCAGATACTGACTGATGCCCGCAGGCCTGATGCCCAAACTCATAGACTGATACATGCATTCCTGTAGAGACGCACTCTAAAGCACATAACAGATAAGTGAGAGCCAAAACACCCCTATGTTGGGGGTAGGGTTTCCCTGTCCTATTTTGTCAGGAGCTAGGGTTTTACTACGCACACAGCGGTTTCAAACAACCTATAAACGGGTAAGCAACCTGTCCTAGTTTGGAATGGTCACTATGGATCCGAATATGCACTAGGTCGAATGGTCAAAAAGGGTGCCCCGGTAAAACCGGGGTTTGTGTTCCCATGCTGTCAGAGCCCAGAGCCGATCAGCCTTATGGACATGCCTTGACAAGACAAGCCTCCGGCAAATCGTTCGGGAATGGCATATGGCAAACACG
Source organism: Camellia japonica (assembly GCA_030407325.1). Lineage (NCBI taxonomy): Eukaryota > Viridiplantae > Streptophyta > Magnoliopsida > Ericales > Theaceae > Camellia > Camellia japonica. The sequence continues at coordinate 178,415,703 of JAPPVO010000031.1, forward strand.
ATGTCCTAGGCGCACCAATGCAAATGCAATGCAAAGAAACACACAAGTGTAGTCAAAACGAGATATCATGAGTTCGAGTCAAGTTCTCTAAATCCCCAGCAGAGTCGCCAGAAACTGTAGACGTCCCCGAACGCATCCCGGGGAAAGGAGTGCGAGTCCCCCCGTTCTGGTTCGATATTGGGTCACTACAGTTCGAAGGACTCAAATGTCACGGTTCTTAATCTTGAACCAAAGAGTCCAAATCCGGCAAATCGTTTTGAAAACAGATTTTTTGAAAGAAGTGCCAAACATGGACTGCTTCGCCAGATACAGAGTCGCCACCTAAATGTTTTTTAAATGGGAAATTTAGGAAACCCTGACTCGGTGCCAAAGGCCACGTGTCCGTCATCACCAAAGTTGCCTCGGCTCGGGAACTTGGGTACGATTGGGGAAGGTCACTTCGTGAGCACCCCCGCTCGCCCGGTCAAAGATCGGCCTCTACTAACCATGATATCTTATTTTGAAAGCATTGTGAGTTCTTGTTCCGGTTATTAGCCTAGATTACTATGTGATGAGCACAGCATACAAGTATAGACTGAGTCGCCTGAATTGGAACAAAACACTTAGGTGGGCTTAGAAAACATGATTTTGCCACTATCTAGTGGGCTTAAAACAGACATTCAATGCATTGTCCCAATTCAAATAACCCAACCTCCACCGACAGGCATTCAAGGCAGTTATATCACATAAGCACATAGCCTCATGGTAAGCATGCTATTCATGGCAGTCACTCACACGCATGCAAGGATGCTAAAGCATGAAACTCACCGAGTACTCCAAGCCAAAACAGAAGCTCATTAGAAATCCATGCATGATCCTAAATACATAGAATTACCTAATGCAACACATGCAGAATGCAACTATAGCAGGCTCGGCTATTCTAAACATGGCTTATGAAATGTTACAGCTATCAAGTATTCAAGTTGGAATTGAAATACAAATGCAGTTTGTATGATGCGCCGAGCCCAGTGCGTGCAAAACAGATGAATGATGCAAACATGCTGTCATACTGTATGCTAATTGAAATATGCCCTAATCTAACCATCATAAGCAGGTAAATAAAATGGAAGAAAGACGTGGGGTTGGAAGACATACATCACACTCACCCACACTTATTACAATCATGCCCTCGCGCAGAGGGTCCGAATAAATAATACAGTCCCGAATGAAAGAATAATACAGTCCGAATAATACAGTCCACATAATATACAGATCCTATAATATACAAATTCCTAATTAAATAACAAATTAACTAAGAAAAACTGTAAACTGGCATGCAAGCCAGGGGCTGCCTTGATTCTGATGAATGCTGCATGTTTGGGTTGCTTTGCGCGGAAATCCACGGCGATGCCCCGATTAGCCTCTGTTTTGCAATGTTTCTCGAAATGCGTGCCAGACTCCGAAAAGTTACTGATTCTCCATTTTGCTACAACAGAGAGCAGGAAAGGGGCATAGCAATGTATTTCACAAATATATGCATGCCTCGATCCTCGTGCCACCAATCACGCATATCGATGCATGATGGCCGATGAGCCGAATTGCACAACTCAATATAGGATGAATGCATATAAATGCTACAACAAAACCTAACTCCATCATGGATAATCCGGAGTGCCGGTGATTTGGGAATTGAGACCCGTTCCGTCGCTCGGAGTACGAAACGTGCCTCGTTTCCCGTGCCCGGGCTAACTCTTATCCTGAACACGATGCGATATGTATGATATGCATGAAATGTAGCTAATATGCAACCCTAACATACACAATGTCATGGAATGGCATACACGCTATACGAGGTAATATGCAACCGGGCATACACAATGCTATGGGTGAAATGGCATACGCAATGCAATAATGGGCTTACACCAACATGAGAGAGCCTCAGCCACACTCACATAGGAGGCCATCAGATGAAAACAAGATACCTCGAAGTGCGTGCCCGCGGGCACGCAAACCGAGAACGGACCCTCAGGCACCGAAATGCCACTCTAATGAGACATAGAAAAGACATGGAATATGATATGCAAACATGCAAAAATCAGTGGCAAAATGAGGGGCAAAACAGCCCCGAAATGAGGCGAAATAATACCCGATGTATGAAATGATCCCGAAATGCGAAATTAAGCACATGAAATGGCCTACAGCTATACAATACATGCATAATTGGTACATGACATGAAAAAGAAGAAGCAAGGCAGCCCCAAAAATCACATTTTTACAGTACAAAACAAGGCCAAACAGCAATCACAAGTAGGGCTAAGATGGCATACAAAAATGGCTCCGCAAGGGAAGTCATGAAGCAAGTGGTAGATGCAAAGCCCAAATGGAAAAATACCCTTCTACAAAACTGAAGAGGGGCTAAAAATATGAACATTTAAAGTAGATGACAAGCCTCAAATCAGTATGAAAACATGCTCAAAATGCAATGCAAGATTAAGGCCACAAGAGGGTATAACATGAAGTAGACCAAATATACATCAAATGACCAAAGACCCTTAATGAAACATGCCAAGAAGGTCAAAATATAACCACTTTCAGTTCTGATCATGGCCGAAAACAGAAGCTAGATAAGCCTAAAAAAGCATGCAAAAATGGGGGCCAAAGAGGGGTATAATGGTAAGTACAACATGGAGGCCCCCAACAGTGTTGAGCCCTTCTACAATGTTGTAGAGGGGCTCAAAATAAGCCAACTCACAGTTTATATCATGCTCAAAAACAGATCACACATAGGCTAGAAATACCATGCAAGATAATGGCATACAAAGAGGTATTGAAGCAAGTACCAAATGGGGGGCTCAAACGGGGTTGAGCCCTTAAGAAAACATAAAGAATGGCTCAAAAAAATGACCCTTTCAGTTAGGGTCGGAGCCCAAAACAGCAAGCAAATAGGGCTAAGAAATGGGACAAAAAAATGCTACAAAAGAGGGAGATTGGCACTTACCCTTGAAGACCACTTCTTTGCTACCTCTTGTACCAAGGAATGTTGCTTCCTAGCTTCTGGAAAGCCCCCCAAGCTTCTGGAAATGGAGTGGTGGTGGTGGTGCTTGGTGGTAGTGAAGAAATGGAGCCAAAACTTGAGAAAATGAGAGAGAAATGGAGAGATATGTATGTGTATCCTCAAAGCAAGTTTTTTAACCCTTGAGGGAGAGCTAGAGCTGCTGTGTGTATGCAAGGATGGAGGAGAAAAGGGAGAGAAAAATGTGTAGTCCTTGGGATTAAGTTCCCTCCTCTACAAAAAGTCCCCCGAAATCAGATATTTTGGGGGAAAAAGCTATACAGCTGCAAGGCACACATCTCAAGGAGCATGGCCGGCCTGCTATTTTTGTTGCAGGTGGCCGGCCGGCCACCCCCTATGGCCGGCCGGCCAAGGGGCAAAAGGCTCAAGAAGATTTTCTGGCCGGCCACCAGAGAAAGGTGTCCTCCCAGGTCTCCTCATCACAACCCTGTAGTTCAAAATTGGCAACTCTAAAACAAGAGAGAGAATAGGCCACTTTTAGGAGGGGTTCAAAAGGTTCAATCTGAATTACTAGCCGGCCATGGACTTTTAGGGTCCTCCCATGTGTGTACAACACAAATATGTGGTTTGGGGTTGAAGAAAATGGCCCTAGGGTGGTCAACATTGGCTCGGAAGTGAGAAAAACGGGCGTCGGAGGGCGCCGGAGGAACATAGCTGGTTGCTGAGACAATTGCTGGCCTCCCACCCTTCAGTGACCTTCCTGGTGCTAAAACAGAGTTACCTGCCAAAAATGAACGAAAATCGATGCAAAACGAATGCTCGAGGGCCAAAACACGCAGTTCGGGGTCCCGAAAATAGGCTGTTAAGCACCGAAAGTGGCATTCGACCACAAAGTGGGTCTCTCAGACCTCCGTGTCCCTAAAAAGGGAGTAAATAAGATGTATGCCAAAAACCGAAGGAATCGGAGATGGTTAGGCGGTCCCGAACCGAGGCATACGGCCTGACGGCTCCGAAAACCGGGAACCGGGCTCCGAAATGGGCAAAATGGCCTACGGCCACGAAATGTAGCCCACGGCCACTGAGAGATGGTCTACGGGACCTCTCCCTCCCTTCAGAAAAAGAAACAGAGAAAACCGAGTCTGGTTCGCAAACTGAGACAAGGTACAGAAGAGGGTTCGGAAGTCCGGAGGCAGGGCTCACGGCCGCGACTCTGAGACTTCTGAACGAGCACAGTATGCAACATCACCGAGCGCTCAATCGGTGACGTCTGAGTCTTAAGGTCGGTCGAAAATGGGGTGTCTACAGTTAGATGACAACATTCTTAAGCAGAGTTCCTTTTAGTTTGGTAAAGTTCGAATAATTACGACCAGATTTGAATACATAAATACAGTGATCAATGTTGAATGCCATGGAAATGTTTTCCCAGTTCGAGTGTGCGAAGAGTCATCTGCAGCAGTCACTACATGTTTTTGTCAACAAAAAAGCCAGAAGAGTGAGGATGTTACTTCCAAAATTCAGGAAGAGGTCGATCAACTGTCAAAAAATGATAAGGGAGATGAGGATGCAACCAATGCAAAATCAGGGAATGAGGTAATGCTAGGAAAAGCTGTTATGGAAAGCAAAGAGAAGGAAATGGTGGACACAGATACAGAGGAGAAGAAAGGAAGCAATAAATGAGAGTCTATATTAGCCGTAAAAGAGACAGAGTGTGATTTGGAAAACACAAATGATGGAGGTGATTGTAGGGTGCAAGGTCTGGGTCAGTTGAATAATCCAAGAAAAGATATGGCAAATCAAATTCAAATTGTTGAAGACCAAACGTGTTCTTTTGGGGATATTAGGAGGGTTAATGGGCCCGAAAGTTCAGGGCCCAATATAAATTTGGAGGTAGTTTTAAATGGGGGTCAAGTTGGGAAATTGGCTAATGGGCCTATCATTGAGGCTTCTAACGTAAGTGAATGTGCAACTCAACCTCAGGCAAGTCCGCAGATTCTTCATATGGCCCAGCAGGGAGTGAAAAATAGGGGTAATACATCAAAAAAGGGGAAGACTGGTGTAAAAGTCATCAGTCGAAGTATGAGGAAAGGAGATGAATTGAAGAAAAAAGGAAAGCTAAACCGAAAGCAACTGAAGAACAAGGGTGGGCTATTTAGCAATTGTCTTAAAAATGGAGCTATATTTTGAGCGGCCGCTGCTGTAATTTCATTATCAGCTTCGCAGAGTGCAAATTCTAGGAATAGGAGGAAGTTGATGAATGAAGCACAAGCTACAATTTAAGTTGGGAAAATTTTGGGGTTAAACTGTGAAGGCAAGGAGGAGGAGGTGGTAAGCAAAATAATTGAGTTAGAAGAGAAGGACTTAGAAAGAATGGAAGGTGTAGGTGTTGCTTCCTAAGCCAATTTGGTTGCTGCTAGGAGGTTTGGTGTTCATTAACAGTTTCCTTATGAAGATATTATCTTGAAATGTTAGAGGTCTCAGAAGGCCTGAAAAGAGGCGGAAAACAAAGAATCTGGTTAGGGATAGAAAGATAGATGTTCTACTGTTGCAAGAAACAAAGAGATGCAGTGTTGATGAAAACTTTGCTAAGTCACTATGGCCATCGGAGGAGATGGGTTACATGGAGGCTGGTGCAGAGGGCAGTGCCAGAGGTATACGTTGTCTATGGAATCCAAAAATCTTTTTCCTAAAGGAGTGCTACAGTAATAAAAACTTCATTTTGTTGGCAGGTACTTCACTCCATTATTTTGATTGTGTTATTGTAAACATTTATGCGCCAAATGATGTATTGAGAAAAAGGCAGCTATGTGAGTCTTTAGTGAAGCTTAAATCCACTTTTTTAAAACCTTGGTGTGTAGGGGGGGATTTTAATGAAATTAGATTTATGAGTGAACGGAAAGGGTGCTTGAGGAGGGATAGAGGAATGAGGGATTTTAATGATTTGATTGATAATTTGGAGCTGTTAAACATTCCAATGCTAGGCAGAACATATACATGGTGTAATGCTTTGGATGGGGAAAGGTAGAGCCGGATTGATAGATTTCTGATTGGTCATAGGTGGTTGGAGAAGTTCTCATTTAAGTAGTGGGGGCTACCCAGGACTCTTTTTGACCACTGCCCAATATTGCTTATGGAAGATGAGAGGGATTGGGGACCTAAGCCATTTAGATTCATAAATGCTTGGTGTTTGCATCCTAAATTTAAATCTGAAGTGTAGACATCTTGGGAAAATAATCAAATTAGTGGTTGGGCTAGTTTCATGATAATGAAAAAGTTGGGAAATCTCAGAGTACATCTTAGAATGTAGAATTGTCAAGTGTTTGGAAATATTGATGAACAATTGAAAAAAGCTGAGGATGAACTCCATGAATGGAACATTGAAGCTGAATTTGCAGGAAATTAAGATTGTAAGAAGAGGAGAGGTTCGAAGGTTAGTTTTGGAGTTGAGTAGACAGAAGGAGTGGTTATGGCATCAGAAATCCAGACTGACATGGGCAGAAATTGGGGATAAAAATACAAGGTTCTTCCATTTAATGACTAGTAGAAGGCAGAGGAAAAATCCGCTAGATTCTGTAAATGAGAATGGTATTATATATGATCAGCCTGATGTAATTAAACAAGCAGTAGTAAGATATTTCAACCAACTATTCTCTGATGATTGGAGGAATAGGCCAAAATTGTCAGGTGTTTTTTTTGTCTCAATTAGTCATATAGAATCTGGTTTGTTAGAGGCAGAGTTTTCAGAAGGGGAAATTTGGGAAGCAGTCAATGATTGTGATGGTAATAAAGCTCCGAGGCCTGATGGGTTTAACTTATCTTACATTCAAAAATGCTGGCATAGAATGAAGGGGGTGTTAGTGCAGCTTATGAATGAATTCCATGCTAGTGGTAAGTTGGCTTGAGGAGTGAACAGTTCTTTTATCACTTTAATTCCTAAAAAAGACAATCCCATGGATCTGGGTGATTATCGTCCTATTAGTTTGGTAAGTTCAGTGTACAAAATAGTTGCCAAGGTTTTATCAAGAAGGTTGAGGAAGGTGCTTCCAAAGTTTATTAGTGAAGTGCAAACAGGCTTTTTGAGTGGAAGATATATCCTGGATAGGGTGTTAATAGCCAATGAAGTGGTGGATTGGTGGAAAAGATCAAAGAATCAAGGTATCATTCTAAAGTTGGATTTTGAAAAGGCATATGATTCAGTAAATTGGGAGTTCTTATATTCAATGATGACCAACTTTGGTTTTGGAGAAAAATGGGTGCGTTGGATGAAGACTTGTATTTCTATAGCTAGAGTCTCAATGTTAGTGAATGGTTTTCCCACATCAAAATTTTCTCCAATGAAAGGACTTAAGCAAGGTGATCCCCTTTCACCTTTCATTTTTAATATTGTTGCAGAAGGCCTTAATTTATTATTAGAAAGAGCAAAAACAGTGGGTTTGATTAAAGGAGCTTCAATTGGTCAAAATGAGTTGAAATTATCTCACCTTCAATTTGCAGATGATACCATCATATTTTGTGAAGCAGATTGGGAGGAAATAATTGCTATCAAGAGAATATTAAGATGTTTTAAGGTTATGTCAGGACTGAAAATTAATTTTCACAAAAGTCAGGTGTGTGGGATAGGTGTTCAGGATGATTTGGTGAAAGAATTTGCTGCAAGGCTTAATTGTCATAGCCAGAAGTTGTCTATGAAGTATCTGGAGTTGCCTTTAGGAGCAAATCCTAGGAGAAAGTCTACATGGCAGCCAGTGGTGGATAAATTCAAGAAAAAGCTAGCTTTATAGAAGAGAAAGTGCTTGTCTTATGCAGGAAGGTTAACCTTGATAAGATTAGTGTTGTCAAGTTTGTCGATTTATTTCTTATCTCTGTTTAAAATGCCAGTGGGTATTGCAAGTTCAATTGATAAAATTCAGTCTAACTTTCTCTGGGGAGGATTTGAGATGATGAGAAAAATACATTTGGTTAGTTGGAAGGAGGTATGCTTGAGTAAGTTTCAAGGAGGGTTAGAGGTTAGGAATTTGAGGGAGGTAAATGATTGCTTATTAATAAAGTGGTGGTGAAGGTATGGTAAAGAGGAGAATGCATTGTGGAAATAAGTGTTGTGCAGTAAATATGAAGGGATTGGTGGCAGATAGAGTCCATTCTTAGTGAATTCAGATTTGATGTCTACTTTGTGGCAGGATGTATTATCAATGAATTTGACTAATCCTACTTTGAGTGAATTCTTTTTCAATAATGTAAAAACTGTTGTGGGTAATGGTAAAAAGATTCAGTTTTGGGTTGATAAATGGTTTAATAATCAGAGCCTTAGTGAAGTCTTTCCCAGATTGTTTTCATTGTCAACTAAGAAAGGTTGTTCACTGCTATATTTTTTCCATAAGAAAGGGAGGGTCGGACTGGAAGTTAGCTCTTAAAAGCCGCTTTTAGCTGGGAAGGAGGAGTGCCAAGTGAATGATTTGTTGTCTAATGCACCTACTCTAAATGCAGAGGTTGAAGATTCTTGTTATTGGTTAGCACACTCTTCTGGTCTTTTACTGTGCATCAGTGTGGCAAAGAATGGAATCATCCAAAGGACCTGAAAATCAATTACAAGAAGTATTTGGAGGACTATTGCTCTCCCAAAGTGCAATTTTTGTTGGTAGTGGAGAGTAGGATTAAATCTTCAGATCTGTTGCTTAGGATAGGAGTGTTGAATCCCAATGTTAGTTGTAGACACCCCATTTTGACCGACCTTAAGACTCAGACGTCACCAACTGAGCGCTCGGTGATGTGCATATGTGCTCGTGAAGTTGCGGAATCTCGGCCGCGCCTTGCCTCCGGGCCTCCGGACTCTTTTTGTGCTTTGCCTCGGTTTGCGAACGATCCTGTTTTCTCCGTTTTCTCCTCCCGAAGGAGGGAGAGGTCTCGTAGACCATCTCTCAGTAGCCGTAGGCTACGTTCGTGGTCGTAGGCCATCTATCCCGTTGGAGCCGGTTCCCGGTTTTCGGAGCCGTCGGCCGTGTGCCTCGGTTAGGACTGCTTAACCACCTCCGTTGCTCCGGTTTTTGGCATACACCTTGTTTCCTCCCTTTTGAGGGACACTGTGGCCCGAGAGACCAACTTCGTGGTCGAACGCCACCTTCGGTGCTTAACAGCTGTTTTCGGGCCCCAGGCCGAGCGTTTTGGCCCCCGAACCTTCGTTTTACATCGGTTTGGGTTCATTTGGCGGAGACCTTATTTTCATTATTAGGAAGGTTGTAGAAGGGTGGGAGGCCAGCAATTGTTCTGAAGACCAGCTTTATTCCTTCATCGCTCTTCATCCCGTTTCTTCACTAGAAAGCTGACTTTTTCCATTCCCGGGCCACTTTTTCTGACTTTCCACCACACCATGTGTTGTACACACCTGGGAGGCCACCAATATGGATAGGCCGGCCATCAATTGTTCTTGACCCTTTTGAACCCCTCTAAAAAGTTTTTTCTCTCTCCTGGTTACATTTTCTACGTTTGACCATACAGCTGTGTTGTACACACATGAGAGCCACCTTTTGGGGTGGCCGGCCACTAATTTTCTTGGACCTTTTGCACCTGGCCGGCCGCCAGGGGAGGTGGCCGGCCGGCCACCTGAACCTCTTGAACCTGGCCGGCCAAATTTCTCTCTCCTGGTGCATTCCAGCTGTGCCAGCTGTTTTGCACCAGACCCCTGCCCGAGGGTCTGCCATTTTGGGGGGGAAATTTGAATTTGTTTTCCCCCCTTTTGTTTCACTCCTCTCCCTCTATATAACCAGCCTCTCCCCTCCATTTCTAAGGGTTAGAAACCAGTTGAGGTACCATTATACATACAACCTTATATCTCCTTCATTCAACCCTCCAAACCCTAAGATTCTTGCACCATTTGCACTACAACCCATAGCACCACACCACCATCATCCATTCCAGCCCCTTGGAAGTCATTTTCAGAGGTTGAAAGCCCATTTCCTTGGACCAAAGGCTGCTGGAGGTTGGCTCTACAAGGGTGAGTCCCTATTTTCCCTTTTCTTGCTTCATTTTGTATGATATCTTAGCCCCTTTTGCTTACATTTTTGGGCTTCGACCTAAACTGAAAATAGTCTTATTTTGAGCTTTTCTTCATGATTTATTAAGGACTTTTCTCTGTTTGAGGCCATCTGCTGCCCCTTTCCCTTTATCTCTCTTTTAAGGCCATTTCTTGCATGATATATTAGCCTTGCTTGTGAGCATTTATGGGCTCCGAGCCAAACTGTAAAGTGCCTTATTTTGAGTCTCTCTTGAACTTTGTTGAAGGGCTCTTTGCTGTTTGAGGCCTTTTGGTGCCCTGTTTGTTCAATCTCTCTTTTAGGGCTTATTTTGCATGATACATTAGCCTTATTTGTGAGACTTTTTGGAACTCGACCTAAACTGAAAAAAGTCTTTTTTTGACATCATCTTCATGTTTGATTAAGGTCTATTCTCTTTTTGAAGTCATCTTCCCCTATGCATGCTTCATTCTTTCATGATTAGGGCTATGCATTAGAGCACTTGCATTGGCCATGGTTTGGCCTCTTAGCTACTGAAATCCAGAGGATTTTCAATGGCTTAGGTGTATTCTTAAAGGCCAAAATCAGAGGGGGGGTGACCCCCTCTCACCTTGTTTTGTTTGATGGTCTTTTTGGCCTTCCAAAGAGGCCCTATCTTGCATGCTTTGTTGACTGATTTCAGGGCCAATTTGGTGAGTTTTAGGGCTATCATATTTGATTTTTAGAGTTAATTTTTCCATGCTAAGTGTCTATTTTGTACGTGCTTAATAACCCCTTATATGGCCCTCTAAAAGAACCCATCATTTGTGCATGTGTTGGCTGCATTTTAGAGGTTATTTGGGCATGTTTTGGCATGTTTTATTCACTGATTTTTGCTGTTTTGATGAGTTTTCACCTGCTTCATCTACATGCCATGTAACCCATGTTTGCTAGTCAAAGTTGCATGCTATTTTAGTCCATCATGCTAGCATCTTTTGGTCATGCTTTGAACTAGAAATGTTCATGTTTTGGGGCTTCCTTGGCTCTGTCTTTGTGCTTCATGATCAAATAATGCATGCTTTGTATAGCTATAAGTTAATACATGTGCCTAGTTTTGAGTTTCGGGGCTCATCTCATGCATCGGGTGCCATGTTTCCATGTTTCGGGATCATTTTGCATCACATTTCAGTGTTGGAACTTGCATATTTGTATGCCATATTTCATGCCTTGCCATGCCTTGTTAGAGTGGCATTTGTGCCTTAGGATCGGTCCTCGGTTTGTGTGCATGTGTGCACGCATCTCGAGTATCTCATTTTCATCTAATGGCTACTGATATGAGTGTGGCTGAGGTCCACTCATGTTGGTGTAAGTCCATCATGCATTGTGTATGTCATCTTAGTCCTTTGCATTGCGTATGCTAGGTTGTATGTTAGAGCATCGTGTATGCCATGTTACATCGTGCATTGTGTATGCCATTTCATAGCATTGTGTATGCTAGGTTGTATGTTAGGATCGCATTCATGCATGTCATGCATATTGCATCGTGTTCGGGATAGGAGTTAGCCCGAGCACGGGGAAACGAGGGACATTTCGTACTCCGAGTGACGGAACGTGTCTCAATTCCCGGTCGCCAACACTCCGGATTAACCATGATAGAGTCTCGGTCTTGTTGTGTTTATATGTGCATTCATTTCACATTGAGTCGTGCAAATCGACTCCTCAGCCATCATGCATCGAGATGCGTGATTGGTGGCATGAGGACCGAGGTATGCATACATATGTGAAAATACTTTGCCATGCCCCTTTCTTGCTCTATGTTGCAGCAAATCAGAAACCGGCAGTCTTTTGGAGCTTCGTGCAATATTCCGGGTTTAATTGTAAACAGAGGCTAATTGGGGCATCGCAATGGATTTCCGTGCAAGGCGGCTCAAGCACGCATCATTCATCATTCGGAACAGAGCTGAGGCAGTCCATAGATTGCATGCTAAAATTACTGATTTCCTAGATTAATTTGTTAATTAATTAGGGTTTTGTACTTATTCGGGCTGTATTATTCATTTTGGACTGTATTATTCATTCGGACCCTCCGCGCGAGGGCAATGTTGTAATAAGTGTGCGTATGTGTGATGCATGTCTTCCAACCCCACGTCTTTCTCCCTTTTATTTACCAGCTTATGATGGTTAGACTAGGGCATGTTTCGATTAGCATACAGTATGATAGCATGTTTCCATTCATTCATCTGTTTTGCATGCACCGGGCTCGGCGCATCATACTCACTGCATTGTATTTCAATTCCGAGTTGAATACATGTTAGCTGTAGCATTTCATATGCCATGTTTAGAATAGCCGAGCCTATCTTAGTTGCATTTTGCATGTGTTGCATTAGGCATTTCTGTATAGTTAGCATCATGCATGGATTTCTAACATAGCTTCTGTTTTGGCTTGGAGTACTCGGTAAGTTTTATGCTTTAGCATCCTTACATGCGTGTGAGTGACTGCCATGATAGCATGCTTACCATGAGGCTATGTGCTTATGCGATATAACTGCCTGAATGCCTGTGGGTAAAGGTTGGGTTATTTGGATTGGAACAATGCATTGACTGTGAGTTTTAAGCCCACTAGATAGTGATAAAACCATCTTTTCTAAGCCCACCTGAGGGTGGCAAAATCTGCATTTTAAGCCTACTTGCGAGTAGCAAACCATTTTTCAAAAATAAACATGAAATGTTTTGTTCCAATTCAGGCGATCCAGTCTATACTTGTATGCTGTGCGCATCACATAGTAATTCTAGGCTAATAACCGAAATAAGAACGCATAATGTTTTCAAAACTTGATATCATGGTTAGTAGAGGCCGATCTTCGATCAAGCGAGCGGGGGTGCTCACGAAGTGACCTTCCCCAATCGTACCCAAGTTCCCGAGCCGAGGCAACTTTGGTGATGATGGACACGTGGCCTTAGGCACGAGTCAGGGTTTCCTAAATTTTCCAAAATAAAATATTTAGGTGGCGACTCTGTATCTGGCAAAGCAGTCCATGTTTGGCACTTCTTTCAAAAAATCTGTTTTCTCAAAACGATTTGCCGGATTTGGACTCTTTGGTTCAGATTGAGAACCGTGACAATTTGAGTCCGAACTGTAGTGACCCCAAAATGAACAGAACGGGACTCATCCTCCCGGGGCGTTCGGGGACGTCTACACTAGTACATTGTGTGTGTTTTGCAAATCTGAAGTGGAGACCGTGAATCATGTGTTACTCCATTGTCATTTGATCTGGAGAGTTTGGTCTAATATTGTGAAATGGTGGAATCTGTGTTGGGCCATTCCTGGTTCAGTGGAGGAACTCATATAGTGGTGGTCAGGTATAAGATATAAGGTTCAAATGGTGAAAATTTAGAAGGTAGTTCCTTTCGCAATGTTGTGGTTTGTGTGGAAACTCAGGAATGAATGTGTGTTTAATGAGGCAAAGCCAGATTTTGCAGATTTGACTGACTTGGTGAAGATTAGAGTGGCTTGATGGGCAAAATCTCATTTGAAAGAGTTGAAGTACTCAGTTCATGACATAGTATATAATCTGAAGCAGGTTTGCTTTTGTGTATAGTTTGGTGTCAATCTAGTTGCTGTTGCAGAATAGAGGTGTATTGATTGGCAGTTGCAGCTTTAGATGGTTGTATTCTAGGTGCTGCTAGATAGAAGCTGTTATGCCCTGGATGCCTCAGATCTGATATGTCCTAGTTGTGTTCTGTCTGTTTGATTGGGTTTTGTTCTGTCTGGGTTCTGTTTTGTCTTCTATTTTTTCCTAATTATTTGTTTTCTCAGATTCTTAGCTGTTTGATTGTAGTTTCTGTAAAGGGGTTCATGTACTTTATTGGATTAATCACCAATTTGGATCAAATTTAGGAATGCAGTGGAAGGATATCAGTTGGTTTGGGTCTCCAATCACTTGGTGAGATTGGTCTGCTGTTATCTGGTCTGTTTTTTCTGCTGTGATATGGTTATGTTTTCATCTGGGGTCTGCTGTCTTTTGGAGTTTTGGGGGGCAAGTTAGAGTCGTTGTTATTGCTGTTGTGTTGATTGGGCAACACCTAACTCTGTTGTTTTTGTCTCTGATTTAGTGTTATCTGTGTATCTGTTGGTACCTCATCAATAGATTCTTAGTTGGTACTGTCATATGATTGTGTGGACTACTTAGTGCCAACCTAGTTGGGATTGGACGGTTTCACGATAATGGCCTTTGCATCAACCCCCCCCTCCTCCCTCCCCCTTCTTTATTGATGTCTTTCTTCCTTCTTGCAAGGTTTTCTTCCATCAATAAAGTTCTTGTGTTGATAAAAAAAATAAAAATAAATGTGGTTATCCTTGCTATGACTTGAGTTTTGTTGATTGAAATATCGTACCATTGGCCATCAAACCATTCTTTTCAACATTTGAAATGTTGAAAATATATATATATATATTTCTTTATTAATTATTTTTTGCATATTTAGTCGAAATTAGTAGTGGTAGATGAATAGAGATATGGAGTTTTGCTTGTGGAAGTGCTGAGAGTAGGAGTATTTAAATTTATTTTAGATTACAACATTTTAATGGATTACAATCATATATTTTGTGAGGATTAATTATCATTTTTTGAATTTTAGAACTTGATATTTGGAGATTTATTTCATTCTCATAGCTTGATTAGTTTTCCTTAACCTTGCATGCTTGCTGGTGTGGATGTGCGGCATTGTCACATAATTTGGGGTGTGACAATTTGTCTGCCTAAAGCTAAGATTTAGGCAAATAAGTCATAGATATGATACATTTAGATACTTATAAGTCCTATATTTTTTTAATGCACTAATAAATTATAAGGGGGCATTTGATTAATAGTTTTGAGATGTGGGATTGGACTCTATGTCTAATAAATGTATTAATCTATTGTTTGGTTAGAAAAATGAATATTGGACTAATAGTTCAATATAAATAATTTTCAACCAAATAGTCCCGTGACTATTTATCTCAGGATTAACAATCCATTGCATTGCAATTTCCCCTGATACAGTCTGTCCAAACAAACACTGCCTTAGGGATATTAATAAGTGAAAAAAAAGAGAGCAAAACTTGTAAATAAATAAGTTTGGTCACCCATATATTTTCATTGTAAAGATAATAGGGCCTTCTGAATACTATTTACCCGGGCTGTGTAAAATATTGTCCAATCTGCTAAAACTACCCACTCCGCACTAATCCCATCCGCTAACTGCGGATTAAACTTTGAAATCTATAATTCACATTCGAAATCGCTCCGATTCGCTATACTTAATACATATATTTTTTTAACTTTTAATAAAATATCAAAGTAAAAATGAGTGTGAAACATATTTAAGATGCAAAATTATTGTAAATTAGTAGTTAAAAATATTAAGTAAAATTAGCTTAAATATTATACAAATTAGTGTTATATATTATTCAAATGTTTGATAATTGTTTAAAATATTCTTTAATCAACTAGCAAATTGAAACCACCCAAAACAACAATTTGATTATTTGTAAATCTGTCATGATTTAATTTAAAATTTTACTTTAAAACTGTCTCATTGTACCACGCACACAACTACCATCCACCACCAAATTGAATTTTATGGCCCATCTACTCATTGGCCCATCTAAACCCTTCACAAACACTATTAGACTGGCCCAAATGCTTAGCATTGTGCAATTATTAGTAAACTCATTAAAACGTGGGCCTTGGCCCAAGTGGTGCCCTGATCTCAAATGGACATTCCAAAAGGCTGCTATTAATGAAATCCACTTATCTGTCTAATAATAACATTCCAGCTTGAATTCATAATTTTCTAAAAGAAAAATCATAAAACAGAAGGGTAAATTACACTGTCACCCCTTAAAGTTTCTGTTTATTACAGATTCTCTCATCACATTTAAAAAATTACATTTATCTCCTGTCAGATTAAAATGATATATTTGTTCCTTAGCCTTTATATCAGATTAAAATGATATATTTGTTCCTTAGCCTTTATATATATAAAATAATAACATAATAAAGATATTTTGTTCATGTCATTTCAAGAGAAATATTATTTATAAATCCTATTTCGGACACTTATGCTATGTTAAGTCCTGTGTAATTTCTTATAAAGTTTCAAGTCCTATTTAAATATGAATGTATTCCACAAGATCCTATGAGTTGTAAATAAATAGTATTAATATACTATTATACACTATAATGGCAAAACCATATATAGAAAATTGAATGTTACCATAGATCATATCTATATGAATGTGAATTTCAAAATACACGAATAAGTAACATTTCCACATTCAATTTAAAAAATCAAAAACTTAGTAAGTTTGCAAAACGTAACGTGACATGTTACGTTACGTTTATATAGGTGTCACGTTACGTTTATGTAGGTATCACGTTACGTTACGTTTATGTAATTCAATTTAAAAAATCAAAAATCTAGTAAGTTTGCGAAACGTAACGTGACACATTACGTTACGTTTATGTAAGTGTCACGTTATATTACGTTTATGTACGTGTCACGTTACATTTCGCAAACTTAATCTATGGTAACATTCAATTTCCTATATATGGTTTTACCATTATTTATGATATTAACAACTAATATTGAGGGTAAATGTGTCAACAAACTTCACACAAGACTTATGGGAACATAAGTTTTTTAGTAGGATCATATGTAGCATAAGTCTCCCTAATAGAACTTATAAATAATTTTCCCAAATAACAATCATATTCTTTGATTTAACTCACACAAGAAATTAAGTTTTTTTAAAAAAAATTTTGTGTTTTTTTATTGATTTTTTAAATATTTTAAGCATTTTTTATTTTGTATTTTTTAGATACACCTAATTTAGATATACTTAAGAAGTATAATATTGTGATTTTTTTTAAAAATTTATCAAATACAAAAAAATACAAAAATTCAATACATTATCTTATTTTATTGTATTCAATGAATTTCTTAAAGTTTTTTGTACAAATTTATACTTTTTAAATACATTTAGATTAAATTGATCTAATCTAGATATAATGGTGAAATAAAAATAAAAAATTATATTCATATATAAAATTTTATACAAAAAATATCATAAACATATTGTGATAGTGATATTTTTGTAAATATAAATCATATTTATAGGTGTTTTTTTTTAAAGTGAAAGGTCACTATTAAACTATATTTTTGTGTTTGAAAATTCTATATAAAATTCTATATTTGTATATCATTACTCAATAAGAATATATTCAACTATAATTTAATGATGGAAAGTTGTAGAATGTAGTCATAATGATAAGAAGAAGAAATAGTAGGAAAAAGGATGAGATGGTCATTTAAAAAATTTTAGGGCATGATATTAGCAATCTAGGGACAATTTGTAATGACATTACAAATCTCAGGGAAAGAAATATAATTTTTCAAATATAAAAGAGGGATTCATATTAAATAAAAGGGAATGGCTTCCCTACAGTCCAATCATGGACTTGAGGGTACTATTAGGCTCGTGGGGGCCTACCACAAGTCTCGTTTCGATAATCTGAACTGTTCAATGTGTAAAATTCGTTGAGTGCTATATGCTTGTAAAAAATCATGTTGATTAGATATTGATAGTTATGTAATCAAATTAGTTTGTATGAAAACAAAATGGACGGTGAAAAATAAAAGGCTTACGAAAATCTGATTTGATCACATAGCTATCGATATCCAATTAACATGACTTTTTACAGGCATATAATACGTGACGAGTTCTACATATTCAACTGTTTGGATTATCAAAACGGGACTCGTGATGGCCCCCCAGGAGCCCAACAATACCCTCCAATCTGACTAGGGACTAGAGGGACACCAGAAGGTGTCAGCGTAATGTACCCTAAATAGAATATTATTTTACTTCAAGGCAAATTAAACAACTTCACTATATTTAATTAAAAAAATTTGTTAAAAAAAATCATCAAGTCGTTTGTCATGAATTAAAAAAATTAAATGTTATATCAATTTTTTAACCACTTATACACATTAATTAGAAAAAAAAACACTAAATAAAAGGGTAAATTACACTCACCTTTCTTGAGATTTCTGACAAATACAGGGACTTTCCTTGTGGTTTGAATAATTATACATGCATTCCCTACTTTACCTGACATTGTCAAGATTCCCCCCTGTGTGAACCTCCGTTACCTCAGGTAATAGAACCTGCTAATGTCATCAGCAAAAAAACCAAAAATACCAATAATGCCCTCAGGGCAGTTGATTTCAGGTATATATACCAAGCATAGCACAAAGCTCCATAGTGCATAACTCAAAAATTCCAAGCCAAGAGAAAAACCAAAAAGGCAGCCAGAAGTGAAAGAAAAGAAGCACAAGTCAGAGCTCCAAACCAAGCACAACACAGCTATTTAACTATTATGTAAACACCATGGAGCATCATGCATGTTCAATTACAACATTCCACTAAGTACACAAAATATAAATATAAACACCAAGTGAATATACTTCATACCCACCACAAAAAACAAAAGTGGGTATATCATTTGAGACTATTTGTTGCTATGCTTAGTATGTCATGTCCACTACAAAAATACAAAAAGTGGAACATGATCTGAGACTAACTGTGCACTACATCAATAAGTGTTATATACCTTAAACTTGTGATAAGAACTTGTACCAAAAACATCATCATCTTAGCTAGGTCATCCGCAAGAAAAAAAAAAGGAAAAAAAAAAAAAGAAGAAAAGAAAACCCTTTTTTCAAGGTTTAGGTAATGAAAAGGAAAAACAATTTGTAACTTCACAAAGCACAAGAAAAACTTATATGTGCATGCTTGCCCTTGCCCCTATCCCTGTCCCTGCCTTTTCCAATTGAATTTCATTTCCCACTTGACTGTTCTCTCCCAGTTGAATGTCCCCACCCAGTTGAAGTGCCTTGTCCAATTGAAATGCCTTTTCTAGTTGAAGTGCCCTTTCAGTTGATGTTGCTTCACTATTTTGGTTCATCCTGCTACATATGTCACTACAGAAAAAAGCACATTTGGCGACCAAATTTCTCGACTAAAAAAAATTTGGTTGCTGAAAGTATAGCTTTCAGCGACCAAAACAAAATTAGTAGCCAAAAGTAAAGTTTTTGGGTGACTAAACAATTTTAGTAGCCAAAAGTCTACAATTGGCGACTAAAAATAAGTTTGGTTGCTGATTATATAGGTTTTAGTGACTAAAAAATTTTTAGTAGCCCAAAGTAAAGTTTTTTGGCGACTAAAAAAATTTAGTAGCCAAAAGTCTACAATTGACAACTAAAAATAAGTTTAGTCGCTGATTATATGGATTTTACCGACTAAAAAAATTTTAGTAGCCAAAAGTCTACAATTTGCGACAAAAAAATAAGTTTAGTCACCAAAAGTGGTCATTTTTAGCGACTAAATTATTTTGGTCGCTAAAAGTTAATTTTTTATTTTTATTTTGCTACTAAATAGTTTATTTTACATAAATTATGTAATAAAATAATTTTGTTTATACATATACTTTTATATTAATATGGGTGTATGTACTATATAAATAATGTACGTCACATATACAATCATGTGGTGCTATAGAGGCATAGTGGAAAGAGTGTGGTGCATAAGGTTTATGGTGAGGGAGGTTGGCGGTTCGAGTCTCCACAAGAGCGGATCAAATTGTTCTACGATGATGATTTTTTTTTTTTTTTCACGTTTGAAGCTTTTGGCAATAAAAGGTGTTAGTCGGCAATTCCTTGACTATTAGCGACTAAAACATTGGTCGGTAAATGTATAATTCTAAAGAAATATAATTGACTATTGGCGACCAAAATTTTGGTCGCTAAAAACTTGTTTTTTGCCGACCAAAGGTTTTTTGGTTGGCAAAACCCTCCAAGACCTTTCCTGACAGGGTTTTGGCGACAAATGTAGCAACCAAAATTTTTGGTCGCAGAATGTCATTGGCGACCAAAAAACAGACAATTGGCAACCAATATTTTAGTCGCTAAAAGTGACTTTTTTTGTAGTGTGTGATTAGGTACCAAGGTTTTGATCTTGTAAGTGATCCCATCTGGAAGAGAAGATGCATGAATCCTCCAAGGGCATCCCTCAGCAGCACAATAGGCTGTCACTCTGGCTTTCTCATTTTTGTCCCTCACTATCTTGAAAATAGTCTACATTGTATGGTTCCTCAATGTAGCTTTGAACCTATGCACATCTGGAAAAATCATTTCCTTTTCTAATACCACTTTTCATTCTTGATTGAAATACAATTTTTTTCCAATGTAGGTACTATCAAATTGGTTGCCTGGATATGCCATCTCTTCATTATCCATCCAGTCTACTTCACCATCAAATTCATCATCACTGCTAGAATATCTTACTTCATTATCACCAAATTGGTAATCACTAAGTACATCATCATTATCTTCATTTGACTCCTCATTACCATCATCACACAAACTCTCAGTGCTATTTGATTCATGTTCATCATCAACAGTTGCATTCCAATCCCTATCATCATCACTAAACCCATAGACATTGTCCTCATGGTATTCTTCATCTACATCTACAGTATGTACTCCATCACCTCCACTATTTCTATCTCCACCGTTTTCTATTCCAAGAGAATATACAATAACAACATATAAGTAAATTGTTTTACTCCTACCTTGCACATAAAACATATCTAACACATCAAGATCATTTTCTATTAATCTCCTATTCTCAGTACCAGGGATATCACAATGCAATGTGATAGCTATTGCTTCACTACAAGCAATGTGAGAGATGACTGTTGCAGTCACATCCTTCAAGGCATCAATGTAGCAATACATATTTGGGTCCACATCATATACTTTGCCCACTTTGCCTTTATAGTTGATGATTAGATCAAAATAAGGGAATGCAGCCATATTGTGATCATAAGAAGTAACAATTAATTACAAAAAACAACTCCATTCGACAATTACTCACCCAAATGTAAGAAAATTCATAAGTAGGAGACATAAAAAAACATAATAAAAGCTCATATAATCATAATTTCATAACAAAAAGAATAAAAAAATTTCTTAAATCATTATTCT
The DNA here is from genome assembly GCA_030407325.1 of Camellia japonica. Taxonomy (NCBI): domain Eukaryota; kingdom Viridiplantae; phylum Streptophyta; class Magnoliopsida; order Ericales; family Theaceae; genus Camellia; species Camellia japonica. Next base: position 178,436,769 of record JAPPVO010000031.1, read on the forward strand.
AAAAAAATTAAGAAGAAAATTGTTTTTTACAGTAAATTGACAAAACCAAATCCCCATTTTCATAATAAACATAAATAAAAGTTCATATAATACAATCATAATTGCATAAAATCAAAAATCATAACAAAAAGAAGACAAAAAAAAAATGCTGAACATGTAAAAAAAAAAATGGCTTGGCCAGTTGACCGGCTGGACATTCGGCAGGACATCTCCACGGATGACCGATCACCCAACATCTCGCAGCCGGACTGCTCATTCGTTGGTAAGGGCATACAAATCTGAAAGGGACTACAAATTCGAAAGGGACTATAGATCTAGAGTGCCAAAATCAAAACAAACATGAGCTAGATGGACTATTACTCTAAAAAACAAACATGGATGAAGTATGAAAGAACTGGACTGCTACTACAGAAAACAAATGGAGACGAAGTATAAAAGGTTTGAAATCTTTCCTGAAAGCCTTAAAACCAACTTCTCACCGATCAATCTCTTTCACATTTTGCATTGGCAACGATGATCGAACAATCTCACCAAAATCTCAAGCTTATTCGTTGTTTGTTCACACCGATTGGTCTTCTTCAAAGATTTCCTCTCTCTCTCTCTCTCTCTCTCTCCCCCACAAATTCGATTGAAATCAGAATAGATAGTGAATTAGGAATTTAGGGTGCAAAGGTTATTATCGTCTTTTCGTGCTCCAAAGCAAGGGTAATAAGGTTGTTTAGTATATGTAAGTAATGTTGTTTGTGCTAATTTGACGGAATGGGAGAATCTTGACAATGTCAAGTAAAATAGGAGAGGTTTGTGTAATTATTTAAACTACAGGGAAGGTCTCTGTATTTATCAGAAACTTTAGGCGAGGTGAGTGTAATTTATCCTAAATAAAATACCCTCAAATGCCCATTTTGTTAGGATCTTAGACAAACAATTATATATAAAATTTGTGAGTCTCAATATTTTTATTAAACAAAGGGGGTTTGCCACCCTATACAACTTGTGGAAACAAAGGGGGTTTGCCACCCTATACAACTTGTGGAATGCGTAAATTCTTAAAAATATATTACATAATATAAATATAAATTTATGTAACTTAATTCATAAAATTTTTAAAAATTACAGTTTGACTTAAGTTCTTACAAATATACATGTCACTTCACAAAATCGCATAACTTAAACACAAATTTACGTAAGTTAATATATAAAAATGTAAGAAATCACAACTTAACGTAAGTTTTCATAAACATACATAAGGTACCTCATAAAATCGCGTAACTTAATACAAATTCACATAAGTTAACCCATAGTGTGTAACTTAAATCACAAAAATAAATAAATAAATGGCATATTGTTGTATACTCAAGAATTTTTCTAAACTTCAAGGGAGGATAGTGAAATTTTTAATATTTTTTTAATGTTATAATTATTTTTTCTAAAAAATATAAATTTTGCTTAAAAATTATTTAAAAATTCACTAATTTCCACACTAATTTTATAATCTCAACCCCCGCATAGAATTGGTAGTTCTACCAATAAGGAGATTACTAGTTTAAGAAATAATTAATTTCCTCATTCATGTATCCAATTAAACACTTTTTAGATAAGTCTCAGTGACTTTAGTCAAATCTCAAGAGGCAAACAAACATGGTCTAAGTTTTTGCATGGCAAACATATCTAACCAATGAATAGCTTCCACATCCTGAGTGTCGTGTGGAAGAAACGGACTCCAAGCACGAAATAAACCATTTTGATATAAAAATAAATAAAAATCATCAGTTCCGCCTTATATAAACCCCTCGCGCTTCAGAATTCAAAATCATTTCCAAAATCACAAACTCTCTCTCTCTCTCTGAGTATTGTATCGAAAATGCTTGCATTCAAGTAAGCTTTCATTCGTAGAATCACCTTTTCGATTCAATTCCAGAGATTAACGCATTGTATTGCAACAGAGACCTAATGATTTGTTGATTCTCTGTTTGTGATTGAGCTCAGGTCCGAAGAACAGAGCCAGTTACAGCTCGTCGAACGAGAAGAGATTGAAGATGAAGAAGACTTGTTCGAAGCGATCGACAAACGTAACTACTATACACAACTATTATAACTTTTTTGTTTCTCTTCATTTCTTCGGATTGTCGATTACTCCTCGCTCTCATATTGTTTTTCTGTACACTAGTTTTGATTTTTTCATGAACATCAACGTGTTTTGAACTTGACATTCTGTTCTTTTTGATGTTTGTTGCCAATTTTTCTTTCATTTGCACACTCGTCTGTAAATTCGTGTTAATCCTAACACAAGTCCTTCAATCTCATTTCTATTCCTTTTCAAAGTTTTGCTATATTTTCGTATATATATATATATATATATATTTGTGTTCGTTCATTTCTGTGTAACTTTGATTTATACTGAGATTCGCATATCTTTCTTGTCTGCTTTTAATTTTCGTCTATATATCTTTACTGTAAGTTCAATAGCCATGATCAATGATGGATTTCTGTGGTTCTGCATGTATAGAAATTGTATCGACATGTGCTCTGTTTTAACCTAATCGAAGTTTAATTTATAATTTCGTCTTGTTTGTATTCATGTGATTTTGCAGTGATTGCTCATGGAATCAATGCCGGAGATGTGAAGAAGCTTCAGGATGCTGGGATCTACACTTGTAACGGCTTGATGATGCACACGAAGAAGGTACATTGATTTTTAGTTTCGATTTTGTGAAGTTCATAAGTTTGGCGTGTTTTGGCTACCTTAACCTCAATTTTGCAGAACCTGACTGGGATTAAAGGATTATCTGAGGCAAAAGTTGATAAAATATGCGAAGCTGTTGAGAAGATAGTGGTTAGAGCTTTGATTAATCAATAATCCTATTTTTTCTTACATTAACTATTGTTTCTTCTTTGATTATTTACACTTTCTGATTTTTTTTTCCTCTCACATTTATCTCAGAATTTCGGTTACATTACAGGAAGCGATGCTCTGCTCAGAGTAAGATGTTAAATTTTTTCATTATACTTCTAATAGAGTTCACAAGTGAACATGCTACATGACAATTTCAAGTTTTTTAAACTTTTGGCGGAGAATTTGGAATATTGAAACTACGGCACATATTAGCAACTTTCACGAGTTATTTGGTTGAGTTTGTAGATTTTACAGTTACCTTGATTGATTGCTCTCGTTTGGTATACAGAGAAAGTCGGTGGTTCGTATCACAACTGGAAGCCAGGCTCTAGATGAACTCTTGGGAGGTAATTTTCAATATTTATCTATTGTTTGTTTATGGATTCACTAGCTGTAATTACACGTACTTGACAATAATGTCTTTGCATTTGTTAAGGTGGGATTGAAACTAGGGCAATTACAGAAACTTTTGGGGAATTCCGGTGAGAACCACTCTTCCTTATATATTCAAACCTTTATTATATTTGTAATGACAGCAATCACGTTTTAAGTTTTTAAGTAATTTCTTATATTTTCATTTTTAAATTTATTAATTATGGTTCTAATGGTTTGGTTCATCAACATTTTGATTCAGATCTGGGAAGACACAGCTTGCGCACACACTCTGCGTTTCTACACAGGTTTCTTTCTAAACCTTCAACTCGATAGCAATGACCCAGTCAATGGATAATGTAGATACACCAAGTCAATGACACTTTTCTTTTACATTTTTTTTTTTTTGGTTTTTTGTTTTTGATTGCCCAAATACAAACTTCATGTAAAATTTTGTGTCAATAGAAATCAGATATCCTTTAAACTGCAAAAGGATGGAAAGCAGGATGTAACATGATTGTTCTGTGCTATTTATTATGGTTAACTACTGAATTTAGGCTTGCAGTGAACACTTGCAAGTAGTTTTATCTCTTCATTTACTTTTGCAGCTTCCCACTAGCATGCATGGAGGGAATGGAAAGGTCGCATACATTGATACTGAAGGAACTTTGTATCCTTTCTGATTGTTCCTCATTGTTCTTAAGACTTTAATAGTTCTCCTTCCAAAGAACTCTCTACCTTATTGTAGTGTTTCTCCTCAACTAAATTCACCTTGCAGCCGGCCTGATCGAATTGTTCCAATAGCTGAAAGGTTTGGCATGGATGCTGGAGCTGTCCTTGATAATGTAACGGTCACATTTTCCTTTCAGCATCCATGAATTAGGGTGGTGAATATCATAACTAAAAATGTCTATTTGCACATGTGACAGATCATTTACGCACGAGCATACACATATGAGCATCAATATAACCTGCTTCTCGGTCTTGCTGCAAAAATGTCTGAGGAACCTTTCAGACTTCTGGTGAGAAACTGTAATAACAGAATGATCCCTATGATATCATAATTCCCAATGGACTGATATTCATGTATATTGATCCTTCCAGATTGTGGATTCTGTGATTGCTCTGTTTCGTGTGGATTTCACTGGAAGAGGAGAACTTGCAGATCGCCAGGTTTAACTTCAAGTGCCTTACAATGTCAACTACTATTTATAAGTACTAACAATCTGTCTCTTCAAGTGCAAATTCTCTTAATGACACAAGTGGCTGCCATTTACAGCAAAAGTTGGCTCAAATGCTTTCCCGGTTAATAAAGATAGCTGAAGAGTTCAATGTTGCAGTCTATATGACCAACCAAGGTAATCCCTCATGTCTTGATCAATCTGAATCATATCATCGATCTGCACATGAAAAGTTTTCAATCTAGAACTCCAAATTTGAGAATCTCTCTATTTTTTATTATCACTAAAATGATTTGTAGTTGTATGAGTTAAATAAATTATTAAGCGATTTCAATCCTATAATTGATGCAGTTATTGCTGACCCGGGCGGAGGGGTCTTCATATCAGATCCAAAGAAGCCTGCAGGAGGGCATGTTCTCGCTCACGCTGCCACAATACGGTTGATGTTTAGAAAGGGCAAAGGTGAACAGCGTGTCTGCAAGGTATTCGATGCTCCAAATCTGCCGGAGGCTGAAGCAATATCCATCCCCTGTTTTTCCACTTCTTGTTTAATTCTAGCTTTCATGACACCTAAATTGCTAAATCATTTGCATTTATCCTATAATGGTGACCATTTGAATATGATCAGTTAGCAGGCAAGCTCGAATCTCCAGCACTACCTAGTGTTATGTTCATTGATCCATAGCAAAACCATCACTTTGCGTCACAAATTCAACATCTCTATTTGAGCATTTAAATAGAATAACCCCATAAATTCATTGACAAAAGTTGTTCTTGACAAAAACACATATTTCAGATTACACCAGGCGGAATTGCAGATGCAAAGGACTGAAGTTCGCCCTTTTTGTTCTGTTCTATAATGCTAGAAAATACTAACTAGTTGACATGGTTTCTTTTTTTTTTATTCTTTTTTTTTTCCCACTTCTTGCTATCTACTGTGAATTCAGATGCTTTCTTAATGCTGTCTACTTATAGTTGAGCTTAAATAAGTTGTACAGTAAAAGATGTACAAGCTATTTTGGTAATGGAAATGACACTATATTGGTTCTAAATGTTAGCAGCTTATAGAGGATGTAGCCGATTAATGTCGATGTATTAGTTCTAAAATTTATTTCAAAAAATAAGAGTTTTTCAACTTATTTTCTTGGATTATGTGGAAGTGTGGTTAATAAACATATTTAAAAAAAAAAAAAACATATTCAGTAACCATATTTCCAAAATTCGTTGTTTTGGAATTAGAATTAGAGTAGAAGCACATGACAACACTTTGAATAATGCGACATGTATCAATTAATTTACTAACTAATATACTAACAGATGATGTGACTTAATTTTAGAGGTTTTGGATATTTGTAATTTATATAATAGGTGGAGTCAGTAATAATGACATAACATTAGTTAGTACACTAGTGTGTACGTTAATTGGTGTATGTAGCACCACCGCAATACTTTATATCAAAACATTATTAGCAATTATGTTTTTTTACTAGAGTTTGTTTAAAATAGAAAACGTGCTTACTAAACACACTTTCACAAGAAATAAGTTGAAAATTTCCTTGCTTCAAAATCAATTTAAAAACTACCATATCGATGATAACAAGCCGATGTAGGAAGGTCAACACATTGAACAATCAATTTCCAATGTAAGTGAAATGATTCCATGTTAATTGGTTATGGAGCCTGAAAAAAGGCTTCATACAGCATTGGGTTTCTTAAGTTTGCTCAATGTGTTCCATTAAAGCAACACTCATCAAGATGAGAACATAACAGAATATGGGAAGCGATGAGAGATGGAAGGCCAACTGATTACAAAAACCTTCAATAATGCAGATGGTTGTGAGCTTAGTAGTTTTCTGACCAGTTTGCAACGCTCCCGACTCTATGCATGCCAGTAGTGTCCTTCCGAGATTCTGCATCTACCTTGAAAGTTGCACCACATACCTGACCAGAACTGTCAACCCTTGGCACCGGCTTCAACTCATTAAGTGGGTGCTCGAAACTCCTCAAGCCTCCGGAGGAGGTAAAGAAGCAGCCTGAGGGAGATAATAAAACGGATAAACTGAGAAATCTACTGCTTTTAATTAAAGAAGAAGAAGAAGAAGAAGAAGAAGCAAATACGTGTGAAATTGATGTTAGAATTAGAAGTAATGCAAGAAACTATATCTGAAAAAAGGAAAAGAAAAGAAAAGAAAAATCAATAGTCTTATTCCAAACTGCTTTTGATTGCTTCAAAGAAAAACAATCTGTTTGGTATTATCCGTTGGGTAATGCTAGGGATACCAAATTTTCTACCAAATAAATGACCAAATGTCTCATATAGTTGTGGGGTCCTGTAGACGTCCCCGAACGCCTCCGGGAGGGTTAAGTCCCGTTCCGTTCATATTGGGGGCACTACAGTTCGAAGGACTCAAATGTCACGGTTCTTAATCTTGAACCAAAGAGTCCAAATCCGGCAAATCGTTTTGAAAACAGATTTTTTGAAAGAAGTGCCAAACATGGACTGCTTCGCCAGATACAGAGTCGCCACCTAAATGTTTTTTAAAATGGAAAATTTAGAAAACCCTGACTCGGTGCCAAAGGCCACGTGTCCGTCATCACCAAAGTTGCCTCGGCTCGGGAACTTGGGTACGATTGGGGAAGGTCACTTCGTGAGCACCCCCGCTCGCCCGGTCAAAGTCCGGCCTCTACTAACCATGATATCTTATTTTGAAAACATTGTGCGTTCTTATTCCGGTTATTAGCCTAGATTTACTATGTGATCCGCACAACATACAAGTATAGACTGAGTCGCCTGAATTGGAACAAAACATTTCATGTTTGTTTGTTTGAAAATGGTTTGATGGTGCTACCCTCAGGTAGGCTAAGGCGTGGATTTGCCACCCTCAGGTGGGCTTAGAAAACATGATTTTGCCACTATCTAGTGGGCTTAAAACTCACAATTAATGATTTGTCCCACTCCAAGTAACTCAACCTCCACCCACAGGCATTCAAGGCAGTTATATCACATAAGCACATAGCCTCATGGTAAGCATGCTATTCATGGCAGTCACTCACACGCATGCAAGGATGCTAAAGCATTAAACTCACCGAGTACTCCAAGCCAAAAACAGGAACTGATTAGAAATCATGCATGATCCTAAATACACAGAATTGCCTAATGCAACACATGCAAAGATGCAACTATAGCAGGCTCGGCTATTCTAAACATGGCGTATGGAATGCTACAACTAACACGTATTCAATTTGGAATTGAAATACAAATGCAGTTTGTATGATGCGCCGAGCCCGGTGCGTGCAAAACAAATGAATGATGCAAACATGCTGTCATACTGTATGCTAATCGAAATATGCCCTATATCTAACTATCATAAGCGGGTAAATAAAAGGGAAGAAAGACGTGGGGTTGGAAGACATACATCACACTCACCCACACTTATTACAATTATGCCCTCGCGCAGAGGGTCCGAATAAATAATACAGTCCCGAATGAAAGAATAAGACAGTCCGCATAATATACAGATCCCTAATTAATTAACAAATTAACTAAGAAAAACTGTAAACTGGCATGCAAGCCAGGGAGTGCCTTGATCCTGATGAATGCTGCATGTTTGGGCTGCCTTGCGCGGAAATCCACTGGGATGCCCCAATTAGCCTCCATTTGCAATGTTTCTCGAAATACGTGCCAGACTCTGAAAAGTTGCTGATTCTCCATTTTGCTGCAACAGAGAGCAGGAAAGGGGCATAGCAATGTATTTCACAAATATATGCATGCCTCGATCCTCGTGCCACCAATCACGCATATCGATGCATGATGGCCGAGGAGCCGAATTGCACAACTCAATATAGGGTGAATGCATATGAATGCTACAACAAAAAACCTAACTCCATCATGGATAATCCGGAGTGTCGGTGATTTGGGAATTGAGACCCGTTCCGTCGCTCGGAGTACGAAACGTGCCTCGTTTCCCGTGCCCGGACTAACTCTTATCCCGAACACGATGCGATATGCATGATATGCATGAAATGTAGCTAATATGTAACCCTAACATACACAATGTCATGGCATGGCATACACGCTATACGAGGTAATATACAACCGGGCATACACAATGCTACGGATGAAATGGCATACGCAATGCAATAATGGGCTTACACCAACATGAGAGAGCCTCAGCCACACTCACATAGGAGGCCATCAGATGAAAACAAGATACCTCGAAATGCGTGCCCGCGAGCACGTGAACCGAGAACGGACCCTCAGGCACCGAAATGCCACTCTAATGAGACATAGCAATGACATGGAATATGATAATGCAAACATGCAAAAATCAGTGGCAAAATGAGGGGCAAAACAGCCCCGAAATGAGGCGAAGTGATACCCGATGTATGAAATGATCCCGAAACATGGATTTCAATGCACAAAATGGCCTACAGCTATACCATACATGCATAATTGATACATGACATGAAAAGGAAGAAGCAAGGCAGCCCCAAAAATCACATTTTTACAGTACAAAACATGGTCAAACAGCAACCACAAGTAGAGCTAAAATGGCATGCAAAAATGGCTCCGCAAGGGAGGTCATGAAGCAAGTGGTAGATGCAAAGCCCAAATGGAAAAATACCCTTCTACAACACTGAAGAGGGGATAAAAATATGAACATTTACAGTAGATGAAAAACCTCAAATCAGTATGAAAACATGCTAAAAATGCCATGCAAGAAGTAGGCCAACAAGAGGCTATAACATGAGGTATACAAATCATTCACCAAACAGCCAAAGACCCTTAATGAGATATTCCAAGAAGGTCAAAATACGGCCATTTTCAGTTCTGATGATGGCCTAAAAACAGAAGCAAGACAGGCCAACAAAGCATGCAAAAATGGGGGCCAAAGAGGGGTATAATGGTAAGTACAACATGGAGGCCCCCAACAGTGTTGATCCCTTCTACAATGTTGTAGAGGGACTCAAAATAAGCCTACTCACAGTTCATGACACACTCCAAAACAATTTACATATAGGCCAAACAAATCATGCAAATTTACGGTAAATAGGAGGGATTATGAAGTAAGTGCAAGATAGTGGGCCCAAAAAGGGTTGAGTCCTTCTTAAATTTTGAATAGGGGATCAAAATAGGCCCACTTATAGTTTACATTATGCTCGAAAACAGATCACACATGGGCTAGGAATTTTATGCAAAAATGTGACATACCAAGGGGTATTGAAGCAAGTACCAAATGGAGGGCTCAAACAGGGTTGAGCCCTTGATCAAACATGAAGAATGGCTCAAAAAAGGCCTAGTTTCAGTTAGGGTCGGAGCCCAAAATAGTAAGAAAATAGGCTAGAAAAATGGTGCAAAAAAGAGCTAAATGAGGGGAAATGTGAACTTACCCTTGAAGACTATTCTTTGCTGCCTTTAGGACCAAGGGATGTTGCTTCTAAGCCTCTGAAAAACCTCTCCTTGCTGCTGGAATGGAGGTGGTGGTGGTGCTTGGTAGTGATGAAGAAAAGGGGTAGAAACTTAGGGATTTTGAGAGAAAATGAGAGAGAAATAGAGAGAGATGTATGCAAGGCCCTTAGGGAAATTTTTGTAACCCTAAAACCAGTCTTGGAGGCTGGTTATAAAGGCAAGAGGAGAGGAGCCAAAGTGGAGGGAAATGACACCAAGTTTCCCTCCTAAAGCTCTCCCCCGGATAGAGATATTTTTGGGGGAAAACAGCTATACAGCTGTAAAGTGCACATTGAGGGGATCATGACCGGCTAGGTATTTTTGTTGCAGGTGGCCGGCCGGCCACCCCCTATGGCCGGCCGGCCAAGGGGCAAAAGGCTCAAGAAGATTTTCTGGCCGGCCACCAGAGAAAGGTGTCCTCCCAGGTCTCCTCATCACAACCCTGTGGTTGGAAATTGGCAACTCTAAAACATGAGAGAGAATAGGCCACTTTTAGGAGGGGTTCAAAAGGTTCAATTTGAGTTACTGGCCGGCCATGTGATATTAGGGTCCTCCCATGTGTGTACAACACAAATATGTGGTTTGGGCTTGAAGAAAATGCTCCTAGGGTGTTCAACATTGGCCCGGAAGTGAGAAAAACGGGCGTCGGAGGGCGCCGGAGGAGCATAACTGGTTGCTGAGACAATTGTTGGCCTCCCACCCTTCAGTGACCTTCCTGGTGATAAAACAGAGGTACCTGCCAAAAATGAACAAAAACCGATGCGAAACGAATGCTCGGGGGCCAAAACACGCAGTTCGGGGTCCCGAAAATAGGCTGTTAAGCACCGAAAGTGGCATTCGGCCACGAAGTGGGTCTCTCGGACCCCAGTGTCCCTCAAAAGGGGGTAAATAAGATGTATGCCAAAAACCGGAGGAATCGGAGATGGTTAGGCGGTCCCGAACCGAGGCACACAGCCTGACGGCTCCGAAAACCGGGAACCGGGCTCCGAAATGGGCAAAATGGCCTACGGCCACGAAATGTAGCCCACGGCCACTGAGAGATGGTCTACGGGACCTCTCCCTCCCTTCAGGAAAAGAAACAGAGAAAACCGAGTCTGGTTCGCAAACCGAGACAAGGTACAGAAGAGAGTTCGGAAGCCCGGAGACAAGGCTCACGGCCGCGACTCTGAGACTTCTGAACGAGCACAATATGCCACATCACCGAGCGCTCAATCGGTGACGTCTGAGTCTTAAGGTCGGTCAAAAATGGGGTGTCTACAGTTGCCCCTCTTTGACAGAACTCAGAAGTCACAAGTGACGGGAGTGAATGTCAAAGCCTAGAGACGACCCATTTTTGACAAGGCCGAAGACTCAGACAATCATACAAGATGAACAGAGATATGTGCCCGCAGGCAAAGGGGGCAAAATGCAAAGCGATATGCACGGAGCCAGATGTAACTTAATGATCATGCAAGTGCAGCAAGCTGTAATGAAGCAAGTATTTACAATAGATGCAACAGTTTTAAGCAAGAATGCAAAGCAACAACTACATTTCATGCAGTTAAGAATGCGGAGAATTATTCAATTCTCGTCGCGTCTCACACGGAGAAGATACGATACCTGCGCGATTCGTCTGGTTGCACCAGCCTCAAATGAACCGTACATACAATATCGTGCCTGCAAAAAGAGAAATTCAACAAGAACAATATGCTAACAACATATATTCAATGTGATTCTGATAGTTTGACACACGCAGTGCCGGTGAGTAAATGTATCACAATGCAAGAAAGGAACGTGCGTGACAACGCATGCTCGAGCACAGAGGTACGGTACACCAAGAAAACATGCATGACGATGTAAAATGCTCATGAGAATGCAAGTTACGTGCACAACAATACAAAACGAGCATAAATCAGGGTGCCCGTTTGTTGCGAAACAACGAGTAAGGAAACGCGCATTTCGGTGAAGGCGACTCGATCGCGGCCTCTGGTTTACCTCCCGGAGAGGTTACAACATGCTCAAAAAGGATACACACTGATTTTGATGAGTGATGATGAGACACATGTCAGAAATTGAAGCTGAAGTTCCGGCGGGGCGATTTCGCGACCGGAAGTGCACTTTTCTTGAACTTTTTCAGGTCCCGGGAACTCCAATCTTCCTCAAAATTTGCAGAGAGCTAGGTGAGCATGTGGGGGACATGGCCGGCCAGCTGGTTGCCCAAGGGGAGGCTGCCGGCCATCTTTCAAAAAGCAAATGGCCGGCCAGCTAGAAAAGGTGGCCGGCCGGCCACCTGCCCAAATCCGGGGGCAAGTTTGTCTTTTCGCCTCATTTTCTTTATATTCCCTCATCCATTCACTTCGAGATCACACCCACAGCTGCGAAAACTTCTCCCCTTGCTTCCCAAACCATTTTTTTCTTCAGATCTGCACTTTATATGCGCTTTTCAACCTCCCACGCAAGTTGTTTTCACAAAAACATTCGATTTTAAGCACTTTGGATCGATTAAATTTTGATTTCGGGGCTTCTTTTCTCATTTTCACCACTTGAGGTAAGTTTGTCTCAATATTTGGAAGATTTTCTCAGGGGTTGACTTTTGTTGACTTTTTCATTCCCCGAGAGTTGACTTTTGTTGACTTTTTTCAATTTTGGCTCATTTTTATTCATTTTTGCTCCTTTTGCAGATTTTTTGAAATGGCGGGTAATTTCCCTCATGGTGGAGGTCCTCCAGGTGCCGGGGATGATTTTGATATCATGACGCTGCTTCCGAGGGTCCGCCCCTTTATCCCCGAGAGATACGCCCCGGCGGTGCACATTCTTCCGCGAGCCGTTTTCCGTCATTTTACTGACTTCAATGATCGGGCACCCGGAGATCTACTTCTACGAAAGCCGGAGCATCACCTCTCCTACGAGGCACGAGAGGTATTTTACTTCATTTTCTATATTTTTCGTGCATTTCATATCTTTGCCATGCTTGAACGCACAGTTTAGCCTATGACATAGTACTTTGCTTGCATCCTGAACATGTAGTTTAAACACTTGAATTTCTGAACACTAGGCTCATCGATTGATTGTGAACGCACGGTGCACATTAGTTAAGAATTGAACACACGCCTCAAACACTGATTTGTCGAACACAGCCCGAATTTGAAGGTGAACACACAGCACATACTGACTAAGAGTAGAACACACAGCCCAAACTCTGATTTTCTGAACATACAGCTCGAATTGATGGTGAACACACAGCCCACACTGATTGAGAGTAGAACACACAGCCCTAACTCTGATTTTCTGAACACACAGTCCAAGTTGATGGTGAGCACACAGCCTACACTGATTTTCTGAACACACAGTCCAAGTTGATGGTGAACACACAGCCCACACTGATTGAGAGTAGAACACACAGCCCTAACTCTGATTTTCTGAACACAAAGTCCAAGTTGATGGTGAACACACAGCCCACACTTATTGAGAGTAGAACACACAGCCCTAACTCTGATTTTCTGAACACACAGTCCAAGTTGATGGTGAACACACAGCACATACTGATTTTCTGAACACACAGCCCAGATTAAAGCGAACACGCAGCCCACTGATTAAGATTTGAACACGCAGCCCAAATTTGAAGGTGAACACGCAGCCCACTGATTTTCTGAACACACAGCCCAGATTAAAGCGAACACGCAGCCCACTGATTAAGATTTGAACACACAGCCCAAATTTGAAGGTGAACACGCAGCCCACTGATTAAGATTTGAACACGCAGTTCATTTACTTGCGTTTGCACACGGCTCATTCATTTCATTTGCACACAGCTTATTCATTTTGTTTGCACACGGCTCATTCATTCTGTTTGCACACGGCTCATTCATTCTGTTTGCACACGGCTCATTCATTCTGTTTGCACACGGCTCATTCATTCTGTTTGCACACGGCTCATTCATTTTGAATGCAGGTTGGCTCTCGTACCGTGCGAGGATACGGCTCCACTGTTGCGAGAGAGTGGTATACCGAGCTTCCGGAGGCCGTCCGGGATTTGGTTGATTCAGCAGGGTTCGGGGCCTTCTGCATGGGGTTATCACATTGTCCTGCCAATAGGACACTGTTAGCCGCTTTGGTGGAGAGGTGGTGGGACACCACCAATTCCTTCCATTTTTCCGCCACCGGGGATCTGACCATGACCCCGCTAGATTTTGCAGTGCTGACCGGTCTGGACATAGGAGGTTGGCCCATTCCTTATGACGAGGATATGGGCGAATGGGAGGCCGCTTGGGTACATCTGTTGGGGGCCCGCCCGCCTGTGGACAGAGCTTCTGGGAGAGTCCGGTACACCTGGTTCTCTTCCCGTTTTCGGAGGCCAGAGATGAAGCCCGAGTCTCCTGAGGAGGTTGAGCAGTACACCCGCGGTTTCCTTATGTTCCTCTTTGGTACCACTCTGTTTGCTGATAGGGGGAACACTGTTGGATTGTATCTTTTGAGTGCCCTAGTGGACCTATCACAGGTCAGTCGGTACGACTGGGGTGGCGCCGGCCTGGCTACCATCTATTGCTATATGAGCGCAGCCTCTCGCAGACGGGGAGACTTACTCGGCGGCTATTAGAGAGCCTGGGAGGTACGTTCTGTCCTCTTGATTTACATTTCTGCTTCTCATTACTTGTTTATCGCACACACGGCGCACTTTACATTCTGTATTTTGCCCTCAGCACTTTGTATTTACATTCCGCTCTGTTTTTCTCAGCTATAGGTCTACGTATATTTTCCGACGTTAGCCCCGGAGATGGAGGTGGCAGGGTTTCTTACGACCCCGTTCTCATTGGTATTCGAGGGCCAGCACCGACCAAGACCTCGAGAGACTCTCTTCTACCTGCGACAGTATTTTGACACTGTTCGGACGACAGAGGTATTCCAGAACTCTCAGTTCTCTTCCGTTTTCATCTTTGATTTGCCCTGTATATTCCCGATTTCTGATTGATTTATGCACTGATTATCCGCAGATTACGTGGCAGCCCTGGGCAGTCTTGGGCGATGGTATCCGATTCCAGTATGCTGGAGGATCGGGCACTTCCCAGTACAGGGTCCTGCTCGAAGGGCCGGTTGGTAGGGCATGGTTCCTGGGGGAACGTTTTTTGTGTCAGGTATGGGGGTACGTTTCTCAGGATCCTCCTGCCGCACCTCCAGCCACTATGCAGACTGCTGATAGACTCTCTGCCCAGGAGGTTGTTAGTGCTATGCAGGGCACCGATGCCTTGCTACATCTCACGGACGGGGACTACGCCACTTATCGTCACACATATCTGATGCCTCCCTTGACGGGAGTGCGTGCTCCATCACGGAGGCCTGCTGATGTACCATCTTCGAGCCGGGCTCGTGCTACGGATATCCCCTCTTCCAGCAGGGCTGGTGCATCCAGAGGTGGGCGCAGATTCATTCCACCGATCCCACCGACTTTTCATCATCCTGGGTGGCCAGACATGCCGACCGAGTTGACGAGTTGGCGATTCGGGGCTCCTTACCAGGTCTCGCTAGAGCCTCCTCTTCCTGACCACAGATATGTCAGAGACCCTGATTCACCACCGGTATGTTTTACAGCTTTGATTTATCAGTCGGATATTTGGACATCCATTCCTTTACTGATAGTTTTGCATTTGTATCTGTAGCCTCCAGTTGAGTACATGGATGAGATGCTTGGGATGCTGGCCACATTCGAGGGCATGATCCTATGGAGGGAGGCACAGCTGGCCATTATGGGTGTACAGGTACTGTCCATCTTTCCCGCATTTAGCATATCTCTGATGACATGCTGGTTTTAAACATTCTGTTGTATTGATAGACTGTGTAGGGCACATCTGACACACACCCCACTCTCGAACATTCTGTTGTTCATATTTGAACTGATGTATTGAACTCTTCACTTTCAGATGCCTCCTGTATACGCACCGCCGCGGGCCGAGCCACCCGGGCCTTCTCAGAGAGGTCGAGGTGCTGGGCCATCCGGGCCCTTTCAAGGAGCTGGGCCATCCAGGCCTTCTCAGGGAGCAGGGCCATCCAGGCCTTTCCGAGGAGCTCGAGAAGCGGGGTCGTCTCGCAGACGTAGGGCACATGTTATAGAGGCAGAGCCTGATGAGGAGGAGGAGAAGGAGGTCGCAGATCGTGAGTCAGAGACATCTGCTGGGGAGGGGGGCTCCGGCCTTGGTTCCGGGAGTGGAGGCGAGGCTGAGGGGGATCCTGAGGATGACAGCTCCGACCCGGATGGTGATGATGGTGCAGAGGTTGTCCCGCAGAAGAGGATGAGGGGGCCTCCTCATTCCCGCTCCCGAGGATATTGATGTTATTTCCTGCTTTATTTTACTTTTTGCTAGTAGTTTGTAGCACTTTGCACATTGTTAGGCAGTTTTATTTTCTGTAAAACTTGTACCTTCATTTGTCGTAAAACATGATGGAATGAAACAGCTTTTGAAAAAGCGTTTGTATTTGAAACTCTTAGCATCGCATCGCATCATTTTGCACAAACATGGAATTGAACGGGAATGTGCCTTGTGTATTTACCGGGTTAGGTAATGAACCGACGCAACAAATCAAACAACTCGACTCACTAAGAAGTAACAGAATCTTGGCAAGTTTACAACTCGATAAGCAAAATACAACAATGTTGACGACTCGATAAACAAGACTTAACAAAATTGCGTAAACAAAAGGTAATAACTCGAAATACAAAATGCGACAGCTCGACAAAAACTTACAACTCGATAAACAAAGCAACAACTCGATAAGCAAAATGCAACAAAGCATAATTCGGACGGATAATCTGGATGATGGAATGCATCCGAAACTGAGAGAAATGGAGGCCTTCGACATCCTTGATACACAGGAATGCCTCAAACTTCCTTCCGGAGGGCAAAACAGGACCAATGCATGGCCAGCCACATTTTGCATCTGGGGACTGAAGGGTGGCCGGCCGGCCAGTTTTTGAAATAAAGATGGCCGGTCTGCTAGAATAGATGGCCGGCCGGCCACCTTTCCTGCAACTCTCAGAATTTTGACACTTGTCCTCGAATAGTGTTTTTACCCCCCCTATAAAGCTTCAACTTTGGAACTCTTTCATTTCATCACTGCTTTGCACAAAAATGAAGGCATTTCTCGTAGAAAATCTCACATCTTGGATCTCTTCTTTAGATGGCTCGGAAAAGTTGAACTTCCAGGGTTTCGGCTTGAATGCACTATTCACGCTGGGCCGGACTTCACTGCATCTTCCTTTCCTCTATGCCGCGGTGAGATTTTGGAACCCAGTGACGCACACGTCTTCAGCTTCGGGGGCAAGAGGTATGTCCACTTTTGAAGATTTTCAAGTTTTGATAGAATCCGAGCGAGGTGAGGAAATCTTGCCCCAACTCAATTTTGGCCATGCCCAAACCCTAGGGCGGATGTGCGAACTCAACGCACATGATGCTCGATCCTGATTTGTAACGGAATGTTGGATATCCCAAGCTGATTTACCGGTTC